>CAVLGL010000093.1:60618451-61841350 GCA_963668995.1 Parnassius mnemosyne
GAAGAACCACCAAGAAACCCAGCGGGACTTTTTTTTAAATAACAGCTTACAATCATGATGTTACACAAATTAACAACACAACAAATTAGAAATAGCTTGGTAGCGATCACCTCATTTCCAGGGGTTATTATTATCCATAAATTCCTTAATATTATAATAACCCTTTTTATACAAACTTAGTTTAATAAAGTTTTTGAACAGGTCAAACTTTGTATATTTTCTGGAATTTTGTTTTAAAAGCGTATACATCGCCCCAAGAATGAATTACTGACTCGATGGAGTCGAGTAACTGGTACTACTAGCTTGTGTCTGTTCCTAGTATTTACAGAATGAATATCACTGATTTTTGTAAAACAACTTTTATTTTTGTGTACGTACATTACATTTTCATAAATGTATTGAGAGGCCAAAGTTAATATATTAATTTCCTTAAATTTTTGTCAGCTGCGTGTGCCCATAGCAAAATACCATACGACATTATGCTATGGAAGTAGCTGAAGTAAACTAGTCTAGCTGTTTCAACACTGGTTAGACTTCTAATCTTTTTTACAGCATATGCTGCAGAACTAAGTCTGCTTGCTAGTTTTGATATATGGGGGCTCCATTGAAGCTTCGCGTCTAGTGTGACTCCAAGAAAAATGGTGGTATCTACAAGACTCAGTTTCTCCCCATTTAAAATTACATTAGTATTTAATTGTTTGACATTTGGAGTCACGAATTTCATACGTTTTGTTTTAGTGCCATTTAAATGCAAATTATTAACATCGAACCAATTTACTAATTTAGATATAGCATTATTTACTTCGTCATATTTTAGTAACTGTCGACTTAATTTGAAAATTAAAGAAGTGTCATCTGCAAATAATACTATATCATGGTTATCCCCTACTATGTAAGGTAACTCATTAATGTATACAAGAAACAGAAAGGGGCCGAGAATTGAGCCTTGAGGCACGCCCATTTGTACCATCGATCCGGAAGAGCTCATATTGTTAATGACAACTTTTTGCGTTCTCTTACTTAAATATGAAATAATTAATTTAAGGGCATCACTTCTTACACCGTAGTGTTGAAGTTTCCTGATTAATGTTTCATGGTGAACACAATCGAAGGCCTTGGATAGGTCACAAAATATACCCAAAGCATCCTGTGAATTCTCCCATGCATTAAAGATATATTTAATCAGCTCAACACCGGCATCAGTTGTCGAGCGACCCCTTGTGAACATGTAATGTGACATACAATAAACAATTTGAATTTGAATATTACAGTTGTGTGATTTGTTCGTTGTTGTGCTTGGATCACGTCTACTTCTACATTAATAGTATGAGTTTTAAATCACGTTTTTACTTAAGTTCATTTGCATGTCAGAGAAGCTTCTAAATGCAAACGTTCTTGCATTTTTAAAGAAGCTATGTGATCGTAACTTTGTTCACGTAAACTTTACAAATGTTTGATTTCAAATCAAGTAATATAAATGTTTAGCGCTCAAAAACGAAACACTTGGAATCGGCTCGTTGTTTACATTCGTAAAATCAAGTTTTACTTTCATAAAAATAAAATTTTGTAAATTTGAAACTCTTTGGAGGACTACTTTAAAAATGCAATGTAGTAAGATGTTATTTCATTTTAAATTTGATTTAAAAAATTACCGAAAAATATTTAAATTTTTTTATCCCCCACCGAATCTAGGAGATAAACATCCCTGAGAAAAACAGTAACATGAACAATAAGGTTTTGATTTTGATTGTGGGAAAAAATGAGACTGCGTTGTTTTTCTACTGATTTCAAAAAGGAGACGGTACTAAATTCGACTGTATGTTTTTTTATGTGTGATATAAGTTATAACCTCATGACTTATTTCTGAGTGAACTGATTTCGATGATTATTTTATTATTTCAAAGCTGGTGCTTCTCATGCCAATGTGCAATCCCATATAAATTTGATCAAGGTCTGACCAATAGTTTTTGAGTTATTATTAATAATTTTTATTGAAGTATGTTGTACAAAACTTTTAATTTTAAATTACTATGCATCTTTTTAAACATTTTTCGTGGAACTGCTTTAAAATAGTCAATATCATCTACCGTTATCAGTATACTGAACCTCTCATATGCATATTATTATATCGTCTCGGTTATATATCTTCGCTTTTATTCTAGATTAATGAATATTCACAACGTTAATTAATGTTCTCATATATTCGTGTGTGACTTGTCCAATATCTATCGAACATCACATGTTAAGTTTGCTTGATTGTAATCTATACGTATATGAATAAATTGAAGTGTATGTCTGTGATATCGAAATAACTGCCTTTTATTGAGCTGACGGGATTATTTGCATGCCATCAAGTCATAAATAACCATTTTTGAAATTTTTGTCTGTCTGTGCTAATCTTCAGAATGTTTACACTGATTGTAATAAAAATTGACGAACTGATAGAGAGCAATGCCAAGCGTGATCTATTCTATATTTTATCCTAATAACTTCAAAATTGTTTTTGAGAAGTCGACAAATTAATAAAGTAAATAGTCTTAATTCCAATAAATGATTATATTAAATCTACATACCATTATAGCCTATTAAAGTTCTCTGCTGCACATAGGCCCATATTATTCCTGTACCAATTTCAATTTACTTTGTGTGCATATTAAACAATAATTGATTGGAAATCATATGGGATTTCCGGCCACCCACGACTCTGTTAACTTGCGTAAATTGATGATATCGTATGTTTTTTTTCTTTTATAGAATAAGAGTTATAAACGAGCACACAGTCCACCTGATGGTAAGTGGTTGCTGTGCCCAATAAAGAATCAAAATGCAGACGCGTCGTGACCTGTGAGGACTTAGTGGGAATGCCTCTTTTCCAGTAAAATGGGTCTCCGGTTCTCTACACTCACCATACGAAACACAGCAGTGCCAAGCTGCCATTTTACACTGGTATCCTGTGAGAGCGTGGTCCTTCCCCGGTCGAGCCGACCCATTCGTGCTACAACTATACTACTATTAGCTGCAGCATGGCTCTACCACGTATTATCTATGATTATGTTGTATAATTATGTTTACGAAGTCTGCCGTTTGTGAACACGTACAGGATCGCCCCCGTCACTACATTAATTTTTATACACCATAAATCCTCGTTTTAAGTACACCGATTCCTTCCAAAGATAATTTGCGAGGCTATTGAATCCAAAAAAATATCCTACTTTCGATAGAGAAGATGGCTGGGTGCTACCATCTGCTTAGGATCCTTTATTTAATAAAATTAAATCTCAGCTCAAGCTTATAACTGCAGGACTTCATGATACGATAAGTTCATAATGCGTAGATTGGACCAAATATTATCTAATAATTTTAATCTGAAGGTAGCCGTGGTTAACAAGACATTAGGACCATGGGTGCTGTAAAGTACTCGAAACGTCGGGAATATCCATGATCCTTTACAGCCTATAACAGTGCACCGCTGAAAATAAACCTCCCTCATAGATTGCTTCATAGGAGGGATTTATCTATAGTTGCCACGTTTGGCAAGCGGGTTGGCAACAGCAGTTTTTTATTACTTTTAGTTATTGTCAGGAAGATGCTGCTGCCCATCTCCTGTTTCAGTTTCCCTCTGTCGCCTCTTACGACACCCACGAGACAATATGAGGTAGTGGATATTCTTACACCGCCACAGCATCCATATACAATCAGATGGACTTTGAGCTAGTTTCTCACTTTTATTCGACAATAAAACTATTCCAGAGGTCCTCTGGAATTTCCGGTGTGCGTTTGTCACCCTTATTCCGATTTCCGGCAATCCTTACACAGGTAGGCGGATTGTCCGGCACTAAATGACACTTTGCTAACTTGCGACATTTCTTTTGCAGCATGAGGTCACGGCGGTGGTGTGGTGTCCGCATGGAAGCCCGGCGGACTGGTGAGCGAGCGCTGCAAACGCTGCACGCGCACTTTCGCCGCGCTCTGCCGGGATGGACCGCGCGCGCTTCTCGCCGTCGCCGGAGCACCCGCACCGTGGGCCGCTCCAAGGAGGACCCCGCGAAACCACAGAGGCCCCGCCAGCGGAGGCCTTAAACGAACCAGAGACTTCGCGGCCCGCGCCGCGCACTCTCGCCTCCATCCCGGAGAGCGAACCCTTGATCAACTGCGTCAGTGCTATCAGTGATGTGCGGAAGACCAACGGGCGCCCTCTACACGTACAATTCGACACGCAGTCGCCTCCTGCAAATGTGTCAGTGTCGGGTTCAAGTTCGAGCTCGAGCTCCGATGATGAAGAGTTGTCGATCACCGAAGCCCGACCACCCGATGGCGGGTGGGGCTGGGTCGTTGTTTTCGCCTCATTCATGGTCAATCTTATCGCTGACGGAATCACGTTCAGCTTTGGCGTCTTCTATCCGCACTTTTTGGAGTATTTCGGCGAGGGGAAAGGCAAGACCGCCTGGATTGCGGGAATCTTCATGGCGATGCCTCTCCTCTCCGGCCCGATCGCTAGTTTCTTGACAGACAGATATGGTTGTCGTCGTATGACCATTTTCGGAGCTATTTTAGCGTCCATTGGATTTGTGATTTCGGCGTTCGTCGATAATGTGGAAACGCTGTTCCTTACATTCGGCATCATGGCCGGGTTCGGATTAAGTTTGTGCTACGTGGCGGCCGTGGTTATCGTCGCCTACTATTTTGATACGAAACGCTCCTTGGCGACTGGAATATCCGTTTGCGGAAGTGGAATTGGAACGTTTATTTTCGCGCCATTGACATACGTGTTGCTTGACGAGTACGGGTGGCGCGGTACTACATTGATACTCGCAGGATTTTTCCTAAACATGGCAGTATGCGGCTTGTTGTTCAGAGATTTGCCTTGGACGACCACAATGAACGAAGAGAGAGCCAAGGAGAGGAAACGAAGGAGGGAGAAAAAACGGAACAAGCGTTTAGCAGCATCGGCTGATAGCATTTCAGATAGTAAAAGTAGCCCAGCAGGCTCAATGAAAGTAGCCGACTCAGGCGATATAGAAACAGTTTCGTCGCCGATCGTGCCGCAGTTTAGTTCTTTAGTGGACCTACCCACGTTCATGACTGGCGGTGAAGGTGTGTCACTCGAAGTGTTCGAGCTCATGTCTAACAAGGGTCGAGCGTACGCTATCATGGCGCAGAACTACCCGGGCGTGATGTTGCCTTCGAGAAGTTTTAGTGATAGTGGACGGTTGCACGAACAGTCTCCCCCCAGGGCGCTGATGTCTCCTGGGACGGCTTCGCCAAGTGCTCAGTCGCCCTCGTCGCCTCCACAAACAATTGACAACAGTAATTCAACAGCTCCCCTTAGTGACAAAACGTCCACATCGCTCTGGCTAAGACGCCATGCCAGCGGTTCTAAGAAACCTCCAGCGTTTTTGAAAGATTTGAGGATACATCGGCATTCCTTAACATATAGAGGCGCCATGTTGAATATAAACCGCTACAGACTACGTGCCTCTTCGTGTCCTAACATCTTCCGGAACTCGATGACTACCATTGCCAAAGAAAAGGTAAGAAAAGTTTCGATCTTTATTTACGATTTCAAAGTATTTTTTTACATTCTAATTTATAATATAAAGAAATATTTTTGTCTGTTCGTATTTTATGTGCAGCTATACCGTTCATCAGATTGCGCTAAAACTTTGTCAACATAAGCATGCACTTCCGCGAAGGTACAATTAACTTACAGTAAATGGCGCGCGTATTGCAGCAACAAATTATTTGAAAGTTATATTTCATTTAACTTCAATTATTATTCCTAATTAAACAATACAAATCTTTTAAATTTAAAACGATATTTATTGCTTTTGCGGCAGTAACACGCCGGGTACCAGCTATCATAAGAAAGTCGTTTAAATAGTTCTTAGCAGCCATTGTTAACGATGTACTTCAATGCAATTAATGTTCGTTTAACATCTGTTTTAAAGTTTCTTCTTTTTTTAATATATTTAAGCGTTTTTGACGATAATACCCTATTATTCAGCCAGTGTTTTTTATAGGGAATGAATTATGTCTTTATTTTTTTATTTTTAATAAAAGCCCCGTTTGCGCCTATTATTACGAAGGAGTTGGAATTTAAATAAATTTTGAACATTCTGAGATATTGCGAGTTATAAAGTAAAACCAGTCAAGACTAAAAACTAAGTAACTTGTAATATTTAGTCTGTAAATTTGCCATGTGATGCTGTGATGGCTGCGTAAGAAAATTCATCACCCTTTTTCGACCCGTGGGGTTCACTCACCGAAATACCTACTGGTCTTTGTTAAAATACCCAAACCGGTGACAGCGGCGTATTGGTGGTAAGCATGGTGACTGAGCCAAATCCTCCATATTGTAGGACCAAGCCCAGCAGTGGACTAGACAGATAAATTGCTTATGACGAACAAAAAGAAACTTTTAACCGCAATTTAAAAGTAATTCTTAAAAAACTGCGGTCGCCAACCCGCCCAATAAACGTGGCAACTATGGCAGCAGTTAGCTTTTGATAGGCTGTAATGGTAACGATAACTTAGATCGTGAGCTGCCACGGCTTTAGTAATCTATTTTTATCAGTCACATTTATTTAATGACTTCCTATATTTGTATTTAGACCACAAACCTCGCAAAAGAACACCGATTCGTACCAAGGATGATTCGCGAGGTTATGGAAATTAAAAAAATTCCTAATTTCAATAGAGAAGATGACTGGGTGCTACTATCTTGCATTGGATCCAATAATTAATAAAATTAAATCCAAACCTATAAGCATACCAAGTCACCTCTGCCCTCCCGTGACCATATTATGTGCTGTAAAGTACCCGAAACGTCGGGAAATAAAAATAAGTTAAAACGCGATAAAATCCGTAAAATTAGTTTTACTCAAAGTTACATTTATTTTTTGTAATTCCAGGTGCAGTGGTATGCGGGTCTGTGGGATTTCTGGGACTTAGTGGTGGACGTGCTCGACTTCTCCCACTTCAAGAATCCCGCGTTCCTCGTGTTCGCCGTGTCCAACTTCCTGCTGTACATGTGGTACGACGTACCGTACGTGTACATCGCTGATAACGGCATGACCATGGGCTTCAACGAGTCGCAGGCGTCCATGCTCATCTCCATCATCGGTATTCTGAATATGTTTGGCGAGGTCAGTACTTTGATGGTGTTTTTTTATTGGTAAATAAATAAAAAAACATGAATGCCTTTCGTATTCACTAATTGGAGGACTCCAAAATAGCAATAAAATGTTAACTTTTAACATACATTACATGATGTCAGCATATAAAAAATATGGTATGTTACTAAAATATCTTAAGACCGACTCTAAGAAATGACTCTTTTAAGTTATTTTTTCGATAACGAAAACTTCTGTATCTATTTTTTTTTTTTCGTTATTAAATATTTTAATAAAATTTCATACTGCTAAAACCGGCAGTTTTAGTGTTCAGTGTTGCTAACCGTTCAAAAAGTATTTTTTCTTTTTAATTATTACTTAGCTTACGTATCCACTACAACGACGTACACACACACACACACACACAATATCCTTTGGATGATCCCCATTGAAATTAATTAATTACATTTTTAATGTTTACGACCGTAAACAAGATATTAATGAAAGTTGATGAATAAAACTAGTTTTACGGATTTTTTCGGGTATATTAACTTATTTTATATTACCGAAGTTTCGAGTACTTTACTACTTTAATATACGCGATAAAATGCGTAAAACTAGTTTTATTTAAACGTGTAGTGTTCGTGTAAATATAAAAAATGATTAAGATTGATGAACTTTTTGAGTATAATTTATTGTAAATTTACTATTTTTGTCATAACTATAAAATGTAAGTTTTTTTTTAAAATAGAATATGAGTAACAAACGAGCACACAGTCAATCTGATGATAAGTGATTGCTGTGGCCCATAGACATCTACATTTATCCTCGATTAAGAATCAAAATGCAGATGCGTTGTCACCCCTGAGGACTAAGATGAAATGCCTCATTTCTAGTACCTATAAAGGGTCTCCGGTTCTCTACAGTCACCATACGAAACACAGCAGCATTAAAATAAGCATGTTCAGCGGTAATTGTTTACCACTTTCAATTGTTTTTGTTAATAAGGGTAGTGTAGTATTGGTTAAGATATGATGATGGTTTATGAGAGTATAATAATAGTAGAGTATAGTGAGAGTATAGTCAATGAGAAAATCATCAAACTTTTCCTTCAATTTGTAAAGGCACGATATAATGGTCGAATAATTCTTTACCACGTCAACCAATTTCTTATTGATTTCACGATGTCTGTCCGTCTGTCCGTCTGTCCCACGATTATCTCGAGAACGGTTTTGAATTTTCAAATTCTGTTTTCAGCAATCGATTACTGATCACCCAGGCATCTGAACCTCCTATTTTGAAACTGATTGCTCAACGGCAACCGCTAGAAACCGCTACAAAGCTGATTGCTTCGCCACTTTGCTATGCTGTTAGCTTGCTAGGTTTATTATTTTTAACGTAACGTGAGGGCCCAGATGTGCACATTTTAGATTTTACAAACAGTTTTTTTTAAATTAATATAGGTATATATTATAATATATAAAGCAATAGGCGTAAACAATGTTTTTTATTGCGCATTCATTTTATATTGTCTTTTTATATTGTTATCTTAGTTCTATTTTATATTTGTTGTTTATTGTTTATTGTATTCTTTAAAAACTAATGTATATAGATTATCGATAGTTTATAAAGCAACAGGCGTAGGCACTGCCTCATATTGAGTATTGATTTTTATCAGTGTTGCTAGCCAATGTTGTTATCTTTTAGGCACCTTATCAAACGCCAACTTGACCCATTTAAATCGGCTACAAAGTCTTTAACAAATAGGTTATTTATAACTTTCCATAAGTACACTCGATTAATTAATTGCGCGTATCGATGTCGATACATTTAAACGGATTTATATGACGGAAGATTTACAACCATATATCAACACACTATCAGCAAATTGGTCGGTAATTTTCTGTCTGGGGCGACCTTTGCCTACCGTGCCACTATCTTTTGCAGCATCAATTTGCTTTGTAATTTTTTCCTCATTCATACTTTCGACGTATCAGTACCACCTAAGCATTCCTTTCTCAAAACTGGTCACAGTATCTTGCAAACCACAAATTTATCTTATCACACAATTTCTCACCCTACCATTCACAGTCATCCCTAATATACTTATTAATGAACATATTTTTACAGCATTAACTTTCTCGTGCTTTTTCCGCCACACTCAAATTTCACTACTATACATTAACCGGTTCTGTTCGGATGGCACGCCTGGCGTGCCATCGGCACAGAACCGGTGGCGTGTGACACGCGAGTCGTGTCTTTTTAAAAAAAGCTCAAATTGCTTTTTTGGAAAATTTATCCAGAACAAAATATTCATTATTTTGCAAGTAGTTTATGCCTACAGCTTCGTTTCTGGATATTTTGAAAATTTGAAATTTTTAGGGGTTGATAACCTTTTTTTTAACTTGTACATGGTACTCTTTTTACTTTGTGGGTTTGAAATCATGTTGTGGAAAAATAGACTAATAAGAGACTAATAGATCGCTCACAAACTCAAGTTGTAAATAAATTTCTGGAAAACAAGTCTCCTGTTAAAAAAAAAACAATGCGTTTGTCTTATTGTTTCATTTTGCTTAAAATGGTTGAACTGCCGTCTCATTACTATCATATGGCCGAATAGACCTACGAAGTACCATGTGCTCTTGTGATATGGTATAAGGTTTATTTTTGCTTGAAACAGTTCGAAAGCGTTCATGCATACAAAAAGTTCGCTAATATTATAGTCTTTTGTCAATCCACCGCCGGGGTTTTTTCCTTCTAAAAACACTTGTTTGCTATTCTTACTAATTAGACGTTTTCAGATCGACTTTACTTTTACATTTGTATGACATTAGATAATATTTAACATTTGTAAATATCAATGAATCATAAACCTTATTGACGTGACAACGTCTTATAATTCGATGAAGCTGGCTGCACGCACGAAAAAACGCGTTACCTCGCTCTGAGGCGTTCCATTTAAGGCTTGAAGTGAAAGCGAGAGCGCGAAATGAACGACAAAGAGGCCCAATCGGCCTCCGCGTTCGGCAACGTTCGACATCTGTTTCTCTCCTACTTGAGTGAGTGATGCGTCCGCATGGACAGCTGCTATACAATAATACATTTACATGTTTTCGTCAAGTATGAAGTGCAGTGAAAAGTGAATGTGGTGTCAATTGTTTATAACAACATTTTCTTATGACGTTGTCACGTTCAACTATCGTCAGTAAACCGACTTTACAGACAACCGATGTTTTTTTCCAAATTAAGGCTCTTGATTGTTTGATATTTACAAATATTATTATTAGGTGAAAATTTAATTTAATAAAAACCAAGGTTTTCCAGGGTGATTTAGCTGTACCTACTTATATGTTTTTTTTTTATAAAACAAAAAATAGTACAAAAGGTTTGTAATCTCTGCATAAAAAAGTCACTCTTAATTTCAAAGAAAACACGTAGAAAAACACGTAGTTACCCACTAAAAACAAGTATCCTTCCGTTTGTAACTGATGTTTGATGTCAACTAAACTTAATTAGGTCTAAACAACTGAAAAAGCATAAAAAATAACATTACTTTTACACATGGCTGATGGCACAATAGGCGTGTCATAAAATATTTGTTCGCCGCCACAGCTAAAAGTTGTCGAAAATCTGTGTCGCAACGAATCGGTTAAGGTAGGGACATTATTATATTTGTCACAAATAAAAACTTAATCAGTACGCATTGATCATGAAAATACTGTATTGTTATCGGTTCTTAATACGTCAGCAAAATATCAGATAATTCAGACGTTTGGAAGTGGGTGAAAACTGGTAAAATACCATTACGTTCATACCTACATATTTATTTATACTTATCACTTTACCGTTACTTTTTTGGTTCAGAACAAATAATAAGAGGAACATTCGGGTGGCCTTTTCTCTATACAAAGGATCTCGTCTGTTCTCTTTCTGGTTTATGATCTTATAGCAATGAGTTTTTACAGTAAAATAAATATCAACCTCTTCTATGTCCCTATGTTTTCCTTTTTGATGATACATTATCTTTATTAGCACAAAATGCCCAAATATGCCTATTTAGACCGCTGTCGACAGAGGCCTAGTGTTCAAATTTGATAACTAATATTGAAAAAAGAATAACATATGGACGCAGTGGATATCCTTCTTATTCAGTTTATGAAATATCTTTTAAATTCGTCCAATATTAGTACAGAGCCAAATCTCGAATTATGCCTTTTTACTTACTGTTCAGTCGGATATGCAGTTGTCCTTATCGGACGCCGAGCGCTCGCAGAGCGACAGCGATAGTTTCTTCAAATACCTAATTTTCAAAAGTCTCTCGGCCCGCATTTCCCTATAAGGCCCGCCACATACATACGGAATTATTTTTCGGGATTCTGTTTCGATTTTTCGATTCGGAATGGCGTTTCGATATTCCGATTCGGAATTCCGAACGCAGCAAGTGCAAATTCGAAATTTTGCGGGCAAAACGGGATTACGAACGTGCGTGTCCGACCTGTTCGGAATTCCGAATGTATGTAGTAGAGTCCAAGGGGGAGGCGTTGGCCGTTAGTCTGGACATTGCGAAGGCCTTCGATCGGGTTTGGCACAAAGCGCTTCTTTCGAAGCTCCCTTCCTATGGGCTTCCCGAGAAATTGTGCAATTGGATCACCAGCTTCCTTGCAGATCGGAGCATCAAGGTCGTTGTAGACGGTGCATGTTCTGACTACAAGCCTATTAACGCTGGTGTTCCACAAGGCTGTGTGCTATCACCAACGCTGTTTCTTCTGCATATCAATGATATGTTGCTAACTGGTAACATTCATTGCTATGCGGATGACAGCACTGGTGATGCCCTATACACCGGCCGGGCCAATATTTCTCGGGAAAACGTCGCCGAGTACCGGAACAAACTTGTGTCTGAAGTCGAGTCTTTGCTGGACAAAGTCTCGGATTGGGGGCGACTAAATCTAGTCCAGTTTAATCCTCAGAAGACACAAGTTTGCGCGTTTACCGCTAAAAAGAACCCCTTTGTCGTATCTCCTCAGTTTCAAGGCACTCCCCTTCTTGCCTCAGCCAGTATCGGTATCCTCGGAGTCGACATATCGAGTGACGTGCAGTTTCGTGGTCACTTGGAAGAGAAGGCCAAATTGGCCTCTAAAAAGCTTGGCGTGCTCAGCAGAGCGGGACAGTATTTCATGCCGGCACACCGCCTGCAACTTTACAAGGCGCAGGTTCGGCCTCACATGGAATATTGTTCCCATCTCTGGGCAGGGGCTCCCCAGTGCCAGCTCCTTCCACTTGACCGCATACAGCGCAGAGCGGCTCGAATCGTCGACGACCGAGCCCTTTCCGATCGGCTCGATTCATTGGCACTGCGAAGAGATGTTGCATCTCTTTGCATTTTCTTTCGCATCTACCATGGGGAGTGCTCTGAGGAATTGTTCGGATTAATCCCAGCCGCCAAATTTCATGAACGCACATCGCGGCAGAACTCCCGATACCATCCACACCATCTGGATGATTGGCGGTCCACCACTGTGCGATTTAGAAGATGTTTTCTTCCTCGCACGACTTCCTTGTGGAATCGATTACCATCAGCGATTTTTCCGGACCGATACGACTTAGGGACCTTCAAGAAAAGAGCCTACTCCTTTTTAAAAGGCCGGCAACGCATCTGCAATTCCCCTGGTGTTGCGGTTGTTCATGGGCGGCGGTAGTCACTTACCATCAGGTGAGCCGCATGCTCGTTTGCCCCCTCTCCTATAAAAAAAAAAAAAAAAAAATGTGGCGGGCCTAAGAGTTGGAGTACGTAAAATTAAAAAGTGAAGCATTTTGGTATTCCTTTTCCTGGCTGGAGATGCAGTATTGTTTATAAGATTAATTGATAAATTTTTGATTTATTTTTATAAGACAGTACTACGTAATTAAAATTATATTATGTACGCTCCGAATCGCACTTGTGAACACTGTGGGCTGCTATTGTTTTGTTAATTGGTATTCCTTTTTTGGCTTCACCAATATTCTACTCGCTCAATATAAAATGTTCCTGGAATGTAGAAAACTCTCCTTAAAAATTTCTTTGTTCCATTTTCAGATACTCCTCGGTTGGGTCGGCGATTGGGAATGCGTGAACCCGAGCCTGGTTTACGCGGGATGTATGCTTCTATGCGGCATAGTGACGTTACTAATGCCTCTGTTGAAGACATATTTGGGCCTAGCGGTGGCCTCTGGAGGATTTGGAGCTTTCATAGCCGCTAACTATTCTCTAACTAGTATTATATTAGTGGAACAGATCACGCTGGAGAAGTTTACCAATGCGTATGGATTGTTGTTGCTGATGCAAGGCTTGGCCAATTTAGTAGGACCTCCACTAGCAGGTTAGTGTTTGTCATATTTTACTGTCATAGAATAGAATAGAATAGAAATATTTGTATTTAAACAGTTCTGGAACTGACCAGCAGGAAACCCATCGGAAATTGTTTAAAAGTAACGTTTTATAATTAAGTAAGCTGTACAATTATTTACATATATCAATTCTAAAACAGGAAGTGATCTTATTTTTAGGGGTTATTGTCAGCTATAGCATTCGATGAATGTGGTGGCTCAGGAACGTACTATGTAGTAATCCATGGGCGAGCCATATGTTCAGCTGTAGACTTGTGATGGGCGGCAGTAGTAATAGTGGTATCATGTGTTCATTAATCTGTGGAGTCTCTGTCCAACACATCGGATTAGCACATGTCACATTTGTAGGGCCCTAAGAACAATTATTTAAAAAAAAAGTTATTTATATGAATTAAAAAAATTGTTATAATTAGTCTCATTACTAAATTACGAGATTTAAGATATACGAGAAATAGATTAAGACAATTTACTTCAAATGACGACCGTCCGTCATTATGCTACTTTACTAATAGAACTATGTCGGCTTCTCAATTTTTGATGTAGTACTTGACCGTGTAGGGGCCGCTGTTACAGAATTATTTTAAATTTATTTATTAAATTTTCTTTTTAAAAGATTTCTACCTTAAAATTGCTAATCTATTTGAAAACCTTATTATGATACGAGTATTCACATATTGCATTTGTATCTATTTATTGATTTTAAAATGTTGTTAAAATTATGTTTTTTTGTTTTTCTATTGATATCATTCTGTAACAGCGCTATCTACACGGTTGTACAAGTACGACATCGACCTGTGAAGCCGACGTAGGTTATTCAACGGAGCTGTTATTAATGCCGCATAGGTTCCATACATTAACTGAAAGGGCCTGGTTTTAAGAATTAATAAAAATATTATTGACCTTGGCCTGACCACATGTCTCCACGGAGCAAATACAAAAAGGAGGTGTTGTAATTAGATTTCACTATATAACCATGCGTGACAATTTGCGGGGGGAGGGGGTGTTAAGCTCCGCCCACATAGCTATTTTCCATCTGCCGATAAATAGTAAAACTACTCGCATTGTTCCATATCGATGTTGCAATATAGTTTAGCTACTTGACGACAGATGGCGGACTGTTCACAAAATGATTACAAAAACCATAAAAATAATATTTTGGCGATTAAAAATTCTTTAGGACTGAATGCAAATCAAATTTCAGCGTCTTCGTATGATTATTTTAGTAATACTGAGCTCTACGTACTAAGTTAGTTTTAGATCCCATGACACAAAGTGTCGCCATTTAGTGTCAAATATATTTAATTAGATTTGAAAGGCGACGCAGAGATTTTTATAGAACTATTTCAATAAATTAGATACAAAATTACTTACAAATGAAATGTGATTCTATCCATAGCATCAGAGCGTCTATCTGAGTAGTTTTTACACGATAAAACAACACTTCATCCTTTTCTTCTTAATACTACAGAAATACACCGATTTGCGATTTTCGACACATAAGCGCACAGGACGAACGCTGACAGTATACTAACTAAAGCCATGCCCATTGTGATGACGTCAGGACCTAGTTAGAATCACAGTACACAGTTGCTTAGGCTGTCTCCTCTTTGTATTCGTTCCGTGAGTCTGACGGAGTTGGTCCGGTACAATGTCGGGATATGAAAGATTAATAATATAGTAATTCATAATTTTTTTAAATGAACTTGTTGATAGACAAGACCAATATTTTTGTATATCTTCTGGGTCTTTATTGACTTGACTGGGACAACTGTGGCTTGAGTTATATTTTCTTTTCTGGCTCTCTCTCGTTCAGTGGTTCCTGTTACATACAAACATAACTAATGAATTATTTACTATGTTTCAGGTTGGATCTACGACATAACGGACTCGTACGATTTGTCTTTCTATTTGGCCGGTGTATTCATCGGAGTATCCGGCCTGGTTATGCTCATATTGCCTATATACGGCAGGGCTCGCAAGTATAATGATATGCGCAAGGGCCGAGCCTCAACATCCACCAGCAGCGAGGACCCCAAGATCGGGAACGGAGAGCTCAAGCATAACGGGAAACTGGTCGTCTAGAATTCTAAGCTTGTAACCGAATTGCGAAGTTTTCGGATGGAAACGTTTGCTAGTTAAGACTAACAAGTTCACTGATTAGACTTAGAAGTTCAATAATTAGGACTGAGAAGTTCGATGGATGAAAGAGGTACGACTAAAAAGATAGCTAATCAGAAATAAGAAGTTAGTTGATAAGAACTAAGAAGTTCACTGATTGCGACTAAGAAATTCACTTATTAGGATAAGAAGTTCACAGAACTTAGAAGTTGGTTGAATACCATTGAAACAGTTTGTTAATTAGGATATAAGATCGCCTAGTAGCCTTAAAAAGAATAATGAGATATTCGATTCAATGGACTCATTTTGTTTTTAAATTATCCGGAAATATGATAGATTTGAAAAGTTGGTAAGTTTATTTAGCCGGATGTTTTGGATGTTGTCAAATATTTCTTAGGAAACAAACTAGTTTTTTATAGTATTGTGAGTATCAGACATGGCGCCTGGAGGGAACTAGTTTCACGGTCGTCTCCTTTTTGCTTATTTATTAATATTTCTTATTCTAATACCTTGTCTGAGTATTTTGTGAAGTTAGGGCATCCTTCTCTAACTTTTTTTTATTTGGTGGAAAATGCACAGTTTTGAACCTTGTTAAGGTCACCGCTACTCTTTTATAATTAAAATTTTGTAAAAAATATTGTGACTAAACTCGTGATTGTTGCTTAATTTACGTACAGTGAAGGAACAATAGTGGCGGCGGTCGTCGCGACTAGCATTTCCCACATTTGATTTACTATTGCGTGTAAGAAGCGATGTCTTTCATCTAACATATTACCTATTAGAGTTCTGATGTTTTTATTAGATTTATATTATTTTTGGTAAAAATATACCTCAGTTTTTTTAACTGACAACTGGCTGGTTTGTGTGACTGTGGAAAATATTCCATAACACGTAATAATAATACTACACAGTACTGTCTCATTTACTCTTTCCACCAGTTGTTATTTTTCACTATTTTGTGATATTTTTCTTCTTCAAATCAAGAGATTAAGTAATAATAACTCATACTAATTAAAGGTGATTTTGATCTTGTTTTTAGCGCCTCCAAAAAAGGATGAGTTTATCAATTTGAGTGTATTATTATTTTTTCATAATTTATAACAATATCTCTGAGGTTACTTAAAAGCTTTCTAATTTTTATATGATTACCGATAGAGTATTCTCAGAGAGTTTCTATATAAATTTAAATCAGATCTAAAGATAATTAAAGTTGTTATAGCTTTTATTTTTAAAGGATATAGTGGAATTCTTTGAGATTTTTAAAAAAAAATTGCATTATAAAAAATACTCCACATTGTAATTACAATTGTAAGTCTCTCCAAGTATACATACCAACCAACTATAGTAAAAATAACTGAGGGTTAACGAATTTTACGTAGAACAAATTTTGAAGCGATCAATACCAGGGCCGTGCTGACTCATTATCTTGTATCTTATTGTATATCCATATTTTTGACAAAGGTCATTTTTCACAGTTTTTTAATCATTTACGCGTACGATATAGCTATTTAGACATGTTAAAGACATATACATATGTTATACATTTCTTAGTGCTTTTTGAGAATAAGTAGTTCACTCACATTTATATACATATTGCTTATTTAAGAATTAACTAAAACACCTATTAAGAATAATACAGTATTGTTAAAAGTAATTTATACACAAACTGCGTGATTGTTAGTAAAATTGCATTACATTGGTCTCTTTTTAGAACTTTGTAACAATATTCGTGTAAAATGACGAATTGATAAAATTCAATACCTTGATACTTTGCTACTTTGTTTTGATATTTGCTGCAGTTGGTTCGCGGTTGATAAACAAGGCAGAGTTTTGAGTGTGCTAAATGTTTTAAATTTTAAATTAATTTAAAGCGCATAGATAACGGACAAAGTAGATTGATTCGAAAATGCTGTTTATATAGTTCACGTTGAAGTAAGGCGCGATTAAAAATTTGAAAAAAATTAAAGATTAGAGTATAGAAATTATTTTATTATTATTACAACATCAAAATATTATGATTAAATACTCCGACTTTGACTATTAGATAGGAAGAGAAAAAAAAACATTTGTCATTTACAATATTTGACATTTATTTGGCGGGAAGAAAATAATTTTGAAAAAAAAAATTAAATGTTAAAGATCAATGAATATGTATTTAATTTAAATATTTATTTTTTATTTTGTTAATAAAAAGTCGTCCGTAATGGGTTCACAAGGCATTCCCGCCAAAATAATCTGACAATTATCAAGTAGATTAATGAAAGAATGAAATGCATAACAACAATCACCAAAGACTGCCTCACAATTTTAATCAGTGAAATTTAAGATCTTCCCGTAGTTTTATAACTAGAGATAACGCAAAATCGAAAATTTCTTCGTCCGTGTACGTCTAGCGTATTTTAGTGTTCCGTTTGTGGGGGCGAAGAAAAATTTCGATTGCGTAAATATTTTAAAACGTTTTCGAGTAGAGTATTTAAATTTTAATGATTGATAAAGTGTATATAATCGGAGATTTAGTATTTAAGGATAAATTGTGAAAATTAATCATTTACGTACCAAAATATGATAGCTTTGTTTGGAATTAGTGTTAAGATTTAAGGTTCATTATATAGAAAAAAAAATCTCTCATTTCATACAATCATTAATTATTTCATACTATAGTTGTAAGCCATGCTATATTTTTACTTTTAAGTAGTGAAATGTTTTAACAATACCATTTTAACATTATGCACATTATAACGAAGATTCCGCAACAAAATATAATACGTTCAATAAGAAACTTATAAAGATTGCTTGTGTAGTAATTTAAGGCAGCTCTCTTGCTCCCTCAGTTATTCTCTTCAAATATAAAAAGTAATTATTCGCAATCTTTAACAAAAAAAAAAAAGAAATAAAGATAGAGCGCTGCGTACATTTTGAGTGATGCAAAAACCAAACCAAAACCATGCTCAAGTTATAAGAACACACGCAGACATATTCATTTAAAATCATTTGCAACCAACAACATGGTTTTACGTGCATATGTCTGCGTCCAGCAGTAAACTTAAACGCAAAGAAAGCAAGAAGAAAAAGTCTTTCTCTTTTAGTTTGATCAAAGAAAATGATAACACGCGGATTGAAAGATGCTATTATTTCTATTTCTGTTGTGTTTATGGAAAAAAAATAATGCACATTGTTAAATGAATTGTCGTGCTCCGGATGGTAGAACCGGCACATGACGTCAAAGCAATACGAAATATTTTTCTAACACTATGACCAGACGTAACGTGAAAATAGTTTGTGATAAAAGTAGAAAATAAGTTGGTGTAGAATTTAAGTGAATTTTAGATGCTAAAGTTATTTTCTTGCCAAAAATTTTTGTCTGTCATTTTAAAATCATTACAATCATGTGCACGTTAAAATCATATATTTTGTAGTTATCTTTAAGAAAAAAAGAATGTGGTCATGTTCTGTATTTTTTTTTATTTCATTGCTTAGACGAAGGTGTTGTTCGTCTTGAAGGTGCATTACGTAGCATTTAAATAAGTTTACCAGCTTGTCATTATTTTTTAGTAATTGCTAAATTTATTTGCTCGTATTTTTTTGTGTTTTAGCCAATATACGAAACGGGTATATAAACGTATTATGTATATTATTATGTTGCATGATATATATGTCGTGTATGTCCGTAGTAAAGATATTTTTATATCATTTTTTGTTGTTTTATTTTTTAATAAGAATGTTTGAGTTACTTTTTTACTGTACTTATATTTATCAAACGTAATGTAGGTGCATGTTGTATACAAAATAATTTCAAACATCAAGAGTTATTCAAATTAGACAGTGTAGTTACTTTATAGTGACTTGAGTTTGAATAAGCAGTGCCTAGACATTTTTAGCAAGATAAACCAAAAATATTAAAAAATGTGATATAAAATAAGTACTCCATATTCTAAAAATTCTAAAAAAGTTTGGTATTTCTAATCAGCAATAAATACAATTAATCTATATTATCTTACATCAACGTATTTCCTTATCTTTTCAATTCAGTAATCACTTTTAATAGAAGTATTTCGAAAACGAATTTTTAAAATTAAATTACAAGTACATACTATTGGCAATGAAAAAAAATACAGTGGACCCTCGGTAATCCGACAAACATTTTGCAGGGCAGTCTCGAACTATTGAATTTGTCGGATACCCCCTAAGATACCCTATAGTCCAGAATTTTTTATAAAAGAGTACCTTGTAATCCGACTAATTCCGCATCCAATAATAAGATTCTATATGTTATATATATATATATATATATATATATATATATATACTATGAAATACAAATTACACTTCATTATGTATGTCAAATTTAGTAAATTAAACAACTAAATAGAGAGCTTACATTTTATTATAAAACTAGCTGGCCAGACAGACGTTGTTCAGCCCTTTTCGACGACCCTTTATATAAAAATTTAAATTCGTAATAAAAAAATGTTGAGTGTCACTTATCAGGATAAAAACTATCCTATCTCTCAAGTTGGACCAAACTGCACAGAGTGTGCAAAATTGCATTGAAATCGGTTCAGTAGTTTAGGAGTTCATCACGGACAAACAACGTGACACGTAATTTTTATATATAAAATTAACGTCATTAATGTTATAGAATTAACAAAAAATATGCAATAACATTAGGAAATAATTGTGTACAAATAAATATAAATACTAAAATAATCAGAAATTATGAATCAATCAATTTAAGAAGCAAGGAAATATTCATAAATTTTTTTTTGTTTAACATTGTAGAAACACGAGATTAAAGCTTTGTCCCTCAGTCTTCTCAAAAGTAGAAGTTCGTTGTAGGATGCACGATACTCCAGCCCGTTGCAAACCCATCTCAAAGGCGTTAATTGCATCTTGTGCTGTCACTTGCGAAGATTGTCAAAAAAATATCTAATAATAAATAATAGGCCATGTCGGATTACAGAGGGTACCGGATTAGACAGGGGCCGGATTACTGGGGATCCACTGTATTGCCACTTCTAAAAACAGATAAATTTTCTTCTCAGATTTGAAATAAGAATGTTTAATATAAAATACTTTTCAATATTATTATTAAAGAATTATCTCTGCTTCACTATACATATATGAAAATTGTTATCCGATGTCACCATGATTAACTTGGGCAGTGTCCAATTACTAAACGTTAAATTATACTATCGTATTACCCACATCTTGCTCTGTTTTCTACTCATATACACCAATGTTGCCATATAAATGTATCTATTTATACCATGTAGTTATTATAAACGAATACCTCATAACAAGTAGCGTTTTTGTAGTGATAAATTTCATTATTTAATAAATTGTAGAGAGTGATTAAATATTATATACCTCAAAATGCATATTATATTATATACGTTTGCACATTTGTTGGTTGGGGCCTTTTTTAATGGCTGATCATCTTCGAAAATAATAAATTCGTGAATTTTAGATTATCTTAAAAATACAAAGAACAATTTAGCTTGAATTACAATTGTGTTTTATTACCTTTTGTAGTGTTGTATGAATATTTTAATGCATAAGTTCTGAAATTACGCAATTAACACGGTTAATATCCTGACACCAATTATCAAGTTAAAAGATTATAATAACTATCAAATTTTAATTAGAAGAGACCCGACCGTTTAAAAAAATATTTCTTTTTTAATTAAAATTGAAGTGACGTACGAACTTACAGTCAAGTCCACCTTTTTGGTTTGTAAATTTACACAAAAAAGGTCTTTACACTTTATCTTCTATATCTTTAAAGTTCTATTTCCATGCAAACCATTTCTTTTTTACTTTACAAAATAATGTAAGAATTCGTACTAAAGTAAAGAATAAGTTGAGTTGATAAGACATTTCTTTGTGAAATCTATAGATCTTAAATTTTTATTAACGTGTTGTTTCATTTTAAAAATTTTCTTTTATCGCATATAGTTTCGTGATAACGGTAAAGAAAGTATAGTAAGGTGAAACGGCATCGTTGCATAATATCTACCTACGTATAATGGTATTTGTTGCAAAACAATATCGTCTGCACGCCATCTAGCGTACCAATGTTTAAACTATGTTTTTGGCGCTTTTGCTTGTCAAGTTGTCAAAATTCACTCACACTACTAAAGATCTAAAGAAGTGTCAAAATTTTCCTAGATTTCACTATTGTTTTTCTTAATAAATACTGTAAGTTATTTCCTAAGCTGGCGACGAATTTTGGGAAGGTCCTTTGGGCAAGTTGAAATTGTGAAAAAATATAATTTCGTCAATTGGCGAATCCAGTCCCGCGAGTCTGGCTGAGCGTTTGCGGCACAGAGTACATTAACATTATTGCGGTTATTTTGTTACTGCGCAGCTGCGCAGTATACGAGGGCGGCACTGAAAATTTCGGGAATCAAGGAAGTGACACAAAATTACTATTTAAAAATGTATTTATTGCTTTTCGAAGTATTCTCCGCGAAATTTGACACATTTTTCCATACGAACCACGGAACCAATCATTGAAGCAACCATTCCATTCGGAAGTTGGGGTCTCCAAAACGGCCGTTTTGTAGGCGTCCACAGCTTTTTCATGTGATGAAAATCTCTGTCCATGCAATTTATTTTTTATTTTAGGGAAAGTATAGAAATCATTAGGTCTTAGGTCGGGGCTGTACGGCGGATGGTCTAATAATTCTATGTTTTTTTTTCTGTGCTTGTGCTTTTGCTCTAAAAACTCTTTTGTTCTGTGTGCGGTGTGAGAACTCGCATTGTCGTGATGGAGGATGATGCGGCGGTTGCAGCTCTCTTTACGGAGTTCAGAAAGGACCTGTGGCAAACAAATGCTAGCATACCATTCTGCATTAACCGTTCTTTGTCCCTCAAGAGGAATAGTCGTAACATGGCCGGTTTTGGAGACAAACGTGGCCACCATTTTTTTTGCAACACCGTGAACGAACAATTTTTGTTGGCTTTAACTCATTTTCGAACACCCAAACTCGTGACTGGTTTTTTGTTTCGGGTTCGTACGTGTATATCCAGGATTCGTCACCTGATACGATGTTGTATACTGCATTTGAGGATCCTCCGTGGAATCTTTCGAGAGTTCTGACGCACCAAGTAACGCGAGCCGCTTTTTGCTCTTCACAGAGCGAATGCGGTATCCATCGGGAAAACAACTTTTTTACACCTAATTGTTCATGCAAGATTATTTGTATTTGACTCATGCCAATGTCGAAAGTTGCCTGAATTTCGCGGTATGTCACATGTCGATCTTCCTCAATCAGCTTACGCACAGCATCAACGTTTTCTTGGGTGACTGCAGTTTTTGGACGACCTTGACGGGGATCATCACTGAGCTTGACACGTCCACGTTGAAATTCAGCAAACCAGCGATAAATTGTGGTTTTGGATGAGGCTTCATCACCAAATGCAGTAAATCATCCGGTCAACACACTGTTTTTGTGTTAAACCACTTCGAAAGTCATAATAAATCATCGCTCTTGAATTTTCTCGAGTCAATTCCATTCTCTCAACGACTAAACAAGTTTGATAAAACCTTGTGGCAAGACCGAGAATCTTTTTTTAAATAAATAAATGGTATTCGATTTTTATAAACCAAGGACTTTTCAATTAAAAAGATTTTAATATGACAGGAACAGTGGAAATATTCTATTCTCAATACTTTTAGTGCAGCCCTCGTATAACATTTGCAAAAAAAATTCCAAAAAAATGTTCTTTTGGCAACTTTATTTCTTTTTTATCCTTTAATTTAGTTTTTATATAATTCAAAAAATAATCCCAGACGTTTTTGTCGGTTATAAAGTATTACCAGACCTCTCCAAAAATATTTTTTTTTAGTTCCCAAAAATATACTTTTGGCAATCTCAAATTTTAATCACGTGTTTATTGAGTATTTTTAAATAACACCTGCAAATCGCAAGATGAATTTAGCGGTTTTAAACAATTCCCAGACATGAATAAAGTTTACCAACTAATACGACAAAAAAGTCTTATGCGTAGCCATAAGTGCGAGAAAGATAGCTTATCGAAGCATGCCGGCAGCGGATGGAAGCCTAAGCTCCTCGTGCTGTGATTGGTTACTTAGAAATATTTTTTTGAAGATTTTTAAGATTAAATTCTTGTTTTAGGATTTAGCGTGTTGATGCATGTATGCGCATATATGGACATGTAAATATCTATGTATATAGTTAATATTTAGTTTTAACCCAGTTTTAAGGGGCAGGACACATCATTTTCTTTCTTTACACGGAATTAAGCAAATTAGTTTATAACAACCCCATTATAATGGATTTCCGCAAAGTAACGCCTGATTCTATTAATTGTAGTTCTATTTGTCAATGAGTTCCAGTACACCTTGAAGTCAATCCGTCAAGTCCAGAGTTAAGGTTTATTCTATATATCTATTATATTCTATAACTAACGAAACGAGGCTAAACTTGGTACATCTAGTTCTGCTCGTCGAGGAGTTCCAGTAGCAGTCATCAAAGTACTTTTTCAAGTCACTCTATCAAGTCCGGTGGTATGGTCTCATCATAACTAACAAAACGAGCCCAAACTCGGCACGTCTAGTGCTCCTAGTCGATGAGTTCCAGTAGCAGATACCGACACACCTTCAGATCTATTAAGTCAAAGACGTGTAAGTATATTTATATATAAATTCTGCGTGTTTTTAGCGAAACACATCCGAGTTTGGGCTCGTTTTGTTAGTTATGATGAGACCTTGCCTTAGAACTACATATATATGTATATATATACCTATTAACCGTTTTTATTATATTTTTTCAATTATTGTGAGATGCATCGTACAGAGCGGGATATTGGGCCACTCTTCCACGGAATAGGTGAAACTCATTTTTTGAGCAAAATTCAACGTATCGCTCGGGCGCTGGCAGCACTACTGATCTGCGGTCGGGCTACAGTGTCCTGTTGCTATCTGCGGTCGACTACGGAATTGTACCATAGAGTAAAGAGTAAGGACCAGAGGGGAAGCTTCTTAACAACGTCGAAAATGTATACCTATTCTGATAGGGTTGTTACATGATTCATGTGAAAATTTTAAGGAAAAAATAAAAATATTGTATAGCATAAGCCTAATGGTTGACTGGGAGAGAATGCCCTATGGCATTAAGTCCGCCATTTGTACAACTTTGTGTTTTAACAGTGGAAAAGCTAAGCAGTAGCTTTTGCTGTCGCACGGATGGGTCAGCTTGAACCGGGGTAGTACCACGACCTCACAGAATACCAGCGTGAAGTAGAGGTTTACCTCTGCGTTGCGCTTGGTGAGTGCAGGTGGCCGGAGGCCTAATCCCCCCCTCATCAACATGATAGTGGAATTAAATAAAGACTACCCCAGGAGGGTACCAGCACCCCTGGAGAATCCCTCGCTGAGCATCCACGACCAAACTACTTCAGTCCTGAGCGTAATTCCGCTCGCTCCTGTTCGGGGCAAGCGAAGCAATACAACCAAGGCTATCCGTGAATTTTTGCAACATAAGGGGACTTCATTCCAACCTTAACGCTGTCCATTACCATCTAGAGACGGCGAAGCCGGTCTTGCTCTTTTTAATCGAGACTCAGGTGTACTCTCCGGCTGATTCTTCATATCTCTCCTACCCGGTGTACAAATTGGAACACTCCTTTGTGCCCCGGGCTAGAGTTTGTGTATACGTCAGAGAGGACATCTGTTTTCGACGCCTCGGCCGTCTTGAAGGTATGGACCTGTCCATCCTATGGCTGCGCGTAGACAGCGACGACCATCCCCGCGTCTACGGGTGCCTCTATAGGTCCAATAGCGGTAATGCCGACACAGACAGACTCATCGACCACGTCCAAATGGCTGCAGACTCCGTGCTACAATAGGTCCCATCCGCAGAGATCGTGATACTCGGTGATTTTAACGCCCACCACGCTGAATGGCTTGGTTCTCGTTTAACCGATCATACGGGTAGATCTGTCTATGACTTTGCTTTGGCATATGGTCTAACACCACTGGTTACTTCGCCTACGCGGATCCCAGATGTGGAAGACCATGTACCTTCCCTGTAGGACCTTCTGCTGACCTCTCATCTGGACGGATATCAGGTCTCCGTCGATGCCCCTCTGGGCTCTTCGGACCATTGTCTGATCCGGAGTACGGTGTCACTCACGCTCCAATCGCAGTTGCGATCTACAGCTTGCCGCCGTGTTTGGCACTATAGGTCAGCTGATTGGGACGGAGTGCGGTCTTTTTTTGCATCCTACCCTTGGGGGCGGGTTTGCTTCTCTTCGGAAGATCACAGCGTTGTTGCCGATTCCGTTGCTGATGTGGTACTTCAGGGTATGGAACTTTTTATTCCATCCTCTGTCGTGCCCATCGGTGGCAGATCCCAGCCATGGTTTGGTCGCTCCTGTAAAATAGCATCACGCTATAAGCAGGAGTGCTACCGGGCCTGGGCAGACACAAGTTTGCGCGTTTACCGCTAAAAAGAACCCCTTAAAGAATACTGTTCTTATCTCTGGGCCGGGGCACCCAAGTGCCAGCTCCTTCCACTTGACCGCATCCAGCGCAGAGCGGTTCGAATCGTCGACGACCGAGTTATTTCTGATCGGCTCGATACACTGGCACTGCGTAGAGATGTTGCATCTCTTTGCGTATTTTATCGCATCTATCACGGGGAGTGCTCTGAGGAATTGTACGGACTAATTCCAGCCGCTCAATTTCACCATCGCACATCGCGACAAAACTCGCGTTACCATCCATACCATCTGGATGATTGGTGGTTCACCACTGTGCGATTTAGAAGAAGTTTTCTCCCTCGCACAACTTCCTTGTGGAATCAATTACCACCAGCGAATTTTCCGGACCGATACGACTTAGGAACCTTCAAGAAAAGAGCTTACACCTTTCTAAAAGGCCGGCAACGCATCTGCAATTCCCCTGGTGTTGCGGTTGTTCATGGGCGGCGGTAGTCACTTACCATCACGTGAGCCGCATGCTCGTTTGCCTCCTCTTCTATATAAAAAAATGAAAGATTAAATAAATAAAAAAAAAATAAGACAACATGTGTATTATTTATAACTTATATTAATGTAACAACATTCTACTAATTGTTCGAAATCAAGAGCTGGTTCGTATCGATTAATTTTAAGCAACAAGAAAAAATTAAAATATAATATAGTGTATATTATACGTAGGTATATAATACGTAAAAAGGTACTTACTTCAATTGATCTCTCGTGTACCAATAAAGGAAATATCCTTATTTTCTCTAGAATTATTCATGTATACTGTACAGCTATTAGGCATTTTTGCTTATACATAACACTTATTATTTACCTATATAAATAATTTATAATAACTTAATTCTTAATTATTTTAATTAAAATACTTAAATCTCTGTTACGGCCTACGGCTGCTCCCTTAAAGGATCAGATCCTCAGGGGCCCATGAGCTGAAGACTTCCCGAGCAGACGTAGGTCGAGCCTCAATGTGGCCACGTGGAATCTCTCTAATTACACCAAAATATATGGGGGAGCGTTATACTACGGCCAGTCGACCGGAAGGAATTTGGACGAAGCTTACTTACCTATATCCAAGTCGACTGGTCCCTCCGGAGTCGGTCAGGTCGCATGTGGTTGTGTAGTGCAAGGGAAAGAATGGTGATGTGGTGTGTATCTGGGTGTGACTGATGGTGATGGAACCTAGACCTTAGCCGTCGGCAGCAGCCCGGGCGTCGACACCGCTCCAACATGAGGGGGCCTTCCGAGGCTTTGTCCACATTCACTTTCCTTGTTCGTCACGATAACAGTCACTTAACTCTATCGTACGATTAACTAACTTACAGAAGCCACTAACTATCGCTGGGTATAAGGTTACCGCACAAAACACGCACGGAGTTTCTGGGTCAAAGGTCACTACCGTTTCGCGTTGCAACAGTTAGTTCTAGAATATCAGAGGCCGCACTAACTTATATTGTCGAATGCACTTATACAGATTCTGAGTCGGACCCAATAAGTCCCGGGGAAGCTCTCCAGTAGGGATACGCGCCACAAAATTCCTAGACCGTATTTTTACTGTCCGCGCTTAATTATTCCGAGTTCCCGCGCTTAATTGGCAGCGTGCCAATCGTGAGCACTGCCTAAGGACGACTGACTTTTCACTCGCGACCCGGGCGCCACTGCCACGCTCGGAAGAACTTCAAACCGGTATCGCCTAGAGGCGCGCGCTCCCTAGGCGTCGATTCCGACAACAGCGTTTTGCGCGAACAAACCCCCGTCCCGGACATAAGGATTTAGGTCCGCGAACAAACCGGTCAGCGGGACAAGGTCGAGACTGCAAGTTGCAAGACTGAATCTACAATCAAACTAGGCCACCTTAGGCAACCCTAACCAACGCCTCAAAAGATAGCCCTAATGTGGCAAGCCGGAGGGTCAGCCTCCACTGGATGCCCCTCCTGGGCATCGCAGCACTTTAATAAGTCCTGTACTGGACAGAAGTCCGACGACCTCTTTCAAACACCTATCTGTGCCCCTATGATTAGTTCCGCAATCCGACCGGATCAGCTCTGCAAACAGCGACGCGACACGAAGCGGCCCCGAGCGGCCTCCTAAGCTTCAGTGCAGAGAGCACCCACAAATTCCACATGAACGTCGTCTGTGGAGAGCCGAACGAAACGCACAGATAGTCCCTAGTATGAATTTTCAACAAGTAGGCCTAGTCAGGCCACCCACCATATTATTATTTACTAAAATAGTGCGGCAGCTGATTTCAATCTGATAATCTCCAAAACTAGCTAGCCTGTTAGGCAAGTAGTCCTATGCTCATATTTCAACTAATTTTTCAAAAGCATCAATGTTCAACTACAGAATTAATTCAACCAAATTAATCACCGATGCGCATAGGTCAACTTGCAAATTAAACAAAACAATAACGTAAGGGACAGCCCTACTTCTTCGCAAAGCAAATGAATTCAAATTTTCCTTTCAGCAAACAGACGCAACAATCAAATACAGTGATTAAATATATGTACAAAACACATGCAGTAGCATTTAAAGGAGTAGATTAAATTCAATTCTTTTAATTTAAACCGCTACAAATAGGAAAATTTCGCGGAAAGCCTAAAGCAATTTTTAATTTTAATTCAAGTATTTTTTGACTAATTGCTCGACCAAACCAAATCTAATACCCCTTGACAGCGTGATTCAACGCTCCAGAGGGGCCCCAATCTTCCCACCACCAAGGGGAGGCCACATGGCGTGCACCCGAGATCGCTAACAGTCGCCACTCGGGTTGTACGCCTTCACTGAGGCCGTCGGCAACAGAACATTTTGACAAGTGGACTGTTGACGGCTTAAGGCTCAGTGGAGGTGGCCGTGGTGGGAGCTAAGGCGGCAGCTAGCCAGGGCCGCCTCCATCAAATGGGGAACAGTGGTACACCAGTCGCGGCCACTCAGCTAACGGGAGTGAGAAGGGTCCAGCGGACCGATGAGTGGCCGTGAAGTTCCTCTCCACACGCTTAGGGGGGGTGATGACACCCCCGCCCCTGGGGGAATTACCCCCCGACTGGTCGGGGGAGGGACCCCTTTCAAACTTAGGGGCCTGATGGCTGGCCGGCGGGCGCCGAGAGTCGCCCGGCAGAGGGCGTGGCTCAGCGCCCCCGCCCGTGGGGGTCAAGGGCCTGGCAGGGCCCCGAGAGGAGACGCCGTTCGCACTCAGGCACAAAACGGCATGATGATTGCCCTGGCAATGCAGACAGGGCCGCCGATGCGGACAGTCTCGCTGGAGGTGTCCTCCCAAACATGAGCAGCACCAGCGGCGCTCCTTGGCGATAGTTCGCCTCGCTGGAACCGGCTTACCTAATAATTTCGGGCACGACGCTACCCGATGATCAGATGCTCGACAATAGGAGCAGGGGGGGGGGGCACCGTTGACGACGACTTGCCTGGAGGATTCAGCCTCTCGCTGGGCACGGCTCGTAAGTCGTCAACGATGCCCGCCGCGCTCTCTATCTGCCGGCACTGCTCCTCCAAAAACCGCAGCAGGTCATAGAAGGGCGGAATATAGGAGGCCTCGTCCCCGCCGTACCTCTCCTCAAAATGGATTCGAAGGTCGAGAGGTAGACGGGACAGCACGATGCGGAGCAACAAAAAAGCCCATTCGCCCACTGGTAAACCCAGCCGCCTCAACGTATTACAGGCCACCAAGACTGGATCCAACAGGTCCGGACGCAGTCTGGCCCGGTCACTAAGCAGCGGGAGGCTTAGAAGCTGCTTAACATGTTCGTCAGCAATTCGCCGGACGTTGGCGTATCTTCTGGCTAGGAGGTCCCGAGCAGTGTGGTAGGCGTCGTCCGACAATCTCAAGTGGCCGACGACGCCCAGGGCCTCCCCCTCCAGTGATGCCAGGAGGTACGCCATCTTTTGGCTCGGGGTCAAGTCACTCCGGGCGTCCACTAGGCTGTCGAAAAGACCAACGAAGGTCAGCAATTCGGAAAGGACCCCGGAGAACTTTGGCAGGTCCAGAGTTGGGAGTCGTCCCAACAGCTCCGGCTGAAGCTGCTTCAGAGAGGACTCGGACAGGTCACTCATCCGAGCTTCACGCGCCTCCTCGGCATACCTGCCTTCAGCCTCGATCAACTCGTCCGTGAGCCACAAGAACTGCTCATAGTCCGTGAAGCAGGAGTCCAGGACTCCCTTTTCCACATCCGAATCCTCGAGCTCAGCGTAAGCCTCCTCCACTGCGGCCCTTCGAGCATCCACCTGCTCGAACTGCTTCATCAAGTTATGGACCCTATCCGGTCGACCTATCAAAGCATGGGCGCTTGTGGCCCAGCGTAGCTCAGTCTGCAAACAACGGATCAGTAGCTTGGGCGATGTCATCACTATTAAATGCAATATACGACGCGGCTTGAGCACGGATTACAAAGATAACAAACAAAAAATACAACAAAAATTAACAGTTAATAAATGCAGTTCCTATCAAATCGCGTTGAATAGAAATTACACAAATACGAATTACTACGTATCAACCAAATACAAGTTAGCACAAAGGAAAAGACACAAATCAAATTAACAAATAACAAATACTAGTGCGATCAAATCAAGTTAAATTCAAATTGCGCAAATACAATTACTACTCTTTAGTTCAAATACAAATTACAATATAAACGAAGATACACATCACAGTCGATCAACAAAAAATGCCTAGCTCGGAAATCGACCCTTCGATAAGTAATCCACTACAACTATCCGACAACGATAATTAACCGATTACGCAAAAATAACCATCTACCTACATGACGTATATCTCTAGAAAAACTCCCGCTTGCGCAACCTAGGGCGCGGCTTTTCAAACTACCTACTAACCAAAAAAAAAAAGGCAAGCAACAAACAACAAAGGGAAATAATTCTATTATTACGTACAAAAAAATATTTTTACGTATTACGGACGGGCGTGATTGTAGATACAAATTAAACCAATCAAACCAACGCTCCCTGCCACCAGATTTGTTTAATTTTTATCAAACACTATGGTCGGGATCGACCGAGGAATCGAACCCGGAACCACGCTCTGCTACCAGTTTGTTACGGCCTACGGCTGCTCCCTTAAAGGATCAGATCCTCAGGGGCCCATGAGCTGAAGACTTCCCGAGCAGACGTAGGTCGAGCCTCAATGTGGCCACGTGGAATCTCTCTAATTACACTAAAATATATGGGGGAGCGTTATACTACGGCCAGTCGACCGGAAGGAATTTGGACGAAGCTTACTTACCTATATCCAAGGCGACTGGTCCCTCCGGAGTCGGTCAGGTCGCATGTGGTTGTGTAGTGCAAGGGAAAGAATGGTGATGTGGTGTGTATCTGGGTGTGACTGATGGTGATGGAACCTAGACCTTAGCCGTCGGCAGCAGCCCGGGCGTCGACACCGCTCCAACATGAGGGGGCCTTCCGAGGCTTTGTCCACATTCACTTTCCTTGTTCGTCACGATAACAGTCACTTAACTCTATCGTACGATTAACTAACTTACAGAAGCCACTAACTATCGCTGGGTATAAGGTTACCGCACAAAACACGCACGGAGTTTCTGGGTCAAAGGTCACTACCGTTTCGCGTTGCAACAGTTAGTTCTAGAATATCAGAGGCCGCACTAACTTATATTGTCGAATGCACTTATACAGATTCTGAGTCGGACCCAATAAGTCCCGGGGAAGCTCTCCAGTAGGGATACGCGCCACAAAATTCCTAGACCGTATTTTTACTGTCCGCGCTTAATTATTCCGAGTTCCCGCGCTTAATTGGCAGCGTGCCAATCGTGAGCACTGCCTAAGGACGACTGACTTTTCACTCGCGACCCGCGCGCCACTGCCACGCTCGGAAGAACTTCAAACCGGTATCGCCCAGAGCCGCGCGCCCCCTAGACGTCGATTCCGACAACAGCGTTTTGCGCGAACAATCTCATTATTTAATAATTGCAAAAAAACTTAATAAATTAATTGATGTATAAAATTTCGAAATATTGTTGGCCTATTTATTTAAATGCGCACGAATCACGAAACCCTTTCATGGACACTCTGACCGAGCCAGCGCAAACCGGTTTGTACCCCGACGGAGCGTCGGTGAACCTGTCGGTGAGAGCTCACGCACACATCGCTGCGCTATGCATGGGTGTATTCGCATTCGCAGCGAGTCGTTTGTATGTAGCTTCCCCTCTGGTCGGTTACTTTACTCATGTGATTGTACCTTTATAAGTAGAATATCGAAGACCGACTGCAGTGGTGACATTCTCGGGTTTTCAGTGATGCTGACGTTGCCAAGTTCTATGGATAACTATCACATCGTTGTTGGAAACATGCAAGTGGGAGTAACGATCTTAGTGCAAAACTAATCCATGTTATAAGGTATTTCGTATGTTAGTCGGAAAGAGATTGTAACGGCGCACCAACGTCTTAAAATCTGCAAAGCTTCGGGTGGGGATAGAATCACATTGCTGCTTTTAAAGGTGGCGGCTAACATGAGCATTTGCTCAAAGTGAATATTCGCATTGAGAATTTGTTCGTTGTGAACAAATGCTCATGACACATGAATTTTCGCGACGAATATATGCTTCACTGTGCTCCAATAGTTGTAGTTAAATGGCAGACGTAGCGGTAGTGTGCTGCGTTCCTTTTAATCCGTTATTGCTACAAGAAGAAAAGAAGTGTTTGGACAACAAATTTGTTCAAAGTGAGAAATAAAACTGCTGGATTGCATAAAAATTGTATTTCCCTGACTCCATTGCATTTTACCAAACGCAAAAATACCACAACACAAACAGAGCAACGAGTGTGCTCTCGGTGGTGCTCGCGCTAGCGGCCAAAGAGTAAGTAACTGTCCTATACAGGAAGACTTGTAATGGTAAATTCAGAGGTATTCGCTAAAATACCGACAGCCGGGTGGAGCGCGTTCGGGTGCTCGGCGCTCGTCATCGAGCTGCTCGGTTCCCTGTATCTACTGACATGCCGAATGTTCGACTTGTAATTGTAATGTGCTCACATCGCGCAAGTGCTCATGTCAGTCTCCACCTTTATAGGTAATACTAAGTGTTGATGGCATCGGTATACAGTAAAATTGGATAGCTAATGTTTATACCGTAAATATCAAATATAAATAATGTAAGGTTTTTATGAAATAAATAGAAAAAATAACAATATTTCAAATCCTTCAGAAGTTATTTAATTTGCTTCCTCCACGGTTGTGATACACCGGAAGTACGCCGTAGAAGCGTTATGATCTTGTTATATAAGAAAAACGATAACGTCATATTCTTTCTTCGACTTTTCTGCCGACTTTCAAAAAGGAGACGGTACTCAATTCGACGCGTATGTTTTTTTTTAATGTATGTTACCTCATAAGTTTTTACTGGGTGGAAAGATTTCGACGATTCTTTTTTTATATGAAAGCTGATACTTCTCGTGTGGTCCCATATGAATTTGATCAAGGTCAGACCAATCGTTTTTGAGTTATTTGAGTTATTCTTAATAACTTATATTGAAGTCGGCTGTACAAAATTTTTAATTTTAAATTATATAGGCTGCAATGTATGAATGGAACAGTACCATTCAAATTACCTACCTAAATACTTTTCTTTCCTCTCTTTATGTATAATAAATACAAAACAAAATTGTAACTACAACAATTAGGTATTTTCTTACTTGAATATATCTGTAGTAATCATATACTTATAATGTAATAAAGCGGTAGAGTTTTTTGTTTTTTTGTTTGTTACACGCTAATCTCTGGAACTACCCGTCCGATTTCAAAATAATTTTTGTATATTATAACCAGATTCATGAGGAAAATTATAGGCTATTAGGCTATATCTCACAGCTAACCTTAAATATTGTTAAGCAAGTCAGAAAGAAGAGGGACTCCGAACTGCTTTTTCCGCGTGCGCTGGTGTCACAGACCTACAAGTCTGGGGTAATGGTTAGTGATAGGTGAATACAATGTTCTATAAAAGTATAGACCTTTACTCTATCTATAAAAAGTCAGCGGCACCATATGCCTATCTTTTATACATAAGCCACAATAAGGTATTTTGTGACAAAAAAAATATTGAAAAATTTGAAAGTGATTAAGCAGCGTTATTATTAGGCATGGTGCATAGATTAATGATAAGTCATCGCAGAGCGCGCAATGACTTATCAATGGGCATGGTGTATAAATCCTTACAAACGGAAGTTACTACATCATCAAGAGAATTTTATGGAGATAAACTTAGCTCCTCATACCTCATAGCATGTTATTTGGACGCGTAATTTAAGAGATAATGAAAATATAAAATAATTCGATAATCGGCCCTTACATTTACCACGTGCTCGGCGGTAAAGGAAAACATCGTGAGAAAATCTGCATGTCTGAGAAATTAAAAAAACATATTTCAGACTTGAGGTCCGCCAACACGCATTGGTGCAGCGCGGCGGACACTTCCTTGCCATAAAACTCCGTCAGATGTGAGAGGACACCTGTGCCCAGCAGTGGGACGTATAGATTAATCAAAGATTCAAAACTTTCATGCCCTAAAATTACTGGACTTTTCGTTACCATCCCACAAAAAATATAAAATTATTTAATTTTGTTTGTTACATTTTGTATATATTGATAGAAAAATAAAGTCATCGATTTTCGAGTATCAAGCTGTGATAATTTTTTTTTACAAAAGAGGGGTAATGTGAAAGACGGTGGAAATTAAACAACGTTTGGATGCTATGTATGGGCATTCTTCCATTTCGTACTCCACCGTAAAAGAATGAGCGAAACAATTTCGTTTGGGAGGAGATGATGATGATGATGAATCGCGCCCAGGACGACCATTCAAGGCCGTTACGGATGAAAAAATTGAATTTGTGGATAAGACAGTACGGGAAAACAGACGGCTAAAGAGTAAAGACTAAAGAATTAGCAGTTGTAACGGGACTTTCAAAAACAACAGTATGAATAAGGTCGGTACTAGGTGTGTCCGAAAGCATCTTTCAGCTATTCAAAAACAACGTGTGAAGTGCTGTACTCAGTTTTTATCCCTTTGTGAAGGCCGACAGAAAGAAGTTTTGGATTCAATTGCTACGGGTAATAAAACCATGTTTTTTTTAATCATTATCCTGTGTCAAAAAAGGAATCGATGGAGTGGCGTCGTCCGAGCTCAACGCGGCCAAAAAAGCAAAGGTGGCTCAATCTCAGAAAAAGATTGTGGCTTTAATCTTTTTGGATTCCGAAGGAATTTTTCTGGTGGATTTTAAAGAACACAACACAACAGTAACAGGCGGTTACTATGCTTCCTTGCTACATCAATTGTGAGATGCTATTAAAGAAAAAGTTCAAGAGAAATTGTCGCGAGGAGGGTTGTTGCTTCATGACAAAGCTACGGTCCACACATCGTGTGTTTCCAAGGCTGCTATTAAGGAATGCGGTTTCACTGAGTTCGAGCATCCACCATATACACCCTACTTGGTCCCTATTATATTATTTATTCTTAAAATTGAAATCCGACTTACGCAAAATTAACACTGATGACGAGGTGAAGTCAGCAGTTTTGTCACATTTTGAAGGCAAAATCAGACTATTTTTAAGGGTATAGAAAAGTTAGTAAAGCGCTGTGAAAAGTGTATTAAAATAAAGGGAGATTATATCTAAAAATAATTTTGATTTTTTTTGCGCCCATTGCAAGTCATCCTCCGGAAGCGGGGGAGGGAGGTAGTGAATGTTCATAGCATACCACGGCAGCCGGCTGCGTGGTTATCTGGGCCTCACTTTGAAGAAATGCCTACCCACTAAACACCACCTGTGGGACTGGCTTTAGCCTGTATGGCCTTTCTGCCGAATCGGAAGCGACCCCCTTGATTTATCCTTCATTTTATAGTTTATTTATTCTATGGTTCAGGCCACAAGCTTTTGGACCTTAATATCGGCTGTAACTTTAAGCGAGGTGTCATGTCGCACGGCTCAGACGCGTGATTTACGCGGGTGAAACCGCGGGGCATAACTAGTTATGATTGATAGCTTTAGGCATTTTCAAGATTTCGTCAAATAACTTTATCGATAAAATCCAATATTTTTACATTGAAGTAATATGTACGTAAGTAAATTATATACTTTAATCTTCAATGTGTTTTTATTAATATTCTACCCACGGCCTCAGATAAACAACGAAAGATAGACGGAGCGCTTGGTACCTACATTTCAAGTGACGCCGAAACCTTGCTCAACTTTTTAATACACACTCACGCACTCATCTTTCTTTTTTTGGTCTTTAACCTACTGGACACACAGAGCACCTAAAACGATGTTGTTGGTTGCTTACTTACTTACTTACTTATCTTCACGCACAATCCCTGACGGGGTAGCCAGAGAGAACAGATCGCCAAGTGTCACGATCCTTACAAACCTCTTTCGCTTCTTTCAGATTCATTATCTTCTTCATGCATGCACGTCTAGGTATCCGAGTACTCTTGACCCTACCCTCTTCGAGCAATTTGCTCACATGGTCTTCGAAAGTTAGTCTCGGTCTACCTCGACACCTTTTAATATTAACTTTCGCGCTATATATTTTCTTCACCATTCGGTCTTCACTCATTCGCTCAACGTGCCCAAACCACCGAAGCACGCCCTTATCAATTTTTGTGATAAGGTCATCTTTCAAACCTGCCATATTGCGAATCTCTTCGTTTCGCTTTCGGTCGGCCATGGTAACGCCGCACATTTTACGAAGAGATCGCATCTCCACTGCATTCAACTTACTTTTATGCTTCTTCTGGCATACCCAGGTTTCGCTGCCATATAACAAAGTCGGTACCAACACTGCGTTATGTATTGCAAGGCGTGCACTCTTCGCTACGCCTTGCCTTTTGACTAACGCAGTCAGGGCACCATTGACTTTGTTCCCGGCAGCGACACGCCTGTCCACATCTAAATCACATCTTCCATCCCGGCTAAAAGCACTCCCCAAGTATACAATTTCATTTACCTGTTCTAGACATTCCTGATTTACCCATATTTGACACTTCGTTCTCTCTTCGTCCCTTTCAAATACCAGAACCTTAGTTTTATTAGCATTCAAACGGAGACCTTTAATTTCACATTCCTCTTTCATACACGTGACTAATGCCTGCAGTTCTGCCTCTGATGGTGCAATAAGCACTGCATCGTCAGCGTACAGCAGACAATTTACTTTTATGTCACCCAATTTCACACCCAAACAGCTATCTTTCAGCTTCTGTAAACAGCTGTCGAGATACAGTATGAACAGCCAGGCAGACATGACACAACCCTGCTTTACGCCCGTTTGGACGCTAAACATGGGTGACAGGTCATGCCCTACCCGCACACAGGCTTTACAGTCACAGTAAAGAGACTGCACAGCCCTTAGCAATCGACCATCCACACCATACCCCGGCAACAGTTCCCACATTTTCTTCCTTACAACCTTATCAAATGCTTTCTCAAGATCCACAAAAGCACAGAAAATCTTCTGGTTAGCAGCCAGAAGCTTTTCCGTGATCATGCGGAGAGAAAACATTTGATCCGTGCATCCTCTTCCAGGTCTAAATCCGCATTGTGCCTCCCATAGAAATCTTTCCGATTTCTCTTGCATCCTACGTGTCAAAACCTTCGAGTAAACTTTACTTGCTAAACTGGTCAAGCTGATCGCCCGATAGCACCCGCAGTCAAAATGTGAACCTTTACCTTTATATAAAGGCACAATGACTGCGGATCGCCAATCATCCGGGACATCCCCCGTCCGCCAGCACAAATTGCACAGCAGATGAAAGCTGTCCCAGACGCGAGGCCCACCATACTTGACCATTTCAGCAGTAACTCTGTCTAGTCCCGCAGCCTTACCACATTTCAAACTTCGAATCGCACGTTCAATCTCTTTCATACTGATGATCTCAGTGTCATCGAGGTCCGGGCCTGGCGTACCAGTCACGGCGTCATCCCCGGATCCCTCACTAAGATCATCACACGCATACATTTCTCTATAAAATTCGCTCCATCGCTGCATGACGTCCGATTTTTCTGAGAGGACGTCATTAGTTCTCGAAAGCACTTTGTTCATTCTTAAGGCCGTCGCACCACTTCGGGTCCTTCCAACCTCTTTCCAGAAGAGTTTGGAGTTCTCCTTAAAGTTGTGCGACAACCTTAAGTTTTGTTGGTTGCAAATGATTTAAGATGCATATGTGTTCTTACAGTAAGTGAAGCATGGTTTTAGCCTTTCCACCTTTCTTTGTTGGTCTGAGATAATTGAGCCTACAGCCTACAGATTAATAAATAGTACTACAGCGAATTTAATATTACGAAGCGTATACTATTTCTAACATAAAATATCCTATTATAGACGGAAAATGACGTGCCAATACAGACACGACTTAGTAGAATTTATTTACTGTTTAGGATTCTGTCTGGGTAAATAACACCCACTTACCTATTTCTGCTGTCAAGGAGAGAAACATTCCAATTAGAAGAATAAAACTAGTATGGTTACTGATTACGACTGATTTACTGCACGCACTGCATGTTTGTGCATATTGCAATGCATAGTCTTCTGGTAGACCCATATCGCGGCGTATTACAGCTGCAGCAATAATGGGTCGGCTTTACCCTTAGAGATAAACAAGCTATACTTATAAATACACCAGGGATAGAGCACGCTCACATAGAATACACGTGAAATAGCAGAATAATGCTGCATAGTTACGCATAGTTACAAGAACCGGAGACGATTTTTAGTGGTAATGCGACATTTCATCTTAGTCTTCAGCGATAGCAACGCACTTAAATTTTTTTTGTTATAAATATACTAGTAACGCTATTAAACATTACTAATATTCCCTTAAACCACTTCTGGTAAGCTTAACATGATTGTGTTAGAAGTGGTTCACGACAGTAGTCGAATGGCGGATTCGAACCCACGACCTTTCGAGTACGCGGTCCGCGCCCTGCCATTAGGCTACTGACGTACTTTCACTTTGATTCTTAATATTGAGGATAAACTTAGTTATCTATGGGTCACAGCACTGGTCACAAACTAATAAGAAGTACCAGCACTGGTCCACTTATCACCAGTGGACTGTGTTCGTTTGTTATACTTAAAAAAAGTCATTAAAAATATGTAAGGAATGTAGTAAACTAAGCATGACTCAGGGTACCAACATTAAGTTACTAGATTCTACAAAAGTTCAATGGAACTAACTTCTGGCAAAACGTACCAATAATAAATAAAACTAAATTGCTTTCCGAGCTACTTTTCGATATTTATTTCCAGTAGATATGGGAATTTACTGTGAAAAGCAATGACCGGAAATTGCGGAAACAATACTAAGAGATCTTAATTCTTAATTCAAACTGATAGCACACAGTGAGTACGTAAGTTGCTTCAATGTCAATTTGTAAGAGCCTCAGAGTAATTAAATACTTAAGTATGCATAGAGGTAACATACAATTCTACACAAATTGAATTGATATACTCGTCTCGCTTCGTCTAATTTAGTGTTCAAGTAAGACTCACAGAAATACTGATGGTTCGTTGATTGATCTCATCATTACTTCCTCTTCTCATCGTGTGATTCAATTTGGACAGTTCTCTGCTTCTTGTTTACGTCGCGAATTGATTTACTTTTCATATAAACTCAAACCTCCAAAACAGAAGCCTACTTTTCTGGAATAAATATTAAGAATCTCAGGAGAGACGCATCTTCAATTGATTTTGGCCCTTTGGTGATAGCTTCTAATATCGATGATAAAACATTTTTCCTTAATAATACCATCCTGAGTCTGTATAACATTCATTGTAAAAGTTAAACGACCCTTTGTTCTCTGGATGACTAAAGGTGTACAGTTGGCAATGGCACGGCGAGATCGAGCTTTCTAAAAATTTAAAAAGGATCGCTCTGAACAAAATAGGTCTAACTTCAAACTGCTGAGAAACAGATGCAATCAGGTGGTACGAAATGCTAAAAGCCGGTATGTTCATAACAAAATAACTCCCTTTGCCTACTGATGTGTGGAAATTTTGAGATCTCTCGGAATTAATAAATCAAATTGTCCGGAATATGGCTCCTCTCTCGATTTGGATGACATTAATCGTCACTTTATTTGTATTACTTCATTGGACCCTCAAGTCCGTTCTCTAACTATTGCTTCTATATAATCAATGCAGCCTCTCCGGATCACTGACTTTTATTTCTCCTCTGTTACTCAGTATGGAATAAAGAAAGCTCTTGGGTTATGATGAAATTAGCAAGCAAACGGTGTCTATGATACTTGAGTGCCTACTTTCATATTCCATATGAGAGTAAGTAGGCTCGTACTTTCCGATTTACTAGAAAACTGGTATCCCTATTGTAGTAGTATTATGTGTGACGTTATCTATACAAATAAATGAAGTTGAAGTGTCTGTTTGTAATGTCAAAATAACAACTTTTTATTAAATGCATAATATGAAAGTATATAAGGTACTTAAAACAAAAATACAATTTATAAAATTTTTCTCTGTCTGTCTGTCGGTCTGTCTATCTGTTTGTTCCGGCTAATCTTCGAAATGGCTTTACCGATTTTGACGGGACTTTAACTGGTAGATATTTGGTATTATAAGGACTAAATTAGGCTACTTTTATTTTAGAAAAAAAAGTTAGGGTTCCGTGCAAACAAATTAAAACCCATGAAATCTTTCGTAACAAATTACACGCGGGCGAAGTCGCGGGTAACAGCTAGTGTAACAATATATTACGTCTTTAATCTGTAATGATTTCCTTCTCAACGTTATCAACAATCGACATCGATGTAGGTACCCGTTTTTTGGTATTTAGTCTATTTATGTTTTTACTTTATTATGTCTAGAAATATAAAGTAAATAGCACTAGACTTATTATTTCGATCGTCGTACATCAATTATATTCGGTTCGAGCGATCAAGAAATTTGTTTTCGATATCAAGTGTGATGCAAAATTACATTGCAAATATTCGTGTCACAGAATTTAAAAACTAATAGTTAGTGATTCCTATAAGATCATTGGTTAGTGAGGTATAAATACTAAGTATTGACAGTCACGCGGAACACAATTCAGTTGAATCCCACTTGTAATCGAAATTTTATATGTTGACTTACCACTTGCTCAGTGGAAAATGAAACCATCGAGAAAGTTATATCTGCTTGGATGAAAATATTTCAGAATCATGAAGTGAAGACAAAATTTTGATAATGCCGTGTAGTAGAGACTTGATAGAATTTGCTACCTAAATCTAATACTTAGAAGTTCTAAGATCCATTAACATCCCGTGAGTAACGTAAAAGGCGACAGACGGAAATGAAACTGGAGATAGACAGCAGCAACTTCCTGATAACGACTCATAATAAAAAAAATAGTTTTTTATGATGTTGATAAATGAATTAAAAAAAAAACCAAAATGAAGATGAGTTGTCATCCTTGAGGATCAAGACGGAATGCCTCATTTCCATTAAAAAGTGTCTCCGGTTCTCTATACTCATCACACGAAACAGCAGCGTTAAGCTGCGACTTTACGCTCGTAGCTGTGAGGCCCTGGTACTACCCCGATCGGGCCGACCCATAAAACGACCCACGTAAAATCATAAATCTTCTATTCTGTTTTATTCTATTCTATCAAGTGTACTGTTAAATCGTTTGTATTATTAATATAAACGAGTGCTAACATTAAAAATTTTGTACAACCAACTTCAATATAAATCAAATGAGAACTCAAGTAATTACGCATTACTAAGGATAACTCAAAAATTACTGGTCAGATCTCGATCAAATTTATATGGGACCACATGAGAATTTGTCAAATAAAAAAGAATCTTCAAAATCGGCTCACCTAGAAAAAAGTTCTGAGGTACATACATAAAAAATACAGTCGAATTGAGAACCTCCTCCTGTTTTTAAGTAGGTTGAAAAAATACAACTGTTGTCTCCGCTGCAATGTAACTAGGCAGCAAGATTAATTTTAATATTTTAAACTCGATGCATGCCTTTCGCAGGTACGCAGCCCTGTAAAGCTGACGAGTTAACCGTGTATTATGTGTGTATTATGTTATAGCTGCTTTATGTACCTTTTGTTATTATAACGGCATTTTAAATTACTTTTAACAAATAAGTTATTTCTTTTGAAATTAATGTTACTTAAAAGATTAGTTAGATTAAAATGTAGAGACATATTGCAGCTATATTATGGTTGCGGCACGAATGGGTCGGCTCGACCGGGGAAGGACCACGCTCTCACAGAATACCAGCGTAAATTAGCAGCAAAATGCTACTGTGTTTCGTATGGTGTGTAGAGAACCGGAGACCCTTTTTACTGGAAATAAGGCGTCTCATCTTAGTTCTCAGAGGTGACAACGCATTGATTCTTGATGGAGAATAGTCGCTTGTCACCCTTATATAAAAAAAAGATAAATAAAATTAGTGTCCGTCTGTAATATCGATATAACTGCCATATATTGCCATATATTGAAGAATCAGAAGGTGGTATTTGTATACCATAAAGACATGAATAACATTTTTTTAAATTTTTGTCTGTTTGTCTGTATGTATGTATGTCAGTTTGTCTGTCTGTCCAGGCTAATCTTCAGAATGGCTGAATCTATTGTAATGAAACTTGATGAACAGATCTTTATCTCTAGCAACGCCAGGAGCGGACTAGACTATATTGTATTCGAAATCTTTGAGATATTTTTGAGAAATCGAAAAATTTATAAAATAAATGGATCCTTTACGTAAATAACGCCACGATTATAGATTATATCCAGAAAAATGCGGGGTAGGTTACTGGACTTACTTATAAAAGGAAATTTCTTAGGTTAGGTGACCGAGTTAGTGGCGGAGCCAGAATAACCCCTACCATAATCCTGTAAGTGTCGTTTGACGCGCAAATGGAAGTAGAACAGTAGACAGGCAACAGTATCTTAATGCTGCTGATCAAAATTATAAAATACTGCGGTTGCTAACCCACCAGAGTCGGGCTTTAGCCGGTAGGAGTCCGGCATAACTTATTTAAGTTTTAGATATCCATAAAGATTATCCAAAGATAAAAAAGGAGTAACGTAGTAGAGTCGCGCTTTCACAGAATACCAGCGTAAACGAGCCCGTTTATTAAAACAGTAATAAAAAAAACCGCCTACGTTAAAAGTTTATTGAAAAAATTAAAATTATTTACCCTGGCACTTCCACAGCTAAGACGAATCTAACAACACCTAAGTTAAAATCTATCATGCCATTTAGACTACAGAGGGTGCCAAAGAAAGAGTCATATATACATACATTCCTTCTAGATAAGCATTACCCTCTTCAGCCGGGCTAGCATGGGCAGGAGACAATTTTATCCCCGGGGAAAGGAGAAAATGTTTATTCCCTCGCTTAGTTTTATTCACCCTTCGAGCATGGGCACACCGGTGGATATAATATCCACAGTAGATAAAATGGGAGATAGAATTAGACTTGATCGATTTTTTGTAGAACTAGGATATGTCCCTTTCAAATATCAAAAAAGCATAATTTTTTTATCTTTTATTTGATTCCATGCTACGGACGTTGGATATGTGACTACTCGTTATGTCAAACGGAGATATACTTCTCCCCGTTGCCATGCTTAGGCATAGGGACAAAATAATTTTATCCATTGTCAGTGGATATAATCGGGGCAGAATTTTTTTGTCCCCAGCCCATGCTAGCCGTGCAGGGGCAGTCGGTTAAATAGCACCATAATAATGCTTTGTTTCTTATAATGAGTATAAAGAATTATAGACTCCTCTTACTGACAATCTGTCACGCCTTGTGTTTAAAAAAAATACGACCATATTTTTCAAACGCTCATTCTGTGGAAAACAATAGGACATTATGAAACAATACCGAACGTCATTTTGTCCTCACTCCAATGCTTTTATACGTGACAGATTCAACTGAAACAAAGAAAAGGAGAAATGCTTTTAAAGTTTCCCCATTATTGGGTTAAGCACAATCGAACGTTACAAAGACATGAAGACATTTATTAGAATGTAAGTTTTAGTGTTGCCACCTTGCAGAAAAATTTTTTCTGAAATTTCCCCAGATTTTGGGATATTTTACGAGTAATTTAAAAATCCCTAGAACTCACCAAATTACTTGAAATTAAATCACAATTAAGGTAATAAAAATTCTATTTTAATTGTGAAAATAATGACAATAAACATAACTTATAAAATCGAGACAGTTACAGTTTCTTCAACGGACAGCCGACGAGTATGACAAGAGCGCAATATTTTTAAAGGATTCTAATCACAATTTATTGTCTCATCTTGGTACTCATCACAGCATTTGGGGGAATATGAGAACTACGAGTAATTATAGGTTTTTCTAATGGGAAACTATATTTCGCAGTAACGTTTGCTTTGATGCATGTGAAACAGCTAATTGCCATGAGTGGCAAACACATCTAACTAAAATTTAATTAGGTACACGTAACGTACGCCATTATTGCAGTTAAAACTTGTTGAAGGATAGCGTGGCGTTCTTGACTTGAAAAGTGATTTAATAAGGCTAATTTTAAATAAATATATACTTACTTTGACTTTCACCAAATAAATAAAGGTGATAAAAGAGTACACAGTCCACTTGATGGTAAGTAGATGATCATAGACACCTGCATCTATTCTCGATTAAAAAAACATGAGTAAGTGTCGTGGAACACTCGGTTGGAACGAAGTTCCTTTTGTAGTATATTATTATTGAGACGTATTATATTATTGATTAAAAATATAAATAAATGAATTACTAGCGTCTATTAAAACGTAGCGTCATTTAAAATAATATTTCTTTCATGGCAAGATCAGAAAAAGTGCGAGGGAGATGGATATTATTCCATCTCGTTTGGACTATAGAAAGGGGGTCGTGACGGAAAAATCTCACACTTTTTGTCGCCTAGCCCCCTTCTGTCAAATTAGTACAGGGAATAGTAATGTACGATAAGGAACTTCGTTCCATAAATGAAATGCCAATGTGTTAAGATGGAATGCTTTGTCACCCGGGAAAAGGAGCTCTAGTTCTGCAGTTGCCAACCAACCTGACAAACGTGGCAGCTATGGCAAAATCACCTCTATGATGCAATCTATGTGGGAGGCCTATGTTAAGCAGTGGACTTTTATAGGCTGTAATGGATGATTTGTACAAATATTATATAATTTTCGAATAACGTTAAATTCTGTTGGTCTCTGCTTGTCCTGATTTGCATTTGAAAGTTCCCTCTCTGATATTTTAAGACCCATTCAAATTTTGTGCTAATGAAATTGATATAAAGCTGTCGGAGATAACGCCTTCGGCCTATTTTAGGTCGTTGAGTGATACGGTTGGGTAATAATTTAAGCTCAAATCAAAACAAGCCTTTAATAGAAACAATGAATAGAAAACATTGTGAAATTTTGCTTTGAGTGTGTATATGTGAAGTATTGTTTATTTTTATACTTTATTTAAATCTTCATGGGCCTCCCTTGTAGTTGTGGTACATTTTGTCATATTAACTGCATAATAAGTATAAAACATTTTAAACCTGCGTACCCTTTTATTGTGTTTTAGTAGGTTTTAGCATTTTGACAAAATTTTAAGTGCTGCAGCTATATTATTATTGTAGCACAAATGATCCGGGCAAGGATCGCGCTCTCACAGAATACCAACGAAAAAAGCAGGTCAATGCTGCTGTGCTTCGTATGGTAAGTGTAGAGAACCGGAGACCCATTTTACTAAAACGGTGTATTCCATCTTAGTCCTCAGGAGTGACAACGCATCTGATTCTTAATAGAATATAAATGCAGATGTCTATGAGCAACAGCTACCACTTAGCATCAGATGGACTGTGTGCTCGTTTGATACCTCTTTCTATAAAAATTAACATGATAAAATTGATAACATCTACCAAAAACAGAAGTTAGACGTTCTCTACATTAAATACAAACAACCGTTGTTATTTAGTCTTTAATAAAGTCGACTAAAGAACGGATCAGTAAGCTCAAGTGGCAGTGGGTCGGCTATATTTTTTAAAGATTGAATGCGGCCCGTAGGCATTTGCATTTATTATATATTAAGAATCGAAATTCAGATGACAGTTTGTGACTCCTGAGAACTAAGCTGGAATGACTCGTTACCAGTAAAAGTCTCCGGTTCTCGTCGCTCACTATCAGTGGAGTAGCGTGCCTTGGAGGGGCCCTGTATCAGTCAGGGAACCCAAATGAAGGGTAAAGATTTTTCACAAAAGGAATAAAAACTCGCATTGAATTAAAATAATTATAAGTTATTACTTACAATTAATTGTTCTAGGAACTAAGCTAGTTTAACAATTCAAACCAACATCTTGTCCCATAGAAGTCCTTAGAATTTTTGCTTATATACGTTCGGGGCCTCTGTAGTCCGGCGGCACTGTATCATTGATACGGCTGATACGGCGGTGGCTACGCCCCAGCTCACTATACGAAACACTGCCGCATTATGTTAATAATAGATATATTAACATAATAACGCTGGTATTTTGTACGATCGTGTTCCTTCCCCGGTTGAGACGACACATTCATGCTACAGCAATAATACATAATATTACAGTGCAAAGAACCGACAACTGATGGGGAAGATAGGTTTTCAAGTGGCAGCCTTCTTAGTGGATGTAAGTGGCTTAGAAATGTATTTTGTGACTTCTCATGGAACTGTGAAGGGCTTAATGATACATATGTAATTAATAGCCCAGAGCGGATACCGTGCACTAGTGATGCTACTTCTTACATTGGTCTGTGATGTTTGGGTTCAGCATAGGAGTTTGGCACAAATGTTGGCTTTGGCTGATGTGGATGATTGTAGGAGTGGGATGATTTGCTCATGCAAATAATAAAGTGGTTATTGAAGATTTCACTATTATAGAAACTTGAGTGAACAAAGTAAACTTTTGGATTCAATGGAAAGGCGTGCTAAGAGGCTTATTGGTGACTCGAATTTGGTTAAAACCAATCTTACCAGCCTCGAACACAGACGCAAAATAACCAGCATTTCGGTTTTCTACAGGTTGCATTTTGGAGAGTGTGCGTAGGAATTTCATAATTTAATTCATCCCCCTCCCTTCCACCATCGGACAACCAGACGTTCGGCCAGTCTCCACCCATTCGTTGTTGACTTACCACGCATTCGAACTATGTCGTTAATCATGCGTACAGCAAAGGAGTGGAATAAGTTGCCAACACCTGTCTTTCCATCCGCTTACAGTGTGGGTGTCTTCAAGGCAAGAGTGAATAGGCTTTTGTTAAGTCAGTGCGCTTCACCATCTTAGGCTACATCACCACTTACCATCAGGTGGGATCGTAGATAAGCGCTGGCTTAGTAGAATATAAAAAAAGACGCAGTGTGGGACACCTCCAGGTTAAATAGAACAACGACCTGTGCAAGGTAGCTAACAGCAATTGGATGCGTGTAACTTAAGTTCGGGCTCAGTGGCACGCCTTGGGTGAGAAGTATATTCAGCATCCACGATGTACAATGGTGTTGAAATCATTTTCAATCTTTACAACACGCGTTAACTCTCTAGCGAGTGCAGTCAGACTTCGGGCACCGAGTGACGCGACAGAGGATGGCATAACATTATATGTTTGTTTAATAAGAGCCGTGGTAGCTCAGATGGTTAGGGCACGCTGTTAATTTCACAGTACGCAAGCAACTTGGGTTCGATCCCCGCCAGTACCAATGAAATTGTTAGTGGCAATTTTAATTGCTGATTTACCACGTGCACGGCGATGAAGGAAAACATCGTGAGATTTTGAAGACATGTGAAGTTCGCCAACACGCTCTGGGGCAGCGCGGCGGACACTTCCTTGCCCTAAAACCCTCTCAGAAATGAGAGGAGGCATGTGCCTAGCTGTGGTATGTGTATAGGCTGTAACTTTAACTATTTTAACTTTTATTCATAATGTCCAGAAGTTTGAAAATGCCCAATAAGTATTGGCAATATGATAAAAACTATTCAAATAATTGAATTGGCCGCGCTTCATGAGTAAAGTCCGTTACTTATCGTTAAAGTAATAAAAAGATATGGCCTATATATGGATGTAAAAAGATATAATAAAGAGGTTATGTCCAGACAATGTGATAAATAATTAAGTTTAAATCAGTGTTCATAAAGTAGCCCTGTTTGACTTGTTATTATTATTAGTAGTTCCCTGATTGATGACTTGGTCCATAACATACATAGAACTATTTGAAATTATGATGTATATCAAATAAATTTATAAAAAATAATGAAATTAAATTATGAATAAAAATATTTGTTTCTCTAACAGCTGGGATATAAAACAAGATTTCGACGTAATAAATTGACACGTGCTCAAGTCACTTGAGATTATAGACTAGACTATACATTGTTATTTTACAATATAAAATTTGCAGAGAAAGTTCAGAATAAGTAATATAGGCGAACGGTAAAGAAAAATTAATTTAAAAAAATTCAAACACTGTCTTTTATCTTTTAAATTCAGAATGCGTGATAATGCATTATTTTAACTGATTGTCATTCATAAATATCTAACGCCTACTATTTTTCTACGCACGCACACATTTGTAAGGGTCGATTGGTCGGCAAAAACGTTGTTAATTATTTATATTTTTTACATACATATATAAACACTCACGCCTGTCACCCAGAGGGGTAGGCAGAGACTACGGACTTCCATTTGGCGCGATCCTAACACACCTCTCTCGCCTCTTTTACATCCATATATCTACGCATACACGCTCGTCGGTTAAGGGTACTCCTAATCTGGCCCATTTTTAATGTATCGCTGATTTGGTCGATAAACCTTCGACTAGGGCGTCCCTTCCCGACCCTGCCGTTCACTTCTGCAACATAAATTTGCTTTGTCACTCTTTCCTCGTTCATACTTTCTACATGACCAAACCACCGAAGCATTCCTTTCTTAATCCTTGTCACAACGTCATCTTGCAAACCACACTTTTCTCTTATCACACTATTTCTCACCCTGTCATTCAGATTCAGCCCTAGCATACTCCTTAAGGAAAGCATTTATACAGCATTTATTCTACTCTCATGCTTCTTCTGCCAGACCCAACTTTCACTACCATACATTAAAGTAGGGACTAACACAATATTATGAATTGCCATACGTGCCTTAGTTGACACATTCTGACTCCTCATAATAGCGTGTAGAGCCCCATTCACTTTATTTCCTGCGTTCACTCGTCGTTCTATATCCTTATCATATCTACCATCCCTGCTAAATAAACATCCCAAATATACAAACTCATCCACTTGCTCAATCAACTCCCCTTCTATTTTTATTTCACATAAAGTTTTACTTTCTTCTCTTTCAAAAACCATCACTTTCGTCTTACTTGCGTTCACTTTCATACCCCTTTCTTTCAATGACCAATTCATTAAAGTAACCATCATTTGCAACTCGGCCGCCGACAATGCAAATATGACTTGATCATCGGCGTACAAAAGGCATTTGACGGTTGACTCACCCATTCTCAACCCACATTCTTCAACTTTCAAAGTTTGCAAACGACTGTCCATAAATAGGTTAAACAGCCACGGGCAAGCCACACATCCCTGTCTGACACCTTTATGAATGCCAAACCAGTCCGAGTAGACCCCGTTGATCCTGACACAAGCACTAGAGTCCCTATAAAGAGACCTTAATGCCTGTATCAAGCCAGCGCTCAACCCAAATGAGTTCAGTGTTTGCCATAACACATTCCTGTCCACTCTGTCATAAGCCTTTTCCAAGTCCATGAACGCAAAAAAAACTTTCTAGTTTTTGGCCAAAAACTTCTCCGCTATCATGCGCATGGAAAAGACTTGATCCGTACACCCCATCCCCTTTCTAAATCCAGCTTGCACATTCCAAATTTTTCCATCAGTTTCTTCCATAACTCTTTCAATTAACACCTTAGCATACAGTTTACCCACAATGTTAAGCAAGTTGATACCACGGTAGTTTTTACAGTCCTGGTGCGACCCCCTTCCTTTACTCGTATTGGGTCTATAACGGCTTTGCACCAGTCTTTCGGTACCCGCTTCAGTTCCCAACATAAATTAAACAAGGTGTACAGCAGGCCTGCAACCACACCCTCACCAGCCCTTAGCATTTCGAGTGATACTCTATCATATCCGGCTGCCTTACTTGCTTTCATGCTTTTCATTGCTTTCATTATTTCATCTACACTTATCTCCCTACCTCTCTCCACTTCTTACGGAATTTCTATTTCACTTATTTCAGACGACTCTTCACTCTTTAACACGCTTTCAAAGTATTCCTTCCATCTCTTTAAATTCGAAAATTCATCATTCAACATGCAGCCATTCTCGTCTCGTATAGCATTCATTCTAGGCTGTTTTGAATTTCCCCTGGCAGTTCTTACGAGCTTCGAGAACATTTTAATATTTTCCTCATCATCCCATCTCAACGTATTACTTTTCCTTTCATTCGTTCTCTTACTTACACCACATACTTTGGTGGCTGCATCCACCAAAACTTTCTTAATATTATTCCATACATTCTTCAATTCTAAATCATTCATACATAATTCGTTCAACCCACTTATATTTTCCCTCAGTCTGCATTTATACTTCTCTTTCACACCTTCATCTTGTAACCCCTCTATTCTTATACGCTGTAACGCAGTGGTAGACACAGATGTCCGATGCCGCCAACGTCTGAATAGACCATTAATTCGGCATAAGACCAAGTAATGATCCGTCCCTACGTTGGACCCCCGGTAAACCCTTGTATCTACCACTGCGCTCCTCATTCTTTCATCCACAATTATAAAATCTATCATGCTTCTATCATCCCCTCTTTGCCATGTATACATGTGAATCCTCTTATGGCGAAAGAAAGTGTTCGCCAAAAAAGATTCTTTTCCACACATATAGTGAGGAGGTCTTCACCATTCTCATTTATTCTTTCATCGCCAAACGTTCCTAATATCCTTTCAAAACCAGACCTCTTCACCCCAACCCTTCCATTAAAATCTCCTAACATAATAATATTTTCATTTTCCTTACATTTCATCAACACCAGCCTTACCATGTCCCAAAACTGCTCTCGGATATAAGTGGGCTTAGACATATCTGGGGCGTACACCCCTAGCACAAACAACTTCTTTAAGCGCACTTTCATTCGTATCCATAGCAGCCTTGGGCTAACACATTCATACTCTTTCACACATTGACCCATTCTTTCTGAAAGGATGACACCGCCTCCCTGGCATGCCCTCTCGGTCTCGTCTACTCCAGACCAGTATGCGGTATACATGCCATGTGCAGTGACATCTCTTCCCTTTCGTTTCGTCTCGTTCACACATAACACATCTATTCCTCTATCATTCATCATTTCGCGTACTTCATCCATCTTATCATTCATTGCTCCACATACATTCAACGTAGCCAGACGGGCCTCCGCAATCCACTTTTCGCCCCCCCGGGAGACAGGACGTGACGCGTGGCGAACCTAGTCGCCAGTTTTTCTCCCGGAGATTCTTCGCACCCCTGCCCCATTAAAGGGGCGCCGGGAATTCGGGGCCATTTCTTTTTCTTCTTGGCTTATGGTGCGAACTAAGGGGTGGTGATTTTATGCCGCTACCATACGGCGAGGAGCCGAGTCTGTCGTTTCGGCTTTGTCGCTCGTTTAGCACCACCCGGGGGACACGTGTAGGGTGGGCCTAGGATTAGGTGGTCGAAGCCTACGGACGCGAGCGACTGATCTCATCATTTTTTATTTAATTATATATATTTGCCCATAAATTACGTTCAATTTGGTATAATTTAACAAAAAGTAGAAGCCTTACTTACTTGTATTTTATAAAACTGTAGTAACGGTACATAATTATTTATATATTTGAACTAAAGTATAAAATTTGTCTACTCTTTGAAAAATAGCCCTACAAAACAGTATAACAATATAGTAATACATATAGTGTATTTACTATTCTTATACTGAACTGTAACCCCTCGATTGTAACGTGTACCGTCAAATTTATTATGTTTGAAAGTTGAATAAAACTTTATGTCAGAGTTCGTATTGTTTAGGTAAGTTATAAATTTGCACGTGGTCACAGAATATCCAACAGTGCCTAGTCACAAATAAACATTCACATGAATAAATTGTGAACATTTCAAAATGTTGTTCACACAATGGGATGAAATGTAAGCCAGATTTTAAATTAAAATGAATTAATGTTACTGTTCAAATGAATTATGTTGGTAAAGATGCGTATGGATATTAGCGTTTATGTATGCGACAAACTAGTTTATTTCCGCTGCTTTGCCTGCTTTCGCCTGCATTCGCCTTTTTCGTAAAGCGACTAAGTATATTCCGAAAAATCACAGCCCATAATATACTAGTTGTGCCAAAGACTTTTATGTATTATTATATTATTACTAGATGAGTACACGTTACATTGCGCACTAAGTTACGGTTAATTCTCTGTAACTCTTTTAGTCGATTGCGAGCCGGCGAGAAGACTAGTCTTTTTTTTTTGTAAATTGCGAATGTCTTTTTTATAATCTAACACTGATTTTGTTAAAAAGACTAAAAAACGCTGTCATTATTTATGTGTGCTTAACGTGATTTGAAATTTATTTCAGCAGTACCCCGCGACTTCGCCCGCGTGTAATTTAAGGTTTTAATTTTTTTTTGTGCGGAACCCTATTTCTTTTTCTACAATAAAAGTAGCTTAAGTTACTCCCTATAACATCAGCTATCTGACAGTGAAAGTCCCGTCAAAATCGGTCCAGACATTTCGGATATTAGCCGGAACAAACACACAGACAGTCGTACAGACAAACAAAAATTTAAAAAAATGTGTTTTTGTTATAAGTACCGTATATGCTTTCATATGAATTTAGTAAAAAGCTGTTATTTTGACATTACAAACAGTCACTTCAATTTTATTTATTTGTAGTATAGAATAGATGGAGATAAGTATGTAAGTCTATTTCGTATTATGCCTAAAAGCAGTAACTGCGTGGCATATTTACCGTAACAGCTATCTGCACAGCACAGATTTTATTGTAAATGAGGGCATCCACGACTTTTTCTGCCACCAGGGCGGCGCCACTAGAAAGTGAGGTATAATATTTGACAGATTTCATAGCGGGGAAGTTAATTTGTTCGGAAAATGTAAAGGATATTGTTTCTTTCTGTACTATCAATAGGACACAATTAGCTATATTTAATATTAATAATATTAAAAATAAATTAACCAAACCACAGATATTCATAAAAGTAGAAAAATTAAGACAAAGTTAAAATGTGTAAAAAATTAAAGGGTAAACCAATGACGCATTGTTTCGTGTATTAATATAATACTCTAGAAACTAATAAACTTTTATTAAAAACCTACTTCTCAATTAAATTACATTGTATAACAAAAAAACTTTACCTAAACTTAAAAATTACTAGCCCTCCTAGCTGGTCGAAAGTTGTGCCCACGATTTCATACTCGCAAATATGTATCAATCTATGCAACGTATGAATGCAAGTTTGTTGTGTATTAGGTAAAATAACTTCTTAACGTTAAAAGCAAATTTTAGTAGTAAGTCTATTGACGTTCCCCAGCTGGGGACAGGCCTCCCCACGTTTTTAGGAATTTTTGTTGGACGCATTTCTCATGTCTTGGAAATATTTATTGTTTTTAAACTTCTCAGACATGCAGGATTCACGATATTTTCCTTCACCGCCAGGCACGTAATAAATCATCACTGAAAATAGCAATTGACAATTTTATTGGTGCCGCCAAGGATCGAACACGGGTTTCTCGTGTACTGTGAAATTTACAGGGAGCACTTAGCCCCTGAGCTATAGCTTTCTAACCTTGATTAATATATAAACCCACTGGAGCAGTGTACCAAATGATTGCCTGTGCCCAGCTGTGGAATGTGTAAAGGCTGAAAAAATAGTTTTTTCTATAGGATAGGGTGACAAACGAGCCCACAGTCTACCTGATGGTAAGTGGTTGCTGTGACCTATAGACATCTATATTTATCTATACAAATAAATAAAATTGAAGTATCTTTTTGAAATGACAAAATTACAGTTTTTTACTAAATGCATATGAAAGTAAATACGGTACTTATAACTAAAATACAGTTTTTAAAATTTTTGTCCGTCTGTCTGTCTGTCTGTCCGTTTGTCTGTCTGTTTGTTTCGGTTAATCTCCGAAACGGCTGAACCGATTTTGACGGCTACTTTTATTTTAGAAAAAGAATTAGGGTTCCGCGTAAAAACATAAAAACCCTAACACGCGACCGAAGTCGCGGGGAACAGTTAGTCCTCAATAAATAATAGCGTCAAAATAGATGCGTCGTCACCCGTGAGGACTAAGATGGAATGCCTCTTTTCTAGTAAATGGGTCTCCGGTTCTCTACACTCACCATACAAAACACAGCAGTGCTACGCTGCTATTTAACATTGGTATTCTGTGAGCGTGGTCCTTCCCCGGTCGAGCCGACCCATTCGTGCTACAACTATACTACCAATATACCTGCATCATGGCTCTACCACGTATAAAACAACATTATGGGAATTGTGGGACGCGAAGAGGGTAAGCCTACTAAAAAAAACCTCGTCCGGAATTGCCCAGTTTACGCAATCACCCCTCTCTCACCTACATATTATAATAAATTCATCTGTAATACCTACATATATCCCGATACGGCCCACAACAGATTGATATGATTTTTTGCACGAGCGACAGAAGGATCAACCAAAAAATTTACCAACAAAGTTTCGTATATGTACATCATATCAGTAATAGGGAGGTGATCATCCACTTAGTAGTAAGGGGAGACAATAATAATTCTAAATAAGTGACAAGTCAACTTATTTAGAATTATTATTTGAACTTTTAAAACCAAAATTTTGTGCACTTTATGTGGTACACAACATCGTTTTTAGAGTCATGGCTAACACGAGTGAACTTTGTAGTTTTTAGTGAATTCTATAAAAGCTTAAATTACGATATCGAAGTTTTCGAACGCCTATTATAAAAATAGAAACTCCGTACTACCAGGGAACATTGGCTGCTCCACGAGCTGCATACCTCGCTCAGCTAGAGATCTCCCTTTTCCTTTGATCGCCAATGTCCAATATAATCTCAAAAGACAGAAAATTATTATTCCTAACCTATCTAACGCTTACGCGTCATGATCGGAGATAGGTTTGAATGCGGTACAAACAACACGGGGATGTTTACAATGCATCGGGTACAAAAATAATATATCACACACGAATACATGTTGAAAACGTCATTATGGATTTAAACCATTTATTTATATCTTTAGAATCAAAATGCAGATGCGTTGTCACCCCTGAGGACTAAGGTGGAATGCCTCACTTACAGTAATAAGGGGCTAGAGAACCGGAGTATAGAGATACTCACTATACGAAACACAGCAGCATTAAGCTGCTATTTTATGCTGGTATTCTATGAGAGCGTGGTACTTTGTTTGTTGTCACGTATGCTAGTAACCAGATGGAGCCACGTATATTTAGAGTCGTGCTATGGTTTGACTTTATTAAAAATATGAGTAAAGCTTTCACTTTAACCTTAATGTTTTCAATTCCTTCTGTCGTCTCTTACGATATTGAGGAACATAATTTTTATGTCCGATGAGTCTATAGACTAGACATGGGCAATGTGTATCACTTAAAAGAAAAGATTGATATGTATCTTTTGGTCACTAGGATATGTATCACTCTTTTATATCTTTATATCCTTATGTATCAGTAGATCAAGCTCGCGTTCGCGACAAGCATCGCATTACATTGCGTTGCTCACTCAGCGTGGCTCGCTTCGCTCAACTCAATCCTATCAGTAAGAGTGATAGATACCTATCAACCTATATATAAGACCTATAGAACTGTTTGCATTTTGCTTGGTCGTAACTTTGTGTATCTTTCTGTAGAGATGGGTAACTCAGGAAAGATAGATACAAAAGATATGAATCAATCCGTTTCCATCAATCACTCTTTATATCCATCCGCATCCGAATGTATCACTGTATCAGTGTATCTTTACAACTTATTCACTCAAGGCGTCTTTTAACTTTTTATATCTAACATCTGTGTCGGACATTGCGCACACTGCTTTCTATTACACCTCGGCTCGGATATTTGGCTGCTGTTTCTTTCTAGGTATCTATTTGTTATGATCAAAAAATTAAAGTTTTCTTATTAGACATGCAGGTTTCCTCACGATGTTTTCCTTCATCGCCGAACACGTGGTAAATCAGCACTTAAAATTGCAATTAACAATTTCAGTGGTGCCGGCGGGGATCGAACCCGGGTTGCTCGCGTACTGTGAAACTTACAGCGAGCGCTATTATTATTATGATTGATAAATATTAATACGCACTTATTCGAAATTTTTACTTAAATTTTTAGTTTAAAATAATAATTAAATAAATGATTAACGTAAATAACATAAGTAGAGCATTTTTAATAATTTTAAACTTATATACCTACGGATTTGTTCGGAACCCTGGGTGCGCGAGTCCGACTCGCACTTGGCCGTTTTTTTATGGATATAAACGACTACTACTTCGGTTATAAAACTTTCTTAAAAACGATGGTTTTATAACCGAAATTAGTTTGCATTGTTTACTAAAAAATTCATAAGCAAAATACACATAGGTACAGTTTAAACCAGTATAATACTTAAATGTTAGCGTACCGCTTAATGACTTTAAGCCCTATGCACCAGTCATAGAGGTATCAATTTACCTTTTTGTGCCAACGTATTACAGTTTATAATGGTCAAACAACTCACTCTCTCCGTCTTGCCAAAGCGCGACAGAACATTCTAAATAGTGAGCTGCGAAAGAAACGTCTGTACTATGGACTTCGAAATCTTCCTGGAATGGCCGGCCACGCCGGCCGAGGTGTAATAGAAAGCAGCGTGCGCAATGTACGACACAGATGTTAGATATAAAAGTTAAAAGACGCCTTGAGTGAATAAGTTGTAAAGATACACTGATACAGTGATACATTCGGATGCGGATGGATATAAAGAGTGATTGATGGAAACGGATTGATTCATATCTTTTGTATCTATCTTTCCTGAGTTACCCATCTCTAATATAGACATCTCATACGGACGCTATATATGACTAGGATTTATGTATGACTCTTAGAATTAGAACAATGCTGTTCTTTCCTTCACTTTCGATAATCGAAGGATGTACATGTAGGTAGGAAAAAGGATTGAACAATGGAAAGAAAATATTATGGTGACGTCGACATTTCGAATTCAATATAAAAGTAAAAAAAAGAAGTTAAAATTAAATGCCATAAAATGTACTATACTACGCATGCGCGAGTGTTGGTTTTGCCGGGAATTTGACCAGCGGCAGTTTGCTTGTTTAAATAATGGTTTGAAGTGGACTTTGATATGTAAAAGTGGTGCGATTTTGTGTATTAAGTGTCTGCGCATGTGAACTATTAGTGGAAACTGTAAAACAAGTGCTCTGATGGTGATATGATTCTCAAAATAAGGTGTCTGTCTGCTTAGGCGCCTTGAGATACCATCGCCAACCGTCAGCTGTCTGCTGGTTCAAGTTGCCGTCAAAATCTCTCAAGGGCTGCACAATGTGACGCATCAACATATTGTGAAGCAGTATACTATGAAGGATATTATAATATATTGTAACTTCAGGCTCAGAAGGGCTAGATCCCAGAGCCGTAAAGCCAGTTATTAAGAAGAAAGCGCGAGTGTTAGTAAAGTCGCGCATGCGCAGTTAAGGGGCTACTCCATGCGAACGACCTTGAGCATTTGGCCGGCGGCGGAATATGTAAGACGCCACCTATTGTAGGTACGAACGTAGTATTATTTTTTCAACATCAATAAACTAATTTATGGAAATACACACAGCGTACAACGATAACCTTTTGTACATATATTTGGTGCAATAAAGAATAAATAAATAAATAGGATGTTTCGCAGATGTGTTTTTGATTATTGTTAATTTTTACGTGTCACGTATTGAAAAGTAACATGCCTACCTAGTTCCTACTAATTTTTGAACTGAGCACCTACAAGGTGCTCAGTTCAAAAATTACTTACTTACTTAGCCTGCTTATTACTTATGCTGGCAGACATTATCCTCACCCCAATGATTGATGAAGTTGAAAATCAATTTTATTTCTACATACGTAATTATATTTATTTATACATAAGGGTAACTTTAATAAAGGTAATACAAAAATCAACAAGAAGTATAAGGGTTCAATCTTTCAATTTCAATTGTAAAAAAAACGTTACCCCCACAATTTTCTCCTGTGTCGTGGAGGCAGTTTACAAACATAAATTGCACAAGGACAAACATCCAGACCCGGAACAATTATTTGTAGGCCATACAAATACTTGTTCCGTGCGGGATTCGAACCCGCGGCCCCCAGCGCAACAACTGATTGCTAAGTCACTGCGCCACGGAGCCGTCCCGTTTTGAACGGGTCTGTCCCTTTTCTCGGTCACCTGTCCCATTGTCCCCAAACAAAGCTCCGGGACACAAAATTGTCCCGTAACTCGTTGGATGGAAGTATTCAAAGTCAACAATCTTCAACATAATTTTTTTTAATGGAATATATTTTATGTCTACCTGGTACAAACGCTCCGGTAGGAAGAGTTTTTTTTTATTTTGAATAAATTGTGGACGTCTGAAAGAAACACTTACGGTTCCAGTTCTAAAGGCGATGTTGTTAACAAAGATAACAATAAAAAAACTTGAGCAGAATTTTATTCTTATTTAAAATCATCACCAACTTTAATAATTTAAAAAAAATATGTTGCATTTAATAATTACCGTCTATACCGAATATAATTTTATAGTGAACACTAATTGTATAAAGTTATAGTTTTTAGAGTATAAATAAACCCATGTCCTGTTTTGAGTTACAAAATAAATGGTCAGTTTAGTGTTTTAGTTAAATTTAGTTTTAAAAATTTTTAGTTTATAGTAAAAAGTAGGTATATTAGTACCTGCTTAGATACTTTTTACCGAATGATAAGTATAGAACACCTTATGTACTCAATTATTTTTTGAAAAAGAAGAAAAAACAAGAAATAAATAATATATTATATATTAGCAAAAAACTATAACTTAGTAATACTAATTATAACTTGGAACATAAATGAAAAACTCATAACTGAATTTTAGGCCCGGCCCAGGATTCGAACCCGGGACCTCATAATCAGCAGTCGCACTACTACAGCCACTAGACCAACGAGGCAATACTATACCTAATAAGATATTGTGGTTGGGTATTAGGATTATTTTTAACTGTATACTATACTGATAATATTGAATTAGTCTTTTATAGTGTAAATTATAATATTTGTCGAAATGTTAATTATGGATTTGAACCTTACATGCTAATGGTCCTTCCTTTTTTATTTGCATTTACTTCAAAGAAAATACACGCAACAAGCTTCATCGCTCAGTAAAAAACACAACAAATATATGTATAACTAATACGAAAAATTATACCCAAAACAAACAAATAATACTACCTATAAATAACCTAATAAGTAATAATATTATCGACTGATATGACGTGAGCGTATGCGCTGACCGACGCTCTAACAACACGGGCTTTACGTCGAAGAGCTCAGCGCTCACTGAGGCCTGCTATCGCGCGGGAAGTGAATACGCCCAGATTTTAAAATAATTTCTTAATAAAATCAAATTTGGGTCTTTTGAAAAAAAAATACTATAGAAATGTTCATTAATAAATTGCCTATCCATTGGTGTAAATCGCAAAATAAAATAATACTTACTTTACGAGGAGATGCATGTTATCAATAATTATTTCACATTTATGTGATTTCGTTGTAAGGAGATTATATTAATATTTATTCGTTTAAAAAAAATTGGATATAGCTTTTATGGAATCAAGATTATGTAGAAATATAATGTGTTTTTTATTTGTTGATATATCTTTTAAATAAAAAGTAGATAGCTCCTAAGAACAGCACAAATAACGACAAGCGCGACATTTTGCTCAACCTGCGCCTTAATTTAAGCGCGTAGCACCTGCGAGGTCAGTTTATATAAAGAAATATATTTATCCATGACTTTTTCTTTTGTAATATTACGATATTATTACCTATTTATTCACTTGAACAACAAATAATTTTACTTACTTGGTTACTGAATTGTTATTTACGTCCAGGTTTAAACTTTAATTTGAAATCTTGTATTTTTAGCGCCGCACCACACTGCATGAATATTGAAACCACAGACTAACTAGTAGATTGCAACCACACTAAATGACACAGTGTACGGATTGCAGTACAGTACAGTTTTTTTTTTATTTATTTATTTACCACACTACAAAGCATTACAAAAAAAAACTATACTAAAAAGTCGCATACAGAAAACCACTAAGGTTTGTGATGACGCGACCAGAGTCGACGTTACATTAAGTATAATTAATATACTTTGTAAAAAGGAAACATTAGAGCCTAATTAGGACCTGAGCAAACGCATATACGCTGTTTTAAGTAGTAATTTTTTTTTATTTACACAAAAAGTACATTTTAAGTTTATTTAATGTTTTTTATATTTAAGTTATCGCGGAAATCTGGGGGTAGGTTGTTTATAAGTCGTGGAACAATGTAATTTGCCGTTCGTTCCCCGTACATATTGTTTGCCTGGCTCGTCTGCAGCTTGCGGCTGCTTACGGCGCGCGTACACACGGGATACTTAATTTCTAATTTTAACTCTTCATTAAAAAAGTGTTTTTTTTAAAGTAAATATTTCACTTGTGTATGAACTGGTAGTATATTCAGTTCTTAAAGAGCATACTATCGTCATCATGAAATTGACGTCGAATCTTGTCTGTTACAATGTTTTTAAGGATTCTTATCTGGAGGTTATATATTTTGTTTAAATAAGTATTAAAAGTCCGACCATAGCTACCTAAACCATACTGTATATAAGATTCTGCAAGAGAGTTATATAACATCATCTTAACTGGGAACGGAATTCTGTTCTTCAGTATTATAATATTAGCTAAGAATTGTCTTAACTTGTTACAAACACACTCGATGTGGTTATGCCAAGTAAACTTACTATCGATCTGCATTCCAAGATATGTCTGGGTATTGACGAGATCTATAGTGGGGCAACTGCAAGTGTTTTTACAAGACGAGTGAAGGCAATTATGATCGTGAGCAACAATGTGCTTGGATAAAGTACACTTGATATAAGGAGACTTTATGTGTAACAGCTTGGTTTTAGAGCAGTTCAGAAGAAGAGGAGTTGAACATAGTGTATGTTCGGAATGCGCAATCTAGTAGTCATATCCCCGAAACTCTTCACCGCTGCATTGGAAGACGTTTTCAAGCTTCTGGACTGAAAAGGATATGGTATCAACATCAATGGCGAGTACATCACTCACCTTCGATTTGCCGACGATATAGTCCTTATGGCAGAATCGCTGGAGGACCTAAGCACTATGCTCAATGACCTCAATAGTGTTTCCCAACGGATAGGACTTAAGATGAACATGGACAAAACAAAGATCATGTTTAATGTTCATGTCACACCTATGCCGGTAGTTGTTGGGAACACTAAGGTCGAAGTTGTTGACGAGTATGTTTACCTGGGACAAATAGTCCGACTAGGTAAGTCCAACTTCGACCGAGAGGTCAATCGACGGATTCAACTCGGCTGGGCAGCGTTCGGGAAGCTAAGACACATCTTCTCGTCAGACATACCTCAAAACCTTAAAACGAAATTGTACAACCAGTGCGTGTTACCAGTGATGACTTACGGAACTGAGACGTGGTCCTTCACTGCTGGCCGGATGAGAAAGCTCAAGGTCGCTCAGCGAGCTATGGAGAGGGCTATGCTCGGAGTTTCTCTGCGTGATAAACTTAGGAATGAGGATATCCGCAGTGGAACCAGAGTAACCGACATAGCCCAACGGATTAGTAAGCTGAAGTGGCAGTGGGCCGGCCATATAGCTCGAAGAACCGACAACCAATGGGGAAGAAAGGTTCTCGAGTGGCGGCCTCGTACCGGTAGGCGAAGTGTAGGGCGTCCCCCCATGAGATGGAGTGACGACCTGGTAAGACATGCAGGAAGTCGATGGATGCAGGTGGCTCAGGACCGTGCTTTGTGGCATTCTTTGGGGGAGGCCTATGTTCAGCAGTGGACTTGTGAGGGGCTGTAATGATGATGATGATATATATATATATATCGATGTTTTTTCGAAATAATGTCCCGCTGGGTTTCTTGCTGGTTCTTCCCAGAGCAGAGGTATTTTTTTCCGAACAAGTGTTAATGTAAAAAAAAAACTCATTGAATAAAAAATTATTCTATTGTATTCATTCATTACAGCCCATTGTTGCACATAGGCCTCCGCCATAGAATGCCCCATACGAAGGACTAGGGCTTTTTTCGAACCAGTGATGAATTAAGCTTATTATTGACTTTTAATAAGTATTATTTATGATTTTTATTGAATAAAACATTTCTATATCTATAATGTAGCGAATGATATAGCGAACCCGAGCAGACCAGCCCCCAAAATAATTAAGGCGCAGGTTGAGCAAAATGTCGCGCTAGTCGTTATTTGTGCGGTTTTTAGGAGCTATCTACTTTTTATTTAAAAGATATATCAACAAATAAAAAACACATTATATTTCTACATAATCTTGATTCCATAAAAGCTATATCCAATTTTTTTAAACGAATAAATATTAATATAATCTCCTTACAACGAAACCACATAAATGTGAAATTATTATAGATAACATGCATCTCCTCGTAAAGTAAGTATTATTTTATTTTGCGATTTACACCAGTGGATAGGCAATTTATTAATAAACATTTCTATAGTAAATTTTTTTTCAAAAGACCAAAATTTGATTTTATTAAGAAATTATTTTAAAATCTGGGCATATTCACTGCTCACGGGCTTGCTGAAGTCAGTGAGCCCTGAGCTCTTCGACGTGAAGCCCGTGTCGTTAGAGCGTCGACCAGCGCAACTCACGTCATCTTATCAGTCGATAATATTATAATATTATTACTTACTAGCTGTGCCCGCGGCGTAGCTCGCGTATACAGGTTTTACATAAAGAATTTGTCGTTTAGGTAAGAGAATATTAAACGATTTATTTCATTACTGTATCAATAAGTGGTAACTAAATAAATCATTATCATCAAAGTTCTAAGTCGTTTATGATAGAGCTTCTGTGTAAACGACGTTAGAAGTAGGCTTAGCCGGGGTGTACACAAAAAGTTTACGGGGGCTACTAACGCGGGAAAAAGCAACATAGAGTTGGCCATGTGCAAAACAGTCAGTACTGAGGTACACTCCTACAACGCGTAAAGTTTGACCTTGCGCTTTATTTACGGTCATCGCATAACACACACTCACTGTAACTGGGAACTGAACGCGCTTAAAACTGAAAGGAAAGTTACTTCTTAATAGAGGGTTTTTGGGCAGTGCTGCCAGATAAAAAAAAACTCATTCACCTCTAGGACAACACAAAAAGCGCTAGATTTCATGAAAACAGCGCTTTAAAAAAGCCCTAGATTTCGCGCTAAATTTACTACAAACAAAGTTTGTGTTTTTTTTATATAATCATAATAAAGAAAACAACATTAAGTTTGTTTTCTGGCAATATTTTTTTGATGTATCAATACTTCGCAGGACATCGACTTATAATTATGGCAATTGCTGTCAACAATAGTCAGATGCTGACATCTGAAACTAAGTTGCGAAATACATTGCACTTTAAAACAATTAATGACATTTTTATTGTTCGTACATAGTAATTGTTTTAAAGTGCAATGTATTTCGCAACTTAGTTTCAGATGTCAGCATCTGATTGCGCTTGCTACACAGTTTCTTTGTGTTATAACTTCTAAGTAACTTTTAACTTAGCTGTGCTCTAAGCAACTGACTGAAACTGAATAAAGCAAAATAAATGCGTTGCCAAAACCATGAACGAAAACTTAAATAAAGGGGATTACCCCGCTTATAGTCGTCGGTAAAAAAAATCAAGTTCATCATCCTAAAGGGGAAGCCAGGAGATCCATAGCACTATCTAGTTTCGACTCGTCTCCCATGCTCTTTGTTTTGTGGAAAAAATATGTTTGAAAAAGATAAACTGCAATGTACTATTTGTGGGAAAAAATAATAAAGGTCATTATTATTATTATCGGTAATGTGGACTAACAGTGCTGCTATAAAAGAGTTAATAACACGCTAGTCGCTAAAATATTGAAATGTGTGCTAAATACACCAAAAAGCGCTGGATTAAGCTAGGTGCTAAAATTTCGAAATGCGCGCTATACATTCCAAAAAAACGCTAAATCTAGTTCCCAAAGCGCTAAAATGGCAGTACTGATTTTGCGTATATTATAAATACAATATCACGACATTTCGTTGCAAAATTTTTATTTTTGGTCGGGTTCCGTTGTATGGCTTCGATGGATACAAATTTCTTCAGTAAGTCTCAATACGATTCATCGGCGAAAAATCTCAACACAGCAATTCAGAAAAGTTTGTAATTTGTACAACTCCATCTATTACGTCCTTTGTGTGAGAAAACATCCTTTTTAAATCTCTTTTTATGTTTTAAGTATAAATATATTTATTATTATGGAACGTTTTTTTTACACACAAATCTTTTTATTACTATTTCTGAGATTTTATGGCGCCATTGAACAAATTCGAACCTACATTTCAAAATAATAATCATTACTTTCGATAGAATTAACCAATTTTAATAAAACAAAGATTAAATGTAACTCGAAGATACGCTTTATGATTTTCTTAACGATTTCTTTGAAAATAAAAGATGTTTACTTTAGACGTGATGCGTTCATATAATAACAGACAAATAGACAGACAGACAATTCTAAAAATTATAAAATGTTCTTATTTAATTATTTTCAGTTCCCCATAATGATTTTAGCCACCAATATATATATATATATATACAATGTACAGAAAGAGACACAACATGTTATCATCATTTTTATTATATGTATATATTTAAAGAGAGATGGCGCTGCTAACATCAATTCTAAAAATAAAAGAGATTAATTGACGCGATTGATACTTAATATAAAACGTAAAAGAACTTATAAATCAGTGCCTGCACAGTAAGCAAAAAATAAAGTTTGACTCTCGCCAAAACCAACGCAATTGTTAATAGCTCTTTTAAAATTTGATTTACCACATAGAGTACTCGGCGGTGAAGAATAAATTGAGTTTGTCAACACGCAGTAGGGCAGCGAGTAATATAATAAAGATTAGCAGTAAATATGAAAACTCATCTACAGGAAAAAACCACATTGCAATTGCATTACATTTTCACAACACCACTATCTATCGAAGAAATGGGTTAATTATTGTGCTTCAGATTTAGTTAATAAGGTTAATATATTTTTGTATAATATATTTAATACGTTATTTAATACTTTTGTTTACTGCGTTTTAGATATACATAATTATATCATTATTTTATATAATTTAACTATGATTTATAATATGATATTAGTTTAAAATGCATTTGATGACTCAAACAAAGCTGCCGTTGAGCAAATTCGTACCTATACTTCCCTACCCATACTTCAGAATATTTATCATAACTTTTGATGGAATGAACTGATTTTAATGAAATAAAGACTAGATGTAACCCGAAGATACACTTTATAATTTCCTTAACAATTCTTATGATATAAATTAGTACTTTATACGTGATACGTTAACAAACAAACAGACAGACAGACAGACAGACAGAAAATTCTAAAAATGGTAGAAATGTATTTAATTACTTATTTTTAGTACCCCTCAATCACTTTTATTACAAAAATATAAAATGTACAGACATTTGCTATTTACAGTTTTATTATATGTATATGTATAGATTAGGTTATTTATAGGTAGTATTATTTGTTTGTTTTGGGTATATTTTTCGTATTAGTTATACATATATTTGTTGTGTTTTTTACTGCGCGATGAAGCTTTTTGCGTGTATTTTCTTTGAAGTAAATGCAAATAAAAAAATGAAGCACCATTCGTATGTAAGGTTCGAATCCATAATTAAAATTTCGACAAATATTATAATTTACACTATAAAAGGCTAATTCAATATTATCACCCAACCACAATATCTTATTAAATAGTACTATACTTGGCCTCGTTGGTCTAGTGGTTGTAGTAGTGCGACTGCTGATCATGAGGTCCCGGGTTCGAATCCTGGGTCGGGCCCAAAAGTCAGTTATGAGTTTTTCATTTATGTTCTAAGTTATAATTAGTATTACTAAGTTATAGTTTTTTGCTAAAATGTAGTATATTATTTATTGCTTGTTTTTTCTTCTTTTTCAAAAAATAATTGAGTACATAAGGTGTTCTATACTTATAATTCGGTAAAAAGTATCTAAGTAGGTACTAATATACCTACTTTTTACTATTAACTAAAAATTTTTAAAACTAAATTTAACTAAAAGGACTAAACTGACCATTTATTTTTTAACTCAAAACAGGACATGGGTTTATTTATACTCTAAAAACTATAACTTTATTCAATTAGTGTACACTGTAAAATTATATTCGGTATAGACGGTAATTATTAAATGCAACATATTTTTTTTTAATTATTAATTACATTTGTCAGTGGATTAAATTTTCTTTAATAAAGTTGGTGATGATTTTAAATAAAAATAAAATTTTGCTCAAGTTTTTTTATTGTTATCTTTGTTAACAACATCGCCTTTAGAACTGGAACCGTAAGTGTTTCTTTCAGACGTCCACAATTTATTCAAAATAAAAAAAATACTCTTTCTACCGGAGCATTCGTACCAGGTAGACATAAAATATATTCGTTTAAAAAAAATTATGTTGAAGATTGTTGACTTTGAACACTTCCATCCAACGAGTTACGGGACAATTTTGTGTCCCGGAGCTTTGTTTGGGGACAATGGGACAGGTGACCGAGAAAAGGGACAGTCCCGTTCAAAACGGGACGTATGGTCACTTTAGCTATAACCCGGCGACGGCTTCGTGGCGCAGTGGCTTAGCAATCAGTTGTTGCGCTGGGGGCCGCGGGTTCGAATCCCGCACGGAACAAGTATTTGTATGGCCTACAAATAATTGTTCCGGGTCTGGATGTTTGTCCTTGTGCAATTTATGTTTGTAAACTGACTCCACGACGCAGGAGAAAATCCTAGTGTGGGGGTAACGTTTTTTTACAATTGAAATTGAAAGATTGAACCCTTATACTTCTTGTTGATTTTTGTATTGCCTTTATTAAAGTTACCCTTATGTATAAATAAATATAATTACGTATGTAGAAATAAAATTGATTTTCATCCTCATCAATCATTGGGGTGAGGATAATGTCTGCCAGCATAAATAGTTTTTTTACAATTGAAATTGAAAGATTGAACCCTTATACTTCTTGTTGATTTTTGTATTGCCTTTATTAAAGTTAGCCTTATGTATAAATAAATATTATTACGTATGTAGAAATAAAATTGATTTTCATCCTCATCTAGGGTTGCCATATCTCAGGATTTGTCCTGAGATTTCAGGATTTTTAGACTCTTCTCAGGTTTGCGGCTGGATATTGTATATCTCATGAAATCTCAGGATTTTAGAACTTTCAATACAATACAGCTTACATTTTAAAGATCTCTTTAATAAAAAGTTAAACAATCTAAAAATAATCTTCCTTTGGTTATAATTGCACAATTAAAATCAAAACTTATTTATCCAAGTAGGTAGGTACTTACACAGTTTTATTTATGTGAAGATATCTTTTTAAGTAAGGTTTTCTTCTCAAACTGTAAAAAAATCTCAGGATTTTTAAATGGAAATCAGGCCTTTTCTCCGGACTTTTAATTCCTTCATCTGGTAACCCTATCCTCATCAATCATTGGGGTGAGGATAATGTCTGCCAGCATAAATAATAAGCAGGCTAAGTTACAAGGTGCTCAGTTAAAAAATTAGTATGTAGGTATATTAATTTTCAATACGTGACACGTAAAAATTAACAATAATCAAAAACACATCTGCGAAACATCCTATTTATTTATTTATTTTTTATTGCACCAAAGATTTGTACAAAAGCGGAGCTATCTATTTATTTACCTATAGTGAATAGGTATCTTTTAAACTCACAATTTTCAATGCTTCATTTTTATCATCATCATCATTACAGCCCTTCACAAGTCCACTGCTGAACATAGGCCTCCCCCAAAGAATGCCACAAAGCACGGTCCTGAGCCACCTGCATCCATCGACTTCCTGCATGTCTTACCAGGTCGTCACTCCATCTCGTGGGGGGACGCCCTACACTTCGCCTACCGGTACGAGGCTGCCACTCGAGAACCTTTCTTCCCCATCGGTTGTCGGTTCTTCGAGCTATATGGCCGGCCCACTGCCACTTCAGCTTACTAATCCGTTGGGCTATGTCGGTCACTCTGGTTCTACTGCGGATATCCTCATTCCTAAGTTTATCACGCAGAGAAACTCCGAGCATAGCCCTCTCCATAGCTCGCTGAGCGACCTTGAGCTTCCTCATACGGCCAGCAGTGAAGGACCACGTCTCAGTTCCGTAAGTCATCACTGGCAACACGCACTGGTTGTACAATTTCGTTTTAAGGTTTTGAGGTATGTCTGACGAGAAGATGTGTCGTAGCTTCCCGAACGCTGCCCAGCCGAGTTGAATCCGTCGATTGACCTCTCGGTCGAAGTTGGACTTACCTAGTCGGACTATTTGTCCCAGGTAAACATACTCGTCAACAACTTCGAGCTTAGTGCTCCCAACAACTACCGGCATAGGTGTGACATGGACATTAAACATGATCTTTGTTTTGTCCATGTTCATCTTAAGACCTATCCGTTGGGAAACACTATTGAGGTCATTGAGCATAGTGCTTAGGTCCTCCAGCGATTCTGCCATAAGGACTATATCGTCGGCAAATCGAAGGTGAGTGATGTACTCGCCATTGATGTTGATACCGTATCCTTTCCAGTCCAGAAGCTTGAAAACGTCTTCCAATGCAGCGGTGAAGAGTTTCGGGGATATGACGTCACCCTGTCTTACACCTCTCTGCAATTGGATAGGTTTCGTATTCTGGTTCTGTACTCGGATAACCATCGTAGCCCTACTGTACAAGCACTTCAACACTTCGATATACCGACAGTCAACTTGGCACCGCTGAAGGGACTGCAGCACCGCCCAAATTTCGACGGAATCAAAGGCTTTCTCATAGTCCACATACGCCAGACATAGTGGCAAATTGTACTCTTCGGACTTCTGTACAACTTGCCGAAGGGTATGTATGTGGTCTATGGTGCTAAAGCCCTTTCGGAAACCGGCTTGTTCGGGAGGCTGGAAGTCGTCAAGTCTGCGCGCGAGACGATTCGTAATGACTCTCGAAAACAGCACGTAGACGCGGCTCAGAAGGGAAATCGGTCTGTAGTTCTTCAAGAGAGCGTTGTCACCTTTCTTGAAGAACAAGACCACCGCACTTCTGCTCCACGCCTCCGGTGTAATGCCACCATGGAGGACAGAATTAAAGAGCTTCTGAAGGACTTCAAGTACCGGTCTTCCACCCGCTTTCAGAAGCTCCGCTGTAATTCCATCCTCGCCTGGGGCCTTACCGTTTTTAAGGTGCTGGAGAGCCATCCTAATCTCGCTCAGACTGACATCCGGGATATCTTCGGAATAGTGTCGGATGAGACTCGCTCTTGGATCGTTACTCACACTTGCGTGTGGCTCCAACGATGATGTGTACAGCTGCCCATAGAACCTCTCAATCTCACTCAAAATCTCAGGTGTCCCGGAAACGATGCTGCCACATTCTGTCTTCAGCTTTGACAGTTGGCTCTTTCTGGCAGACAGATCTCTGGCAAAGACTTTGGAGCCTTGGTTCCGCTCGATCGCTTCTTCAATACGAGCTGTATTGAAGTTGCGTAAGTCCCGCCGCATGCATTTGGAGATCTGTCTGTTCAGATGCCTGTATGCTGTCAAGTCTGTTGAAGAATGTAGCTTCATCTCCCGTCTAACAGCCATGAGATTAAGAGTGTGATCGGAGAGTTTTTGTGTTCTTCTGCGGCGGGTCTTGCAGAACTTAGCTCCGACCGCATGGACAGTTTCCACGAGCTTGTCATTCATATCGTCCACTTCATTGCAGTCTTCCAGGCACTGAAAACGGTTTTGTAACTCGAGCTGAAAGGTTTCGGGACTCTGGAACAAAGCACGAGGGGGACGGAGCGTTGACTTCATTAGACGAGACCTCTCCAACTTAACGTTTAGGTTCAGTGTGCCTCTAACCATTCGGTGATCGCTACCAGTTTTCACCCTCGCAATCACGGAGACATCACTGAACAGTTGTCGTATGGTCGTCATAATGAAGTCAATCTCATTTTTTGTGGAACCGTCGGGGCTCGACCAGGTCCACTTCCTGTGGGGCCGCTTCTGGAAGAAAGAGTTCATCATAAAGAGTCCCTCTTTCTCCATGAAGTCGGCCAGCTGCTGGCCCCTTGGGTTCCGTTGCCCTATTCCAAATTTCCCTACTTTCAGCTCACCGTTCTCTCTTGTGCCTAGTTTTGCATTGAAGTCTCCCATTAACACCGTATATTGGGTTTTGGAGGAATGCATGGCTCTAGAGATATCCTCATACATTTCCTCCACCTCCTCATCGGGGTGTGCCGAGGTTGGTGCGTAAACCTGTATGACCTTCAGCGAATACCGTTTGGTGATTCTGAGTATAAGGTACGCAACCCTCGTCGACACACTCCCGATCTTTACAACGTTGTTAACGAGAGACTTGTGGACGATAAATCCGACACCTCCTTGGGACAGATGGTCGCCCTCCCGGTGATAGAGCAAGTTGCCGGATTCGAGGATTACCGTGTCCTCCCCCTCTCTTCGGACTTCGGATAATCCTATAATATGCCAGCGCAACTTGTCTATCTCTTCTTCCAGCTCCACGATCTTCTCGTCAGTCCTCAGGGTGCGTGCGTTGTACGTTGCCAGGTCGAGTCGTCTAAGGTGGCAACCGAACCTCCACCGGAGATTCTTAGCACCCCCTGCCCCGCCGTTACCATGGTCGCCACCGTAGCCAGGAATAGCGGGGCCGCCGGGGACTGGGGGCCGTTTCTTTGTTACTGTCATTCATAGGGGGTATTTGCCATAGTTGCCACGCTTGGCGAGCGGGTTGGCAACCGCAGTTTTTTTATTGTAATTTGGCTATTATCAGGAAGATGCTGCTGCCCATCTCCTGCCTGTTTCCCTTTGTCGCCTTTTACGACACCCACGGGAGGATATGGGGTAGTGGATATTCTTGACCGCCACTACACGGCACGGCTTCATTTTTAATATATAATTAATTATAAAATTTCATAATTAGATAATATATGAAAATACATAATTCTAATATAATGCAACTAATATATACCGAATAAAAAAATTAAAATACATTTATCTTTGTACGCTGTGTGTATTTCCATAAAATAGTTTGTTGAAAAAATAATACTACGTTTTGTAGCGAGCGGCGCGCCGGTCAAATGCTCAAGGCCGTTCGCATGGAGTAGCCCCTTAATACTTGTTTATAAGGATGACGCAGTACAGCTACAGCCAATGCCAAATTTGCTAACGTCAATAAATTATAAAAATTAAGTATTGTTCAAATGGCATGCAGTTTGAAATCACGGAAAAGTTGTATTGAATTTTCACACCATTTTCCTAATATTTTCCACCCTTGGTCATACGAGGGGTGCATGCCAATTTTCGTAGAGTATTTTTGAGATATAAAAAACTAATTTTTTACAACGGCATGCAATTTGTAATCACGGAAATGTTCTATTTTTTTTTTTTCATTTCTACGTATCCCTTTGAGCCCCGTCGGCCGTTGCGAATTGCATGCCATCAATTATTATAGCTTAAATTTGTTACAACTATGTTATATTAAGTACAAAGGCATGCAATATAATGTCACGGAAAAATACTAAAATTCTTTACACAAAGAGAAGCCATTTTCTTTCTCATCTTTCATATTTTAGGGTTAGTTATCAATTCTTAAAAAGGCATGAAGGAGAAAATGGGAGAATATTTTCTATCACCATCTCCTAGTCTAAAAGATGAGCAGGGTTTAAGTTGTGTAAAGTCTGGTAAGTACTTATATCGTATCCACATACTGATGGTGAAAAAACCAGAGGCCCATATCCAGTTTTCAGTATTACGGGCCAGTAAAGTATAATTTAAGTTTAAAACGATAATTTTGAAACGAACTAAGGTAAGAGCATCAGTAAATGACCATTTAAGAGACTTTCCTTTTTTAATGCTGAACCTTAATTTTCATGCGAATTCAATGCGTGTTTCCTTTTGTAAACTCTGCGGTAGTTTTTTAACGAAACAAAACCAGTGTTTTTTCTTTTACAATGATTGAATAGAAACAATTATTTTTTTTAATTTTCAAAAATTAGATTTAGTAGTTGACCATCTAACAAAGTAGTAGATGAAATGAAATGAAATGAAATGAAGATTTATTTGTTTTGAAAAAGGGGTACATTTAGGTGGTTATTATATAGTGTAGATCAGCTTTTTCAGCCATCTATAATAGCATGCAAATATATTTTTTATAGTTAAATTTATCATATTAAATTAAATTAAATTTACAATATAAAATTCAATTAAAATATTTATCGTCATGTCAATGTTTACAAATGAGCAATACCAATACATACAAAATTTAAATACAATTAAGATTAAAATTTAATTAAAAATATATAACTACTGTTGTGTCACATCATGTCAAATTTAGATAGTCATTCACATTATAAAAACAATGTTCATTTAGCCACCTGTAAAAAGCGCCTTTAAATCTACTAAGGGGTAAGTCTTTTATATTTTGGGGTATTTTATTAAATATCAGAATACACATCCAGTAGCAGTTATTTTTAAATCGAGCGCTCTTGGGTATAATTTCAGCAACAAGTCTATTGCCATTTGACCATATATTGCATCAGTAGATGACCATCCAGATGCTCAAGTTTTAATAGGTTTATCTACAATCTACATATATAGCAGCTAAGTATTGAGCATAGGTAAATAATAAGGATTTTTGGATTTCACATTTCAAGGGGCGGGGGGGGGGGGGGGGAGTCTGTGTAGGAGTATCGGTTTTTTAAACTAGAGAGAGAGAGGGAGAAAGTGAACTAGGGTGGGACAGAGGGATGGGAAGGGATAGAGAGGGGGGGTTAGGAAAGAGGAACAGTTAAAAACGTAAACCTACATGAACCAAGTCGCTGGCGTTCGCTAGTTTGTTAAATAAGAAGAAAATTACAACAACTTGCGTGTTATTTGAAATATAATAAGAAAATCTACAACTCGTTAAAAATTACAAAGAAGTTATATAAAGGAATGTATCTCTGGAACATCAAATACGTTTTTTCTTTTTTTTTTATATAGGAATAGGGTGATAAACGAGCACACAGTCCACCTGATGGTAAGTGGTTGCTGCGGCCCATAGACATCTACATCTATCCTCTATTACAAATCAAAATGTAGATGCGTTGTCACCCGTGAGGACTAAGATGGAATGCTTCATTTCCAGTAAAAAGGGCCTCCGGCCACCTGCACTCACCAAGCGAAACGGAGAGGTAAACCTCTACTTCACGCTGGTTTTCTGTGAGGTCGTGGCACCACCCCGGTTCGAGCCGGCCCATCCGTGCGATAGCAAAAAATTTCTCGTTTGAACTGGTCTTTCTTGAGACGGTTGCCTTTTACTTTATTTGTAAGCGTTATTCTTGGTACACCAAATTTTTTTGCAGCCGTTCTTATGGGTGTCTTATGAAGACGAACATCGTTCACTGCTGAGAGCATTGCAGCTTCAGTATAATTTATGTACGCCCTTTTTTCCAGACATCTACATTTTCAAAAATTGCTTTTAGTATTATAATTTACAATAAAGGTGGTCAACTACTAAATATAAGTAACTTAGAGTAAAAGCAAATAAAATAGTTGAATTCTAATTAATGCTGCCCTTCATATATTACTTTGTACAGTATATTTACATGACAGACAATTTCATCATTAGTTGACCATCCCGGTCAATTACTAGAAAATCATGGTAAATTTGAGTTAGTAGTGGACTACCCCACATGTTGACTTTGTAAATAATTTTTTGTATTTTAAATACGATGTTATACCTTAATTAATGCTAAACAAATAAGAAAATCAAAACAGTTCCATCAACAAGGTTATTAAGTTGATAATATTTAACTTCAAAATTTTGCAATCCTTAAGAAAATGTTTACGAAAAAACGAAAAATAATTTTACGCTGCGTCGCTCCACAAAACAACTGCCGGTTATTTTGAGTATTAGAAAATGGTGAATGCGCAGTTCACACGATTCGATGATCAGATTGCAGCACTGACTATTTAATATGAAATTAGTTTAAAAACATTCCGCGAATTCTTATTTTATCGGTTTATGTGAGTTAGTGGTCAACTACAGGTACATGGTCAATTACTAGTGCTATTACCTTATGGTATTTAGGTATTAAAGTTACATTCTATATACGTCCCACAGCTAGGCACAGGGCTCCTCTCATTTTTGAGAGGGTTTTAGGGCAAGGAAATATCCGCCGCCCTGGCCCAGAGCGTGTTGGCGAAATCACATGTCTGGAAAAAAAGTTTTTTTTTCTTATTTCTCCGTCATGCATTTACGTGCGATACATATTAATTTCTTTCAACGGGATACAATTTGTGTCTCAATTTTATTTTGTGTTTTATCAAAACTCCACTGCTGAACATATGCCTCCCCCATAGATTACTTCATAGGAGGGATATTAGGCATAGTTGTCTGGCTTGACAAGCGGTTTAGCAACGGCAGTTTTATTGAGCTGTTATCAGGAAGATGCTGCCGTCCATCTTCTGGTTCAGATTCCCTCTATGGCCTCTTACGATACCCACGGGATAAAATGGTGTAGTGAAAATTTAACACCGCCACTGCACAATATATTTATTATGAATTTATTGAAATGTAATATTTCCAAATTCAACTTTGCGCTGAGAAAATCTTTCGAGAAGTTTTATTTTATAAAACTGGGCGGTACTCCAGGTTTTCAAAGTTCATTTGCTAATACTGCTAATCTCATGCTGCAAAATTGGATAGCGCCTTCCGTGCAAAGTTTTTCAATCTCCACAAATGAAGTGCAAGAAGATCCATACTGTTTTAATACATACGGCAATATTGTCCTTTATCTACAAATTTCTTTCAATCTATACTATTCAATCTATATTGGAGTCGTGGTGTGGTTTGACTTTAGTAAAAATATGAGTAAAGTTTTTACGTTAATGCAGTTATTCCTTCTGTCATCTCTTACGATTATTAATAATTTATTATTTATTATAAATTACATTTTGATTTGTAATAGAGGATAGATGTAGATGTCTTTGGGCCGCAGCAACCACTTAACATCAGGTAGACTGTGTTTCCTTTGTCACCCTTATCATATAAAAAAAATGTATTTTAATGTGTACTTAAAAGTAATAAAACCACCGTATTGTTTTATTACTTTTAAATATACAGACTTGCTAACGAGACTGAGTCCCATAATTACTTGAGTAATCTCCGAAAAAATATATACGACCAATGAAAGTTTAACAACCACTGTCATATTTGTAACGGGCAAAGATCGGATAATTATTCATCCGATCTTCACTCACGCGGGGAAACATCGGATCTCGACCAACAGCGATCTTAGCCCTGCATGGACCAGCTTTATCTAGCTGTTACTTCATAAAACTTAGTATTCACACAAATTAATAACAAAAGAAAACAAACACTTTTATTTTCGATTTTTAGCGAGAATATGGCTTATATTCTCGCTAAAAATCGAAAATAAAAGTGATAGGGAAAGATCGGATGGACAAAAATAATACAAAAATTACATTATTTTAGAAAATGCCGCGCAGCACAGGTCCCAACTTGCCAGAGTGACTGGCGCGAACTGTGGGTCGGGGCTCGGGGCAGGATGAAATGGCGTCGTTTAGCATATTGTTAGTATTTCAAAATATAGCATAATGCGCCGGGAATTTCAATCCTACGGTCTTGCCCTATCACCGATCTTACCCCAACGCACCCTATACTTTCTAGGTGGTCTCATTTAAATGTTATCGAAATCGGTCGAGTGGTCTAAAAAAACAACAATAAATTATATTTATATAGAAGTCAGTTGTACAAATATTTTAATATTACCACTCGTCTAATGAGGGCATCCATGACTTTTTCTGCCACCAGGGCGGCGCCACTTAAAAGTGTGGTATAATATTTTTGACAGATTTATATAGCGGGGAAGTTAATTTGTTAGGAAAATGTAAAGGTTAATGTTTCTTTACGTACTATAGTTATATTTTATATTAATTACATTAAAAATAAATAAACCAAACCAAAGATATTCATAAAAGCAAAAAAATTAAAAAAAAGTTAAAAATGCAAAAAATTAAAGAGCAAACCACTGAGCCATTGTTTTGTGTAGTAATATAAAACTGTAGAAATTGATAAACGTTATTAAAAACTAACTTCTCAGTTAAATGAAATCGTGTAATAAAAACTTTACCTCAGTGTCAACTAGCGTCATCTAGTGAGCAGAAAATTATTAGCCCTTATTCAATGAGCACATACTTTACTTTTTCTGCCACCAGAGCGGAGCCACTTTGGAATGATATGAAATAATGATATGTTAGATTAGAATTTAACGAAAAATTATAATAAGTTAGAAATGTATTAAAAATTAAGAACACATCACTGAGGCATTGTTTTGTCTATATACACTAGAAACCGAAAAGATTATCTTTTTTCAATATTGGTAACAATGTATGATCCTGCGTAACATATAAATGCACCATAATTCTTAGCGACATCTAGTGACCGTAAGATTATAAAGTTCTTACTCAGCTATCGTAAGACAAAACCGGAATTTAGTATTTTTCATTAATGTAGAAATGGGATTTCTTCTTACTTTGTAAATTATATTGATCGTATATTTATTGTTATAAAATTACATTAAAACTTTTTACACTTACAATTATCTTTTGTTTAAGATAGGAATCCCGAGTGGAGCTGGATATCGATGAATTTTTAAAGTAAATTGTTTAGATAATATCTAAACCAATAAGTAAAAAGATCACTATCATTGACATAAATTGATCAAAGAATAATCTAGTTGTTTCTTTTCCAAGAAATTTTTTAAGTCAACTGTTTTTGGCTTTGTTGCTGATTGTTTGTTGTCACGTATGCTAGTAACTAGATGGAGCCACGTATATTTGGAGTCGTGCTATGGTTTGACTTTAGTAAAAATATGAGTAAAGTTTTTAAGTTATGCAGTTATTCCTTCTGTCGTCTCTTACGATTATTAATAATTTTTATATGTCCGATGAGAGTCTATAGACATCTCATACGGACGCTATATGGGTGGTTTTCTTAAAATTTGTACATGGCTATTTTGCTTGTTCCAAAACTTCAAATATATCTCTTACGATTATTAATAATTTTTATATGTCCGATGAGAGTCTATAGACATCTCATACGGACGCTATATGGGTGGTTTTCTTAAAATTTGTACATGGCTATTTTGCTTGTTCCAAAACTTCAAATATATTTTATAAATATTTTTTCTACTTTATCATACGGACGCTATATGGTATATGGGTGGTTTTCTTAAAATTTGTACATGGCTATTTTCCTTGTCCCAAAACTTCAAATATATTTTATAAATATTTTTTCTACTTTATAGTAATCTACTGATGTTTATTAGATTCGATGATTATTGTTTTGTAAGTTTCTACTCTAGAAAGTTTTTTTTTATAGGATAAAGGTGACAAACGAGCACACAGTCCACCTGATGGTAAGTGGTTGCTGCGGCCCATAGACATCTACATCTATCTTCTATTACAAATCAAAATGTAGATGCGTTGTCACCCGTGAGGACTAAGATGGAATGTCTCATTTCCAGTAAAAAGGGCCTCCGGTCACCTGCACTCACCAAGCGAATCGCAGAGGTAAACCTCTACTTCACGCTGGTATTCTGTGAGTTATTAAAAATAAGAAAATATTATAATATACAGTATAGTTAAACGCAAAGGAGCAATTTTTTCCATATCCCACAGCCTCAACGTAATTTACAATTCGCAACCTTACGTGAAATGAATTTGGTATTTATAAAATTCTTAGATGTAATGAAAAATGAGTCTTATAGCTTTATGCAAGCAAGAATCACTTTACTAATATTTGATCGAAATAAGAGGAAATAAATTAAAAATGTTTGGGTTGGAAACTCAGCTCAGGTGGAAAATTCCATTCCGATACCGAGATTATGCCTGTTCCCGATCCCTAAGTTTACCAATTAATATATTTTTCCGGGAAACGGCAACATCTTTATAAGCCACGTCACATGTCCGCCATGTTTTATTCGTGCATTTTGTCAGACGGCGCAGTTTAAGCAACACAACACGTGTTCTGTGGTATAATTTTGGATTGCTGCCTTCCGAAACTAAAAACCTCGGTAAGAAGTCCACAATTGTTACTATTATCGTTATTTATGTGCTGTATACATGTTTATTAATCCGATTTATATATTCAATACTCTTAGATTATTAAATTGTAGAAGAGTTTAACATATTTTTGCTCTAAGGAATATATACGTTACTTCCATTCCGAAGCCAAAATGCCGGTAACGTATATACGGAACCGAAAAGTTTCGGAATGGAATTATAAAACCAAATGCACATTGCACTACTGTATGGTTTTGTAATATATTATTTATGTATATTTATATTTTATAATATCATAGCACATAAAGACTTCTTACAAAAAGATAGGTGCCTCCATGAATATTTCATTAACATAAAAGTTCTTTTGAAAGCTATAATATTTGGTTTCAGAGTATGCACATGCACAAAAAATGGTGGTTTTTCTTGATGTTGACGATCTGTTAACAAAAGATCATTTTTCTTCAATAAATAATCACAACTTACTATGGCCATGGCTAGTTACTCATTTTCGCCTGATTCAAAACTCTTATGGGTGTGGATATTCAATATCTTTCGACTGTGGAAAACCTCTACATTTTGTTATAAATGACTGTGTAAATGTAAAATATTTACTAAACAACGATCTTTTTTAGTGTCCATTTTGCCAGACATATGCAATATATAATCATTTTACTGCAGATGAATGTGAATTTTGCGTATAAAATATGTACCTTAAATAAAAAAAAGGAAAAAAGAAAAACAGAATTAGTAGTACATACATATTGTTACGAGCTTGAGGTACGAGACAATTAAAAACTGCCGATTAAATTACCAAAATTGACACTTTAATTACGGATACTAATTACACCTTAAAACACACTAATAATAAAACACAGTTCGCCGTTATTTCGCTTCGAAGTATTCTCTTGTATCGCCAATTCAATACTGCCCCGGTCGTGGTCTATACCGGCCTTATATAGGGCCGCAGATAGTTTCCAGAACCTTCTACTGTAGCGACATTTAGAATGTTCGAGTACATATCGGTCCCGAAATTTCTGGAAGGATCTCGACTCTCCTAGTTCTGCTACTCGACACTAGAGGGCGCTAGTGTGACTAGTGTTGCCATGTACAAGACATTAATAGTGGCGCGCAATACTTTCATTTACTCGACACTAGGGGGCGCTAGTGTAACTAGTGTTGCCATGTACAAGACATTAATAGTGGCGCGTAACACTGCCCCCTCCTAAGACATGCTCGTCCCGAGCATTATTGGCCCCATAATAACGCGCCAGTCGATCCACATGGACAATCTTAGGAGTACCTCTGGCACCTTTCTGTATCCGGTAGGTTACGTCATTGATCCTTGTCACAATCCGGTACGGTCCGTCCCATTTAGCTTGAAGCTTAGGAGATTTCCCTTTGCTGCGAACTGGATTGTGTAACCACACTAGAGAACCTTCATCAAACCCCTTGTTGTTCATTTTGCGGTCATACCGTGTTTTCATCTTCTCAGACGTTTGCTGGCCCGTCTGTCTGACGTGCTCATAAATGTCATTCATTTTGTTCCGCAAGTCATTTGCATAATCGGTTATACTGCGTGGGGCATCAGGTGGTATTCCGGTGATCAGGTCTGCAGGCAGCCGCAATTCTCTCCCAAAGTTTACGTAAGCTGGTGTCACTGATGTACTTTCGTGAACAGCGCTTCGATATGACAACAAAAACGGTTGTATGTGCCTATCCCAGTCTCGTTGTCGTTTTTCCACAACTTTTGCTAGGTACCTCTCCAATGTCTGATTAAATCTTTCTACCATTCCATCAGATTGTGGGTGGTAAGAAGTTGTTCGTGTTTTCTGAGTACCCATAACTCGGCAAGTTTCCTGGAATATTTGAGACTCAAAATTCCTTCCTTGATCGCTGTGAATCTCTAAAGGTACTCCAAAACGACAGAAGACTTCATGAACTAGTTTATCTGCAACGGTTGAAGCTTCTTGATTTGGAATGGCGAAGACTTCTGGCCACTTAGTGAAGTAATCCATCACGACCATGAAATACTTGTTACCACCAGTGCTGCCACATGTCAGTTTAACAAATCTGTACTGTTAATGTAAAAAATCTGTATAATATCTGTATCTGTTGAAAGGAATCAAAGAAAATCTGTATACATTTGTGCTGCTAGTGTAAAAAATCTGTACAATATCTGTAGAAAGAAATCAAAGTAAAAGATTTTGACCTATGTAAGTTGAGGGAAGAAGATGTGATATTAAAAAACAATTAAAATTATAGAAATATTTATTTAGATTTATATATTTTTTTCTTTGATAATTTTATCCAACATATTTTTGTCTGGAGAGAAGGAGTAACAACATTCATTTTTATTGTTAATTAGCTGTTTGGTTAAAATAAATGCTTCGATAGTCTCAGTGTTCAAGGTATTACTTGTCTGGATTTATATTATATAATTAAATTAATTGATAAAAATATTTTTTCTACAGCCACCGTAGAGTGTGGCAAACATAGGTTCTGAATAAATTCTTTTAATGTGGGGTATAGCAAATTTCCGTCTATATCCACGATGCTAAAAACTTCGGCCCAAAATTTCTCTAGATCTTCTTCGTTCAATTTTATAATAATTATGTTCATTTAATCTCAAATGGCGCCATTCATTGTCCAATGCCTACAATTTATTTTTCGATACTAATTGTGGAAAATTTTGTGATATGTGCAGAAGTGAGGAAGGAGTCTTGCGTTGCTTAATTTTATATGGATTTAAAAAGTTAAATCTCTTATAATGTCATTATTAAAATTATAATGACATTTAATTTTTTTGGATACTTCTATAAAAAAAAAACTCAAGGCAGCGTAGCCGAAATATGTTTACGTCACTTGGGAACAGGATGGAACAGAATTTTGGTGCTTTAATGTTTTAATATGACGTGCCAAATCATTTTTACCTCCGCCGGAGACAGCTAGATCTCGTAAACAAAATCTGCAGAAAGCATATTCCGTACCTTTTTGACTTGGCATTAGCCAAGCTTTAAAGTAACTCTCTTCCACCCTTAAAGCTTTGGTTAAACGTTTGAGCTTTACGGGGTTTCTTACTGGCCATTGCCCACAAAAATATTAAAAAATACCTACTTCACTTTATTTTTACTTGATTCGCGCCTTCGTTCGTGTGTATCAAACCATACAAACTATGAAACTGTTTCGTTACATATGCGATCCGTATAGCGTCGTCACTGTCACACGAATCACGAATGGGCTGAACTGGTATAAGTTTATTTATTATCCGAGGGACTCCCCGATAACAAGCAAGAATAGATTTTTTACGCCAGTCAGTATTGCTAGCTTTGATTATTGTTAAGCCTCTTACACACAGGCGCGATATTATCGAGTAGACTGATAGATGAAAGGCGATCCTAGAAAGTATTTATGTACAAAGAGTACAAATTTCAAAAATCTGTATAAAAGTAGTATTAAATCTGTTATCTGTAATGAGGTTCAAAAATCTGTATGAACACAGATAAATCTGTAAATATGGCAGCACTGGTTACCACTTTCAGTTTCTGGAAACGGCCCCGCAACGTCAATGGCTATCCTCTCCCATGGTGCACCAACATTGTACAATTTCAATGCGCCCCTACTACGAATTTGAGGTCCCTTTACAGCCGCACAACTTGTACATTTGCGGCACCAGTCCTGGACATCGTCACGACAGTGGACCCAGTAAAACCGTTCTCGGATCTTCAGGAGAGTTCGTTTAACTCCCAGGTGGCCTCCTGAACAACCACTATGGTACAGCTGTAGAATATCCGGCACTTTAGCCTTAGGGAAAACCATTTGCAAATGACACCTGTCTCCCCGACCATTTTCCCATTTACGGCACAGGACTCCATCCTGAATTAGCAAGCTGTCCCATTGGGCCCAATAGCTTTTTGTGGTCGAACTCATTGCTGAGACGTCGCTCCACTTGGGCTTAGGAGCACTGGCCTTCATCCATTCCAGAATCGGCTTAATGTCCGAATCTTCCTGCTGTGCATGCTGTAGGCTGTCCTTCCACTCATTGCTGAGCTGGTCTGTCCTGAGCATTCTCACAGATACCACTTCCTTACCCTCTTGCCTAGTACAATGCTTGCAATCTTCAGGGCAAGGTCTTCTTGACAATGCATCTGCATTGCCATGAGATTTCCCGCTGCGATGTTCGATCACAAAGTCGTATTCCTGCAGTAGTTCTATCCATCTCGCAACTTGTCCTTCCGGATTTTTGAACTGCAATAGCCATTTCAGTGCAGCATGGTCAGTTCGTAAGTGGAATTTCCGCCCTAGAAGATATTTGCTAAAATGCTGCAAGGACTTTACCACAGCAAGCAATTCCCGTCTTGTGACACAATAGTTCCTTTCCGGCTTTGACAACGACTTGCTGAAGTACGCTATCACAATCTCTTGATCACCATTCCGTTGAGACAACACACCGCCAAGTCCTATATCACTTGCGTCTGTGTCAACTATGAATTCCTTGCCCGCATCAGGGTACCCCAAAATAGGTGTTTTGCAAAGGCGGTTCTTGAGCTCCTGGAATGCAATATCGCAACTTTCATCCCAGCAGAATTGTCGCTTCTCCTCGGTTAGCTTGTGCAGAGGTTTGGCTATATCTGCAAAGTTCTTCACAAATCGCCGATAATAAGAGCACAAACCCAAAAATGCTCTAACCTGTGTCTTGTCTTTTGGGACCGGCCACTCCTTGACAGCAGCAATTTTCTCTGGATCCGTGCGGATACCTTCTTCCGACACTACATACCCCAAAAAACTAACTTGCCGTTTGAATAGTGAGCACTTCTTCGGACTCAACTTGAGGTTGGCACTCTGGATCTTCATGAGCACGCGTTCCAGGTTTTGAAGGTGTTCCTCAAACGTACGGCCTACGATGATGATGTCATCCAAATAGACCAGACAAGCATCTCCAATTAGCCCGGTAAGTACAAGCTCCATCAACCTTTCAAACGTTGCTGGAGCATTGCACAATCCAAACGGCATGACTTTGAATTGCCACAGACCCTTTCCTGTGGAGAATGCAGTTTTCTCCTTGTCCTTAGGGTCAATTTCAACCTGCCAGTAGCCACTTTTCAGATCTAGCGTACTGAACCACTTAACGCCTGTAAGCATATCCAGCGTGTCATCAATTCTTGGCAAGGGATAGCTGTCCTTCTTTGTAATGTCGTTCAGGCGGCGATAGTCAACACAAAACCGCATGCTGCCGTCCTTCTTCTTTACCAGCACCACAGGTGAACACCATGGACTAGATGAAGGTTCAATAACACCATCCTTCACCATTCCCTCAATCATGGTTTCCACTTCCTTTTCACGTGCTACAGGCAATCTTCTTGGCCGCTGACGAATAGGCAATTCTTGTCCTGTGTTTATTTTGTGTTGAACTAAGCCAGTCTTTCCTATGTCAGCTTCGTTTGACGAGAAAACATTGGCGTACTTGAGTAACAACTTCTTCGCCTTGACCATTTCATTCGGGGAAAGAACGCTGCGACAGTCTTCCAAAAGTGTGGTCACTATCGTTTGTCCATCCTTGCTGGGGGTCCCGGTCGATAGATATTCGCATCGACGCAACCAATCCACTTCCTCACTAGTACCAACCAACGTGCCTTTTTCTATAATCTGTTCCTGATCACAAAGGTTCAACACACGTACTCCTGAGATGTCGGTGGTTCTGACCAAGGTTCGAGCCACTTTCCATGGAAGGTCATTGTCTACCCTTTCCACGAGTACACAACGATGGGCTTGCCCAGGACTCCGAGGAAGACTAACCGACACAATCGTTTCCGATCTCGGCGGAAGAACAATCTTCTTAAGGCTGTACACATTCCCTGGTAACGCCCCTTCCACGAAAAGTTCTTCTTGTCCACATTTCAAAACACCTTGCTTAACGTCGATCTCACAACAATTCTTCCTCATAAAGTCTAGGCCCAGGATGCAGTCGTCCATTATATCAGCCACGATGACATTATGCAGGTAGATCATGTTGCCTAGCTTCAACTCCATCTCCTTCTCTCCACGGACGGGTATGCGCTGACCGGTGGCTGTCACCAAATTAATGCGTTCTCGGTTGTATGCGGAGTCCCCAAGGAACCGACTTATAAGTTGGGAACTGACAACCGTGCGAGAGGCTCCAGTGTCTATGGTCAGTTTACACGGCGTTCCGTTGACTTCGCCCTTGATGATTAGGCTGTTCCCATCATGGGTTTGTGAGATCGAAATCCTTGGGGCTCTTTTAACATCAGCCAGCACCCGCCCCGCAGTCCTGGCTTTTACTCGTTTCCCTGCTGCTGCTGGGCGGTGCTATTATCCGCACTACCCTCTCGAGATCGATCACCTTCCCTTTCTACAGTTCGTTTAGGGCAGCTGGATCGAAGATGGCCCCTTTCCCCACAGCCGTAGCACCTAGGGTTATAGCCCTTACTGCGGTCCTGAACTGTAGCTGCTGCAACCTCCCTGACGCGGTGGGAACGATGATCCTGCCGCACGGCTTCCACCTCCAGTGCATGGGTCAGGGCGTCCTTAAGCGTCTGGTGGTGCCCGAGCCTCACAGCAGCTCTGACTTCAAGGTCGCGGATGCCGTCGATGAAAGTCTGCACCAGGTTCCCTACAATGAGCACAGGTACAGACTGGTACGCTTTTCGAACCAGCTTCTCCACCTCAAGGGCCCACTGCTGCAGGTTTTCGTTACTGCGTTGCACGCGATCTTTGAGCTGCGCACGAAAGACGTGTTCCAGGTGAGCATCGCCATATCTCGCCTCCAATGCCTCAAGGAGCTGCTCGTAAGTCACTTCCTTACCGAGCGCTTCCAAAACAGTTAAGGCCTGGTCGCGTAGGCCTAGGGTGAGAGCAGTCATGGCCTGACTTTTATTCCAGCCGTTCGCTTTCATGACAGCCTCGAACTGGATTTTGTAGGCCGACCAGGAAGAACTCCCGTCGAACGGCGGCACTTTGAATCCACGTAGCGAAGGTGTTGTAGCTACCACGGGAGCTGTGATTCCATCCCCAAGTTTGAGGTCGTCCAGCGTTTTCTTCACATCAGCCATCACGTTGTCAACCCGATTGTTCACTTGGTCGATTCGGGTTTCAGCTTCCGACAGGCGGTTGTCATGTTGAGCAACCCTATCCTTCACCTCCTTTATCTCTTTCCCGAAGGTAGCATGAAGGTCCTTCCTGAGGAGCATCTGTTCTTCCATACCGCGCTGCAGCTGCTCTTCCAGCCGACGGGTCTGTTCCTCCTGTCGGCGGGCCTGTTCCTCCTGTCGGCGGGCCTGTTCCTCCTGTCGGCGAGCCTGATCCTGCAGCATCATCATCAGAGCACCCAAGTCAGGTGCTGCAGATGCAGGAGCTGCTGACGGGCCAGCCTCCGTGGTTAGCAACTGGCCCTCCGACGTTTGCGGCGTTGCATTACCAAATCGTCTCTGGTCCGTCTCCTGTTGGCGTTGACTTCGGGTACGGATACCCTCCGTGTCGTCTTTCGGTAAAATCGGCATATTTGATCCCACTTCTGACACCAATTGTTACGAGCTTGAGGTTCGAGACAATTAAAAACTGCCGATTAAATTACCAAAATTGACACTTTAATTACGGATACTAATTACACCTTAAAACACACTAATAATAAAACACAGTTCGCCGTTATTTCGCTTCGAAGTATTCTCTTGTATCGCCAATTCAATACTGCCCCGGTCGTGGTCTATACCGGCCTTATATAGGGCCGCAGATAGTTTCCAGAACCTTCTACTGTAGCGACATCTAGAATGTTCGAGTACATATCGGTCCCGAAATTTCTGGAAGGATCTCGACTCTCCTAGTTCTGCTACTCGACACTAGAGGGCGCTAGTGTGACTAGTGTTGCCATGTACAAGACATTAATAGTGGCGCGCAATACTTTCATTTACTCGACACTAGGGGGCGCTAGTGTAACTAGTGTTGCCATGTACAAGACATTAATAGTGGCGCGTAACAATATCTATGGGTAGTGGGTACTACAGATATAGGTATTATTGCAATAGAAGTAATTTTTGAAGGGTGTTTTTATTATTAAATATTTCGTTTTGTCTTTTCTTCGTATATGCCACTAACACCATCAGAAAAAATTAAAAGATACAGAGAAAAATTAAAGAAAGATCCTGTAAGATACGAAGAATATAAGAAAAAAGATTTACAACGAATGAAAGTTAAGAATAAAAAGATATCAGAAATGCCTGACGATGAAAAAGAAAAAGTAAGGAAAAAGTGGAAAGGTCAAAAGAGAAACCAAAAAAATAAAAAATCTGAAACAAACAAACGAGAAACTAAATCTGCACAAAAGGAAAAAAGTGACTCACTCTGCAAAAAACATGCTATTGTTTTAAAAAGATGAAAAAGAGCGTACAATAACCTAGCTATAAAAAATGAAAAATTACAAAGAAACATAGAAGCTTTACGGAAGACGTTATATCGTGTAAGAAAGAAAAGTTCCAGAGAAATAGAAAAATTAAAGGAAACAATAATGAAAAATAAATGCCGAGAAGAAGTTTTAGAATGTGCAGTGCGTAAAGCATATAACAACAGCAAAAGCCAAAAAGAAAAAAAACGTGTTTTCAAAAGTATCGCAGGTACTAATTTGTGTCTTCAAACTAAATCGAAAACATATGTGGCAAAACTGTTGGGTTTAAAGGGCCGTGTTAGAATAATAACTAAACCGAAAATGCAAAATGAATCGATAAAAGCAGAATTCGAATCTTTTTTCTTACGAGACGATATAAGTCGAATAACAAGTGGAAAAAAAGAGTGCAAAACGCATAAGAAAAAAGACAGATGGCATAGGTGGAGCTGTCAAACGAACTTTAGACAAGCAAGTCGCCTATGGACGGGATGTAACAGATGGTACAGAAGCGTTCAAAATATTAGAATCTGTTTCAAAATCAATCAAATATTTCTTTATTCAGGATTCAGAAATTAACGCTTTTAATAAATCTTTTAATTTCGGTAATTTGAAAGCCATACCTGGGACATTAAGCATCCATCAAGTAATAAGCCACAGCCATTCATCACAAATACAACATAGAGTGTTGAGTTGTTTTTGCCGCTTAGACAGAGATCAGGTATGTGAATGCTTTTCGTTGATAAAACATAAGTTCCCGTCAAATATCGCCAACAATATGCAATCCAATTACATGCCATCAACAAGCAAAGCTTGCAACATACCGCAAGAGCCTTTTTCTAATATTGCTTCGACTGTGGCAGAGGCTAATGTTTCTCTTCCAACCACTGATTTTGCTTCTGCAGATGTTGCCATCAAAGATGTAAATTCGACAAATATCACAAATAATATGCAATCCAATAACATACTATCAACAAGCAAAGTTTGCAACATAACAGTGGTAGAGCCACGCGACAGATTTTGCTGTCGCACGGATGGGCCGGCTCGAACCGGGGTGGTACCACGACCTCACAGAAAACCAGCGTGAAGTAGAGGTTTACTTCTGGGTTTCGCTTGGTGAGTGCAGGTGGCCGGAGGCCCTTTTTACTGGAAATGAGGCATTCCATCTTAGTCCTCGCGGGTGACAACGCATCTACATTTTGATTTGTAATAGAGGATAGATGTAGATGTCTATGGGCCGCAGCAACCACTTACCATCAGGTGGACTGTGTGCTCGTTTGTCACCCTTATTATATATATAAAAACATAAGTGTCAATATTTTTAAACCTAAAACTAAACCGCTACAGTCTATTTCTTTTATTGCTACTGCGTCAGAGGCTAATGTTCCACTTCCAACCACTGATTTTGCTTCTGCACATGTCATCATTGATCTCACTTTTTTAAAAGATAAAATTCATTGCTTGAAGTCTTCTAATATAGTTATTGATAATAATGTACCTGTTAAAATAGATCTCACAAAATTAACTTTAAGTAATTCTAGTAATAGCAAACAATTTTTAAAGCGAAAATCAAAAACAACACCAAATAATGAAACTCTGATAAAAAAAGCACACATCGCAGGCAAATATAAAGAGAATACAGCGGCCCGAAATAAGAACCGTTGCATTAGAACTGTGGTTTCACGTTGCCTGACCTGTTCTACATGTGCAGAAAAAGTACATTTTAATTCTTCTGACATAGTAAAGTGTATGGCATGCTTAAAATGCTTCTGTGTTCTTTTGTTAATTGCACTGCAGGAAATGTTCACTTTGATTATATTTGTCCAAAGTGTTTAGATCCTGACAGTTAAGTCATTTTTTCTTCATTAGTTGATTAAGTTTTTTATACATTGTTTTTTGTGAAACTGAAATGTATCCAAAGTTGAAACTGAGAGTTATTTGTTTAAAATAGTTTTTTCGAAAATTATAATAAATATTTCGTTGAATTTAAACATTTAGTCTTCAATAGTTGATTAATTTTGTAAAAGTGTTTTGAAAGTTCAAACATTTGAGAAGAATACGTAGGTATTATAAGAAGTAATCTCCTCTATGTACATATACAGCGTCATTTTTTACTAGCCCTGATATTTTCATTGTGTTTTATCCAAAAACTAAACTAGTTTCCAAGAACATGAGTAAAAAAAATGGACCTCCCATAAAACTGTTCAGAATAAAGTTATTTTGTATGGTAGATCTTTTTTTTTAATTTTGACTCATGTTCTTTTGGGAAAGAGTTCAGTATTTTGTAAAAACTCACTAAAATCATTAGGGGTGATAAAAATAACGTTGTTTTATTGAAACGGTTAGTTATTGTGTACGAGGTTTAATAATTCCATACCGTTACCGATTTAAATTTTTCCGTGACTGTCCCAAATATGTTTGTCGTTGAATGTTATTTTAGAAGATTAAGCTACGATTAAGTTGTTTTTTTATTAAAAATTATTTTTTGTTATAATTCTGTTAACGACACACGGGAAAAGATTTCACTTATGTGCCATATTTAAAAAAATAAACAAATTTATATATTTTTTTATTTTTTCTCATAGGATAAGGGTGACAAACGAGCACACAGTCTACTTGATGGTAAGTGGTTGCTGCGGCCCATAGACATTACATCTATCCTCCATTCAACACAAATCCACAAATCAAAATGTAGATGCGTTGTCACCCGTGAGGACCAAGATGGAATGCCTCATTTTCAGTAAAAAGGGCCCCCGGCCACCTGCACTCACCAAGCGAAACGCAGAGGTAAAACCTCTACTTCACGCTGGTTTTCTGTGAGGTCGTGGTACCACCCCGGTTCGAGCCGGCCCAACCGTGCGACAGCAAAAGCTGTCGCGTTGGTCTACCACTGTGAATATAGTTTATATTTTACCAAAGAGTAACGGAATGGAGTTAAGACACGAAATAAATATTACATTATTATTAATAATATAATAAATACTGTATTTTAAGGTAAAAGTGTGATTTTTGATACAATTAAAACATTTTGCGTACTTATTATTCGAGTTTTGCTTTCAAATTGCGTTAAAATATTTGATCACGGAATGGAAAAGTTTTGAGACTGCCTGCGAAGAAAATGTTAAAATAATAAAAAATAGCGATCAAATGTATATTAATCTAACATTATTAAAAAAAAGATATATTTTTGCTACACATTAAAATTATAAAATAGTAATTTTACTAACATTCAGTATTTCCGTCATAATTTTACTACCGGACAATTTTTAAGAAAACCACCCATATATGACTATGATTTATGTATGACTCTTAAAATTAGAATAATGTAGCTGTTCTTTCCTGCACTTTCGATAATCGAAGCATGTAGGTAGGAAAAAGGATTGAAAAATGGAAAGAAAATATTATGGTGACGTCGACATTGCGAATTCAATATAAAAGTAAAAAAAGAAGTTAAAATTAAATGCCACAAAATTTCTGAAAATAGTGTTATTCAAGTTTCAATTCATTATGATTTTTAATTTAAATTATAAAAGTGCCAGTAACAAAATTATGAAATCATTTCCCGTTCCAATTATGTAAAGAAATTTCATTTTTTCGCATTGAGTTATGTCATATGTACTACGTACTAGAGAAGCGTTTCTAAACAAAAAAAATGTGCACTACTCTATGTACTACTACGCATGCGCGAGTGTTGGTTTTGGCGGGAATTTGACCAGCGGTGGTTTGCTGCTCCTGTATTATTGTTTAAATAATGGTTTGAAGTGGACTTTGATATGTAAAAGTGGTGCGATTTTGTGTATTGTCTGCGCATGTGAACTATTAGTGGAAACTGTGAAACAAGTGCTCTGATGGTGATATGATTCTCAAAATAAGGTGTCTGTCTGCTTAGGCACCTTGAGATACCATCGCCAACCGTCAGCTGTCTGCTGGCTCAAGTTGCCGTCAAAATCTCCCAAGGGCTGCACAATGTGACGCATCAACATATTGTGAAGCAGTATACTATGAAGGATATTATAATATATTGTAACTTCAGGCTCAGAAGGGCTAGATCCCAGAGACGTAAAGCCAGTTATTAAGAAGAAAGCGGGAGTGTTAGTAAAGTCGCGCATGAGCAGTTAATTTAAGCGCGTAGCGCCTGCGCGGTCAGTTTACACAAAGAAATATATTTTTTCATGACTTTTTCTTTTGTAATATTACGATATTATTACCTATTTATTCACTTGAACAACAAATAATTTTACTTACTTGATTACTGAATTGTTATTTACGTGCAGGTTTAAACTTTAATTTGAAATCTTGTATTATTAGCGCCGCTCCACACAGCATGAATATTGAAACCATAGACTAACTAGTAGATTGAAACCACACTAAATGACACACTGTACGGATTGCAGTACAGTTCTGTTGAACATAGTGTATGTTCGGAATGCGCAATCTAGTACGTAGTATATATATATATATATATATATATATATATATATATATATATATATATATATATCGATGTTTTTTCGAAATAAAGTGCCGCTGGGTTTCTTGCTGGTTCTTCCCAGAGCAAAGGTATTTTTTTCCGAACCAGTGTTAACGTAAAAAAACTCATTGAATAAAAAAATATTTTATTCTATTCTGCTAAGTGTAAAATTAGTCATTCATTACAGCCCATTGTTGCACATAGGCCTCCGCCATAGAATGCCCCATACGAAGGACTAGGGCATTTTTCGAACCAGTGATGAATTAAGCTTATTATTGACTTTTAATAAGTATTATTTATGATTTTTATTGAATAAAACATTTCTATATCTATAATGTAGCGAATGATATAGCGAACCAGAGCAGACCAGCCCCCAAAATAATTAATACTTGTTTATAAGGATGACGCAGTTCTACCTACAGCCAATGCCAAATTTGCTAACGTCAATAAATTATAAAAATTGTTCAAATGGCATGCAGTTTAAAATCACGGAAAAGTTGTATTGAATTTTCACAACATTTTCCTAATCTCGTATGTTCCACCCTTGGTCATACGAGGGATGCATGCCAATTTTCGTAGAGTATTTTTGAGATATAAAAAACTAATTTTTTACAACGGCATGTAATTTGTAAACAAGGAAATGTTCTATTTTTTTTCATTTCTACGTAACTCTTTGAGCCCCGTCGGCACGTCGGCCCCTGTCATGCGAATTGCATGCCATGAATTATTATAGCTTAAATTTGTTACAACTATGTTATATTACAAAGGCATGCAATATAATGTCACGGAAAAATACTAAATTTCTTTACACAAAGAGAAGCCATTTTCTTTATGACGTGCAAGCGCGCAAGGGCTCGTAACCCCTTTATCTTTCATATTTTAGGGTTAGTTATCAATTCTTAAAAAGGCATGCAGGAGAAAATGGGAGAATATTTTATGTCATCCTATATACGTCCCACAGCTAGGCACAGGGCTCCTCTCATTTTTGAGAGGGTTTTAGGGCAAGGAAATATCCGCCGCCCTGGCCCAGAGCGTGTTGGCGAAATCACATGTCTGGAAAAAAAGTTTTTTTTTCTTATTTCTCCGTCATGCATTTACGTGCGATACATATTAATTTCTTTCAACGGGATACAATTTGTGTCTCAATTTTATTTTGTGTTTTATCAAAACTCCACTGCTGAACATATGCCTCCCCCATAGATTACTTCATAGGAGGGATATTAGGCATAGTTGTCTGGCTTGACAAGCGGTTTAGCAACGGCAGTTTTATTGAGCTGTTATCAGGAAGATGCTGCCGTCCATCTTCTGGTTCAGATTCCCTCTATGGCCTCTTACGATACCCACGGGATAAAATGGTGTAGTGAAAAGTTAACACCGTCTCTGCACAATATATTTATTATGAATTTATTGAAATGTAATATTTCCAAATTCAACTTTGCGCTGAGAAAATCTTTCGAGAAGTTTTATTTTATAAAACTGGGCGGTACTCCAGGTTTTCAAAGTTCATTTGCTAATACTGCTAATCTCATGCTGCAAAATTGGATAGCGCTTTCCGTGCAAAGTTTTTCAATCTCCACAAATGAAGTGCAAGAAGATCCATACTGTTTTAATACATACGGCAATTTTGTCCTTTATCTACAAATTTCTTTCAATCTATACGAATACGATATACGGTTCTTGATCTTTGTGCCGGACGGGCGTAACTCTCCGGAGTAAATGTTGTCGGAGATACCCCGCGAGTCGCTCACGTCCTACACCTGTAGGTTCCAGACTCCTCCAACTGCCGTCTTTCACTGCCGTCTCTTTGGTTGCTGCGGATAAACCGTGGACTGAGGTTCAAAATTAAAATGCACGATTTGTAATTAAAATAGAAAGGGAGTGGCCAGCGGATCGACTAATTAATTTGTCGCGAGATTTTACACTGTTATTTATTTATCACTATTTTTCAACTATGATTGTTCACTATATATTTTAAAACACAGATTTAATTAAACACACAGCAATATTAAAATTTCTATTGGTTTTCTAAAATTTCTATTCGTATTTTTAAAATATCTGTTGGTAATATCAAATTTCTATTGGCAGTAACAAGTTTCTATTGGTATTCTCTACAATTTCTATTGGTAATTTTAAATATCTATTGAAAGTAACAAATTTCTATTGGTAGTATCCAAAATTTCTATTGGTAGCAGCTGGTTTTCTAACACTACTGACTAGCAGCTATTAATCAACTAAAATTAGTTGAATTTAAACACTTTTGTAACTGCGAATATCAGTTACCACTTTTTCCGTCTAGCTAACACTTTTCACGAAATGTAACGGCGAAATTTCCGTTACCACTTTTTTCAGCTAGCCAACACTTTTTCACTATATGTAACTGCGAATATCAGTTACCACTATTTTTGGCTAGCTGACACTATTTTTCTATGTGCAACTGAGAATTTTCAGTTGCCACTTTTTCCGACTATGTGTAACTGCGATTTTTCAGTTACGACCTTTTTCGGCTAGCTAAACTTTTTTATTTCACTTTAACTTTTCACTGTGTTCTGCTACTAGTCACTTCAGCTACTACCGGATACTGCTGCTTGTTACTGGTAGTTCTTCCTACTACAATGTTACTGTGATTTGCCCCCATAAGGTAGACTTCGGCTATACTCTATAGAGAGCCGCTTGCCAATTCCCATTTGCCTCTTTATTTTCAATCATTTTTCTTTATGCAAATGGCACAAATTGCAACTTTTCTATATAATACAAATCTTAACTCTAACATGCTATACATCATTAAATAGACATTTTTGTTCTACATTAGTATGCGATAAAGGATAATTAATATATTTACATTTAACAAAGTTATTCATTGAAATGTCCTAAACTTTTACACTAATTGGTCATATTAATTCTTTAATTATCCTATAACTTTTAAATCGTGCTTAATTATACAAAATATTTCTTTATTATAACGATCTATACATCATATGCTAACTAAATACCATATTTACAACTCTTTTCAGACATAAAATTATTCTCATTAATTTTTTGCTTAAAACTATTACGCAGTTAATTTAAATTTCCACAAAGTTCTATAGCGCGGCGCGCTGTGATTGGTCGATATTTTCTTAAACAAAATAAAGTTGTTTATATTAACTATTGTCAAATCGACCTTCTATTCAAACATATTGAGAGTTGTAAATACATGGTAAAACTATATTTAATACATTATTTAGTCAATTTTTCCGTATTTTCATTTTTTAAACAAATAAATATTCCTTAATCACTTTCTCGTTTAAAGTCATTTTTGCCGTTGTGAACAGTCATTTTGGCCGTCTCGAACATTTCTCCCGCCGTGCAGCGTCGCGAAGACCCGTCGCAGCGGCGCTGCATAATTTCGGTGAGAGACGTTGCCTCTACTTCGGCAGCGGCACGAGTTTTCTGGTTGGCCTCTTGATTAGTCCATTCGCTGTGCGTACCTCCACAGTGCGGATCTGTCCGTCCGCCCCGGGGTATATGTTTTCAATCCTTCCTCGTGGCCAGGTGTTACGAGGTAACTGGCTGTCAGCTATGAGGACTGGATCGCCCACCTGGAGATCGGGGCCTTGACCGTGGGCCTCCCGCCGGTTTTGAAGTTCCGGCAGATATACTTTGACCCAACGCTGCCAGAACATGTCAGCGAGTATCTGGGAGCGTCGCCAGTGTTTTTTGCTGTTCGCATCTTTTTCACTAAAAACTCCAGGTGTTGGCAGTCTCGCAGATTCGCCCAATAGGAAGTGATTTGGAGTGATGGACTCGTTGTCTTTGCTGTCTACTGAGATGTGAGTCAATGGTCTGCTGTTTACTGTATATTCCACCTCGCAGAGTAGCGTGGTCAAGACATCTTCGTGCGGATGTCTCTCATGAAGGACGGTGTATAGTGCCGTCTTCACGCATCGAACAAGCCGTTCCCACACCCCTCCCATGAAAGGCGCGGAGGGGGTTATAAATCGCCAGACTATGCCTCGTCGGCTGGCTTCTTCTCGGAAGGCCTCTCGAAGCTCCTGGTCGGCACCGTGCATATTGGTGCCGTTGTCCGAGTAAATCTCGGTGGGACATCCTCGGCGCGCTGCGAATCTTCTTAATGCCAGTATGGCAGAGTCTGCGCTGAGATCTTTCACAATTTCCAAATGTACAGCTCGTGATGTAAGGCAGGTGAAGAGCGCCACGTATCTCTTCTGATGCTGACGTCCCACTGTTACGGAGAGTGGCCCAAAATAATCCAGGCCGGTGAACGTGAACGGTCTCTGGTGATGTGCGAGACGCGTGCTGGGATGATCACCGGTGGCTGGCATGGATGGTTGTGCCTTTCTTATGCGGCACTGAACGCATTGGCTTACTATTCTTTTAGTAGTGGGTCTTAGTCTGATTACCCAGTAATGCTGTCGAACCTCGTTGATGGTTGGTTCGGTCCCGCAATGATGCAGGCTACGATGCGTCCAATCAATATACAATTGGGTGATGTGATGATCACCATCCAATATAGCTGGCCCTTTCATATCTTCAGAGACTCCTTTTACAGCGGCTATTCGACTTCGTAGCGCAATGATCCCGTCTTTCAATTGTATCTGTAGTGGTCGTAGGCGGCTATCATGGGCGACCCTCTTATCGTTACGGAGATCGGCTATCTCTTGTGTGAAGGAGTCTTCCTGGATGACATGTACCAGGAGCTTTTCGGCCTTTCTTATATATTCGGCCTCCAGTGTGATGTATTTGTTTACATCTTTGCTTTTCACCTGACTGGGAGGCTGCGCGAGACGTCGCGGATTGCACTTCGATCTCCTCCAGTCGGGGTCTTCCTCTCTATTTTTTTTTGTCCTTTTATAAAAGGTCCTGTCGGTTGTTTTGCGGCAGAGTGTTATGAATTGAAGCACTCTGGCCGTAGCTCGCACAAAGCGTTCCCATTTCGAAAATTTCGTCGGATCGGGAATGGCCTCTTTATATAGCGGAGCTCTATATCTTTCTGTGATGGTGAGAGATCTTTCTTCACCAGTAGGTTCGGATGACGTGGGTCGTTCTGTTGGCCATGCTGACGGTTCTTTGTATAGAAATGATGGGCCACTGTACCACTCGTGGTTAGAGTCGAAATTGGGTGGTACGTCCCTCGTAGCGGTGTCAGCTATGTTTAGTTTAGTAGGTACCCAGCGCCTTCCTGGTGTATTGGTTTTTGGTGCTATCTCGGCGTATCCCTTTTGTACTAGGGAGTCCATATGTTTGTTATATTTTTGTTTTAGATTTTCGTCTCGATCTAATTTTTTCTCGATTGAAACGAGCCTTTTTATGGCTGTATCATAATTGCCAGGCATTTCGGCATCTTTCTTCTTCCAGAGAAGCGCCGTCTCTATGTGCCCGTCTTCCAACTGACGGGTGCTGTTATTTAGTATTTCTTCGGCTTGCTTCTCTGGATCGGAATCTGGTTTTCTCGGATTTATCATTAAAGATTCCAGCGCGAAGTATTCGCGGAGTTGGTCATTTATATTCTCCTCGCTCGTGTACAGCTCGTTGGCCGTGTGAACGCGCTGATGCGGGGCTTTAGTGTGCGCCCCGTGTAGCACCCATCCCAGTTCTGTGAGCGAGGCTATTGGCTGGTGCGGTGGACCTCTGCGTACTTGTGTGGCTATTAAGAGTCTCCAGTTGTCTTGTCCTATCAGGATCCTAGGGTTGCCTGAATCATATGTCAATTGATCCTTTAAGCCTTTCAAATGCTTACAATTTTCTATGTCTGTTGCACGCACAGTCTGCGGCCCCAAGTTTAGGCTGGCGACCGTGCGTGCTCTGAATGGCACCCTTTTTCTATGGAGACTCTTCAGTGACACTTTGACTCTTTGGGAGTTCGGCGAATCGAGGGTAGTGTTCCCGATAGCTGTGATCTTGAATGGGTCCAACCGCCCTTTAGCTCCAATTTGATCGGCAATCTCTTGATCCATTAACGAGACTGTCGACCCATCATCCAGCAGAGCGTGTGTGTTTATTGCTCCCGCCGGTCCAATTACTCGAACTGGAATTATCTTCAAGTAAGCTTGATGCTTTGATACAGCGAATGAGTTTGCCACTGTCTCTTGAGGTTCTTTTAGTGGGCCCTCTGTCTTTTCCTTTCTATTATTATGAAGGAGTCGATTGTGTGTCGCGTTGCATCCTTTTATTCCACACTTCGTGGTTTTGCATCTGTGTGTCTGACTTCTATAACGCAGACACCGGAAACATAAATTCCTTTGCTTGGCGAGTTGCCATCTTTTATCAATATCTGCCTCTTTAAACTTGTTGCAGTCGGATCCGTAATGACCCTCTTTTTCGCACACACTGCATTTCGGAGACGGCTTAGCGGTAGCCGTGTGCGTCCTATGCACTGGACGATTATTTTGCGCTCCGCTTATGATCTCAGGAGGCGCAAATGCACTACAGTAGCGAGCTTGTTCGGTGATAAATTCACTGAAGGAACCGAGGTCTGGTCTTGAGTCATACTTTTCTGTATAAATTCTATACCACTGCGCGCGTATAGAGTTTGGCAGTTTGTCTGTGAGGTGTCGTAGCAGCTCTGCGTTAACGAGGTAATGGTCTCGCTTGAGTGCTCGAAGTGTGACGACGCTTCCCCTCACTTTGCTCGCGAATGTACAAATATCTCTGGGTGCCTCTGTACAGCGTGGCAATCCCCGTAATTTATCGGTTTCTGCTTGCGCGATTGAATCTGGACGCCCAAATTGTAGCTCTAGTTCTCGCATAATCTCATCTGGTTTAGCATGCCCGATGAGTTCCGAACTAACTGTTTCCAAGGCTCTTCCTTGTAGACTTCTTCGTAGTCTAGCAGTATTTTCTATGTCATTGAAGTAGCCTCGGGTTGTTTCATAAATGGCACGGAACGAAAGCCATTCAGTATGTGCTCCGCTAAAGCTCGGCAGTGTCATTATCGCTTTTGATGCTGCGAAAGTATTTGACGATGCACTCTCTGGTTTTGGTTTATCAGCGAGTGCGGCTATAGCGGACGTGAGCTCCGATATGAATGGTCGGAGCACCCTGTCTTCATTGCTGACAGGTGCCTGGTTAGGTCTTTTTATTATGGGATTCTTGGTTGCTTCTTCCGGTTGGGGATCCTGGTAGGCGGGCTCTGATACAGCAGATAGGAGCCCCCTGTCTTCATCAACCTTGGAGTCCTGGCAAGCCTTCTGAGGTACGGGACTCTTCGGTATATTTTCAGCATTGGGATCCTGGTAGGTGAGCTCTGATACAGCAGGTAGGAGCTCCCTTTCTTCATCAACCTTCGAATCCTTGTTTGTGAGCTTCATCGGCGGCTCACTGAGGTCGACAACCTCCGGGGGTGGCTTTGTGATGTTTTTATTAAGTGGGGCCTCCCCACCGGTGGTTGCGCCTTGCGTTGGCTTTTGTTTGGCTACAGAATTTTCGAGCCAAGATCGGACATACTCACTTTTGGAGTGACCATCCTCATCATAGTCGTCCGATTCATCATCTTCTTCAGCCATTTGTAATGAGATCTGTGCGAGTTCCAATTTTATTCTCAGCACTTCCTCACGAGCCTTCAAAACCTTTTTATTGGGCCGAGTGGTCTTCTTTGACCTTGTACTTTTATCGGTGTGGCCCCTTGGTGGTTCTTCGGCGCGGGAATATACCCGGGCTGTTGGCGGTGATGCACAGCGAATGTCATCGTTGCCTTCTATTTGTTTCCTCTGCTTCGGTGTACCAGCTTTAACAACGGCTGGCACTGGCAGGTGTACCCCCCCATCGCAGGGGCAAGCTATCTGTTCTCTCTGCTTTGGTGTACCGGCTTTAACAACGGCTGGCACAGGCAGGAGTACCCCCCCATCGCGGGGGCAAGCTGGCGCCTCAGCGCCTTCTGTTGTGGATGGTGAGCGTGGTGGCATCTGGTGGCGGACGGTGTCGGTATTGTCCGACGGTCCATCATCCAGACCGACAGTCCACGCCATGGTTCCCCTTCCTTGCGAACGAGTGATCGGCATCTTGATTCTGAAATTTCAGCAACTTTAAAACGGTAGTGATTATTTACCCGGTTCCGAAATACTAACGGATTGACGAATCCCGTTCGAATGACCAGCGTATGTGGTCCGGTGTATACGGATGATTCGGCTCAAAGGACCATAAAATGGTCCGGCTGGCAGTTCAATCGGAAGTATCCGGCTCGAAGGACCATAAAATGGTCCAGCCGGCAGTACAGGTGGAAGAATCCGGCTCGAAGGACCATAAAATGTGCCGGACGGGCGTAACTCTCCGGAGTAAATGTTGTCGGAGATACCCCGCGAGTCGCTCACGTCCTACACCTGTAGGTTCCAGACTCCTCCAACTGCCGTCTTTCACTGCCGTCTCTTTGGTTGCTGCGGATAAACCGTGGACTGAGGTTCAAAATTAAAATGCACGATTTGTAATTAAAATAGAAAGGGAGTGGCCAGCGGATCGACTAATTAATTTGTCGCGAGATTTTACACTGTTATTTATTTATCACTATTTTTCAACTATGATTGTTCACTATATATTTTAAAACACAGATTTAATTAAACACACAGCAATATTAAAATTTCTATTGGTTTTCTAAAATTTCTATTCGTATTTTTAAAATATCTGTTGGTAATATCAAATTTCTATTGGCAGTAACAAGTTTCTATTGGTATTCTCTACAATTTCTATTGGTAATTTTAAATATCTATTGAAAGTAACAAATTTCTATTGGTAGTATCCAAAATTTCTATTGGTAGCAGCTGGTTTTCTAACACTACTGACTAGCAGCTATTAATCAACTAAAATTAGTTGAATTTAAACACTTTTGTAACTGCGAATATCAGTTACCACTTTTTCCGTCTAGCTAACACTTTTCACGAAATGTAACGGCGAAATTTCCGTTACCACTTTTTTCAGCTAGCCAACACTTTTTCACTATATGTAACTGCGAATATCAGTTACCACTATTTTTGGCTAGCTGACACTATTTTTCTATGTGCAACTGAGAATTTTCAGTTGCCACTTTTTCCGACTATGTGTAACTGCGATTTTTCAGTTACGACCTTTTTCGGCTAGCTAAACTTTTTTATTTCACTTTAACTTTTCACTGTGTTCTGCTACTAGTCACTTCAGCTACTACCGGATACTGCTGCTTGTTACTGGTAGTTCTTCCTACTACAATGTTACTGTGATTTGCCCCCATAAGGTAGACTTCGGCTATACTCTATAGAGAGCCGCTTGCCAATTCCCATTTGCCTCTTTATTTTCAATCATTTTTCTTTATGCAAATGGCACAAATTGCAACTTTTCTATATAATACAAATCTTAACTCTAACATGCTATACATCATTAAATAGACATTTTTGTTCTACATTAGTATGCGATAAAGGATAATTAATATATTTACATTTAACAAAGTTATTCATTGAAATGTCCTAAACTTTTACACTAATTGGTCATATTAATTCTTTAATTATCCTATAACTTTTAAATCGTGCTTAATTATACAAAATATTTCTTTATTATAACGATCTATACATCATATGCTAACTAAATACCATATTTACAACTCTTTTCAGACATAAAATTATTCTCATTAATTTTTTGCTTAAAACTATTACGCAGTTAATTTAAATTTCCACAAAGTTCTATAGCGCGGCGCGCTGTGATTGGTCGATATTTTCTTAAACAAAATAAAGTTGTTTATATTAACTATTGTCAAATCGACCTTCTATTCAAACATATTGAGAGTTGTAAATACATGGTAAAACTATATTTAATACATTATTTAGTCAATTTTTCCGTATTTTCATTTTTTAAACAAATAAATATTCCTTAATCACTTTCTCGTTTAAAGTCATTTTTGCCGTTGTGAACAGTCATTTTGGCCGTCTCGAACAATCTTCATCGTTACTTATTAGTTCACTACTGGACATAAGCCTCACCCATAGAAGAGAGTATTTGCCTTTTTTCATAGAACACACAGTCCACCTGATGGTAAGTAGATGGGGTGGCTCGCTCATAATCGAGAATTAATTTTGGTTCATAAATCAAAATGCAAACACGTTGCCACCAATGAGAACTAAGACGGAATGCCACGTTACCAGTTAAAAGGCTCTCCGGTTCTCTACACTCACCATACGAAACACAGCAGCAATAAGCTGCAGCTATATTAGTATTATAGTTGTAGCACGAATGGGTCAGCTCAACCAGGGAAGGACCACGCTCTCACAGAATACCAGCGCAAAATAGCAGCTTAACACTGCTGTGTTTCATTAGTGAGTGTATAGAACCGGAGACCCTTTTTACTGGAAAAGAGGCATTCCATCTTAGTCCTCACGGTTGACAACGCATATACATCTGGATTCGCAAACAAGGATAGATGTATATTCTTTGAACCACAATATCCACTTAACATCAGGTGTACTGTGTACTCGTTTTTTACTCTTATTCTATAAAAAAAGCACCCACGGGATGAAATGGGATGATGGATTCTACCTATGTCTATGTTTTTTTTTCTCTTTATTTATTTAGGGATTTTTATTTGTTAACATGTCAATCCCATTATAACTAATTTAAAATCTATACATTTATTATTAATCTGCACATACTCAATGCAATATCCGAGGTGGGGGCATGTAGAATGCCTTGCGCAATACCCATATTGTACACATTTATCTTATAGGTCCTCAATCAATCAATCTTATCTGATGAAAAAAACTGATTCACCTAATTGTGAAACGTGTGGAATAATAGAAGACTTACATCATATATTTATGTCTATGTTAATTAATTTAACAAACATGAAATTTAGTCTGGTAACAAGATACAAAATTACCAGACTGCAAAGTAAATAGCCTAAATAATTTTGCTACTAAACTGACCCGAAAGCCGCTCTAGTATACGACCCCAAGTAAGTTTCCAGTGTCCAGCTCGTAAACAGGATTTACGTCTTAAACCTTACTTTACGTCTAGTGGAGTTACTGAGCGCTGGAAATTCTAAACCAAACAACTTTGTGCTTTACTGTAAATACGTAGTGTGCTTTAAATTCAAACGAGGTCTTTGCATTTGCTTATCCCATTACAATTATTAACAACTTACATGACAATGACACCTTAATAAGCTTTTAACCGACTTAAAAAAAAACAAATTTCTTGTATAAATATATGTTACTCGATATCTTCACTAAAGAGGGCATCCACAACTTTTTCTGCCACCAGGGCGGTGTCACTTTTGGAATGAGGTGACAAATATAAGGTTGTTAAATTATTAGAAAAGTGTAGAGATTAATTGTTACGAGTCGCTGCCGGAAATACCCGAGTAATGCCGAGCGCACCGGCACCGCCCGATCGCACCGAGCATACCTAATGGCGGACGTACACGCTCGTCGAGACACAACGAGACAGGCCGAGTACGAATGTGTACATGGTGCCCTCGTCGCGTCGTGTCGCGTCTCGCGGCCCTCGTTTGCTCTCGGAAGCATGTCGGTATTTTGCGTTCAAGTCAAAGGGTCTCGCGAGTCTCGTAAAGAAAACGAGAGCACGCCTGTACACATGTAGGGTTCGATATTGTAAAATAAATAAAAATATAGATAGTTATATGGTTCTGTAACGGTGAATAGAAACCATCCATTATCTTTTTCTTCGTCATGGCTTAATAATTTTCTTTTAATGATAAATGTGTGAACAAATATAATAACTAATAGTACAAAGGCAAAATGCAGCAACTGTTTCATCAGGTCGCAGGTCTATCGCAGCGAGCATCCGGAGTTCAAGTGATATAACAAGTGTGTTCTCGTGTCGAGCCTCTACGCGACACGAGGTACGCGAGGCGATGAGACGAGCGTGTACTGCCGCTATAATGGTTAACGGTCACTTCACTTTGTAACTTCGTATCGAGTGTAAGCGCGTGTAACTTGTCTTATTAATTTTAACTTGAGTATTGCTAATTTGAGTGATTATATGTATTGAAGCATAAAGTAACAGTTTATGTTACATAATATTTCTTTCTTAAATATTAGTTATATTTTATATTAATTAGATTATATATGTATAAACAAAACTACAGGTATTCCTAAAAGCAGACGCATTAAAAAAGTTAAAAATGTGTATTAACTTAAAGAGCCCAGCACTGTGGCATTGTTTTGTGTATATAAATATACTAGATACCGAAAAACTTTTATTTAAAACGCACCTTTCCATGATAACATCAACACTGTGTGACCTTTTCCGTAATGGCGGCTGTACACGCTCGTCGAGACACCACGAGACAGGCCGAGTACGAGTGTGTACATGGTGCCTTCGTCGCGTCGCGTCGCGTCTCGCGGCCCTCGTTCGCTCTCGGAAGCGTGTCGGTTTTTTGCGCTCAAGTCAAAGGGTTTCGTAAGTCTCGCGATGAAAACGAGAGCGCGCCTCGTTTTTTGATAATTATAAAAACTATCAAAAATATGGTTCAATGTTGTTAAATACAATATAGGAAGTTACATGGTTCTATTACAGTGAATAGAAACCATTCACCATGGCTTATTAATTTTCATTGAAATATGTATAAAATTATAATAAAAAATAGCAAAGGCAAAACACAGCAACAGTTTCTTCTATGTCCATCGCAGTGGGCATTCGGAGTTCAAGTGATACAACGAGTGTGTACATGCTGTGCTCTCATGTCGAACCTCTACGCGACGAGACGAGCGTGTACAGCTGCCATAATAAATAGAATACCTTTAGTCCAACTAGCGACATCTATTGAGCGTGAGATTATTAACACTCACTGTAAACCAATTTAATGTTTTCTTATTTTTTATTAAATTTATTTCAAGAGTGTTCCCAATTAAAATGAAATACCAGATGTTAATAGGTACATAGTTCCTAATGTAACGGTTTAGACAACCTTAAGCTCGTGATATTCCTCAGTACACTCAAAAGTTTTAATCCATTAATTAATTACAGCCTTTAAAAGTCAACTTCTAAACATAGACCTCACCATAGATTGATTACCTCATAGAGAAGATTTTGCCATGGTTGCCACGCTTGACAGGCGAGTTGGCAAACGCAGTTTTTTATATTTTAGTTGTTTTCAGGAAGGTGCTACTGCCCAACTCTTGTTTCGGTTCCCCTCTGTGGCCTCTCACGACACTCGCGGGACAATATGGTCAAGGGGATATTTTACACCGCCACGTCATGATTATAATAGGTACTTTAACTAAAAAGTAATCAAACAAAGATCTACTCCCAAGTAGGGTTACCATATCCCAGGATTTGTCCTGAGATTTCAGGATTTTTAGACTCTTCTCAGGATTGCGGCTGGATTTTGCAAATCTCATGAAATCTCAGGATTTTTAGAACTTTCAATATAACACAGCTTACATTTTAAAAGATCTCTTAATAAAAAGTTAAACAAACTAAAAACAATTTTCCTTTGGTAATAATTCCACAATTAAAATCAAAACTTATTTATCCAAGTAGGTACTTAAACAGTTTTATCATATTTTTAAATAAAACTAATTTTACGGATTTTATCGCGTATATTAACTTATTTTTATATTCCCGACGTTTCGGGTGCTTTCCAGCACCCGTGGTCACGGGGGACTTATCATACTTAATATGTGAAGATACCTTTTTAAGTAAGGTTTTCTTCTCAAACTGTAAAACAATCTCAGGATTTTTAAATGGAAATCAGGCCTCTTCTCCGGACTTTTAATTTTTTCATCTGGTAACCCTACTCCCAAGAGTAAAAAATAGAGGTGAAACTTTTAATGTAACTACTCGTATATAATATTTATATAATATGTATATAATGTAACTATACGTATATAGACGACGTTTTGGTTGTTAACTTGAGCCTGTGCTTTTATTGTTTAATACATAATATAGTTATTTAGTTTAATACATAATATAAAAACAAAAAAAAGCCTGTCACCCAGAGGGCTAGGCAGAAACTATAGACTTCCAATTGTTCACGATCCTGACACACCTCTCTCGCTTCCTCCACATCCATATACCTACGCGTACACGCTCGTCGGTTGTTCTATTCTATTAAAGAGAATAGTTATGCATATGGTCAAATAATTAAACCAAATATAAAAAAAAAAATTCTACATAATTTAATGGCTCCACAATCTATCAAATTGTGTCTTTTTACAATGTTGAAGACGATTTTTACTTTTTAATGTTCTTATAGATGCCAGCGATTTTGTTGTCCATTCAAATTTTTTATAGGATAAGGGTGACAAACGAGCACACAGTCCACCTGATGGTAAGTGGTTGCTGTGGCCCATAGACATCTAAATTTATCCTCGATTACGAGTCAAAATGCAGAAGATGCGTTGTCACCCGTGACCCGTGAGGACTAAGATGGAATGCCTCGTATCCAGTAAAAAGGGTCTCCGGTTCTCTACACTCACCATACGAAACACAGCAGCGTTAAGCTGCTATTTTACGCTGGTATTCTGTGAGAGCGTGGTCCTTCCCCGGTCGAGCCGAGCCATTCGTGCTACAACCATAATATAGCTGCAGCATGGCTCTACCAAGTAAAAACATTTCATTTAAGAAAGCATCACCATCTTGAATAGGACTTTTCTATCTGGGAGTTTTTTTTTTATAGAAGAGGAGGCCAACGAGCATGCGCCTCACTTGATGGTAAGTGTCGACCGCCGTCCGCGAACAACTGCAACACCAGGGGATTAGCCGGACCTTAAAAAACAGTAAGCTCGTTTCGGTTTTCTAACTGAGGGTTTATCTTTAAATTCTAATTGAGAGTTTATATAAATTTTTCGATATATTTTTGTATTAAATCGTTACAAACTACACTCCTGGTATTACTCTCTATCTGTTTGTAAATCGGTTCAGCAATTTTGAAGATTTGACAGAACAGACAGACAGACAAAAATGTTACAAATGTTTATTCATGCTTTATTAGCATGCAAATAATCCCGTAGCTTATTTCGATATTACAGACAGACACTTCAATTTGATTTTGATCTTTAAATTACCGAATTCATCGTTTACATTTCCAAGACACTCAAGATAAGCGTTCAACATTTCAACATGTCATCATGTTGAACCCAAATAAAATTTCGGTTGTATCGTCCGCTGCGTTAGTTTTATCGTAGTGTGAATACAACACATCAAATTTTATCGTAATGCGGCCGAATTTTTTACGGGTTTAGGTTCACGAAAAATATATCAGCGAATCACCGTCACAACCGTCGTCAAATTGAGCAAAATAAAGCGTCAATAATAACTTACAAGCTTTAACATTTCATCTTATATAAAGGCCTTTTTCTACCGACTTCCAAAAGGAGCCGGTACTCAATTCGACTGTATGTTTTTTATGTGTGTGTTGTGTTACCTTTTTAGTGGGTGAACCGATTTCAATGATTGTTTTTTTTTTATTTGAAAGCTGGTGCTTCACATGTAGTCCCACATAAATTTGATCAAGTCTGACCAATAGTTTTTGAGTTATTCTTAATAATTTATATTGAAGTCGGTTGTAGAAAATTTTAAATTTTAAATTACATATTTCTTTTAGCATTACTTCCTCTGTATGAGCTTAATAGAACTTTGATTATGCTAAGCCTAAGCTAAGCCATGCTGCAGATATATTATGATTGTAACACGAATGGTTCGGTTTGACCAGGAAAAAACCACGCTCTCATAAAATACCAACGTAAAAAAGCGACTCAACACTACTGTGTTTCGTATGGTGAGTGTGGAGAACCGGAGACCCTTTTTAATGGAAACGAGGCATTCCATCTTGGTCCTCAGGGGTGGCAACACATCTAAATTTTTATTCTTAATCTATTCATTTATTTACCTTATTGGAGACAAAACAAAAATAAAAAAAAAACGAAAATGTTCCCTACAAACTGTCTCACTGAGAACGTACATTTTAAATTCGATACTTTATTTCCAACGCACATTTTGCAGTAACAAATGGATTTTATCAAAATAAATACGAGTACTTTAATCGCTACTAATCGTATAATATCTACGCGGACGAAGTCGCGGGCAAAGCAAGTACTTAAATAAATAGAAAACAATCATCTGAAAACTAACATGTACAATAATAATTGTCCTTATATATCTAATTCATAATTACTAAAGTAATTTTTTTAATTGAGTTTTGAAGACAGAGATAGAGATAGAGAACATTTCGAGGTTTATGAGCATTTTATTGTGGAGGACACACATTATGTGTATTGGTGCCCTTTTACCAATGTTGGTCGTGGTCCTTTTTGGTATATGAAACAAATTTTTGATCGTGTCTTTAGGTGGTATTCGAAAGCTTAATATAATCGAGGATAGATGTAAGATGGTTATGGGTTGCATCATCCACTTGCCATCAGGTGGACTGATTTTGATTCCTTATTAAAGGTAGGTATTAGATATTTTTACCTGTTAACGGGCCACAGCACCAACTTACCATTCACTGGACTGTTAAGTGGGTGAAAGGATATCCACTACCTCATAACGTCACGTGGGTGTCGTAAGAAGCGACAGAGGGAAAATTGAGATAGGACAAGGCCAGCAGCATCTTTCGCCAAGCGTGGCCACTATGACAAAATCCCCCGTATAAGGTAATCTATATTGAAGAGGCCTAAGTTCAGCAGTGGATTTTTATAGTCTGTAATCGATGAATGGATAGAAACGACACGTTGTTCTCGATATTCAACGCATTAGAACCAAAAGGTTTGCTTCGTCTTTTTTAATGCGTACAGCAAAGGAGTGGAATGATTTGCCGGCGTCTATCTTTCCGTCCGAATATAATCTAGGCGTCTTCAAGGCAAGAGTGAATAGGCTTTTGTTACGATAAGACAGTGCGATTTACCATCTCGAGCTGCATCACCACTTACCACCAGGTGTGATTTTGGTCAAGCACTGGCTTATAATAAGTAAAAAAAAACAAGTTAGAGTCGTCTCAACTGCAACGGATTTGTTGAATATGCTTATACTGTATAACGACTTTAGCAAGTTACAGTTAAATCACAGCTCATAATACACTAGTTGTGCTAAAGACTTTTTTGTTGTATACTACTAGACAAGCACACTAAGTTACGGTTAATTCTCCGTAACCCTTGTAGTCGACTGCGAGTCGGCGTGTAGACTAGTTCTTGTTTTTGCAAACTACGAACATTTCTTTTTCTATAATCTAACGCTGATTTTGTTGATGAGACTAAGAAAACGCTGTCATTTGTGTGCACTTAGTCAACGTCATTTGAAATTTATTTCAGATAAGTATGTAGCGTTATTTCGTTTTTGCCTAAAAATCTGAGCTCGTTTGTGATTCTGAAAACAGTTGCGCCTCCGACATAAATGTGTGTATTTATTTATATATGTGTATCAATTATATATATATATATATATATATATATATATATATATATATATATATATATCAAAATAAATACTTTAATCGTTATATATATATATATATATATATATATATATATATATATAGTGTGTGTATTTTATCTATGTCTTGCATGTATATATTTGAGTTGAATTTGATCGTACTCGTAACAAGTTAACTGCCCAAACTCACTCTCTGTTCTACCCAAGGTTAGCTGGTAGAGAATGCCATATAGCATTAAGCTCGCCTTTTGTACAAATATTACTTAATTACAGTTATAAGGGGTTACAGAACCGGAGTATAGAGATGCTCACCATAAAAAACACAGCAGCATCAAGCTGCTATTTTATGCTGCCATTCTATGAGAGCGTGGTCCATCCCTGGTCGAGTCGACCTATTCGTGCTACAACCATAATATAGGTGAGTGCTTGGCTCTACCATGCATAAATTTGATGCCTATACGCTGGAGTATTCCCTCACGTTCAAGTTGATTGTCAGCTCGTTTGATACTAAACAAATTTGTGCCTCCGACATAAATTTCGCAACATCGTATTAAAATATCGCTTCGCTTAAAAGTACTCAAACGCAGCTCTTTCGAACATTTCATATTTAACATGAAATCTGGCTTACGCTCGATCCTATTGTATGAGTTATACCCGAAATGTTCGTAATTTTGTTCATGTGAAAGTTGAATTACTGTAGCCAAGCATGAATTTATAACTCTACGCGCACAATATACTGTCTAATATGTAATAGGATTTTGTTTTTAGACCTACTCGTATTATCATACGTCATCCATGTCTACAGTAAAACTGTCAAATTAAAAAGAAAACAGAATTTTCCTATATCTGAATGCAAAATATTTTGTGGACTTAAACAGCTGAATCTCAATGCTTGTTTTTCATTGCTTTTCATTCTATAAATGGTCTACTGCTGGAGTATGCTTTTGCCTCCCTTTTATTCTGTAAACGGTTTAATTTAAAACATAAAAACAGTAGTAATTACTGTCTATGATATCTATATATGAGTCTCCAATCAACATTGAATAGAATAGAATAGAATAGAAAAAACATTTATTCAGCACAGGCAGTTCATACACATGAAAGTAAAAGCACATATTGATATATATAAAAAAGGTCGCATTGTGCCGAAAAGGGGTTGGCTCAGCATGTGTTGTGTGAGTATGGCCTCACACAGCGCTGATTTTCAGCCAAGAAACCTATTCATTGGCGTCACGAACGTAGCACAGCTGTTACGTGTAGTTTAGTCCTTCGATAAAACGAAAAAAGCCTAAACCTTCTATATAATTATAACACAAAATTTAAAATAAAGCAAAAAGCAGCAAAAAAAAAAAAGAAGTACAATATAAGACATTAAATATAACCTTATACATAATTGTGTGTGGTAACAACAACTATCAATTATCAATTAAAATACACACAATTTTGTTAATAACCGTACAATGCGTTATAGGAAGGAGCTTTCTCGGTTGATATTGCCATGTTGTATTTGTGCATCAATAAGAAATTTTTTTAGCTTGATTTTGAACTGGTGGAGATTTTTTAAACTCCTGATTGGAGGTGGAATATTATTCCAACATTTTGTAGCCGCATATCTAAAACTACCCCTGAAAGCTGCTGTTCTGTGACGCTGCACAGATAATTGTTGAGAACACAGTCTGTTGTTACCTTGTCTGTTTCGCGCGACCAAAGCTAGTTTGTCGTGTAAGTATGGTGGATTTTTATAATTCACGACACCAAAGAGAAGGCATGCCAGGTGGAGTTTGCGTCTAGATTTCATCTTCAATACGTAATGTTTATTAAGAAACGGTGTTAAATGACTACGCGTAGGAATTTTATAACAAAACCTAGCACAGGCGTTTTGAACCCTTTGTACTAGTCGCTGTGTACGAGCTAGCAGTCTGGGCCCATAAACAGTGTCTGCATAGTTCAGCCTCGAGAGCACGAGCGTTTCTACTAGCTGTTCACGTAGTTCGACACTGAGGTACGGTCTAATTTTGTAGAGTGTCTTCAATCTGTAAAAACAAGCTCGCACGCAATCTGCCACATGATTCTCGAATCGCAACCCTGCATCCATGTTCAGACCCAGATTCCGAGCTTCGTACACGCGCTCAATTGATATGCCAAGAAGCATTGGAGCTAGTGCAGTCGACTGGGTTTGAATTGTATTTAGTCCTTTTTTGTGGCCTATCAACAAGTACTTAGTTTTAGCCGGATTAAGAACAAGACTATTGTTCTCAGCCCATGTGGCGATTCGCTGTAAATCCTCATTTAATTCTATTATGGCTGTGTTCATGTTTTCCGCTTTAAAAGATATATAAACTTGAATATCATCAGCATAGATGTGGAATTTGCATTTCCATATATGTTTAGTGATATCCGCAGAGTATAGGATGAATAATATTGGGCCTAGAATTGATCCTTGTGGTACTCCCCTGTTAATCGTCGCAAGCTTTGAGCGTGTCGGTGAGCCGTCAGGTTTTTTTAATTCAACAACCTGTAATCTGTTAGTGAGATAACTGCTAAACCATTTAACCGTTTTAATGTCAAATCCATAGTAGCTTAATTTTGATAAAAGCAGAGAAATATTAATTGATTCGAATGCTCGTGAGAAATCTAATAATACAAGTAACGTGCACAATCCCTGATCCTGTGCTTGTAGAATATTGTCTGTTACATCTAGTAAAGCGGATACAGTTCCTCGACCTTTTCTGAACCCAGATTGTGTCTGTGGCAATATGTCGTGTTTTTCGATGTAATCTGTTATCTGGCGGCATACAATTTTTTCTATAACCTTGGAAAGACACGGCAAAATGCTTATAGGTCTTAAATCCTTGATATCTAATGGATTACTATTTTTAGGAATTGGTCGAACTACAGCTATCTTCCATAGTTCAGGAAACTGAGAAGTCGCGAAAGATGTATTTATTAAGGCTGTAATTAATTTTGCTTAAAATGTCCTTTGGAAATTGTATACTCAGTAGTTAATTTACAGGAAGGAGAACAAAAAGAAATTGTGAACCGTCGCGGGACGTCAAAGTCAAAGAATTACTATCTAAAGCCTATCTAGTTTAAATATATAAATTCCAGCATGATAAGAAAATTTAGTTTTTTGTTGTTTATATTAAAAAGAAATAGGAATAACATTCTTGCGCCACGTGCTATAAGCTGGTTTTGAAAAACATTTTTTCAATCTTTATTAAATTTATTTTTCAAGCAATTATTTTAGTGCATTATTTTCAATAAGAATGAAATTAAAATTAATTAATAATTGATTTAAAATATGCAATGAAAATTGTGTAAAGTTTCTTTTTGCGAGTCGGTCCGACCCGCCGCTATAGATGTTTCACATCAAAAACAACAAACAACAAAAAACATGCGACTTGACTCGACTGACACGACTATATACAAATCAGTGTGCCACCGACCAACAAATGCGATGTTTCTTCACCGTCCGTGCTGACAGTTATGACAGCTCCATTCCAAGGGCTAACAATTAATTTTGTGGCGTAAGTCGATTGCCGGGTAGATTGTACCGGGTCTGGATGTTTGTCCTTGTGAAATTTATGTATGTATACTGCCCCTACGATATATGATAAAATCCTTTTTTTATAGGAGAGGTGGCAAACGAGCATGCGGCTCACCTGATGGTAAGTGACTACCGCCACCCATGAACAACTGCAACACCAGGGCAGATGCGTTGCCGGCTTTTTAAAAAGGAGTAGGCTCTTTTCTTGAAGGCCTCTAAGTCGTATTGGTCCGGAAAAATTGGTGGTGGTAATCGATTCCACAAGGAAGTTGTGCGAGAAAGAAAACTTCTTCTAAATCGCACAGTGGTGGATCGCCAATCTTCCAGATGGCATGGATGGTACCGCGAGTTTTGTCGCGATATGCGATTGTGAAATTGAGCGGCTGGAATTAGTGCGAACAATTCCTCAGAGCACTCCCCGTGGTAAATGCGATAAAATACGCAAAGAGATGCAACATCACTACGCAATGCCAGTGAGTCAAGCCGATCGGAAAGAACTCGGTCGTGGACGATTCGAACCGCTCTGAGCTGGATGCGGTCAATTGGAAGGAGCCCCTGCCTGTATGTCAAAAACAATTTTTAACATCTTTAATGTAATGGATTTTTGCAAAGTAACGCCTGATTCTATTAATGATAGTCGAAACATTTATGTTGTACAAAGATCCGCTACCAGTAAATAAAATGGGCGGTTAAAATACATTTGTTATTTACAAATGCATTTTAACCGCCCATTTTGTGTTTGACTTACCATTTAGGTACTATAATTTTCTTGTAAACCTTGCATTTGCTTGTAATTAACAGTTGGTTTATAGTTGACGTTACGCCATTAACAAATTGATATATTCCCGACAAGGCAGTGTGTTTGACGCGACGGAGCAATTGAAATCTGAAACTAAATTAATTAACAGATTCCTAGCGTGATACGTTGAATAATTAGCATGTTATTACTAACATTGTCTTGTATACTGAATATAATAGCACTTAATGCTTTGTATGTGATTAAACGTTAATTGCCAGTAATAAATGTCTAATAGTTATGTCATTTATGTGAAAAGCTCTTTTCAGAATTTAAAACAAAATATATGATTAAAAAAAAACAGAAGAAGAAAGGGTTCAATACAATCGTTCATAATTCAAAGCATTATAATTACCATTGAATTAAATTGTTGAGGAACAATTTTTTAAGTGATATTAGTGTAACATACGAGTAAAACTAAAACGTCATCAGACTTCTCAAACGCTAAAGCAGAAAGATGTAACCAAGGATAATAACCAACCAAGGATATAACAAAGATCAATCACCTGATTAACAGCCGTTAAAAGCTCGCCACGAGTTCCTGATGGTAAGTGATTGCTGTGGCCCATAGAGATCCACATCTATCTTCGATTGCGAATTTATATGCAGATGCGTTGGCAGCCGTGAGGACTAAGATAGAATGCCTCTTTTCCAGTAAAAAGAGTCTTCGGTTCTCTACACTTACCATACGAAACACAGCAGCATTAGGCTGCTATTTTACGCTGATATTCTGTGAGAGCGTGGTTCTTGAAGAAGCGATCGAGCTGAACCAGTGCTCCAAAGTGTTTGCCAGAGATCTGTCTGCCAGAAAGAGTCAACTGTCGAAGCTGTTGACCAAGTGTGGCAGCGTCGTCTGCGTGACACCTGAGATTTTGAGTGAGATTGAGATCTACTATGGGCAGCTGTATACATCATAGTTGGAGCCCCACGCAAGTGTGAGTAACGATCCAAGAGCAGGTCTTATCCGACACTATTCCGATGATATTCCAGACGTCAGTCTGAGCGAGATTAAAGTGGCTCTCCAGCACCTTAAAAACGGCAAGGCCCCAGGCGAGGATGGAATTACAGCGGAGCTTCTGAAAGCGGGTGGAAAACCGATACTTGAATTCCTTCAGAGGCTCTTTAATTCCGTCCTCCATGGTGGCACTACACCGGAGGCCTTGAGCAAAAGTGCGGAGGTCTTGTTATTCAAGAAAAGCGACAACCCTCTCTTGAAGAACTACAGACCGATTTCCCTTCTGAGCCGCGTCCGCGTTCTGTTTTCAAGAGTGATTACGAATCGCCTCGCATGCAGATACGACGACTTCCAGCCTCCTGAATAAGCCGGTTTCCAAGGAGGCTTTAGCACCATAGACCACATACATACCCTTCGGAAAATTGTACAGAAGTCCTAGGAGTACAATTTGCTACTATGTCTAGCGTATGTGGACTACGAGAAAGCTTTGATTCCGTCGAAATTTGGGCGATGCTTCAGTCCCTCCAGCGGTGCATCGATAAAACAAAGATCATGTTTAACGTCCATGTCACACCTATGCCGGTAGTTGTTGGAAGCACTAAGCTCGAACTTGTTGACGAGTATGTTTCCCTGGGACAAATAGTTGACTGCCGGTATATCGAAGTGCTGAAGTGTTTGTACAGTAGGGCTACGATGGCTATCCGAGTACAGAAACAGAGTACGAAACTTATACAATTGCATAGAGGTGTAAGAGAGGGTGACGTTATATCCCCGAAACTCTTCACCTCTGCGTTGGAAGACGTTTTCAAGCTTCTGGACTGGAAAGGATCCGGTATTAACATCAACGGCGAGTAAATCACTCACCTTCGGTTTGCCGACGATATAGTCTTATGGCAGAATCGCAGGAGGACCTAAGCACTATGCTCAATGACCTAAATAGTGCCTCCCAAAGGATAAATCTTAAGGTAAATATAGACAAAACAAAGATCATGTATAACGTCCATGTCACACCTATGCCGGTAGTTGTTGGAAGCACTAAACTCGAACTTGTTGATTTCCCTGGGACAAATAATCCGACTAGATAAGTCCAACTATGACCGAGAGGTCAATCAACGGATTCAACTCGGCTGGGCAGCGTTCGGGAAATAAGAGCACATCTTCTCATCAGGTATACCTCAAAACTTGAAAACGAGACGGTACAACCAGTGCGTGTTGCCAGTGTTGACCTATCGAACTGAGAGGTGGTCCTTCACTGCTGACCGGATGAGGAAGCTCAAGGTCGCTCAGCGAGCTATGGAAAGGGCTATGCTCGGAGTTTCTTTGCGTGATAAACTTAGAAATGAGGATATCCGCAATAGAACCAGACTGACCGACACTGCCCAATTAGTAAGCTGAAGTGGCAATGAGCCGGCCATATAGCTCGAAGAACCGATAACCGATGGGGGAAAAAGTTCTCGAATGGCGGCTTCTTACCGGCGGACGAAGTGTAAGTCGTCCCCCCACCAGTTGGAGTGATGACCTGGTAAGACATGCAGGAAGTCGATGGATGCAGGTAGCTATGGACCGTGCTTTGTGGCATTCCTTGGAGGAGGCCTATGTTCAGCAGTGGACTTGTGAAGGGCTGTAATGGTGATGATGATGATGAATGATAATTCTTATTGAAAATAATGCACTAAAATAATTGCTTGAAAAATAAATTTAATAAAGACTGCCAAAATTGTATTTCAATCCAGCTGATAGCAAGTGGCGCAAGAATGATATTCCTATTTATTTTGAATATAAACATTTCTATTTCTTTTTAATTTGATAGTTCTACTGTAGACATTGATTGCGTATGATAATGCGAGTAGGTCTAAAAACAAAATCCTATTACATATTAGACAGTATATTGTGCGCGTAGAGTTATAAATTCACGCTTGGCTACAGTAATTCAACTTTCACATGAATAAATTACGAACATTTCGGGTATAACTCATACAATAGGATCGAGTGTAAGCCAGATTTCATGTTAAATATTAAATGTTCGAAAGAGCTGCGTTTGTACTTTTAAGCGAAGCGATATTTTAACACGATGTTGCGAATTTTATGTCGGAGGCACAAATTTGTTTCATCAAAATCAAACGAGCTGACATTCAACTTGAACTTGAGGGTCTACTCCAGCGCATAGACATCAAATTTAGATATGGTGGTAGAGCCACGCACGCACGCATCTCGGTCAACTGATGTCTCCGGAAGATAATATAAACAAAGAAGTCGAAAGCAGAATTGTGAACAGTTTGAAAAAATACTGGGGCCTAAAATAATTAATAAAAGACAAGAACCTACACATTTCAACGAATAGCAAACTATTTAACACATGCATCCTGCCATGCATGTGTTAAATATGGCATATGAGAGCGAAACATGGGCTTTAACAAGAAACATATCAAACAAACTCTCATATGCCAACATGCCATGGAAAGCAGTATGGTAGGGATCAAAAGAATGGACAAAATAAGACATAGCAGCATCAGAAATAAAACTAAGGTCCAGGATATAAGTCTGAAAATAAGAAGATAAAAGTTTTTTTTATAGGACAGGATGACAAACGAGCACACAGTCCACCTGATGGTAAGTGGTTGCTGTGACCCATAGACATCCACATCTATCCTCAATAAAGAGTCAAAATGCAGATGCGTTGTCACCCTTGAGGACTAGGTTCGAATGCCTCTTTTCCAGTAAAAAGGGTCTCCAGTTCTCTACACTCACTATACGAAACACAGCAGTGTTAAGCTGCTATTTTACTCTGGTATCTGTGATAGCGTGGTCCTTCCATTCGTGCTCCAACTATACTACCAATACAGCTGCAGCATGGCTCTACCACGTATAAAAGTGGAAATGGACAGGCCACATGATCAGTGGAAAAGACAAATGGAGTAAAATAATAACATAATGGTACCCAAGGGATGGAAAAGTAGGAGGAGGTAGACCACAGAGAAGGTGGGCTGACAACATTAGACAAGTCGCAGTAATTACATTGGGTAGAGTGGCCATAGAAAGGTCAAAATGGAGAAGATTGGAGGGGGCCTTGCCTTGCCTTTGCCACCTGGTAAATGGACACACAAAAATGGAACAATAAAATATGAATCACAAACAAATATTGTTTTGTCCGACTAAAGGCTTATTATATATAGCCACGCTGCAGGTATATTGTTTGTTCCACGAATGGGTCGGCTCGACCAGGGAAGTACCACGCTCTCATAGAATACCAGCATAAAATAGCAGCTTAATGCTGCTGTGTTTCGTATAGTGAGTATCTCTATACTCCGGTTCTCTAGCCCCTTATTACTGTAAGTGAGGCATTCCACCTTAGTCCTCAGGGGTGACAACGCATCTGCATTTTGATTCTAAAGATATAAATAAATGGTTTAAATCCATAATGACGTTTTCAACATGTATTCGTGTGTGATATATTATTTTTGTACCCGATGCATTGTAAACATCCCCGTGTTGTTTGTACCGCATTCAAACCTATCTCCGATCATGACGCGTAAGCGTTAGATAGGTTAGGAATAATAATTTTCTGTCTTTTGAGATTATATTGGACATTGGCGATCAAAGGAAAAGGGAGATCTCTAGCTGAGCGAGGTATGCAGCTCGTGGAGCAGCCAATGTTCCCTGGTAGTACGGAGTTTCTATTTTTATAATAGGCGTTCGAAAACTTCGATATCGTAATTTAAGCTTTTATAGAATTCACTAAAAACTACAAAGTTCACTCGTGTCAGCCATGACTCTAAAAACGATGTTGTGTACCACATAAAGTGCACAAAATTTTGGTTTTAAAAGTTCAAATAATAATTCTAAATAAGTTGACTTGTCACTTATTTAGAATTATTATTGTCTCCCCTTACTACTAAGTGGATGATCACCTCCCTATTACTGATATGATGTACATATACGAAACTTTGTTGGTAAATTTTTTGGTTGATCCTTCTGTCGCTCGTGCAAAAAATCATATCAATCTGTTGTGGGCCGTATCGGGATATATGTAGGTATTACAGATGAATTTATTATAATATGTAGGTGAGAGAGGGGTGATTGCGTAAACTGGGCAATTCCGGACGAGGTTTTTTTTAGTAGGCTTACCCTCTTCGCGTCCCACAATTCCCATAATGTTGTTTTATACGTGGTGCAGAGCCATGATGCAGGTATATTGGTAGTATAGTTGTAGCACGAATGGGTCGGCTCGACCGGGGAAGGACCACGCTCACAGAATACCAATGTTAAATAGCAGCGTAGCACTGCTGTGTTTTGTATGGTGAGTGTAGAGAACCGGAGACCCATTTACTAGAAAAGAGGCATTCCATCTTAGTCCTCACGGGTGACGACGCATCTATTTTGACGCTATTATTTATTGAGGACTAACTGTTCCCCGCGACTTCGGTCGCGTGTTAGGGTTTTTATGTTTTTACGCGGAACCCTAATTCTTTTTCTAAAATAAAAGTAGCCGTCAAAATCGGTTCAGCCGTTTCGGAGATTAACCGAAACAAACAGACAGACAAACGGACAGACAGACAGACAGACGGACAAAAATTTTAAAAACTGTATTTTAGTTATAAGTACCGTATTTACTTTCATATGCATTTAGTAAAAAACTGTAATTTTGTCATTTCAAAAAGATACTTCAATTTTATTTATTTGTATAGATAAATATAGATGTCTATAGGTCACAGCAACCACTTACCATCAGGTAGACTGTGGGCTCGTTTGTCACCCTATCCTATAGAAAAAACTATTTTTTCAGCCTTTACACATTCCACAGCTGGGCACAGGCAATCATTTGGTACACTGCTCCAGTGGGTTTATATATTAATCAAGGTTAGAAAGCTATAGCTCAGGGGCTAAGTGCTCCCTGTAAATTTCACAGTACACGAGAAACCCGTGTTCGATCCTTGGCGGCACCAATAAAATTGTCAATTGCTATTTTCAGTGATGATTTATTACGTGCCTGGCGGTGAAGGAAAATATCGTGAATCCTGCATGTCTGAGAAGTTTAAAAACAATAAATATTTCCAAGACATGAGAAATGCGTCCAACAAAAATTCCTAAAAACGTGGGGAGGCCTGTCCCCAGCTGGGGAACGTCAATAGACTTACTACTAAAATTTGCTTTTAACGTTAAGAAGTTATTTTACCTAATACACAACAAACTTGCATTCATACGTTGCATAGATTGATACATATTTGCGAGTATGAAATCGTGGGCACAACTTTCGACCAGCTAGGAGGGCTAGTAATTTTTAAGTTTAGGTAAAGTTTTTTTGTTATACAATGTAATTTAATTGAGAAGTAGGTTTTTAATAAAAGTTTATTAGTTTCTAGAGTATTATATTAATACACGAAACAATGCGTCATTGGTTTACCCTTTAATTTTTTACACATTTTAACTTTGTCTTAATTTTTCTACTTTTATGAATATCTGTGGTTTGGTTAATTTATTTTTAATATTATTAATATTAAATATAGCTAATTGTGTCCTATTGATAGTACAGAAAGAAACAATATCCTTTACATTTTCCGAACAAATTAACTTCCCCGCTATGAAATCTGTCAAATATTATACCTCACTTTCTAGTGGCGCCGCCCTGGTGGCAGAAAAAGTCGTGGATGCCCTCATTTACAATAAAATCTGTGCTGTGCAGATAGCTGTTACGGTAAATATGCCACGCAGTTACTGCTTTTAGGCATAATACGAAATAGACTTACATACTTATCTCCATCTATTCTATACTACAAATAAATAAAATTGAAGTGACTGTTTGTAATGTCAAAATAACAGCTTTTTACTAAATTCATATGAAAGCATATACGGTACTTATAACAAAAACACATTTTTTTAAATTTTTGTTTGTCTGTACGACTGTCTGTGTGTTTGTTCCGGCTAATATCCGAAATGTCTGGACCGATTTTGACGGGACTTTCACTGTCAGATAGCTGATGTTATAGGGAGTAACTTAAGCTACTTTTATTGTAGAAAAAGAAATAGGGTTCCGCACAAAAAAAAATTAAAACCTTAAATTACACGCGGGCGAAGTCGCGGGGTACTGCTGAAATAAATTTCAAATCACGTTAAGCACACATAAATAATGACAGCGTTTTTTAGTCTTTTTAACAAAATCAGTGTTAGATTATAAAAAAGACATTCGCAATTTACAAAAAAAAAGACTAGTCTTCTCGCCGGCTCGCAATCGACTAAAAGAGTTACAGAGAATTAACCGTAACTTAGTGCGCAATGTAACGTGTACTCATCTAGTAATAATATAATAATACATAAAAGTCTTTGGCACAACTAGTATATTATGGGCTGTGATTTTTCGGAATATACTTAGTCGCTTTACGAAAAAGGCGAATGCAGGCGAAAGCAGGCAAAGCAGCGGAAATAAACTAGTTTGTCGCATACATAAACGCTAATATCCATACGCAACTTTACCAACATAATTCATTTGAACAGTAACATTAATTCATTTTAATTTAAAATCTGGCTTACATTTCATCCCATTGTGTGAACAACATTTTGAAATGTTCACAATTTATTCATGTGAATGTTTATTTGTGACTAGGCACTTTTGGATATTCTGTGACCACGTGCAAATTTATAACTTACCTAAACAATACGAACTCTGACATAAAGTTTTATTCAACTTTCAAACATAATAAATTTGACGGTACACGTTACAATCGAGGGGTTACAGTTCAGTATAAGAATAGTAAATACACTATATGTATTACTATATTGTTATACTGTTTTGTAGGGCTATTTTTCAAAGAGTAGACAAATTTTATACTTTAGTTCAAATATATAAATAATTATGTACCGTTACTACAGTTTTATAAAATACAAGTAAGTAAGGCTTCTACTTTTTGTTAAATTATACCAAATTGAACGTAATTTATGGGCAAATATATATAATTAAATAAAAAATGATGAGATCAGTCGCTCGCGTCCGTAGGCTTCGACCACCTAATCCTAGGCCCACCCTACACGTGTCCCCCGGGTGGTGCTAAACGAGCGACAAAGCCGAAACGACAGACTCGGCTCCTCGCCGTATGGTAGCGGCATAAAATCACCACCCCTTAGTTCGCACCATAAGCCAAGAAGAAAAAGAAATGGCCCCGAATTCCCGGCGCCCCTTTAATGGGGCAGGGGTGCGAAGAATCTCCGGGAGAAAAACTGGCGACTAGGTTCGCCACGCGTCACGTCCTGTCTCCCGGGGGGGCGAAAAGTGGATTGCGGAGGCCCGTCTGGCTACGTTGAATGTATGTGGAGCAATGAATGATAAGATGGATGAAGTACGCGAAATGATGAATGATAGAGGAATAGATGTGTTATGTGTGAACGAGACGAAACGAAAGGGAAGAGATGTCACTGCACATGGCATGTATACCGCATATTGGTCTGGAGTAGACGAGACCGAGAGGGCATGCCAGGGAGGCGGTGTCATCCTTTCAGAAAGAATGGGTCAATGTGTGAAAGAGTATGAATGTGTTAGCCCAAGGCTGCTATGGATACGAATGAAAGTGCGCTTAAAGAAGTTGTTTGTGCTAGGGGTGTACGCCCCAGATATGTCTAAGCCCACTTATATCCGAGAGCAGTTTTGGGACATGGTAAGGCTGGTGTTGATGAAATGTAAGGAAAATGAAAATATTATTATGTTAGGAGATTTTAATGGAAGGGTTGGGGTGAAGAGGTCTGGTTTTGAAAGGATATTAGGAACGTTTGGCGATGAAAGAATAAATGAGAATGGTGAAGACCTCCTCACTATATGTGTGGAAAAGAATCTTTTTTGGCGAACACTTTCTTTCGCCATAAGAGGATTCACATGTATACATGGCAAAGAGGGGATGATAGAAGCATGATAGATTTTATAATTGTGGATGAAAGAATGAGGAGCGCAGTGGTAGATACAAGGGTTTACCGGGGGTCCAACGTAGGGACGGATCATTACTTGGTCTTATGCCGAATTAATGGTCTATTCAGACGTTGGCGGCATCGGACATCTGTGTCACAGCGTATAAGAATAGAGGGGTTACAAGATGAAGGTGTGAAAGAGAAGTATAAATGCAGACTGAGGGAAAATATAAGTGGGTTGAACGAATTATGTATGAATGATTTAGAATTGAAGAATGTATGGAATAATATTAAGAAAGTTTTGGTGGATGCAGCCACCAAAGTATGTGGTGTAAGTAAGAGAACGAATGAAAGGAAAAGTAATACGTTGAGATGGGATGATGAGGTACGGATGGAAGTTGAAGCAAAGAAGAGAGCATGGCTAGATTTACTAGCAATTAAAGCTGGTAATTCTGGCGGTATGAATGATGAGATTGAAAGAAAAAAGGCAGACTTTAGACGTATAAATAAGAGAGTAAAAGAAGTTGTTGAAAGGAAAAAGCAAGAAGGGATAGATAAAAATGATAGAAGGATATCTGATAACTTCCAGGAAAATATTAAAATGTTCTCGAAGCTCGTAAGAACTGCCAGGGGAAATTCAAAACAGCCTAGAATGAATGCTATACGAGACGAGAATGGCTGCATGTTGAATGATGAATTTTCGAATTTAAAGAGATGGAAGGAATACTTTGAAAGCGTGTTAAAGAGTGAAGAGTCGTCTGAAATAAGTGAAATAGAAATTCCGGAAGAAGTGGAGAGAGGTAGGGAGATAAGTGTAGATGAAATAATGAAAGCAATGAAAAGCATGAAAGCAAGTAAGGCAGCCGGATATGATAGAGTATCACTCGAAATGCTAAGGGCTGGTGAGGGTGTGGTTGCAGGCCTGCTGTACACCTTGTTTAATTTATGTTGGGAACTGAAGCGGGTACCGGAAGACTGGTGCAAAGCCGTTATAGACCCAATACGAGTAAAGGAAGGGGGTCGCACCAGGACTGTAAAAACTACCGTGGTATCAACTTGCTTAACATTGTGGGTAAACTGTATGCTAAGGTGTTAATTGAAAGAGTTATGGAAGAAACTGATGGAAAAATTTGGAATGTGCAAGCTGGATTTAGAAAGGGGATGGGGTGTACGGATCAAGTCTTTTCCATGCGCATGATAGCGGAGAAGTTTTTGGCCAAAAACTAGAAAGTTTTTTTTGCGTTCATGGACTTGGAAAAGGCTTATGACAGAGTGGACAGGAATGTGTTATGGCAAACACTGAACTCATTTGGGTTGAGCGCTGGCTTGATACAGGCATTAAGGTCTCTTTATAGGGACTCTAGTGCTTGTGTCAGGATCAACGGGGTCTACTCGGACTGGTTTGGCATTCATAAAGGTGTCAGACAGGGATGTGTGGCTTGCCCGTGGCTGTTTAACCTATTTATGGACAGTCGTTTGCAAACTTTGAAAGTTGAAGAATGTGGGTTGAGAATGGGTGAGTCAACCGTCAAATGCCTTTTGTACGCCGATGATCAAGTCATATTTGCATTGTCGGCGGCCGAGTTGTAAATGATGGTTACTTTAATGAATTGGTCATTGAAAGAAAGGGGTATGAAAGTGAACGCAAGTAAGACGAAAGTGATGGTTTTTGAAAGAGAAGAAAGTAAAACTTTATGTGAAATAAAAATAGAAGGGGAGTTGATTGAGCAAGTGGATGAGTTTGTATATTTGGGATGTTTATTTAGCAGGGATGGTAGATATGATAAGGATATAGAACGACGAGTGAACGCAGGAAATAAAGTGAATGGGGCTCTACACGCTATTATGAGGAGTCAGAATGTGTCAACTAAGGCACGTATGGCAATTCATAATATTGTGTTAGTCCCTACTTTAATGTATGGTAGTGAAAGTTGGGTCTGGCAGAAGAAGCATGAGAGTAGAATAAATGCTGTAGAAATGCTTTCCTTAAGGAGTATGCTAGGGCTGAATCTGAATGACAGGGTGAGAAATAGTGTGATAAGAGAAAAGTGTGGTTTGCAAGATGACGTTGTGACAAGGATTAAGAAAGGAATGCTTCGGTGGTTTGGTCATGTAGAAAGTATGAACGAGAAAAGAGTGACAAAGCAAATTTATGTTGCAGAAGTGAACGGCAGGGTCGGGAAGGGACGCCCTAGTCGAAGGTTTATCGACCAAATCAGCGATACATTAAAAATGGGCCAGATTAGGAGTACCCTTAACCGACGAGCGTGTATGCGTAGATATATGGATGTAAAAGAAGCGAGAGAGGTGTGTCAGGATCGCGCCAAATGGAAGTCCGTAGTCTCTGCCTACCCCTCTGGGTGACAGGCGTGAGTGTTTATATATGTATGTAAAAAATATAAATAATTAACAACGTTTTTGCCGACCAATCGACCCTTACAAATGTGTGCGTGCGTAGAAAAATAGTAGGCGTTAGATATTTATGAATGACAATCAGTTAAAATAATGCATTATCACGCATTCTGAATTTAAAAGATAAAAGACAGTGTTTGAATTTTTTAAATTAATTTTTCTTTACCGTTCGCCTATATTACTTATTCTGAACTTTCTCTGCAAATTTTATATTGTAAAATAACAATGTATAGTCTAGTCTATAATCTCAAGTGACTTGAGCACGTGTCAATTTATTACGTCGAAATCTTGTTTTATATCCCAGCTGTTAGAGAAACAAATATTTTTATTCATAATTTAATTTCATTATTTTTTATAAATTTATTTGATATACATCATAATTTCAAATAGTTCTATGTATGTATAAGTTGTTTAAACTTAAATTACTACACAAAACAATGGCTCAGTGGTTTGCTCTTTGATTTTTTGCACATTTTTAACTTTTTTTTTTAATTTTTCTGCTTTTATGAATATCTTTAGTTTGGTTTATTTATTTTAATGTAATTAATATAAAATATAACTAATAGTACGTAAAGAAACATTAACCAACGAAATTTCAATATGAAATAAGCAGTGCCTTTGTACAAAATATCTTTTTTTTTTCTCTTCCTTGTAACATTACTTTGTGTGTACATAAATTGTTAAATAAATAAATAACCTTTACATTTTCCGAACAAATTAACTTCCCCGCTATATAAATTTGTCAAAAATATTGTTACGAGCTTGAGGTTCGAGACAATTAAAAACTGCCGATTGAATTACCAAAATTGACACTTTAATTACACAACACTAATTACAATCTAAAATCACACTAATAATAAAACACAGTTCGCCTTTATTTCGCTTCGAAGTATTCTCTTGCATCGCCAATTCAATACTGCCCCGGTCGTTTTTTTTTTTTTAGCGCCCGAAGCAATTGGAAATGGGCTACCCCGGAGGGAGGCAGAAACTGCATTACGCATACCACGATGGCCGGTCCATCGTGGTTATGAGGGACTCACTACCTACAAGGGGAACCTAAGTGATACCCTCTAAAAACTGCCTTTGGGGACTGGCAACTAGCTGTTGAAAGCTTCATATGCCGTATCTCAAGCGACCCTCTTTTGGGAAAAGAGGGCGCAGGCCCCGGTCGTGGTCTATACCGGCCTCATATAGGGCCTCAGCTAGTTTCCAGAACCTTCTACTGTAGCGACATCTAGAATGTACGAGTACATATCGGTCCCGAAATTTCTGGAAGGATCTCGACACTCCTAGTTCTGCTACTCGACACTAGAGGGCGCTAGTGTAACTAGTGTTGCCATGTACAAGACATTAATAGTGGCGCGCAGCACTTTCTTTTACTCGACACTAGAGGGCGCTAGTGTAACTAGTGTTGCCATGTACAAGACATTAATAGTGGCGCGCAACACTGCCCCCTCCTAAGACATGCTCGTCCCGAGCATTATTGGCCCCATAATAACGCGCCAGTCGATCCACATGGACAATCTTAGGAGTACCGCACCTTTCTGTATCCGGTAGGTTACGTCATTGATCCTTGTCACAATCCGGTACGGTCCGTCCCATTTAGCTTGAAGCTTAGGAGATTTCCCTTTGCTGCGTACTGGATTGTGTAACCACACTAGTGAACCTTCATCAAAACCCTTGTTGTTCATTTTGCGGTCATACCGTGTTTTCATCTTCTCAGACGTTTGATGGCCCGTCTGTCTGACGTGCTCATAAATGTCATTCAGTTTGTTCCGCAATTCATTTGCATAATCGGTTATACTGTGTGACGCATCAGGTGGTATTCCGGTGATCAGGTCTGCAGGCAGCCGTAATTCTCTCCCAAAGTTTGCGAAAGCTGGCGTCACTGATGTACTTTCGTGAACAGCGCTTCGATATGACAACAAAAACAGTTGTATGTGCCTGTCTGAGTCTCGTTGCCGTTTTTCCACAACTTTTGCCAGGTACCTTTCCAATGTCTGATTAAATCGTTCTACCATTCCATCAGATTGTGGGTGGTAAGAAGTTGTTCGTGTTTTATGAGTACCCATAACTCTGCAAGTTTCCTGGAATATTTGAGACTCGAAATTCCTTCCTTGATCGCTATGAATCTCTAAGGGTACTCCAAAACGACAGAAGAGTTCATGAACTAGTTTATCTGCAACTGTTGAAGCTTCTTGATTTGGAATGGCGAAGACTTCTGGCCACTTAGTGAAGTAATCCATCACAACCATGAAATACTTGTTACCACTTTCACTTTCCGGAAACGGCCCCGCAACGTCAATGGCTATCCTCTCCCATGGTGCACCAACATTGTACAATTTCAATGCGCCTCTACTACGAATTTGAGGTCCCTTTACAGCCGCACAATTTGTACATTTGCGGCACCAGTCCTCGACATCGTCACGACAGTGGACCCAGTAAAACCGTTCTCGGATCTTCAGTAGAGTTCGTTTAACTCCCAGGTCGCCTCCTGAACAACCACTATGGTATAGCTGTAGAACATCCGGTACTTTAGCCTTAGGGACAACCATTTGCAAATGACAACTGTCTCCCCGGCCATTTTCCCATTTACGGCACAGGACTTCATCCTGAATCAACAAGCTGTCCCATTGGGCCCAATAGCTTTTCGTGGTCGAACTCATTGCTGAGACGTCGCTCCACTTGGGCTTAGGAGCACTGGCCTTCATCCATTCCAGAATCGGCTTAATGTCCGAATCTTCCTGCTGTGCATGCTGTAGGCTGTCCTTCCACTCATTGCTGAGCTGGTCTGTCCTGAGCATTCTCACAGATACCACTTCCTTACCCTCTTTCCTAGTACAATGCTTGCAATCTTCAGGGCAAGGTCTTCTTGACAATGCATCTGCATTGCCATAAGATTTCCCGCTGCGATGTTCGATCACAAAGTCGTATTCCTGCAGTAGTTCAATCCATCTCGCAACTCGTCCTTCCGGATTTTTGAACTACAATAGCCATTTCAGTGCAGCATGGTCAGTTCGTAAGTGAAATTTCCGCCCTAGAAGATATTTCCTAAAATTCTGCAAGGACTTTACCACAGCAAGCAATTCCAGTCTTGTGACACAATAGTTCCTTTCCGGCTTTGACAACGACTTGCTGAAGTACGCTATCACAATCTCTTGATCACCATTCCGTTGAGACAACACACCGCCAAGTCCTACATCACTTGCGTCTGTGTCAACTATGAATTCCTTGCCCGCATCAAGGTACCCCAAAATAGGTGTTTTGCACAGACGGTTCTTGAGCTCCTGGAATGCAAAATCGCAACTTTCATCCCAGCAGAAATGTCGCTTCTCCTCGGTTAGCTTGTGCAGAGGTTTGGCTATATCTGCAAAGTTCTTCACAAATCGCCGATAATAAGAGCACAAACCCAAAAATGCTCTAACCTGTGTCTTGTCTTTTGGGACCGGCCACTCCTTGACAGCAGCAATTTTCTCTGGATCCGTGCGGATACCTTCTTCCGACACTACATACCCCAAAAAACTAACTTGCCGTTTGAATAGTGAGCACTTCTTCGGACTCAACTTGAGGTTGGCACTCTGGATCTTCATGAGCACGCGTTCCAGGTTTTGAAGGTGTTCCTCAAACGTACGGCCTACGATGATGATGTCATCCAAATAGACCAGACAGGCATCTCCAATTAGCCCGGTAAGTACAAGCTCCATCAACCTTTCAAACGTTGCTGGAGCATTGCACAATCCAAACGGCATGACTTTAAATTGCCACAGACCCTTTCCTGTGGAGAATGCAGTTTTCTCCTTGTCCTTAGGGTCAATTTCAACCTGCCAGTAGCCACTTTTCAGGTCCAGCGTACTAAACCACTTTACGCCGGTAAGCATGTCCAGCTTGTCATCAATTCTTGGCAAGGGATAGCTGTCCTTCTTCGTAACGTCGTTCAGGCGGCGGTAGTCAACACAAAACCGCATGCTTCCATCCTTCTTCTTTACCAGCACCACAGGTGAACACCATGGACTAGATGAAGGTTCAATAACACCATCCTTCACTATTCCCTCAATCATGGTTTGCACTTCCTTTTCACGTGCTACAGGCAATCTCCTTCGCCGCTGACGAATAGGCAATTCTTCTCCTGTGTTTATTTTGTGTTGAACTAAGCCAGTCTTTCCTATGTCAGCTTCGTTTGACGAGAAAACATTGACGTACTTGAGTAACTACTTCTTCGCCTTGACCATTTCATTCGGGGAGAGAACGCTGCGACAGTTTTCTAAAAGTGTGGTCACTCTCGTTTGTCCATCCTTGCTGGGGGTTCCAGTCGATAGATATTCGCACCGACGCAACCAATCCACTTCCTCACTAGTACCAACCAATGTGCCTTTTTCTATAATCTGTTCCTGATCACAAAGGTTCAACCATGAAGCAAATATAAAGAGGAGACGGCATATTCAACTGTGCACTGTGATTGTAAGTAGGTCCTGACGTCATCATAGTGGGCGTGGCTTTAGTTAGTATACTGTCAGCACTCGTCCTGTGCGCTTATGTGTTGAAAATCGCAAATCGGTGTATTTTCGTAGTATTAAGAGGAAAAGGATGAAGTGTTGTATTTTATCGTGTAAAAACTACTCAGATAGACGCTCTGATGCTATGGATGGCATCACATTTCATTTGTAAGTAATTTTACACCTAATTTATTAAAATAGTTCTAGAAAAATCTTTCCGTCGGCTCTCAAATATAATTAAATATATTCGACACTAGATGGCGACACTTTGTGTCATGTGAACTAAAAATATAAAGTTATAAAGGTACGTAGAGCTCAGTATTAATAAAATAATCATACAAAGGTGCTGAAGTTTGTTTTGCATTCAGACATAAAGAAATTTTAATCGCGAAAATATTATTTTATAGTTTATAATCATTTTGTGGACAGGCCGTATTCTATCGTCAAGTAAATCTCATAAAAATAACAAAAAGACAGGGCCGTAATTAGAATTCAATTTTTTTTTCTACAGTAATCCAACTTTCAATATTAAAATGAAGGAAATTGTAATAAGGCTGATTTTTCGAAATGTTTAAGTTATATTTAAGTGACATTCTATATGCAAAGAAAATCTCTCTGAAAATAAATATTTTATGTACAATATTCAACTATTATATTAATTGTAGTTCAGCTAATTAAAAAGATCACCTAGATAATTTTATTTACTTAATGTTCTAGATTTCCATTCGAAAATAATCGTAAACAGCAATGGATCACAAAAATTAATAGAAAAGACTGGACTCCGACAAAATATACAAAGATTTGTTCTTGCCATTTCAATGCTGACGACTTCACAGTTACAAAAAAAGGCTTTAAAAAATTAAAGAAGGGAACTTTACCTAGTATAAATCTGGATATATCGGTTCGTTTGGATACAGTTTGTATTTTACTAGTTTTAATTATTTTGATAGAATGAGTTAATTTTATATTGTTGTTTTATTCTTAATGTTACAGCTTACAAGAAAATTATCAGAGCCCACAATATCATCACCTAGGCCTACTACAAGTGATTTAAATGAATTTTTGATACTTCATGATTCCCCTAGAAAGAAGAAGCTAAAGCAAGAAATAGAACAACTTCGATGGAAAGCGAAAAAAGATGGGCTAAAGATCAGAAGACTTCAAATGAAAGTTATACGTTTGAAAAAGAAGGTACTTATATAAGGGCACTACTTTCGCCTCGCGAACCACTTTAAGATGTATTCTTTTCTAAATGAAATGCGCTTCAAGTACTTTTCGCTTTTCTTTCAGGTTCAAAATTTAACTGCCTTAATTACAGAATTGGAAACCAAACATCTTATACAGGGAGAGGATTCCGAAATTTTATCTTCAATAAATGTAAAGTTGAAAGACTTGGTTGGGCGTCAGCTATCAAAAATTAAAAAAGTTAATTTGAAAAAGAAATATTCTCCAGCTCTCAGATCATTCGCTTTAACGCTTCATTATTTTTCGCCAAATGCGTACTCATACGTCAGAAAAACTTTCGATACATGCTTACCGCATCCGAGAACCATTTCTAAATGGTATGAAAGTGTCAATGGTGAAGCTGGATTTACAGCTGAAGCTTTTAACATATTAAGGCACAAAACCAACTCATCAGGCAAACGCGCTTTGTGCAGTCTTATGATGGATGACATGGCTATTAAGAAGCATGTTGAATGGGACGGAAATAAATATCATGGTTATGTTGATCTCGGGCTTAATGACGTGCAGAAGGATAACTCGGATCAGGCGTCTCAAGCTTTAGTTCTGTTGCTTGTATGTCAAACAGAACGGTGGAAATTACCTGTGGGTTTTTTTCTTATTCGTTCTATGACCGGAGAACAACGGGCCTCAATAGTTCAACAATGTCTCTACAAATGCCAAGAAAATGGTGTAGACGTTGTTTCACTAACGATAGATGGTTGCGCTGCAAATATTGCTATGCTTAAAAAGTTAGGATGTTCGTTAGAACCTCAGAAAATGAAATCTTTTTTTAAACACCCTAGTGCTAACTACGAAGTAGCAGTATTTCTCGACGCATGCCACATGCTAAAACTAGTGCGCAACGCCTTAGAAAATAAAAAGAGGTTTCTTGATTATCAGGGCAATTATATTGAATGGTCTTATCTCGTCAAGCTTAATAACCTACAAAAATCTGAAGGCCTACATCTCGGAAACAAGTTAAGAGACAAGCATATACATTTTCAGCAACAAAAAATGAAAGTAAAATTAGCCAGTCAGCTTTTTAGTAATAGCGTAGCAGACGCACTCCAGGTATGTGAAAAAAGTAAAGTTGAATTCAAAAATGCGGCAGCAACAATTAATTTTATCCGCCTAGTTAACAATATCTTTGACATTCTCAACTCTAGAAACATGTGTCAGAATGAACATAAAAAACCCTTATTTGAAAAGAATATTATGAAAACAAAAGATTATTTGAAATACGCTAAATATTACTTAATGTTTATAGTAGCTCCTGATGAAGATAAGCCTGTTATCGCTACAACCCGAAAAACTGGCTTTGTAGGTCTTTTAACATGTATCAATAGCACACTTTTCTTGTACGACCGCCTGATTAATAAAGAAAATATACTAAAATATCTTACTTTATACAAATTTTCGCAAGATCATTTAGAACTATTTTTTGGGGTAATAAGGGCACATGGAAGGGCAAATAATAATCCAACCTCACGTCAGTTTAAAGCAGCTTACAAAAAAATTCTGATAAATACAGAACTGAAAGAAGGTTTCAGAGGAAATTGTATTCCTTTAGAGGATATTGCCATTTTGAATGAATCTTCCGTCAAAAAAATTAATATTACTTCAGAACGTTACCGGATTTTGAAAAATGACTTCAGTGAGGAATCATTAGATGGCATGGATATCGAACCTATGCCTGATGATTTGTTGTTAGAATTTGATGCGCAATTAAATACAATGATAGGTCATTATTTGCGCCGTCATATTGTTGCGTATATTTCTGGGTATGTAGTTAATTATTTACATTCCAAAATCAAATGTGAGAGCTGCCTTCGTGAATTATATGCTGATGATTACGATGATGATGACCTTTTTTTGATAAAAACTAAAAATAAAGGTGGTCTTACTTTTCCTTCTAAAGATGTCATAAATATATGCATACGAACCGAATGCAGCATCCGTTGTGTTAAATCACAATCTTTGAACACTCCTAATTTCAGTAAACATAAAATTGTATCGAATACATTAAAGTCTCTTATTGGACAAGATTATTTCAAACAATCGTTCAAACATATGTTTGACCAATCACCGACTAATAATCACGTTATACTTCTCATTAAATCTATAGTTGAAAAATATATAGATATTCGTTTTAAGCATTTTGCAATCATAGAAAACGATAGGGCAACAAATCGACAGCAACTTACCAAAACAGTTATTTTTGCAGGTAATTGAATTTAGAATATAATTTAGTACTGTATGTCGAGTGCGAGCGCTACAAAACAATTCAAATAACTTTACGATAGCATTAATCGAGTATATTATGTTAATAACGGTGAAAAGTGAATAAGTGCGAGTGTCAGTGACAAAATAAGTTTTCGAACGAAATCGCGTTTATTCACCGTGAGCGCGTCTATTTTTTTTGTTCTTAGATTGGCATTAAAAAGTGCATTCGGATGCCTAATTTTGGACTTAAATAATAATAATAATAGTTTATTTTATTTTCTCACCACAATACAGAATTATTGTACATAATATTATAGTATAGCCCCAATAATATACTGTGGGAGACTGGTGCCTAAGCTAGGCTTTACGCCTGTATTTCAGGACGCCAGGTCTCCGCCCTATGGTTGTAATTACAATACTTTTATTATGCACTCGTACATGTACCATATTTATAATTTACATAATATCTCCTTTCATTTACTTAGGATTTTAGATATATTAAATAGTGGTGCTAGTATTAATGTGTGTGTGTGTGTGTATGTGTGTATGTGTGTGTGTGTGTGTGTGTGTGTGTGTGTGTGTGTGTGTGTGTGTGTGTGCGTGTGCGTGCTTTTGTTCGTTAGTTTGTGACTGGGTTAGTAATTAACTTTTATTCGATTAGTAATTAGATAGAATTAGTAAGTAGTTGTTCAGTGTCATAATAATTTAGTTCTTGGAGCCAGATAGTTATTTTCTTTTTGCATATAGTTTTGTTAACGTTAAATATAGGGATAATTTTTTTGACTTTATTGTATAAGAAACCTCCAAGGTGACAAAAGAAACGTTTAGATAATTTGGTGGATAGAGTTATATGACAGAGGTCCACGAGGTTAAAACGCCTTTTATCTCGAGAGAGTAAAGTAAACAGTTGCCAAACAATTAAAATTTTCAACTCTTTATATAGGAGCTCTGTAGGATAGCGATACGGCAATGAAAAAGAGACCTTTAAGTTCTCTCCAATTGAAGCATTTTAGCTTTTGGAGCACCGCCTCAGGAGGTAATACCATATGTTAACAGAGATTGGGCCAAGGCGAAGTAGACGGATTTCTTTAGTTTCTCATCAGCCACATCTCTCAGAGTTTTAAAAATATATATAAGTTTACGCAACCTGCTATTAATGGTATTAATGTATAAATGTGTGAAAAATGTGTAAATATTTATATTTTAATTGATTTGTAAATAAAATTATATTAATTATAATAATTTATCTATTATTTGTTCTCCCTCAGAGATATTAAGTAGTATAACCCACACATAAATAATAGTCCAGCCGTTTCTGCGTGAAAAAATAACATATCATTACATACTTAGTGTGGAATAAGGTCAAGGAGACATAAAGAACACACAAACTTTCGCTTTTATAATATTAGTGAGATAAGTAGGATATTTAGTTCTAAATTAAATATCCTACAAAATATTGAACATAGAATATTTGGTTTCAAAGACACTTCATTTAACTAAGGATAAAATAAATATTTCTTGAAGGTTGACTTTTACAAAATGCTAAACATATTTAAATTGTATTTCAGTGATTCTTTGCATATATAATGTCACTTAAATATAACTTAAACATTTCGTAAAAATCAGCCTAAGTACAATTTCCTTCATTTTAATATTGAATGTTGGGTTACTGGGTAAAATAATTGAATTCTAATTACGACCCTGTCATTTTGTTATTTTTTTGACGATAGATGGCGGCCTGTTCACAAAATTATTATGAAAACTATAAAAATAAAATTTGGCGACTAAAATTTCTTTGTCTGAATGTATTTGCTTCATGAGACAGACGCTCTGATGCTTTGGATGGCATCGCATTTCATTTGTAAGTAATTTTAAACCTAATTTATTAAAATAGTTCTAGAAAAATCTCTTTCCGTCGGCTTTCAAATATAATTAAATATATTTGACACTAGATGGCGAAACTTGGTGTCATGTGAACTAAAAATATATAGGAACGTATTGGTAAAATAATCATACGAAGTTGCTGAAATTGTTTTGCATTCAGACAGAGAAAGTTTAATCGCCATAATGTTATTTTTATAGTTTATAATCATTTTGTGAACATACCGCCATCTGCCGTCTAGCTAGCTAAACTACATTGCAACATCGATATGGAACGATTCGAATAGTTTTACTATTTATCGTTAGATGTAGATGGTGTAAATTGGGCGGGGCTTTGCATCTCCTCACCCCGCAAATTGTCACGCGTTGTTACATAGTGAAACTTAATTAGAACGTCTCCTCTTTATATTTGCTTCATGGGTTCAACACACGTACTCCTGAGATGTCGGTGGTTCTGACTAAGGTTCGAGCCACTTTCCATGGAAGGTCATTGTCTACCCTTTCCACGAGTACACAACGATGAGTTTGCCCAAGACTCCGAGGAAGATTAACCGGCACAATCGTTTCCGATCTCGGCGGAAGAACAATCTTCTTAAGGCTGTACACATTCCCTGGTAACGCCCCTTCCACGAAAAGTTCCTCTTGTCCACATTTCAAAACACCTTGTTTAACGTCGATTTCACAACAATTCTTCCTCATAAAGTCTAGGCCCAGGATGCAGTCGTCCATTATATCAGCCACGATGACATTATGTAGGTAGATCATGTTGCCTAGCTTCAACTCCATCTCCTTCTCTCCACGAACGGGTATGCGCTGACCGGTGGCTGTCACCAAATTAATGCGTTCGCGGTTGTATGCGGAGTCCCCAAGGAACTGACTTATAAGTTGTGAACTGACAACCGTGCGAGAGGCTCCAGTGTCTATGGTCAGTTTACACGGTGTTCCGTTGACCTCGCCCTTGATGATCAGGCTGTTCCCATCACGGGTTTGTGAGATCGAAATTCTTGGGGCTCTTTTAACATCAGCCAGCACCCGCCAGTTTCCCTGCTGCTGCTGGGCGGTGCCTTCAGCCACACTACCCTCTCGAGATCGATCACCTTCCCTTTCTACAGTTCGTTTAGGACAGCTGGATCGAAGATGGCCCCTTTCCCCACAGACGTAGCACCTAGGGCTGTATCCGTTGTTGCGGTCCCGAACTGTAGCTGCTGCAACCTCCCTGATGCGGTGGGAACGATTATCCTGCCGCACGGCTTCCACCTCCAGTGCATGGGTCAAGGCGTCCTTAAGCGTCTCGTGGTGCCCGAGCCTCACAGCAGCTCTGACTTCAAGGTCGCGGATGCCGTCGATGAATGTCTGCACCAGGTTCCCTACAATGAGCGCAGGTACAGACTGGTACGCTTTTCGAACCAGCTTCTCCACCTCAAGGGCCCACTGCTGCTGGTTTTCGTTACTGCGTTGCACGCGATCTTTGAGCTGCGCACGAATGACGTGTTCCAGGTGAGCATCGCCATATCTCGCCTCCAATGCCTCAAGGAGCTGCTCGTAAGTCACTTCCTTACCGAGAGCTTCCAGAACAGTTAAGGCCTGGTCGCGTAGGCCTAGGGTGAGAGCAGTCATGGCTTGACTTATATTCCAGCCGTTCGCTTTCATGACAGCCTCGAATTGGATTTTGTAGGCCGACCAGGAAGAAGTCCCGTCGAACGGCGGTACTTTGAATCCACGTAGCGAAGGTGTTGTAGCTACCACGGGAGCTGTAACTCCATCCCCAATTTTGAGGTCATCCAGCGTTTTCTTCATGTCTACCATCACTTTGTCAACCCGATTGTTCACTTTATCGATTCGGGTTTCAGCTTCCGACAGGCGGTTGTCATGTTGAGCAACTCTATCCTTCACCTCCTTTATCTCTTTCCCGAAGGTAGCATGAAGGTCCTTCCTGAGGAGCATCTGCTCTTGCATACCGCGCCGCAGCTGCTCTTCCAACCGACAGGTCTGTTCCTCCTGTCGGCGGGCCTGTTCCTCCTGTCGGCGGGCCTGTTCCTCCTGTCGGCGAGCCTGATCCTGCAGCATCATCATCAGAGCACCTAAGTCAGGTGCTGCAGATGCAGGAGCTGCTGACGGGCCGGCCTCCGTGGTTAGCAGCTGGCCCTCCGACGTTTGCGGCGTTGCATTACCAAATCATCTCTGGTCCGTCTCCTGTTGGCGTTGACTTCGGGTACGGATACCCTCTGTGTCGTCTTTAGGTAAAATCGGCATATTTGATCCCACTTCTGACACCAATTGTTACGAGCTTGGGGTTCGAGACAATTAAAAACTGCCGATTGAATTACCAAAATTGACACTTTAATTATACAACACTAATTACAACTTAAAATCACACTAATAATAAAACACAGTTCGCCTTTATTTCGCTTCGAAGTATTCTCTTGTATCGCCAATTCAATACTGCCCCGGTCGTGGTCTATACCGGCCTTATATAGGGCCTCAGCTAGTTTCCAGAGCCTTCTACTGTAGCGACATCTAGAATGTACGAGTACATATCGGTCCCGAAATTTCTGGAAGGATCTCGACACTCCTAGTTATGCTACTCGACACTAGAGGGCGCTAGTGTAACTAGTGTTGCCATGTACAAGACATTAATAGTGGCGCGCAACACTTTCTTTTAGTCGACACTAGAGGGCGCTAGTGTAACTAGTGTTGCCATGTACAAGACATTAATAGTGGCGCGCAACAATATTATACCACACCTTTAAGTGGCACCGCCCTGGTGGCAGAAAAAGTCGTGGATGCCCTCATTAGACGAGTGGTAATATTAAAATATTTGTACAACTGACTTCTCATCATCATCATCATCATTACAGCCCTTCACAAGTCCACTGCTGAACATAGGCCTCCCCCAAAGAATGCCACAAAGCACGGTCCTGAGCCACCTGCATCCATCGACTTCCTGCATGTCTTACCAGGTCGTCACTCCATCTCGTGGGGGGACGCCCTACACTTCGCCTACCGGTACGAGGCTGCCACTCGAGAACCTTTCTTCCCCATCGGTTGTCGGTTCTTCGAGCTATATGGCCGGCCCATTGCCACTTCAGCTTACTAATCCGTTGGGCTATGTCGGTTACTCTGGTTCTACTGCGGATATCCTCATTCCTAAGTTTATCACGCAGAGAAACTCCGAGCATAGCCCTCTCCATAGCTCGCTGAGCGACCTTTAGCTTCCTCATCCGGCCAGCAGTGAAGGACCACGTCTTAGTTCCGTATGTCATCACTGGCAACACGCACTGGGTGTACAGTCTCGTTTTCAAGGTTTGAGGTATACCTGACGAGAAGATGTGCCGTAATTTCCCGAACGCTGACCAACCGAGTTGAATCCGTCCATTGACCTCTCGGTCGAAGTTGGACTTACCTAGTCGGACTATTTGTCCCAGGTAAACATACTCGTCAACAACTTCGAGCTTAGTGTTCCCAACAACTACCGGCATAGGTGTGACATGGACATTAAACATGATCTTAGTTTTGTCCATGTTCATCTTAAGACCTATCCGTTGGGAAACACTATTGAGGTCATTGAGCATAGTGCTTAGGTCCTCCAGCGATTCTGCAAATCGAAGGTGAGTAATGTACTCGCCATTGATGTTGATACCGTATTCTTTCCAGTCCAGAAGCTTGAAAACGTCTTCCAATGCAGCGGTGAAGAGTTTCGGGGATATGACGTCACCCTGTCTTACGCCTCTCTGCAATTGGATAGGTTTCGTACTCTGGTTCTGTACTCGGATAGCCATCGTAGCCCTACTGTACAAGCACTTCAACACTTCGATATACCGACAGTCAACTTGGCACCGCTGAAGGGACTGCAGCACCGCCCAAATTTCGACGGAATCAAAGGCTTTCTCATAGTCCACATACGCCAGACATAGTGGCAAATTGTACTCTTCGGACTTCTGTACAATTTGCCGAAGGGTATGTATGTGGTCTATAGTGCTAAAGCCCTTTCGCAAACCGGCTTGTTCGGGAGGCTGGAAGTCGTCAAGTCTGCGCGCGAGACGATTCGTAATGACTCTCGAAAACAGCACGTAGACGCGGCTCAGAAGGGAAATCGGTCTGTAGTTCTTCAAGAGAGCGTTGTCACCTTTCTTGAAGAACAAGACCACCGCACTTCTGCTCCACGCCTCCGGTGTAATGCCACCATGGAGGACGGAATTAAAGAGCTTCTGAAGGACTTCAAGTACCGGTTTTCCACCCGCTTTCAGAAGTACCGCTGTAATTCCATCCTCGCCTGGGGCCTTACCGTTTTTAAGGTGCTGGAGAGCCATTCTAATCTCGCTCAGACTGACGTCCGGGATATCTTCGGAATAGTGTCGGATGAGACTCGCTCTTGAATCGTTACTCACACTTGCGTGTGGCTCCAACGATGACGTGTACAACTGCCCATAGAACCTCTCAATCTCACTCAAAATCTCAGGTGTCCCGGAAACGATGCTACCACATTCTGTCTTCAGCTTTGACAGTTGGCTCTTTCTGGCAGACAGATCTCTGGCAAAGACTTTGGAGCCTTGGTTCCGCTCGATCGCTTCTTCAATACGAGCTGTATTGAAGTTGCGTAAGTCCCGCCGCATGCATTTGGAGATCTGTCTGTTCAGATGCCTGTATGCTGTCAAGTCTGTTGAAGAATGTAGCTTCATCTCCCGTCTAACAGCCATGAGATTAAGAGTGCGATCGGAGAGTTTTTGTGTTCTTCTGCGGCGGGTCTTGCAAAACTTAGCTACGACCGCATGGACAGTTTCCACGAGCTTGTCATTCATATCGTACACTTCATTGCAGTCTTCTAGGCACTGAAAACGGTTTTGTAACTCGAGCTGAAAGGTTTCGGGACTTTGGATTAGAGCACGAGGGGGACGGAGCGTTGACTTCATTAGACGAGACCTCTCCAACTTAACGTTTAGGTTCAGTGTGCCTCTAACCATTCGGTGATCGCTACCAGTTTTCACCCTCGCGATCACGGAGACATCACTGAACAGTTGTCGTCTGGTCGTCATAATGAAGTCAATCTTATTTTTTGTCGAACCGTCGGGGCTCGACCAGGTCCACTTCCTGTGGGGCCGCTTCTGGAAGAAAGAGTTCATCATAAAGAGTCCCTCTTTCTCCATGAAGTCGGCCAGCTGCTGGCCCCTTGGGTTCCGTTGCCCTATTCCAAATTTCCCTACTTTCAGCTCACCGTTCTCTCTTGTGCCTAGTTTTGCATTAAAGTCTCCCATTAACACCGTATATTGGGTTTTGGAGGAATGCATGGCTCTAGAGATATCCTCATACATTTCCTCCACCTCCTCATCGGGGTGTGCCGAGGTTGGTGCGTAAACCTGTATGACCTTCAGCGAATACCGTTTGGTGATTCTGAGTATAAGGTACGCAACCCTCGTCGACACACTCCCGATCTTTACAACGTTGTTAACGAGAGACTTGTGGACGATAAATCCGACACCTCCTTGGGACAGATGGTCGCCCTCCCGGTGATAGAGCAAGTTGCCGGATTCGAGGATTACCGTGTCCTCCCCCTCTCTTCGGACTTCGGATAATCCTATAATATGTCAGCGCAACTTGTCTATCTCTTCTTCCAGCTCCACGATCTTCTCGTCAGTCCTCAGGGTGCGTGCGTTGTACGTTGCCAGGTCGAGTCGTCTAAGGTGGCAACCGAACCTCCACCGGAGATTCTTAGCATCCCCTGCCCCGCCGTTACCATGGTCGCCACCGTAGCCAGGAATAGCGGGGCCGCCGGGGACTGGGGGCCGTTTCTTTGTTACTGTCATTCATAGGGGGGGTATCTGCCATAGTTGCCACGCTTGGCGAGCGGGTTGGCAACCGCAGTATTTTTTTTATTGTTAGTTTGTTGTTATCAAGAAGATGCTGCTGCCCATCTCCTGCCTGTTTCACTTTGTCGCCTTTTACGACACCCACGGGAGGATATGGGGTAGTGGATATTCTTGACCGCCACTACACGGCAATTGACTTCTATATAAATATAATTTATTGTTGTTTTTTTTTAGACCACTCGACCGATTTCGATAACATTTAAATGAGACCACCTAGAAAGTATACCCGTTAAAACAAAAAAAAAAAAAAGAATTTTCTAAATCGGTTCAGGCGTTTTAGAGTAATCGGTGAACATAGTACTTAAAAAAAAAAGATTCCGACGAATTGTAAACCTCCTCTTCTTTGAAGTTAGTTGAAAACTCTGTCCTCTGTGGGACGGAAAATAAACATAAGCATGATTTGTAATAAATATCTATAGTTTATATTTAATAAAAAAGTTTCTATTTTATTCTAAAGATTTGGGGTAATCAAATTACAAATTCGTAAACGTATCAAGCTCTTGACACCCACAACTTCAAGAAGGTGGATCCATTATATACATCGATATATATGTACTACGCACTAGAGTTCGCATTGCGAACACTGACTAAGTTCGACTGAACTGTACTGCAATCCGTACACTACACTAAGTATTGCTTAAATTGAAGATTTGTGAATTCCATAAGATGATTATTATTACATTTTATTTAGAAATATGTTTGTTTAGATTAAAATAAGAGTATTTTATATTAAATTCTTATATTTATTTCATATTAATATCTTATTTTATATTTAACTAGCTGACCAGGCAGACGTTGTTCTGCCCTAAGATGTTTTTAAAGTTCTGCCCTTTCCGACGACCATGTGTCCTAAAAAAATCATTAAATTCACAATAAAAAAATTGAGGGTCTCTAATCGGGATAAAAACTATCCTATCTCTCAAGTTTGACCAAACTGCACACATTGTAAAACATTTCATTGAAATCAGTTAAGTAGTTTAGGAGTTCATCGCGGACAAACAACGTGACAAGTAATCTTTATATATAAAGGTATTAAAGTCTTCGCGCATACGCGACTCTAAGTACTATTTCTCGCGCATGCGCGAAGACATAGAGTAGCGCACAATTTTTGTTTGGAATAGCTTCTCTAGTACGTAGTACATATAACTCGATGATTATATTATATAATTTTGGCTCAGAATCCGCGAGCACCACTACTCCCAACACCACTACACTAGGAAAGACACACCACTGACGACAATACGACAAGTGTTTCGCCTCTACACGAGGCATCCTCAGGTGATGTAGACTCTGAAGCAAGTAAATTTTTTAAAAGCTTTAATATAATGGATTTCCGCAAAGTAACGCCTGATTCTATTAATTACATATTATCTATTTAGTTAACTTTATCGTGGTATTAAAAATAGCTTTGATTTACCACGATTACTACACCCACGGGATGATGTGACCTACTAGATTATTTTACGTCGCTACTATACGGCATTTTAATAAATTATATATTTACATATTTTTTTTAGAACAAGGGTAACAAACGAGCACACAGTCCACCAGATGGTAAGTGGATACTGTGCACCATATACATCTACATCTAAAAACATCAACAGAATCTAGGGATATTTTATATTTCATTATATAACTAAAAATCTATGAAGAATGTTTTGATATAGTAAATGGAAGAATGGATAGGTTATTTTAAGGTTTTTAATAAAAAATAAAAACATTTCGTATTCTTATTAAATCAAAATGTTAATTTTTTTAATCGCCGAAAAATATTTGTATGATAAAAAAATCATCTCTTCTTATAAAACTATTACTTTGAATTAAAATTGAAAAGATCTTATAAAATCTAATTATTAATTATCAGTGTTGCCACCTCTTACATTAATTACACATCAACATCGATTGTTCATAATTAAAATTAAATTTTCAATGTCTTGCTGCGGTATGACGTCTTATGTTCTTTGCAAGTTTTTTTTTATATAAAAGGGGGCAAACGAGCATGCGGCTCACCTGATGGTAAGTGATTACCGCCGCCCATGAACAACCGCAACACCAGGGGAATTGCAGGTGCGTTGCCGGCCTTTTAGCAAGGAGTACCTAAGGTCTTTTCTTGAAGGCCCCTAAGTCGTATCGGTCCGGAAAAATCTCCGGTGGTAAACAATTCCACAGAGAAGTTGTACGAGGAAGAAAACTCGTAGTAAAACGCACAGTGGTGGACTGCCAAGCATTCAGATGGTGATGATGGTATCGTGAATTTTCATCCTATGTCCTACCCATTGAGTTATATGTACTACCTACTAGAGAAGCCTTTCCAAATAAAACATGTGCACCTCTGTCTTCGCGCATGGAGGAGGGAGTTAATAAAGTCGCGCATGCGCATTGGGCAGTTGATTTAAGCGCGTTGCGCCTGCGGGCTCAGTTTATATAAAAAATATATTTTTTCATGATTTTTTTCTTTTGTAATATTACGATATTATTACCTATTTATTCACTTGAACAACAAATAATTTTATACGTTGTAGAGCAATGCTGCAGCTATATTTCTGATATAGTTGTAACACGAATGGGTCGGCTCGACCGGGGAAGGACCACGCTCTTACAGAATACCAGCGTAAAATAGCAGCTTAATGCTGCTGTGTTTCGTATGGTGAGTGTAGAGAACCGGAGACCCTTTTTACTGGAAACGAGGCATTCCATCTTAGTCCTCACGGGTGATAACGCATCTGCGTTTTGATTCGTAATCGAGGATAAATGTAGATGTCTATGGGCCACAGCAGCCACTTACCATCAGCTGTGTGCTCGTTTGTCACCCTTATTCTATAAAAAAAAACTTACTTGACTACTGAATTGTTATTTACGTCCAGGTTTAAACTTTAATTTGAAATCTTGTATTATTAACGCCGCTCCACACTGCATGAATATTGAAACCACAGACTAACTAGTAGTAAACCACACTAAATGACACATTGAATGGATTGCTGTACAGTTCAGTTGAACATAGTGTATGTTCCGAATGCGCAATCTAGTACGTAGTACATATATATATCGATGGTCCTATCTATGTCATGTTTTAAAGATAAAACGGGAGCTGGTAATTTAGTAAACAGTAATATACTTTATAAGCCCTTTACTAATTCACTAGTGATAGTATTAAGTCCGCCTTTTGTAATCATTTTATTAAGATGTTTCACAATAAAGTATAAATTAATAAATTTATTAATTAAGTTGGATATATCACGAAAACTAATATATCTGTGATCAAAATAAAGAGTTTCGCAATGTAGGTATAAAGGACCAGCGCCTAAGAATAAAGATTAATGCTTCTAAGTATTTCGACCTTAGATTAATGTATTTACTTGGACCTCGATACGGGCAATCTATAACTGTGGACTTCACTACGCGACCTTTTGCAAGATGATTAATACCTTAACACCATAGAATTATTACGTACTGGGTAATAATTCTATGCTTAACACTTACATTGTTGTATTATTTTGAGTACATCATGTACGTGCGGGAAAATTTTAATTAGATAAGTAACTGTTATCTAATATTCATATATTAGATTTTTGACGTAACAAAGTCTTATAATTCGATGAAGCTGGCTGCACAGACGAAAAAACATGACTTATGCGGCGTTACCTGGCTCTGAGGCGTTCCATTTAAGGCTTCAAGTGCAAGCGAGAGCGCGGAACGAGCGACAAAGAGGCACAATCGGCGTTGTCATGTTCAACTATCGTCAGTAAACCGACTTTACAGAAAACCGATTTTTTTTTAAACTTTAATATTAGAAAAATTTCATAAATTAGTTCTTGTTTGTTCGTATTTTTGCGCCGCCATACCGTTCATCAGATTGCAGCAAAACTTTGGCAACTTATTGCTTGCACTAGCGCGAAGGTTAAAGGCATAGTAGGTACACTTAACTTCAGTAGGTGGCGCGCGTAGAATACCGACTTTATTTGAAAGTTATACTTACCTATATCATTCAATTTCAATGAATGTGTAATTATTCAAATTAAACAATCTAACTCTTGCAAATTTAAAACAATATTTCCACAATTATTTCTTCTGCGGTAGAAACTCTCCGTGTGCCAGCTAGACGCTTATAAAAGCTCGAACTCGAACATCAAAGTTTTTTCACGGCAATTATTTTTTTTGCAAGTACTTAAAAGTTAATTAACTATTTTAAAAATTCATTCGATCAAATATTTAGTTAAGTGTTTCATATGTATATGCGCATATTTATTCCGAGCATTATATTATACAACATGTAACAAAAACCCTGTGGTTCCTGGTTCCCGTTAAGTAGGTTATCAGGATCAGTATTCAAACCTATAGAAATATTTTTTTTTTAATTTTATTAAAACAATATTTTTTTTTAATTTTATGTGGTTTTATTACCTCTTACTGACCCTAGTCGATGCTAAAAAGCTAAGTAAAGCGGGGTCTTTGACAATCCAATTTGCTTACAATTTTTTTTAAATAAAAAAAAATATTGTTCTAGTTTTAAAAAAAGTCATTGCTATACGTTTGAATAATGATCCTGATAACGTACTTAACGGGAACCACAGGGTTTTTGTTACATATTGTATACTAGGTTCATCAATTAGTATTCGGAATAGGACACTTCATCAATGTGTTACAGAAATGCGTTCTATTTTTTCGAATCTTTAATTCGTTAATAGCCAAGGCCAGAAAAAACTAAATTAAAAATTGTACCTAATATTTTTTTCAAATTTTACTTTTGGCGGGAATTTGATTCGTATGCAAAATGGAGAAACTCGAACTTCGTGTGGTTGTTAAATATTTCTGCCTGAATTTATGAAATTTTGGATCACCTGGACCCTGCAAAGGGTGATCCAACTTTTTATGAAGTCTGAGAAATTTGCACACAATCATGTTTCTCTGTGTGGGTTGAATGAAAAAATGAGAAAACTAAACTTATTTATACTTTAGTTAATTTTTTTTAGTTTCCACCTTAGAGTAATTACATAGATATTACTCTGAGGTTTGCAAAATTAATTAACCTATTAATTTATTAAAATTAAATTATTAAATATTAGCAGAATTCGATCAAGAAAAGCCATGCCATAAAAGAAGAAGATAAAATACATTTATTTGTCAACTTATTTCATGTTGAAAATATTTTCTCAAATATTTTCACATTTATTTCATAGTTTTAGATTTATAGCGGGATGGTGTGTGTGGTAGAATGTGTATGGGTCACAGTCTGGTAAAAATTAATTAAGTCCAAACGTACACAGTAAAGTTAACATTTATTCACTATAGACAGTTACACAAAATATAGATAGTTCCACACGACACAATATACAAATTAATAGCTATTCAAAATTGAAGGAGTAGAAAGCGATAGTATAAAACAAAACTATACAAGCTAGTATTCGCGATAAAATAACGGTACACTCGGTTAGCCAGGCGACATGCGCTTCGCGTGTGAGGTCGGTAAGCAGACTGGCAAACGCGGTGCGAGGCGTTGAATGCGCCCGCGCAAGGAACTTCGTTCTAACGGTATATGTATTGTTGTTTAGCGCGTTTCCATTGCACAACACGGCGATTGTAAATAATTTAGTAAATATATATAAAATAAATTATAAGTGTATAATATATACACATATATATATATATATATATATATATATATATATATATGTACGTATAATATACAATAAGTACGCTACATCACTCCCCCCCAGAGACCGTCACTACGGGTGATAAAAATCTGGAAATCGAACTGTGCGACCTGAACGCGTCCTTCTGACGTCATCCTGAGCTGAAGTATTAAGCTCTTTGGGACATTGATCAAGGAAGGAACCGAAATTGGTGTCGGATGTGAGATTTTAGACGGTCTATGGATACCGTGACGCTTTTACCCTTTATTAATATTTTGAATGTTTTCGCATTACGCTCTAATACTTGGTACGGACCAGTGTAAGGGGGCTGCAATGAGCCACGTAACCACGACTTGACGCAAATAAGTCCTTGTGTATAAAAATCTTTAATTTATTGTGACGCGCAGCAGGTGAGGGTTGCAGCTTTGATGTTATTTGCCGCAGTTGGGTGATAAAGTCCGATATATCTATTGAGCCGGGAGCTGCGGCTTGGAAGAATTCGCCTGGTAAACGTAAAGGCTCGCCGTAAACTAATTCGGCCGATGATGTTCGAAGGTCCTCCTTAAATGAGCTCCTAATGCCCAATAGTATCAGAGGCAACGTGGGTAGACCCCAATTGCTATCAGCGTGGCACATTATGGCTGCCTTTAACTGACGGTGGAATCGTTCCACTAGGCCGTTGCAAGATGGATGATACGCGGTTGTTCTACGATGCTTGAATCCAATCATCTTTCCAAGGTACTGGAAAAGTGACGATTCAAACTGTCGACCACGATCAGTGACAATATCGGTTGGGCATCCAAATCTGGATATCCACGATATTAATGCCTTTCCAACTGTCTCGGCTGTTATGTCTGCCATTGGTATTACTTCGGGCCATCGTGTGAAACGATCCACCGCAGTCAAGCAATAGCGGTACCCCTGAGAAACAGGGAGGGGGCCAATAATATCCACGTGAACGAAAGTAAATCGGGCGCGGGGTAAATCAAACGTGCCTAATGGTGACGAAATGTGACGATGAACCTTAGCGCGTTGACACGCCAAGCATTTTCGAGACCACTCACGACAGTCTTTACGAACGCCAGGCCAGACAAACCGCTCTGCTACTAATTTAGCACTAGCATTGGCGCCTGGATGGCTTAAGCTGTGAAGACTGTCAAAGAGTTGTCTCCTCAACGGCTTGGTAACAAAAGGCCTAGGTGTAGGCTTGCTGACGTCACAATAAAGTGGCAGTTGAGAGTTTGGAATTCTCAACTTTTCCAGATGGAGTGAAGATTCACCTCGCAGCAGTTGAGTCAGCTCTCGATCAGATGCTTGAGACGAAGCAAGCACGTCTAAGTCGATAGGTATCTGCAGTTCTTCGACACGTGACAGTGGGTCAGCGACGACATTGTCTTTTCCCGATATATGTCTAATGTCGGTCGTAAACTGCGAGATATAATCAAGGTGACGATATTGCCGAGGCGAACAATTAGCTTTCCTTTCGTTGAAAGCATAACTGAGCGGCTTATGGTCGGTAAACACCACGAAATGTCTAGCCTCTAGCATATGACGAAAGTATTTGATGCTTTCGTATATTGCTAAAAGCTCGCGGTCGTAAGGCGAATATTTTTGTTGAGAGGGACTCAACTTCCGCGAGAAGAATGCTAACGGTTGCCATTCCCCACATTTTAATTGCTGCAAAACTGCACCCATTGCCAGGTCGGATGCGTCTGTTACTAGCGCCAGTTCCGCCCGACAATCCGGGTGTGCGAGTAATGCAGCATCAGCAAGGCTTTGCTTGCACCTGTTAAAGGCTAAAAGTGCGTCACCAGTCAGATTCACTGGATGAGACGCCTTAACAGAGCCGGCAAGAAGTGCATTCAAAGGGGCTTGAATTGAAGCTGACTGAGGTAGGAAGCGTCTGTAAAAATTGAGCATTCCTAGGAATCGTCTAAGCTGCCTTACCGTTTTAGGCACGGGAAAGTTCTTTATGGCTTCGACCTTGGATTCAAGAGGTTTGGTGCCAGATGCAGAAATTTGATAACCTAAAAATGTTACCTCGTTTGCGCCGAAGACGCATTTCGATGTGTTGACAAGAACGCCATATTCCTTCATGCGAGTGAAAAGTTGATGAAGGTGGGCTTCGTGTTCTGTTTCGTCCTTGGAGAAGACCAAAAAATCATCCAAGTAGGCATAACAAAACTCAAGACCTCGCGTCATCTCGTCAACAAATCTCTGGAAGGTTTGGCTCCCGTTCCTCAGGCCGAAGTTCATAAAGGGAAATTCAAACAACCCAAAGGGTGTAGTAATAGCGGTCTTTTGTATATCCTCCTCAAAAACTGGGATTTGGTTGTACGCATACTTTAAATCGATGGTGGAGAAGACCGTACAACCAGCGATGCTGTGGGAAAAATCGTGTATGTGCCTAATAGGATAACGATCTGGAATAGTCCGTGTATTAAGCATTCGATAATCGCCACAAGGGCGCCAGCCGTTATTTTTCTTAGGCGCAAGATGCAAGGGTGAGGCCCAGGGACTTCTAGAAGGACGTGCGGTGCCATTATTAATCATAAGCTCAAATTCCTGTTTGGCGATTTTAAGTTTATCAGGTGCCAGCCTACGGGGTGTACATGATATGGGAGGTCCTGGTGTAGTCCTTATGTAGTGTACCGTATTGTGCTTTGGAACCACCAGCGTGCCTGAAGGGCGTGTTATTTCTGGGAATTTCTTTAAAAGATTGTGATAACGTATGTCGCCTGTCAAAACCTTGATAGATGAGATATCAGCTTTAGCGAAAGAAGCAATTGACGACAATGTAGTAGTATTGTCAATAAGGCGTTGATTGCGGCAATCTACAATTAAATTATAAAAGCTAAGAAAGTCAACACCTATAATAGGTTTGGTAACATTAGCAACAATGAATCGCCAAGCAAAATTACGTCTTAAGCCTAAATTTAAATTAAGCTCTATAAAGCCAAACGTGTCAATTACCGATCCATTCGCGGCGCTCAATTGGTAATCTGTCTTGATTCGACGCTCTCGAAGTGTAGAAAGAGGGTAGACGCAAAGGTCACTGCCAGTATCCACCAAGAACTGGGTGTTCGAGCTGCGGTCGGTTACAAAAAGGCGACCCGTTGAGGAGGGGCAATCGTCTGCCGCCATTAGCGACTGCCCTCGGAGTTTCCCGACTTGCCAAAATCGCAGGACTTCAAGCACCTATGGGCCTGCGCTCCATACTTTGCGTGGTGCCAGCACATCGGGTATTTGCGATAACTGGAATTGGATCTACTTCTCTGCCTCGAAGAAGAACGATGACGATCATGCGCTCTGGAACGACTACGACTGGTAGAACAGCATGCTGCACGGGTATGCTCTTCCAATTTCAGTGCAAGCTGCTGCACCATCTTCTTCAACTCTGCAATGTCATCGGACGGATGAGATATATGCACCTCACGGGAAGATGTAGCAGCGATGTTACATGGTGACGTCAGCTCCTGTATCCGATCAGCTAGGTCCGCAAGTTGCTCCAGTGAATGTGTCGGCTGCGATGCCAGCACAGTCTGGATATTATGTGGCAGGCGATTGCTCCAAATCGACCTAATAAAGTCCTCAGGAACTGAAGGACCAGCCAAATCCTGAAGGTGCCTCAAAAATTGTGATGGCTTCCTGTCTCCTAGCTCTTCATGGGTCAGCAACTGTTTCACCTTCTTTTCATGGGAAGCTAAGAGACGTTTGATCAGCTCTGACTTGATCTTGGCATATCGATTATGAGCTGGAGGATTGACAATAATATCCTTCACTGCTTTTGCGTATTGAATATCCAAATGATTGGTCACTTCCGTGAACTTAATGGAATCATCAGTGATGTCATGCTTAGAAAACTGACCTTCAATAAGCACGAACCAAAGTTCTGGATCCTCAGGTGAGAATGGTGGCACTTTTATTTTTAAGTTGGGTACATATTTATTTTCATGTTCCGTGGAAACGCGCACTGGGTGTGTCCGTCGTATAGTGACTTTGGCATCGTGGCGCGATCCAACCGTTTTCGCGGAGTCACTGCTATCACTCATCTTAATCTCCGTGTCCTTATCGGGGTCACCAGTTATAGCGGGATGGTGTGTGTGGTAGAATGTGTATGGGTCACAGTCTGGTAAAAATTAATTAAGTCCAAACGTACACAGTAAAGTTAACATTTATTCACTATAGACAGTTACACAAAATATAGATAGTTCCACACAACACAATATACAAATTAATAGCTATTCAAAATTGAAGGAGTAGAAAGCGATAGTATAAAACAAAACTATACAAGCTAGTATTCGCGATAAAATAACGGTACACTCGGTTAGCCAGGCGACATGCGCTTCGCGTGTGAGGTCGGTAAGCAGACTGGCAAACGCGGTGCGAGGCGTTGAATGCGCCCGCGCAAGGAACTTCGTTCTAACGGTATATGTATTGTTGTTTAGCGCGTTTCCATTGCACAACAAGGCGAGTGTAAATAATTTAGTAAATATATATAAAATAAATTATAAGTGTATAATATATATATATATATATATATATATATATATATATATATATATATGTACGTATAATATACAATAAGTACGCTACAGATTTTAATATTTATTATTGCTTTTTGCTTAAATGCAGTTATTATCGGTTCAGAATACTGGAATGTGTGATCAGAATGGAAAGTAAGTTAAGTAATATGCAAATAAAAAGCACGATGACCATTATATCACTTTCCACACGTTCCCTTAAATAGGAAAAGAAAAACTTATGACGATATTGTGGTATGTTTATAAACATTTTGATTTTATTGACCGTTATTTATAAGGATTATTACTATATTGACTTGATTTTTTTTTGTTTCGGATCATGTATTTGGGCTGAGTCACAGCCTAATAAGTATAGTATGGCTGAGTTAAGTTTTCACCATGAACATTTTGCCGATTTAAAATAATTTTCTGTGAACTATAATTTTTTTGTGTTTTCTACGTGGTAGAGCCATGTTGCAGCTGTATTATGGTTGTAGCACGAATGGGTCGGCTCGACCGGGGAAGGACCACGCTCTCACAGAAAACCAGCGTAAAATAGCAGCTTAATGCTGCTGTGTTTCGTATGGTGAGTGTAGAGAACCGGAGACCCTTTTTACTGGCAAAGAGGCATTCCATCTTAGTCCTCACGGGTGACAACGCATCTGCATCTTGAGTCTTTATTGAGGATAGATGTAGATGTCTATGGGTCACAGTAACCACTTACCATCAGAGTGGACTGTGTGCTCGTTTGTCACCCGATCCTATAAAAAAAAACAACTGTCCGACAATATCATATTATTATATACCAATAACATGCGTGGCAATATTATGTGCAAATGCGATAAAAATATCAATAATAATGTACAGTTTATAAAACATTCTGTGATATAGAAAATATAATTACACAACTTCAAGCACCAATTATTAAAGTACGTGAGGGTAATATGGTCATGCGGTTAATATGGTCACTTTCTTATAACTCAAAAACTAAAGCCTTATTTGCATAGATGGCTCTGTGATACGATAGCTCTTCATCAGTCATTCAAATAATAAAGGGTCAAAAGGGCGCCGCTTTATCGAAGCCATTTTGACAGTTGATACTATAGTAAGTACGTGACGGTGATATGGTCACCTTAAGCTTTATCGCCCTATAAAACCAAAATTAGGAGGAGAACAGAGACAAAAACAAAAAGTAGTATACTATAACTAATATATTAAGAAAAAAAAATAATAGCAAACACGCTATGGAAATAATAAGGAACACTTCGAAAAATCTACTTAAAAAATCTAACTACACAACATAATACAAAAGTCGACTAAAATATTTATAATATTATGTGTCTATCAGAAAACACAGCATCGCTTAAAGAAGCAGTGGGTACTCACCCTTATATTGATACTTACTACCGTCTATTGTAGATCAATCCATAGATAATGTTGTCTATGGACTGTCACCGCAAGGAGGGGATACACTGTTATATTAGTGTTCGGTGGCTGTTTGTGTCATTGCGTGTGTTACTCGCTGCTGTGTTAGATACATTTAAGTTGCGCTACAAAAGTACTACAAAGTTTTATTTGAAATGAGTGGATGTGAACGTTACGCATACGATTGAGGATGAACCGGACTCGTTTTCGTCGAGCTCATCGTCTCCATCTCGGTCCGAAAGTGGAAGACCGCCTTTCAAAAGAAGAAATGTTAAAGAAGACCCACGAATAGAGGCCCTCATAAACCAGGTAGTATTTTTATCAAACATATACATGCAGAGTCTCGGCAGCTCGCAAAATAACCTACAAGATGTTAATTCCTATACTTGTGATAACTTTCTTACTATACCAAAAGAAAAGACCATGCTTGATCTAGATTCAATAGCCATCAATATTGATGGAAGTAAAGTAATAAAACCAGCCCTTCCGGAGAGGGTTGAGAAAATAAAGATATTGCAATATTTTGGCTTGTCCACATGGCAAAATGTAAGATATTCCAAGACTCTACAGTCTTTTATAGCTACCCCAGGATTCACTCAACTTAGGGTTAATGACGAATTGTGCCATTTGAACAAATCAAAAGATTATTTATCTGGTACTGAAAGTGTAATGGCAGCATTATCAAATGCTGTTTTTGAAAGCAATGAATTACTCCGAGCAGGCTTACAGTCAGTAGTGGATTGGGCTGATAAATCCCCAGAGGAATTAAATGCACCAGCACTTGCGCAAAAGATAAGCTCTGCTATTGGGAACGGCACAGCCTTTAATAAAAATTCTGAAGATATCCTACAGGTTTTATGTGGTAAAAGAGCTGAATGCATTGAAACTAAAAGGGAGAAATTAATTAAAGAAGTGCCTAACAAATGTATTCAGTTGGCCTTGAGAAATATTCCTCCATCTGAAAGTGTCTTATTCGATCAACCTAAATTAAATACCCTTATTCAAAATTTTGGTGGCCCTACACAGTGGATTAAGTCGCTTACTTTTAAAGAAAATAAGAATAGTCAGGGTTTGGCTTTAAAGCGAAAAGGATCGGATCCTTCTTCTTACCCTTCCACTAGTACGGCTCCTAAGAAAACAAAGTTAGAATTTCCCCAGAGGAACACTGGTTACCAAAATTATAATTCCCATTACCAAAACGGCTCTTCCAGAGGCAAAGAAAAAGGCAAAGGTATTGGGTAAAAAGTCGTCCTTTTGCCCCCATGACAGAGATAACCAATGACTCGGAACGGGAATTCAGGGGGGGGGGGGTCAATTAAAAGACTTCAGGGAGGGACCTGTATCCTAAAAGCAATATCAGGGTCTCGGATTCCTTTTATACAAAGACCTGCACTAAGGTACCCCTCACCAACAGTAGCTCGGAGCTATGCAACAAAAGCTTCATCCCAGATGACTGTACACATAAACGTACTGAAACGTATCGGAGTTTTAGAAAAGCCTACTTCTTTGACTCCCGGTTTCTTCTCCCGCATTTTTCTTGTAAAAAAGAGCGATGGTGGCTTGAGACCGATTTTCGACCTTCGGGAGTTCAACAAGTTTGTAGGAACAAAGCATTTTCATCTTATAAGCCATACCAAGGTACCAGATTAGACAAGGTACCAACCTGGAGATTGGATGGTAAAGGTCGACATTTCACAGGCATATTTCCACCTACCTATAGCAATGTCACACAGACCTTTCCTGCGACTTTTTTATAAACAAGAATTGCTTCAAATGACCTCACTTCCATTTGAAAGTCAATCAACAATATAGAAAGTCAACATCAATCTTGACTGCAATAACAAAAATATCAACAACGAAATCCTGCCATCTTCGGCAATTACAATGCCTTCTGGGCCAACTAAAGGACAATGTCCAGAATCGCCCTGTGTAATAAAAGTATCGGACATACTCGATAATTAATATTCTTTTTTATTAAATTAGTTGCAAATACTTTTATAACACGGACTAGCTGCATGCAAAAATTAATATTAAAAAGTATTTTATTCGACTAATAACATTAATCGCCGCCATCTTCGCGAAACATCATGTGGTCTCAAAAAATGATTAGGGATGCCCAATCGATTGTAATCGATTTTTAAATTTTTAATGACCTGTTGTATATTTTTTAATCTGAATTACATTTTGAATTTATTTAGAATAAAGTTACAAAAAGAAGCTACAATAAAAATATTAAATTACCATTTCTTTATATTGTTCCCTAACTAACTAACTAACTAACTTGGTATGGTTTTTTAAAATTTAAAAAACTTTTAATTTGAATGAGGTCATACTCCATTTTGAATAGGTAGTTAGAATAATGCTAAAGAAAAATATTCGTAAAGATAATTATTCAGGATTTTCTAATGATCGTTTAGAAAGGAGTGTATTTTACGTATTACTAAACGATAACTTACGAGTTTACGACAATTAATATAAAAAAAGCACCTATCGTTACTGCATTAATTATAAACGTGTTCTTTAAAAAGAGTAATATTGCAGACTAGATACAGATGTTATTATTAATATTGTTACAAGTATGGAAGAAGTAGAGACGTATGTGTTATTATAAGTAAAGTAGGATATTGTCTTACTTGTTATGGTATTAATATTATCGTATGACAAAAGATAATGTATTTAATACTGTTTGTAACATATGGCTATAATAAATCTTAGGAAATATTCATAAATCGTATCGTATTTGGCGCTCCTATTTTAGATGCCACTAAATGGTCACTTGCCACTTGTCAGTCTCTCATGAAAAAAATACGATCTCCAAATCTATTCAAATCGAACATACTAGAATCGATTCTCGATTAAATCAAGCATTAACAGATCTATTTTTGATCAATAGTGACATTTTCAAACATGTCTAATATAGACACAGAACATTATTGACGATAATTTATCGTAAATACAAGTAACTGTATAGAAACACCATTAAATTAATAAACATAACATCACGGCTGTATTTCCCAGAAGGAGTAGGTAGAGGTGTGCAGTACTGTTATGTTATACGTCCCATGTGATAGGGGCTGCGCGTATAGCCAAACACCGGACACAAATCCAGACTCCGGGAACTTCAAGACAGGGAACTTCAAGTTATTAAAACCCAATAATAATTTGCCCGACCCTGGGATCAAACCCAGAACAGAACAGTTTTTCTGTCTTTCACTGAATAAGTCCGATTCGAGAGGTTTTTGTATCGACATCGTACAAGGATTCTTCAGATCTATTTCGATCTGGAAAATCGATTATTTTGCTATAAACAATCGATTAAACGATTTCAAATTGACATGCCTACTTTGTACTGTCATCTCTCATTCTGTCAAAATTACATTGATTGGCGTCGTTTGCAATTGTAATTGTCTTTGTAATTGTATCAGTGTTGTGGTGACTTTATATTGAACATTACAACTTGGCTATTTTTACGGACTCTGATTGCTTTCAAGAACGACTTACCTTGCTGTGCTTTTTGGAACTGTGTACCACTCAAACATTAATCTAGCATTCATAAACGGACTTAGGCATACGCAATGGAAGTGTATTTTGTGTAAATTGCGGCTCTGCTGGTGGCACAATATTGTTGAAAGATGAACAGAGAAGCAATAGGTCATTATTACTGTAATTGTATTACTGTAAGCAAAACCGTCGGTTGCTGCGCACATGTTATGACCATTATTTGGTACTTGAGCTTTACGAGACATCAAAATAATATCGACATCCCTGCACAGTTTTTAGACAATATTCTAATTTCCAATTTAGAAAAAGAACAATAAACATGAAATTAATCTGTGTTTTATTTCTAATTCAAACATAATAAGTTAATGTAGGTGTAAAACAACTTATGCTACCAATTAGGTACTAAGTCGGTAAGGCTGGTTTCATAGTCACGCGTTTGAACAGCGCCGTCCAGACGCACACGCTTGCACATGCACTAGATAGTAGTCGTAGAAACCGTGGTTGATACGTTCGCTGTTCAACGGAATGTCTAGCGGCGTAACTGAAACCAGCCTAAATCCTTACACATTTAGGTACTAGTTATCTTACGGTACCGTAGGTATATGCTAATGACAATATCTAAATGCTAACAGCCATTATATACATACTTACATTTTTATTTTTACGTTAATACACACAAACCTTATCTCTCATTTCTAAACCAATGCTCAGAAAACAGGTTTGTTAACTAGATTCTATGCATTCATACGTTGCACTTACATACACTTAGGCTTTAGAAGAAAAAAATGCATAAGTAATTATATAGATAGGTACTAAAAATGTAGCTAAATGTTTTAGGACATCATTTTTCAGTTTCTTAAAAATTACTCGGATCTAAGAAAAACCGTAATATTCGTGGTTCGATTATAACCTCAAAATATGATACTTTTTTGAAATATATCTATTATGCAGTTAGTCCGCTATAAAAATAAGATCAAATAGGGATTTACTAATGATCAACAATAAAATACATAATTTTGCGATGCTCTTGGTTCCAGGGCGAACAATGTATGGGCTCAGAGCAATGTCCTTTTGCATGTTATGTAATACTTCGCGGTCGACTTCGCTGTCGCCATTTACAAATGTTTCTAAGATGATTCTCAGGGAATCAGGTAAGAACAAAAAGACCAGTCCCTCGGGGGGCAATCCTGGACTTACAATGGTGGCAGGGAGCCCTATCATTGACAACGCCTATTCACACAAAAAGTGTATCGCACTTCCTGACTACAGACGCCTCCGACATCGGATGGGGCGCTGTTCTGGACAAAAAGACTATGTCAGGCTCATGGGCACTTTACCAGAGGCCCTGGCAATGCAACAAAAAAGAGATGTATGCCGTACTGTCTGTAATGAGGTTGAACGCAAAGAGGCTCAGAGACTCTCATGTGCTTTTACAAACAGACAACAGAACTGCCATGGCATATATTCGCAAAGAAGGAGGAACGCCATAGGACTCCTATATCTAACTTTTCAACTTCTGAAGATCATAGACAAGTGGAACATAAGACTTTCAGCCCAATATCTCCCCGGCAGATACAATGCGATAACAGACAGACTGTTGCGGAGAGGTCCTGTACCAGAATGGCATTTAAAACCTCGGGCAACATCAGAGGTGTTCAAGCGATGGGGCAAACCAGATATAGACCTCTTTGCGTCAGAAAGACCCGCTATAGTACCAAACTATATAACAATAGATTCACGAGACTCTTCCGCAATATTCATAGACGCCTTTTCAAGAGAGTGGAACTGTCAACTGGGATGGATATTCCCCCCACCAAACTTGATTCCGCGAGTACTCTCACATCACAACAAGTCGAGAGGTACCTTCCTATTAGTAGCACCAGATTGGGAGAAACCGTTTTGGAGAGCGGATCTTCAGGCACGAGCACTCGACAAGCCAATGATTGTGACCTCGTTACAGGAAGTGTTAGTGGACCTCACAACAGGCCTTCCACCTCTGCAAGCAGACCGGCTAACCCTGAAGGTTTGAAAAATTAGGGGTGGGGAGATAAATTAGCAGATTGGTCCCAGGCGGAAAAAGATCTTAAGTTAAGCTGGCGTCAATCTACTCTGAATACCTATAAACCAGCACTTAAGTGATGGGTGGCTTGGTGCAGAACTAAAGAAATCAATCCGAAGTCTCCCAGACTATAAGAGGTGGCACAGTTCCTAGCTGACACTTTTTTAAAAGAGGGTCTGGCATACAGTACGATTTTGGTACAAAAATCAGCTGTAGCAACATTCTGTGGAATGAAGGATGACATATCCTCAAATTTTCTCGTAAAGCAGATACTTAAAGCTATCCATAATTCTAAACCACCTAATTTTAAATCGTCGGTGTGGGATGTAAAGCAAGTAGTAGACTGGTTGAAGCAAAATCCAAAAGACGACTCACTATTTGAAATTGTAAGAAGAACTGCAACTATCCTGCTTTTGACATATGGTCGTAGACTACACGTCTTGACGTTATTGAGGATTAAAGAACCGTATTTTACTGACACTGGGCGAGAGATCTGCTTATGGTCAGTATTCGGAGCTAAAACTGATAATGGTTTCAGGCGGCAGTCTGGTTGGAAGCTTCTTCCCAATGAGGACAGTAACTTATGTCCAGTGAAATGGATAAGACTCCTAATTCAGGCAACTAAGGAAAGACGGACTGATAAAATAGATGGACATTTGTTCATTTCTATCAGAGGTACTCCAAAACCTGCATCCAGAACAATGATAGGTGGATGGGTGCGCTCTGTATTAAAGGATGCTGGAATAGATGCTACTCCTGTTTCTTGCCAATCTGCAGTAGCATCCCTAGCCTGGCTTGAAAACAGACCAATTGAAGAAATTTTTGAGAGAGGCAATTGGACAGCTGCTCAGACACTAATGAATCATATTGCCGAGAGATTAATGCACAGGAACGCGATAACGGAAATTATATTTTAGACAATTTTAAGCCTCTTTGAAACTATTAATACTTTTAAATGGTTTCGTTTGATTGTGATTTACGATCAAGAATTCATAATTGCTTCTTGAGTCAAGTGAAAGAGGTACAATTTATGTTAAATTACTTAAATTTATTTAGATAATTTTATATAAATTGTACCTAATAATAGATGAAAATTTACTTTATATGATGTTTTTACATATTATTGCAAAACAAGAGTAAAACTATTAATAATTTTAAACTTGTCGTAATTACTTTCTACCTAATATAGAGGTACTTAAACAATAATTTCAACATTGCGTGTGTTATTATTAATTTCTATTCACCAGCAGATATCAAACACGTCTTCATAAGCGATGCTGTGTTTTCTGATAGACACATAATATAAACGTTTTACACAACAATAAAACGATTATTATGTGCCGAAAGAAAACACAGCATCGCAGGAATGCCCTTCCTGGTGAAGACTGCAATGACACAACTAATTTCTGTGATGTTTATGCTGTTAACCTATGCGGTTCTTACAGCTTCATCGGACGCAGTCTGCAATGACACAAACAGGCACCGAACACTAATATAACAGTGTATCCCCTCCTTGCGGTGACAGTCCATAGACAACATTATCTATGGATTGATCTACAATAGACGGTTGTAAGTATCAATATAAGGGTGAGTACACACTGCTTCTTCATAAGCGATGCTGTGTTTTCTTTCGGCACATAATAATCGTTTTATTGTTGTGTAAAACGTTTATAATATCAACTGTCAAAATGGCGTCGATAAAGGAGCGCCGTTTAGACCCTTTATTATTTGATGGACTGATCAAGAGCGTATCACAGAGCGTATCACAGAGCGTTCGATGCAAACAAGGCTGTAGTTTTTGAGTTATAAGAAAGTGACCATATTAACCAGGTGACCATAATATAACCCTCACGTACTATAGTTAGTTTTTTTAAGTAGATTTTTCGAAGTGTAATAATTAGCATTATTATCAAGGTTCGTTTGTTATTTTTAGGGTTCCGTACCTCAAAAGGAAAAAACGGAACCCTTATAGAATCACTTTGTTGTCCGTCTGTCTGTCTGTCTGTCTATCAAGAACCTTTTTCTCAGGAACGCGTGGAGGTATCAAGCTGAAATTCATATCAAATACTCAAGTCTACTGTCCCTTGGAGCTGTGAAAAAATTATACTTCTAAGCCAACGCAATCAAAAGATACAGCCGTTTATGCCGTAAATTTTCGACATTCGCAAGGGAATCAAAACCTACAGGGTACTTCCCGTGAACTCAGAATCTTGAAATTTGGTACGAAGCAACGTTTTATAGCACAGATAAAGGAAAAATTGCGAAAAGCATAAATTTTTAGTTACATCATATAATAAAAATATGTTTAATAATTTTAAACTTATATTATATTATATATAACGGATTTGTTCGGAACCCTCGGTGCGCGAGTCCGACTCGCACTTGGCCAGTTTTTTTTCTATATTAGTTATAGTATACGACATTGTGTGTTTGTCTCTGTCCTCCTCCTAGTTCTGGTTTTATAGGGCGGTAAAGCTTACGGTGACCATATTACCCTCACGTACCTTAGATTCGATCAATTTTGGTGCAACTTCTCAAATGTATGGGAATTCATTCATTAAGTTTGTGAGGCTTGAGCCAAAATTAGTCATATTTGCCAAAAAAAGTTTAAAAGTTACAGAATACAAAATATTTTATATGGACGCCCGTACACTCATAGATGCGTTTCATTTTTTAGTTCGGAGATAGTGATAGATTCTGCTCTCAGTAGACAGTAAGTCTGTGCCCCTGCGCATCGATCTGACGTTGCAGGCGCTGCCATCCGAACTGCTGGCTTTCAGTCGATGCAGCACCCACCAGTTTTGCAAAATAAATACAATTTAAATATAATATGTACCTAGGTACTATCTTAGAGTTCCATTGCGCTTCAAATAACTTATTGATCAACCATTAATACCTAGTCAGGTCATAAATTCTGTCACATGTTTAATATAAAATAATTGAAACAAGTTTCTTCATTATGTAACCATTTATATACCAAAATGAACTTAACAAAACATAGATTCTTATGACACTAAAGTTTATTCAAAATGACCTCCGTGATTTTGAATACAGGCCTTCAATCTGCGCGGCCAGTCGTCTATCGCAGCACGAACGAGGTCCATGTCAATATCGGCGGCTGCCTTAATCAAGGATGTCTTGAGTGACTCCAAATTAGGATGAGGCTTTGAGCACGCATTTTCCTCCAAGTGTTGCCATATCTTGTAATCTAACGGATTCAAATCTGGACTGGAGGAGGGCCAGTCTTCGTGCCGGATGAAGTCGATTTCACGCGCCGCCAGCCAGTCTTGTGTGCTCTTCGCTCTATGAGGTGGCGCCGAATCTTGTTGGAATACCCAGTGCCTGTTATTGAACATGGTATGAGAAACAGGTTCCACAAGGTTCGTCAGGACTGTATTTTGATACACAACTGCATTCGTTTTTACACCTTTCTCACAAAAATGTACCTCTGTTAAGCCCCAATAAGAAACTCCCAACCATACCATGAGCGAGGATGGAAAATGACCTCGTTCGACACGCGGAATACGGTTGCTCGCTTCTTCACTACTGTGTGCGTACACCTTATCATTTTGTTTGTTGTAGCTCTCTTCTACGGTAAAAATTTTTTCATCCGAAAAAAGAATTTCCCGATATTTTTTTCCCGCGTACCGCTTCAACAAAGCGTGGCATCTCTTCAGTCTCAGGTCCATTAGACGAGCATTCAAACGATGTGCTCTTTTTCTTCGATATGCCCGAAGCCCTAAGTCTTCATTTAACACCCTTTTCACCGTGGTTCTGCTTAACCCCATCTGAAGGGCCAACAGTTTCTGCTTACGTTTAGGATTTCTTTAAATTCGCGCCTTCACAGCTTTTATCACTGCTGGAGTCCTAACAGACCGAGGGCGACCACTTCTTGACCTATCACCTACACTAGAGTCTTCATTGTATCGTTTGATGGTACGATAAACGAATCTTTTGGTTATATTCAAATTTTTCAGTATGTCAAATATTTGAATTAGCGCGTAACCGCAACGATGCAACGCAATAACTGCAACACGGTCGTCTTTAAGCGTCCACTCCATATTTAAAAACATAGATAAATATATATGTAGTTTAAAAATGAGTAAAATTCTAAAAGTATACAGTTTTATTTTCATGAACAATTCGAAATTCGAATTCAATAAACTCTTTTGTGGCCAGCATTCTAAAAGAAAAGTTTTTACTGTGTGACAATACTTATGACCTGACTAGGTATATTAAGAAGTATCAATTATTATAATGGAATCCCAAGCAGATGGTGAATGGTGGCATCTAAACTAGGAGTGGGCGATACAAATCGTATATGGATACAATATCTATATATCGGTACAATATCCAATATCTATGTATATGAAGCGACAGACTAATTATGCAGGTATCAGATAACGCCGCAGTACAGCGTCACTTCACAGCAGTGGAGTAGCGTGCCTTAGTGCCCTGTATCAAAATTTTTCGGGGGACCCAAATGAAGGGTAAAGATTTTTCACAAAAGGAACAAAAACTGGCATTGAATTAAAATAATTATATATTGATTATAAGTTATAACTTACAATGAACCGATTTTTGTGTGGCGTATGACACGCGAGTCGTGTCTTTTTAAAAATCGTTATAACTCGCTCAAATTGCGTTTTTGGAAGATTTATCCAGAACAAAATATTCATTAATTTGCAAGTAGTTCATGCATAGAGATTCGTTTCTGAATATTTTGAAAATTTGAAATTTTTAGGAGTTGCCAACCTTTTTTTAACTTGTACATGATACTCTTTTTACTTTGTGGGTTTTAAATCATTTTGTGGAAAAATAGTCTAATAAGTAACAAATAATAGCACTCATTGCGATCGGACACAAACTCAAGTTGTAAATAAATTTCTGGAAAACAAGTCTCCTGTTAAAAAAATACAATGCGTTTGTCTTATTGTTTAAAATGGTTGAACTGCCGTCTTATTACTATCATATGGCCGAATGGACCTAAGTAGTACCATGTGCTCTTGTGATATGGTATATGGTATAAAAAAGTTTGCTAATAAATAGTATTTTGTCAATCCGTCGCCGTATAGCGCCGGCGTTTTTTTTTCCATTTGGAAACACTTGTTTTGCTCTTGTTACTAGTTAGACGTTTTCAGATCGACTTTACTTTTACATTTGTATAACATTAAATAATATTTAACATTTGTAAATATCAATAAATCATACTTAATTCTTATTTTTTTACAAATTAAGGTTCTTGATTGTTTGATATTTACAATTAATGTTATTATTAGGTGAAAATTTAATTTAATAAAAACCAAGATTTTCCAGGGTGATTTAGCTGTACCTACTTATATGATTTTTTTATATTAAAAAAAATAGTACAAAAGGTTTGTAATCTCTGCATAAAAAATCTCACTTCCTCCCAATTTCAAAGAAAACACGTAGAAAAACACGTAGTTATCCACTAAAAACAAGTATCCTTTCGTTTATAACTGATGTTTAATGTCAACTAAACTTAATTAGGTCTAAACAAGTGAAAAAAAGCATAAAAAAGAAAATTATTTTTACACATGGCTAATGGCACAATAGGCGTATCATCAACTGTGGTACGTGACACGCCTAGCGTGTCATGAAATATTTGTTGAATTTGGTGAAAATCGGTGCCGCAACGAATCGGTTAATACTCCTAGGAACTAAGCTAGCCAAACAATTCAAGCGAACATCCTGTCCCATAGAAGTCGTTAGAATGTTTGCTTACATACGTTCGGGGCCTCTGTAGCCCGGCGGCCCCGTATCATTGATACGGCTGATACGGCGGTAGCTACGCCCCTGCTTCACAGACAACATTAATTTAACATCAAACTCAAAAAAAACGATATTTGAGTAAAATACATAATATTATATCTACGTCGACTGTTCGTTGTAAGATGTACTCGTTTCAAAGTAACATAGATATTAACCAAAACATAGATATTACCCTATACATTTAAATATCTTTGGATATTACATCTAAGGATAACAAATAAATTAAAAATCGCGTATCGTTGATATCAACCGATATATAGATTCAATATAAGATATTTAAATCCTGTATACGAGATATAGATATCTCGTATAGATACGATTTTTTTATAGGATGAGGGTGACAAACCAGAATACGGTACACCTGATAGTAAGTGGTTGCTGTGGCCCGTAGACGCATATTTTGCGTTGCTATTCTGTGATTACGTGGTTCTTCCCTGGTTGAGCCGATCCATTCGTGCTACAACTATACAATTAAGCCGTAACAAAGCGTTCCACGGAACGCGTTCCAAATGTTCGAAGACGTGACATCCGTTCCAGTGTTTGACCGTTCAACATAGATGTCGATCATGTACGAACAGCTGCCGCTTTCATAGTTCCATGCATCTACTCTGAGCGCTTTATTATGATAAAAACTACTTTTGCTATGCCACAGCAGTTATTTGGATTATCATTATATATCATATATATAATTTTATCAATTTACGGCAACTCTGGTTACCTATCCATAGCTCGGAACGCAACGAACACACGAATGATGAAAACAACCGTCCCAACTGGCGCGCGCGCCAAAACTTAACTAGGTACCTACTTTGATACGCGTACGCGGTAAAAAGCCGACACCAGATGGAACGGCCCGCTCCACCTTTGAGCGTTCCAAGGCGGTATCCATTTCGTGCGGCTGGAACGTGCAGCGTGCACTAATGTTCCACATCTGGGAGCGGGGCGCATAGTCGATACGAAAAATAATTGCTACCTCAACAAAAATTGAGTCATCCTCCCACACCTAGTATATATACAGTAATCTATGCTCCCACCAGCTCCCACACAGTTACTTTTAACTTTGAAATCTTTGAATTGTTATGACATTAACAATCAATAACTTATTGTTATATAGTCCGTAATACTAGTCGAGTAACTAGCGACGGATAAACAAAAATATTAGTCATAAGAGGCGACTAAGGGAATAGCGTAAGAGCATAGAAATTTTACTCATTACTTTTACTAAAGTCAAACCATAGTACGATTTAAAACACATGTCGCTCCATCTAGTTATTGGCGGGCGTAAAATCCAACAATAAGGTACAAAGCCAAAAAACAGTTTACTTACGGAATTTCTGGAAAAAGGCATCACTAAAATATTCTTTGATCAATTTATTTAATTCTTTCTATTTATTCAATCTATTTAAATTATTGGTTTAGGTATTATCTAAAAAAATTAGGTTAAAAATTCCTATATTTGCAAGTGTGAAAAATTTAAAAGTAAGTAGTTTAATAACAAGAGACGTAGTAGCTCAGATGTTTAGCGCTCGATATAAATTATTTCACAATACGCGAGCAACCCGGGTTCGATCCCCGCCGGCACTATTGAAATTGCTAATTGCAATTTTAAATGTTGATTTATCATGTGCTCGGCGGTGAAAGAGAACATTGTGAGAAAACCTACATGTCTGAGAAATAGGAAATAAAAATTTCGAACACATGTGAAGTTCGCCAACACGCATTGGGGCAGTGCGGCGGACACTTCCTTGCCCTAAAACCCTCTCAGAAATGAGGAGAGGCCTGTGCCCAGCTGTGGTATGTGTATAGGCTGTGACTTTTAATAACAATAAATGTTAGATCAATATAATTTACAAATTAATAAGAAATCCGATTCCTACAATAAATAAAATTACTAAATTCCGGTTTTGCTTCACGATATCTCAATAAGGACTAATAAATTATCTTTCACTCACCAGATGTCGCTAGCACGAAGTGAACTATTTGTCACGCAGGTCACACATTGTTATCATTATTCAATTAATAAAAATATAGTAGCTTTTCGTTTTTTAGTGTATGTGTATACATAATTCACTTCAACATAAATTATTAAGAACAACTCAAAAACTATTGGTCAAACCTTGATCAAATTTATATGAGATCACATGAGAAGCACCAGCTTTCAAATAAAAAAAGAATCATCGAAATCGGTTCACCCAGAAAAAAGTTATAAGGTAACACAAATAAAAAAAGAACATATAGTCGAATTGAGTACAGTCTACTTTTTGAAGTCGGTAGAAATAACAATGCCTCAATAGTGTTCCTATTTTTACACATTTTGCTTATTTATAATTCTTTTTTTTATAGGATACGGGTGACAAACGAGCACACAGTCCACCTGATGGTAAGTGGTTGCTGTGGCCCATAGACATCTACATCTATCCTCTATTACAAATCAATATGTAGATGCGTTGTCACCCGTGAGGACTAAGATGGAATGCTTCATTTCCAGTAAAAAGGGCCACCGGCCACCTGCACTCACCAAGCGAAACGCAGAGGTAAACCTCTACTTCACGCTGGTTTTCTGTGAGGTCTTGGTATCACCCCGGTTCGAGCCGGCCCATCCGTGCGACAGCAAAAGCTGCCGCGTGGCTCTACCACTGTTAATTTATTCTACTTTAAGCATTATCCGAAGTTTTAATAATCCATTTCGAATGTAATATATTTCACGTCATTCGAATGTGGCGCCGCCCTGGTGGCAGAAAAAGTTATGGAGGCGATATCGTGAAGTGGTCCCACCACGGAATATAAAAAACAACTAGTTTTTTATATTCCGTGAATGGGACATTAGATATTTGACATGAAGCTAGTACAAGTAAGTACTTATCAATCATCATAATATTTTTTATCTATCACGCTCATAGGTAACGACACGATCATAGCACCTGTTGGCACTAAAAATAGTAAATTTGTAATTTTTTGTTTAAATTCTTTAACACTCTCGGTTTTAGGACTTTAATTAGGTTGAGTCTAAAAATAAACAATTAATCTTGATCTAACTCTAATTTATTTATCTCGATTTATTCTTTTGATCTTATAGCAATTCTGAGTTTGCTTTTGCCTTAGATTTTTAACTCAAGATTCTCTATTTTATTTAAGACACTTTTCTGTCGCTTGACTAACTACTTAACTGTTTTATAACTTGTCTATTTTTTATTATTTATCAAATAAAATACTTCTTATTGATGGACATTGTTTAAAATCTTGGTTGTATTAATGTTTTGTCAATAATTTAAAATAAAATTGATAAAATTGAAATAGGCAGCACAAAAGTATTCACAAATTATTAATTTTATATCATTAAATGATTAATTATTATTTTTTAATTTCTGGAAATAGATTTTACAACCCTCAATATTTCTATATCTTTCACTAGATGGCGTCACAGAAACTATAAACAGCGCCATGATTCGCCCTTTGTAAAGTTAGTCCAAAAGACTACAACTTATACTTTTGTAATATAGTAAAGCTACATAAACTATGTATTACGATTAAATTTTTGAATGTCTTTATTAAGACTATACTATTTGTGATAGTCATGGGTTTACAGCGTTACTCATCTATTTAATTTAACGATAAGGGCAATCGTTCGCTTGCGTAAGCGTATTCGTCTGACAAGGCGAGTTGCCTCTTTCCGAAAGGTTTTTCAAAGCAAGACAACATGTAGATACCATAATCATTACATTTATAATATGTCTGTGGTTGACAATAGGCAATTTCAGTGGACGCAAATAAGATTTCAGATGGGATGTGATAAAAAGGGCAAATGATTTCACATGTAAATTATGTAATTTGATTTTTCACATCCCATTATGCAAAAAACTATTTTTGCTGTGTTTCAATCTTTTTTCTCAATATCGAAAACGCACTTATTTCGAAAAAAGAAATTGTTTCTGCTGTCCAAAGGTACGTTTATTTAATTTATTTTATTTTGTTATTTAGAGGCCAATTCTGGCTTACAAAATTCAACTAAAAGATCAGTAAATCTATTATAATCGCCCATCTTGGAAAACAACACTTTCAAAACCTGAAATGCGTTTGCAAATCGGGCCAAATTATGCTGTTTTTCGGTACATTTTGTGACAAAACTAAACCAAATCAAATATAACTAATAACTACAACGTATAGAATGGTTCTTTATCTTCAAATGGTGGTAATTTTTTTGTTGAAAATAATAGTTTTTTACATTGTAAAAAGGATCTTCCCTAGCCATTTACTACAAAATTAACGATACCGGCTCATATTTCGGTACATTTTTTGTTCTATTATCAACATATATTAAGATTTCTAAAAATACTGTAAGTAGGCAGACATATTCAATAAAAAATGCTGGTGATTACTTTTTATCAAAATGTCACAAATGGTCGTAAAAAAAATAAAAACTGATGCTTATTTTTTGACATATTTTGCTGATACGGATGAATCCTAATGGATTGCAATAAGGGTTATTTTTTTTTAGTGTCTGTTTGATTTGTTGTACAAAAATTTCGATGAAACCACAGTCGGCGCTCGGCCGCTATCGTGGGTGGTCGCTGTATCGCCTGCAGCAGCTGGAAAAGATCGCTGTATAAACACAAAAATATTCGAATTTGATACATAGGTACATGACCTGACAAAGTAAAATAATACATACATAATATAAATATTTTTATAATCACAAATTCTTATTATAATGTTTTGTTTCGCTAAAAGCAAGTGGGATTTATAATATATAAATATATATAAATCCTATTCGTCTTGGACTTTATGGAGTGATCTGAAAGTATACGGTGAATGCTACTAGAACTCCTCGACGAGTTGAACTAGGTGTGCCGAGTTTGGGCTCATTATGTTAGTTATGACGAGACCTTACCTCCGGACTTGAAGGAATGACCTGAAGGTGTACTTCGGTAACTGCTGGTGGAACTCCTGGACGAGTAAAATAAGGTATGCCAAGTTTGGGCTCGTTTTGTTAGTTACGACGAGACCTTACCTCCGGATTTGACAGAATGACCTGATGGTGTACGTTGGTGACTACTACTGCAACTCCTGGACGAGTAGAACTAGGTGTGCCGTGTTTGGGCTCGTTTTGTTAGTTATGGCGAGATCTTACCTCCGAACTTGATGAAGAGACCTGATGGTGTACTTCAGTGACTACTACTGGGAGACCTGGACGAGTAGAACTAGGTGTGCCGAGTTTGGACTCGTTTTGTTAGTTATGACGAGACCTTACCTCCGCACTTGATGGAGAGCCCTAATGGTGTACTTCAGTGACTAACTTCTGGAACTCATGGACGAGTAGAACTAGGTGTGCCGAGTTTGGGCTTGTTTAGTTGGTTATGATGGGACCTTACCTCCGGAATTGATGGAGAGACCTGATGGTGTACTTCGGTTACTACTGCTGGAATTCCTGGACGAGTAGAACTAGGTGTGCCGAGTTTGGGCTCGTATTGTTAGTTATGACGATACCTTACCTCCGAACTTGATGAGAGACCTGATGGTGTACTTCGTAACTCCTGGAAGAGTAGAACTGGGTGTGCCGAATTTAGGCACGTCGGAGAAAATATAAATGGTATTACCAAATTCAAGGGCAACTGCGCATCATAACTAACAAACTCGGCACACCTAGTTCTACTCGTCCAGGAGTTGCAGTAGTAGTCCCCAACGTACACCATCAGGTCGTTCTGTCAAGTCCAGAGGTAAGGTCTCGTCATAACTAACAAAAAGAGCCCAAACTCGGCACACCTAGTTCTACTCGTCCAGGAGTTCCAGTAGTAGTCACTGAAGTACACCATCAGGTCTCTCCATCAAGTCCGGAGGTAAGGTCTCGTTATAACTAACAAAACGAGCCCAAACACGGCACACCTAGTTCTACTCGTCCAGGAGTTCCAGTAGCAGACACTGAGGTACACCATCAGGTCTCTCATCAATTCCGGAGGTAAGATCTCGTCATAACTAACAAAACGAGCCCAAACTTGGCACACCTAGTTCTATTCGTCCAGGAGTTGCAGTAGTAGTCACCAACGTACACCATCAGTCAAGTCCGGAGGTAAGGTCTCATCATAACTAACATAATGAGCCCAAACCTGGCACACATGGTACTACTCGTCCCGGACTTCCAGTAGCAGTCACCCAAGTATACCTTCAAGTCACTTCACCATGTTCGGAGCTGAAGTTATCATAACTAACAAAACCAGCTCAAAGTCCACAGCCAACATCTCACTCCCTGTAGATGCCTTCTAGTACTTAGCTGTCTCTGGAGCAGCCATTTATATTTCGTTTCTAAGTATATTTTTGTAGGTAATAAGAAATATGAAAAAAAAACAATCTTTCAAATTATCAAAATGTTTATACTTGATTGCGATTCCCGCAGCTAACCGTGCGTACACTTGTGTGTGTGACCAGTGTCAATGTAATAGTTCGATTCTATACCTATCAATTTTGTAAACGCGTCCTTAAAACATAAATATAACGTATTTAAAAATGTAGGAAAGTTATATTTTATATATATATGTATGTGTATGTATATATTTTATTTGTTACAAAATTATTTTTTTTATAAAATGCTTGCAACGCTACGGGCGAAAATCGTTTCAAATAAATATTAATTTAATGAATGAAACACGGGTGTCGTCTCTCGTGTGGTTTTCAGTGGGGAGATAAGTAGGTGGGAATTCAAGAGGATAACTCTAAGCTCGGTATAACAGGCCGCTGAGAGTTTAGCGCGGACTTTTGTGAAATATTACTCAACACCAAATTTATCATTCAACGCATATAGACAGTGAATTAGAATTTAAAGTTAAAGTGGAAATATTTTTAAAATGGTAGAGCCATGCTACAGCTATATTATGGTTTTATCACGAATGCGTCGGCTCGACCGGGGAAGGACCACGCTCTCAGAACACCAGAGTAAAATAGCAGCTTAATGCTGCTTGTGCTTCGTATGGTGAGCGTAGAGAAACGGATACCATTTTTACTAGTAACGAGGTATTCCATCTTAGTCATCATTAGTTACAACGCGTCTACATCTTGATTCTTTAATCGGGTATTGGTGTAGGTAACTACAGGTGGTGGTGAGTCACATCATTCACTTACCATCAGGTGAACTGAATGCTCCATTGTCACCCTTATGTTATAAAAGATATTACGTTTTAAAATATTTATACCTACAGACAAAAAAAAATTGAAACAGATGATTTATTTAAAACATCGCATTTAAAAATTTGAAAAGAAAACCTCAGTTCGTAAAGAATATGTTACACTATTGTTTATATACTTAGTTATATATGAAAATAGAAGATGAAAAGCATTTTGGGCGCTTTCTATATGCCAATAAACTCGTACGCGGGATTGTACGTGAAATGAATATGAAACACGTCGGCTTAGCGAAGAAATGAAGGGTTATGGAATGTACAAGTATTCATGAATTATTTAAACTCCTTTGTCGCTCTCAGACCAGCAAAGAAGTTTAGACAGGACACTACTTACATTTTCAAGTGACTGCCTCGTTGGTCTAATGGTTGTAGTAGAGCGACTGCTGATCATGAGGTCGCGGGTTCGAATCCCGGGTCGGGCCAAAAAAATCAGTTATTGAGTTATTCCATAAAGAAATTGTTAGTAGCTGCCCGGAGTCAGGAAGTTGGCGGTGTTTCACCCCCGTGCCTCGGAAAGCACGTAAAGCCGTTGGTCCTGCGCCTGATCTCTCACCGGTCGTGTCGGCTTACCATCCCATCGGACTATGAGAGTGAGGGAATAGAGAGTGCACCTGTGCTTGCGCATACATTTGGGCAATATAATCCTCTCCTGCGTCGATGGAGAGTCTCCGTTGAGATCCATTAGAACCGGTGTCTTCAGCACAAATGGCGGTATTCCGTGAGAAACATTTGACGTTTTAGCCCTCTAGTATAGTAATAATTTTCTAGGAATTTCTCGTTGGAACGCTGTGGGAAAAGGGTTTGACTCCCCAACCCTCTTCCCGCAGCATCCCAACGAGCACGGAACAATTACTTCTCGCCTAACAAATAATTGGTCAGGCGCGTGTTTGTTTAAGTGCAATTTATTTATGAAAAATATTACAACACCGCAGAAATTTCTGGTGTTGGGGATAAGGTTCGATAGAAATTAGGGTTCCGTGTCATCAGTACTCTTACTAAAACGTCTTTTCGACGACTGAGATATACTTTTGGTATTCGAAACTATGATAATTTATCTCATTACCATTTTCGCCTGTAGTAACCTGATGAGCAGAGGTATATATTTTATCTATTTTTGCTTGTTTTCTTTGTTATTTTAAATGATTCATCCACATCTCATCACAAATATTTATTTTTATATTTTTCTTTTCTCAACATCCTTTAGTCCAATCACATATGTATTCCTCATCTAATTAAATGATGATGATTCCTCAACATTTCAGCGATCTGTGTTCAGGTTAGGTTACTGTGCGATTTCTATGCCAGCAGACGTAAAACAAGCACCTAATGAGTTAATATCCAAAAGTTGATACGTGATCACATTATTAACGGATTAGTAAGCTGAAGTGACAATGAGCCGGTTATGTAGCTCAAATAACTGATAACTGATGGGTAAGAAAGTTTCTCGAGTAGCAACCTCGTATCGGTAAGCGAAGTGTGGGGCGACCTGGTTAGATATACAGGAAATCGATGGATGCAGGTGGCTCAGGACCGTGCTTTGTCTCATTCCTTGGGGGAGGCCTTTGTTCAGCAGTGGAGTTGTCAAGGGCTGTGATGGTGATAATGACGATGATGAACACATTTTATAGAAATCGAATGATAAAGATACCACTATTGTTAAGATTATATCTCTTCCAAATAGATATCAAAGGATTTATATTTATAAAATACAGAGCTGAAACTCGATTACTGGATTTATATATACGACATAGAATACGGTACATACGTGCCTTGAATATTACATAAGTTTTGTTTTGTTGCTGAAATCGCCAATATATCGCTAACTCACGCTCAAAGTATGTTCATTACTCGACTGCAGCAAAATCCAGTTTAATTTTAGACCACTAGTATGAATTATATTCGAAACATTCGAGTAATTTAAATAATTTATTCACTCGAACGTCGAACGTCGGAACCATGTTTGATTTTATAACTCTCTAGAGACGTCCGTTGCATGCAACGCTGTATTATATTTTGTTTTTAAAGTTCTTTGTTTAACTAGTTTTGTTATGGGTTAAAAGGTATACCTTTTTTGTAATATTATATGTTACTGCGCTAAAGGTAAAAAATATTACCTCATATAATGGTAAAAACGCTTTATTTTAATAGGTAAATCATAATATATTATGGTTGCAACACGATGCACCAGGGAAACAGAAAACCAAGTAAATGCAGAATAATACTACTGTGTTTTGTATGATAGGAAATTAGAACCATTTATTTCTGATAAAGAAACATTATTAAATCTTAGACAACACGGGTGAGTAGGCATCCCTGTTTAATTCTTAAGCCAGGATAAATGTCTGTGGACCATAGCATCTATGAAACATTCGGTTGCATGCTGTTCCATGCTGTTCCTTCTGTATATCAATGATATATTGCAAACCGGTAACATTATTTGCTATGCGGATGACAGCACTGGCGATGCTTTATATACCGGCCGTGCCAATATTTCTCGGGAAAACTTCGTCGAGTACCTGAACAAACTTGTGTCGTCGAGAATTTGTTGAATAATGTCTCGGATTGGGGGTGACTAAATCTAGTCCAGTTTAATCCCCAGAAGACACAAGTTTGCACGTTTACCGCTAAAATGAACTTCTTTGTCGTATCTCCTCAGTTTCAGGGCACTCCCTTTGTTGCCTCAGCCAGTATATTCAGTTTTGTAGTCACCTGGAAGACAAGGCCAAATTGGTCTCTCAAAAGCTTCGCGTGCACAGCAGAGCAGGACAGCATTTTATGCCGGCACACCGGGCGCAGATTCGGCCTCACATGGAAAACTGTTCCCATATCTGGGCCGGGGCTCCCCTATTCCATCTCCTTACACTTCTGACTGCATCCCGCTCAGAGTGGCTCGAATTGTGGACGACCGAGTTCTCTCCAATTGTATCGATTCACTGGCGCTGCGAAGAGATGTTGCATCCCTTTGCATTTTCTATAGCATTTACCACGGGGAGTGTACTGAGGAATTGTTCGGAATAATTTCAGCTGCCAAATTTCACAAACGCACATCGCAACAAAACTTAGGTTGCTATCCACATCATCTGGATGCTTGACGGTCCACTACTGTACGATTTACTAGAAGTTTTCTTCCTCACACGTCTACTTTGTGGAATCATTTGCTACCGGTGATTTTGCCGCACCGAAACGACTTAGGGACCTTCAAGAAACGAGCTTTTCCCTCTTTAAAATGGCGGCAACGCACTTGCAGTTGCCCTGATGTTACAGTTGTTCATGGGCGGCGGTCGGCACTTTCTATCAAGTGAGCCGCATGCTCGTTTGCCCCTCTTCATGTACACGAATTACACAATTACTGACGATTCCTCTGAAGAAGCATCTATAAAACCGTGTTAGGTTGTCGTTGTGTGTATCCCCTCATCCTAACTTGATGAATTATTCATGAATTGTTTCAATCGTTATATAAGATAATTAACGGAAAAGCAGCTTTATCAAGGTTTTAAACAAAACTGGGGTTTTTTTCTATTTCCCTGTTACAAGTTAAGTGATAGGAAGCCGCATTACACGTTAGAGTTCAAAGTCGTTTAGTTGCCTTTGATGATTTATAATAATGATTCTGTGTTAATACAGCGAAGGAGTAGAATGTCCTGCCCGCGTCTGTTTTTCCGAGTGAGACTCTTCAAGGTACGTGTTAACAGGCTTCTCCTAGGCAAACTCGCTCCATCGTAGACTTCATCTTTGCGCTCGGGCCAGCTTGAGGTCAAGTGTGAACCCATTTTTAATAATAAAAACAACGCTTTTTATAGCTACAGCTTACGTTGGTCCCATTGCTGGGCAGCTTCTGAGGTGGTTTTGGTGTAGAGAAGAGACCGCTGCGCTGTCCCATTGAATTTTCGCAGAATTACATATCTTCGAGATTGTTGATATATAAATACAAACAACGAAACAATAGTGTATCTACCGTGTATGGCGGTGTAAGAGTATCCACTACCCCATATCATCCCTTGGGTGTCGTAAGAAGCGACAGAGGGAAACAAATCAGGAGACGGACAGCAGCGTCTTCCAAATAACGAAATAATAAAAAGGAGAGCCGGTACGATTACGCGCTGTGAGGCATTCCATCTCAGTCCTCAGAGGTGACAACGCATTTGTAGCCTGCTTTGTTTGTAGTTTGCTCGTTTTGCTGCTATTTTTTGCTCGTATTCTGTGAGAGCACTAAGGTGCTGTTTCTCCCGGTCGAGCCGAAGTATTCGTGCTGCAACCCTAATAAAACTGCAGCATGGCTCTAGCACGTATTAAACTTTATTATTCAAAGTAATGTCAATTACAAAATCAGTCATTAAAGTGTTTCACACTGAATTTTACTAACCCTTTGAAGTTGTACACAGAAAAGTAGTCTTACCAGCTATTTCTCTTAGGTGATAAGACTTCTTTCCCATTTCATCTTTATACCACTATATAAACGCGCTTTATTTGTTGTGTTTCAGATGCAGAGTCCAGGCTAGCTCCAGTAGAACCCTGAGGGCTTTTGCTGACAGGTTTGATTGTATGAACTTGCTGCATGGTTCGTGTGATGTCAAGTTTAAGGATCTTGTATTACTAATACATTTGATTCATGATGGTCAAAATAAAATATTTAGTTATTTTAATTTATTTATTTATAGCATATACAAGTATATATACATATATACACTTGTATATACAAGTGTATATAGTATATACAAATACGAAATTGATTATACACGAAAACATAGGCTTTTTGTCGTCTTTCAGAATGAAATGTCAATTGCTTTTGATCTCGAAATTGAGATTGTTTTGAAATAAATAAGATTATTAGCGTAGCTTTAGATGTTTGTTTGAAACATGCTTTATCAACTGTCATGTAGTGAACTAGATTTGCCTTTCGGCGACAAGGTTTTACGCAGCAATGGAATATAATACGTAGTGAGAGTTTGTAACAAACAAAATAAATTAAAGAGAATGGCCACAGGCCGAATTCGCTTCATATTAAAGTAGTAGCTCGTCTCGTCTTTGCCCTGGTTTAACAATTATTTAGCTATAATTTATTTTCGTTTTTTTTTATTACAGTGAAAAACGAACTCCTCAGTACGGATAGACAGTCTCCCTAATGGTAAGTGGTTACTGTAGTCCATAGACACCTACAGCAAACTTTAAACAAAAAAACTAACTGGCACTGCAAAAATATGTTGCATCTCTTTGCTTATTTTATCGCATATTCCCCGGGGATTGCTCTGAGAAATTGTTCGGATTAATTCCATCCGCTCAATTACACCATCGCACATCGCGACTAAACTCGCGATACCATCCATAACATCTTTTTTTTTCTCGCGGTTTTCTTCCTCGCACAACTTCCTTGTGGAATCAACTACCACCAGCAATTTTCCGGATGGAGACAACTTTAAGAAAAGAGCCTACTCCTTTTTAAAAGGCCGGCAACGCATCTGCAATTCCCCTGGTGTTGCGGTTGTTCAATGGCGGCCGTAGTCACTTACCGTCATGCTCGTTTGCCCCCTCTCCTATAAACGAAAACGAGGTTAAAGTTGTATTATCACCACTGAGGCTTAAGATGAAGAGCCTCATAACCTGTAATTACACTGGCTTTGATTCGATCCTGAATAGTTCCAGAAGGACTCCATTACTTTAGAGGAGTCCTGCTACCTAGAAACTATCAGACATGAACTTCGTAAGTTATACTGCGCTATAATACGCTGCAGTGTGGCTTGCAGCGTATTATAGCAGCAGTACGAATGAGGGCATCCACGATTTTTTCTGCCACCAGGGCTGCGCCACTAGAAAGTGAGGTATAGTATTTGACAGATTTCATAGCGGGGAAGTATGGAGTGTAGAGTAGAAGGAGAACCATCTTATAAGGTACGAAAGTTGAAAAAGTGTCCCACTATATACTGAAAATAGAGGTTCCAAAACCTACCACAATAGCGCTGGCTTCTGAAAAACTACGATATGAATATAGCTGTTGTAGACGAAGTGAAGTCAGCTGAATTCAAATATTTAAAAAATTTCATGACTAGAGTAGTTAGTAAAATGCTAATATACAAAACCTCGACTATTTACGTAGTACAAAATAAAGCGGATTGGTCGGTCCTTGTTTATTTCTTCATTTTTATTCTAATTAATTTTGGCGCTTTTTTTAAATTTATCTTATGCTACTGCAGCGCCACCCTTATTGGACACGTTTTTAGGGACACTTTTCATATATAGAGATGGTCCTCCTTCTACTCTACACTCCATACGGGGAAGTTAATTTGTTCGGAAAATGTCAAAGTTAAAAGTTATTGTTTCTTTTTGTACTATTAGTTATATTAATATAAATTAATAACATTAAAAATAAATAAACCAAACCACAGATATTCATAACAGTAGAAAAGTTAAAAAAATGTTAAAAATGTGCAAATAATTAAAGAGCAAATCACTAAGGAATTGATTAGTGTATTAATATAATACTATAGCAACTGATAAACATTTATTTAAAAACAACTTCCCAATTAAATTACATTGTGTAACAAAAAACTTTACCTCATTGTCAACTAGCGACATCTAGTGAGCAGAAAATTATTAGTCCTCATTAGTCGACGCGTAGGCTATGGGGCCACACTCGCACAAGACAGCGTGAAATATATTTCAGCATCACCTAATGCTGCTGCGTTTTGAATGGTGAATGCAATAAACATTTTCATTGCCATGATGTTTTTTTTTTTATAGGATAAGGGTGACAAACGAGCACAAAGTCCACCTGATGGTAAGTGGTTGCTGTGGCCCATAGACATCTACATCTATCCTCTATTACAAATCAATATGTAGATGCGTTGTCACCCGTGAGGACTAAGATGGAATGCCTCATTTCCAGTAAAGAGGGCCTCCGGCCACCTGCACTCACCAAGCGAAACGCAGAGGTAAACCTCTACTTCACGCTGGTTTTCTGTGAGGTCGTGGTACCACCCCGGTTCGAGCCGGCCCATCCGTGCTACAGCAAAAGCTACCGCGTGGCTCTACCACTGTTTTAGTATTTAAATTTTACACTAAAAATATTATATTTAAAAATTTCATATTTTCAATTTTTTTCTCAGACGTGCAGGATTTCTTACGATGTTTTGCTTCACTGTTAAGTAATTGGTGAATCAGAAATTAAAACAGTAAAATTGCAATGAACAATATGATTGGTGTCGACGGGGTTCGAACCCGGGTTGCTCGCCTACTGTTTAATTTACAGCGAGCGCTTAGCCCCTGAGTTACCATGACTATAACACTCGAATAATTTATTCATTAAGCTTATGCTGCCTGAAAGATGGTCAAAGGTAGTAGAAAGCGATGGACAATACTTTGAATAACATATACTGTACCAATTTCAATTCCAAAAGTTTCAATAAAAAACTTAAAAATTTATATGTACACCCAATATTTGTATAAATTCAGCAATAGCTTTTTATAGAATGAGGTGTGGTCACACAGTCCACCTGATGGTAAGTGGACGATGTGGCCCATAGACTTTTACATATTATTGTATCTTGGATTAAGAATAAAAATTAGACATGTTGTCACCCCTAAGGATTAAGTTAGAACGCTTCGTTATCAGTAAAGAGTTTCCGGTTACACTCACCATACGAAACACAGCACCATTCAGATGCTATTTACGCTGGTATTCTGTGAGAGCGCGGTTCTTCCCCGGTCGATCTGACCCATTCGTTCGGCAACCATAGATAGCTGCAGTGTGGCTCTACTAAAGCTTTGAGCTACTAGAGTTTTCACGTGGTAGAGCCTTTCTACAGCTATATTAATAGTATAGTTGTAGCACGAATGGGTCGGCTCGGCCGGGGAAGGACCACGCTCGCACAGAATACCAGCGTAAAATAGCAAATTAAAGCTGCTGTGTTTAGTATGGTGAGTGTAGAGAACCGGAGATCCATTTTACTAGAAAAGAAGCATTCAATCTTAGTCGTAACGGATGACAACGCATATGCATTTTAATTCACAAACGAAGATAGATGTACAAGTCTATGGGCCACAGGAACCACTTACCATCAAGTGGACTGTGTGCTCGTTTGTCACCCATATTCTATAAAAAAAGCTATTTTAAAAATAATTACAAAATGAATGTTGTGAAAAACTGCACAGAGTCTAATACAAAAAAAGTGTTTTATTTACTTTCAAAAGGTAACATTATTCTACTTTTGACCAACGATAAATAAATACCTTCCATTTTGTTACATCACAATGTCAGAGAAAAGTATGTTTATGACGACCATTTAGACGACTCAACACATTCGAGGGGATTACAGTTTATCAAATTTCGTGTGAACCAAGCAAATATTTCATATTTATCTGTGTTTATACAGGAATACAAAACTTGAGACCCGAAATGTACGCAATTTAATATCCGAAGCCACCGGTGGTTATTTGGCTAGCAATATTAATAGAAAATCACAGGCGAAGATGTGACTGATGGTTTATTAGCGCACATTAACCTGTTTATATCATTATTACCGTCATCATCATCATCATCATTCATTAATATACTGCTGTTGGCAAGAAAACGATTCTATTAATTAAATTATCTTTATAGTTTCTATTGAACATCCCTTAGGCAGCTCCTACCACACCACGGACAAAATAAGGTAATCGCTTGTAAATTGTGTATGAAACATTCCATCTCTTTCTCTTCCAATATTTTTATTTTATTAATTCGATATTTCATACGTATTGTTCAAACTGGATCCAAGCCAGTAAATAATACTCGTGATATTTAGCTGTATTATGACAGAGCTAGAGTTATGGTTGGCGAGTTTGAATTTGTAGCACCCTGAGGACTTACGAAATATGGAATGTACAAAATAAACATAATATATCGTGTATGTCTGATGAGGCAATACGGCAGAACTCACTAGGGTTGTCACCCGTATTTTTAAATGCACTAGCGATCCGCCCCGGCTTCGCCCGGGTATGATTTATTGATGTAGCGTTATTTTTATTTAGATTCAAGATAGTCGAAGACTATATCTATTTTTAAATTTTTCTTTATTAAAAAATTTAAAAATTTCGGATAAAATATAATTAAGGTCTTTCCTGGCATTGCTCTTTATCTGTTCGTAAAGTTTTATTGCAAAACGTTCAGTCATTCCGAAGATTAGCCCGGACAGGTAGACAGACGGACAGACAGATGAATTATTTTAAAAATTATGTATAGATATTATATAAATAATCCCTCGAGCTTAATAAAACCCGAGTATTTCAATATTACAGAGAGTCACTTCAATTGTATAGATATATGATTCAGTATGTATAGATATATGTACGTTATTTCAAGCGAACGTACAATATATTTTATGAGAGCAATTATTTACTAAATGAACTGAACAGGTTGAACCCATAAATGATAGTGAGCACTGAAGAACATTTTGTTGACAGCACAAAAGACACAATTTTTTTTATTACTAAATAATTTATTACTAAATAGAGACTGCGTCACTTAGTTAGTTCGGCGTCAGTCGCCGTCGTGAGTGGACATTGTTTCGGTTGTTAGCAGCGGCTCAAAAAGATCGCTGTACAAATACACAATATTCGAATAACCAAATTTCTTAAATAACTGATTATAATAATAATGAGAGATTTTTTTATACAAAATTTTAAAAGCACAGAATAAATAATAGTAGTATGTACTAAAAGTAAGTAGTATCAATTTTTTCGTCATGGGTGTCGTTTTCATGGTTCTCGAGGGTGCTAAAGCCGACAATGCTGTCGAAATGTAAATCCAAGATGGCCGCTGAATTAGGTATCAATTTTTTCATCATGGGTGTCATGTCATTTTCAAGGTTTTCAATTTTGTTGAAGCCGATAGTGCTGTCGAAATGTAAATCCAAGATGGCGGCTGCAATAGTTATCAATTTTTTCATCTTGGGTGTCATTTTCATGGTTTTCGAGAGAGTTGAAGCCGACAGGGTTGTCGAAATGTAAATTTAAGATGGCGGCTGCAATAAGTATCTATTTTTTCATCATGGGTGTAATTTTCATGGTTTTCGCGGGTATTGAAGCTGATAGTGTTGTCGAAATGTAAATCCAAGGTGGCGGCTGCAATAGATATCAATTTTTTCATCATGGGTGTCATGTCATTTTCAAGGTTTTCAATTTTGTTGAAGCCGATAGTGCTGTAGAAATGTAAATCCAAGATGGCGGCTGCAATAGTTATCAATTTTTTCATCTTGGGTGTCATTTTCATGGTATTCGAGAGAGTTGAAGCCGACAGGGTTGTCGAAATGTAAATTTAAGATGGCGGCTGCAATAAGTATCTATTTTTTCATCATGGGTGTAATTTTCATGGTTTTCGCGGGTATTGAAGCTGATAGTGTTGTCGAAATGTAAATCCAAGGTGGCGGCTGCAAGAGATATCAATTTTTTCATCATGGGTGTCATGTCATTTTCAAGGTTTTCAATTTTGTTGAAGCCGATAGTGCTGTCGAAATGTAAATCCAAGATGGCGGCTGCAATAGTTATCAATTTTTTCATCTTGGGTGTCATTTTCATGGTTTTCGAGAGAGTTGAAGCCGACAGGGTTGTCGAAATGTAAATTTAAGATGGCGGCTGCAATAAGTATCTATTTTTTCATCATGGGTGTAATTTTCATGGTTTTCGCAGGTATTGAAGCTGATAGTGTTGTCGAAATGTAAATCCAAGGTGGCGGCTGCAATAGATATCAATTTTTTCATCATGGCTTTCATTTTCATGATTTCGAGGGTGTTAAAGTCGATAGTGCTGTCGAAATGTATATCCAAGATGGCGGCTAAAACAGGTATCACTTTTTTCACCATGGCTGTCATTTTCATGGTTTTCGAAGATGTTGAAGACGATAGGGCTGTCGAAATGTAAATCCAAGATGGCAGCTGTAATAGGTATCAATTTTTTCGTCATATTTAAATTGTATTTGTAAGCTAGTTATTTAAATTCGATTGATTGATCACTACACAACCAAAATGTAAAAAAGAAATAATATCAAAAACATTTAAAATTACAACCCTATTGATCCAATGGAGCGTATGTAATTATGTCTTCAGCTAGGCTTAGTTTCCGTACTGTCCATATATACTGTGGTTAAGTGTTGCGGCTACCGCACGCATGTTAATTTCACCGACTCTAGATAAACCTACTTCAACGTTAAGTATAACTTATTACTTACATAAACCGCCACATGGCGATCACGCATCGTTAAACATTAAATTTCAAAACATTTTTCGATGTTAAAGATGACTCGACACGATGATGAATCCGGTAACTGAGGAATAACATTCTGTAGTAAGAGGAAATACGGGCCGAAAGACTTGAAAATTAGGTATTGCATGCCGTAAGCGCTAGGCGCGCCGGTATGTTCTACTAGGGCCTAAAAATTAAGATTCCAACGTTTTGTCGCATGAAATCGTATCTAGCAAATAAAAGCACTTTGTCAGAAAGATAAATGATTGTTGAACTTATTAATGTTTTTTTAAATCGATAAATGCTATTTTTACACAAAAAAGGGTTTTAGTGGCCTATGGTGTGGATTTATCAAGTCCACATGGTATCGTAATCAAGGTAACTTTTGAAAACTTCAATTGTTCAACTCAATGATTTCTTATATTTACGCGAACACTACACATTTTTAAATAAAACTAATTTTACAGATTTTATCGCGTATATTAACTTATTTTTATATTCCCGACGTTTCGGGTGCTTTCCAGCACCCGTGGTCACGGGGGACTGAGTTGTTTGACGTCCTGCTGTCATAGTTAGCCCGGCTACCTTGAGTTTTTTAATATTAATTTTTGGTTCGATTTATGCAGAATGAGCTTACAGTATCTAGCTTACTGCAGCCTTCCCGATACGTCGGTGCTTCACGTCAGTTTGTGAACATGTTCAAGATCGTCCCCGCCATTACATTAGATTTGATAGACCACAAATCCTCGCAAAAGAACACCGATTCCTCCCAAGGATGATTCGCGAGGCTATTGAAATTAAAAAACATCCTAATTTCAACAGAGAAGATGGATGGGTGCTGCCATCTGCTTGGGATCCCATAATTAATAAAATCTAATCCAAACCCAAGTATACCACTGCTAGACTTCAAGATACTGTAAGCTCATTCTGCGTAAATCGAACCAAAAATTAATATTAAAAAACAGAAGGTAGCCGGGCTAACTATGACAGCAGGACGTCAAACAACTCAGTCCCCGTGACCACGGGTGCTGGAAAGCACCCGAAACGTCGGGAATATAAAAATAAGTTAATATACGCGATAAAATCCGTAAAATTAGTTTTATTTAAAAATGTTCAACTCAATCTATTTTTTAAACTCTTCATCTATCATGTGGGAAGCCATGAAATGTAAATGTCAATTAAATTTTGTTTTGTTTAGTTATAATTAATTTTTTTCGGCTAAGATATGGCAACATTTTTGGTGTTTTAAGCAGCCTTGTACTAATATATTTTGCTAAATAGACAGTGTCTCACTCCGTCATTAGTAGTCATTTAATAGTTATGAAAGTGTTCTTTGATGACTGCTACTGGAACTCCTCGACGATGAGAACTAGATGTGCCGAGTTTGGGCTCGTTTGGTTAGGTATTTTTTATAGGATCGGGAGACAAACGAGCACACAGTCCACCTGATGGTAAGTGGTTGCTGTGGCCCATAGACATCTATATTTATCCTCGTTTGCGTTGTCAGCCGTGAGGACTAAGATGGAATGCCTTTTTTCCAGTAAAAAGGGTCTCCAATTCTCTACACTGACCATACGATACAAAGCAGCATTAAGCTGCTATTTTACGCTGGTATTCTGTGAGAGCGTGGTCCTTCCCCGGTCGAGCCGACCCATTCGTGCCACAACTATACTACAAATATGGCTGCAGCATGGCTCTACCATATATAAATTATTTACATATAATTAGTTATGATAAGACCTCACCTCTGGACTTGATAGAGTGACTTGAAAATGTACTTTGATGACTGCTACTGGAACTCATAGACAAGGAGAACTAGATATGCCGAGTTTGGGTTTGTTTTGTTAGTTATGATGAGACTTTACCTCCGGACTAGATAGAGTGACTTGAAAGTATACTTTGATCACTGCTACTGGAATTCGTCGACGAATAAAACTACAAATTACATTTTTTAAATTTTTTTTTACTCTCATATGAGTATTATGTGTCATGCAATCTTGGATTTTCCGAACTATTTTTAAATTGAAGTTTGACATAAAATTATCGGAAAATTGGAAGTATAATAAGGTATTAGTGAAAAACAATAACAGACCCATGGGTAACTGAATCAAAAAATCATTTATATGTACTATCAAAAGTTAGGTTATAGCCTAAGTTAGGTATACCAAATGATATATGTATTTTGTTATAGAATAAGGATAACAAACGAGCACACAGTCCAACACAGTATACACCAAAGGGGTAAGTGGATGCTATGGCTCATAAGCATCTACATCAATCTTCGATTAAGAATCAAAATGCAGATGAATTGTCACCACTGAGGACTAAGATGTAATGCCTAGTTTCCAGTAAAAAGGGTCTTTGTTTCTCTACACTTACCGTACGAAACACAGCAGCTTTAAGCTTAGCAGCTGAAGGCTGCTGTGTTTCGTACGTAAAATAGCTTTTACGCTGGTGTTCTGTGAGAGCGTGGTCCTATCTCGGTCGAGTCGACACATTCGTGCTACAACTAATATACATCGTTGTTCTATCACGTATGAAAAATAAAGTAGCGATGTATGTCACTAAAGTGCAATTTGAATTTTAATTTATCAGTATTATGACAGCGATGGTATTCGAACTAACCTCGTTCGCAGCTCAATTTGTGTTGGGTTATTTTTTGGGGTTAGGAATTATTTCATATTTTAGTTTTTTTAATTAAAATTGAAGTGGTTTTACCTTTTAATATAGCATGTTAAAGGAATATTCAAGCGCATTCCTTTCGTAATACAATTTTAATCTGTTTCGAATTACGTCACGCGTTGTTGCTAACTTGGCTGGTTCCCTCACCTTAATAGCATTTTTATTCGCATACTTGAACTTGTCTGTGATTTCGTGTATAAATCTCAGTAAAGTCTTGTTTATGCCATCTTTTTAAATATAGGTTTTCTATGAACTTTTTGTATCGTTCCAACTAACATATATCTTTTTGAATATTGCTGCAGTATTTTAGGAATGCTTGCAATTGTTGACTAAGTTAGCTATATCACTCTAGGTAGTAGCATTTCTTTTTTGCCAGGGGTCCGCCTGTGTAGATACCACCATTTTACATATTTATGCGTCCAAATACAGGATTACTCGCATCACTATATTTTGGCCTGAAAGGTACAGAGAGCTAGTGTATTTAGAGGCAGTGAGATTTTATATCTTTGTCCTCAGAGCTGACAACGCAGCTGTAGTATTTTTTTTGAAGTTGGATTTTCATGAGCTGAAGTAGCTACTAACCATCGATCATTGTCAAGACTGTAATTTTGTTTAACACTTCAGTTTAATAAAAAAATAGAATCCAAGAATAACTTTATAATATGAGTACCTAGTAAATAATTACAACAGTTTAACGGATAACTTAATTGCCATCGATATATATGTACTACGCACTAGATTTCGCATTCCGAACATTGACTATGTTCAACTGAACTGTACTGCAATCCGTACTCTAAACTAAATACTGCGTGAATTGAAGATTTGTGAATTCCATAAGATAATTATTATTACATGAGATTTAAAAAAATGTTTGTTTAGATTAAGATAAGAGTATTTTATATTAAATTCTTATATTTATTTTATATTAGTATCTTATATTAAATTAAAGTCTTCGCACATACGTAACTCTACTATCTCCCGCGCATGCTCGAAGACATAGAGTTGCGCATAATTTTTGTTTGGAATAGCTTCTTTAATACGTAGGACATATAGTTCAATGTTAATTGCCAAATTATTCTAATAAACAGATAGATGGATGGATGGTCTTAAAGCGTGTAATTATACTGGCTCTTCATAATTTACAGACCGACACACAACAGTCAAAGCACCGCTGTTTGGCGGCAAGTATTTAAGAGGATGGCACCTACACAGACAAACTACTGGGCAGAACAGGAGTGCCGCCACCTAGTAACACTAAATTGTTTTTATTTTTGCGAGTGAATCATTTTTTAATGTGTACTTTATCCGTATCACTTTTGGGTTCAAAATCACCAAGACGATGAATAAAAGTTTGGATATACGATAAAAATTATAACAATAAGCCTATTACTATCACTAAACTTACGATAAAACTATAGTTGACCGTGTAGTAGCGGTGTGAGAATATCCACGACCCCATTTCGTCCCGTGAGTGTCGTAAAATGCAACGGAGGGAAATTGAAACAGGAGATGGGTAGTAGCGACTTCCTGATAACAACTTCAAATTATAGAAGCTGTGGTTGCTAACCGCAGGCGGGTTAGTTGGTAAATTGGACGTCTTATGTGTCTTAAAGTTGATTTGGATATATAATAATAATATTATCAAACATTGGATCAGATCAGGATAATCTTGCGCAATAGTTTTTCTTTGATGATGCCTCGCTTAGAGGCGAAAATTATCGAAGAAGTATCGAAGGCCCTGTGTTCTTTCTAGTATAGTAGTTTTGGAGTAGTGACAGGGATAGTGCTAGCAATTGAGGGAGGGCGGAAGGTGCTCATCAAACTAGGTAAGATACATATTTTTTCTTTACACGAATTCAGCAATTTATTTATAACATCTAAAAGGTATGAGTTGGTTTTATTACAAAATCTACTTGACATACATAATTAATTAAGTTTTTTTAAAGTAAAGTACTAGCAATATTAAAAATATTCCGTATAACCACTCCTGGCATTGAGTTATACAAGACTAGAGGAGCAAACCACATTACCGCGCGTTGAAAAAAGTGAAGTCACTATCTAACCGCGAGGACGTAGCTTTGAAACCACTAAACCATAAAAAGTAAACATATATCACTGTCTCACTTACACAAGTCGCGAAAACAATACCGTCGCTAAGATTAGATAGACACACAAACATGCAGTCGCGGGTTGGTATTGCCTACTATATGAAATTTTACCCAAAAATAAGCAATAAAAAGGAGTTTTTCTTTAAGCTGCAGTTATTGTGGTGTAATTGTGTTATTATTGTGTTAGTGACGGTGGTAGAGCCGCCTTTTGCTGTTGCACGTATGGGCCGGCTCGAGCCGGGTTAGTACCACGACCTCACAGAATACCAGCGTGTAGTGGAAGCTGTGCTTGCGCGTTTCGTCTGGTGAGTGCAGGTGACCGGAGGCCCAATTCCCCCCCACCCATCAACATGGTAGCGGAATTACATCATAAACTACCCCAGGAGGGTACCAGTACCCCTGGAGAATCCCTCGCTGAGCATCCACGACCATGCTATTCCACTCCTGAGCGTGGGTGCTCAGGCTGCGTATTCTGGGGGGGGGGGGCGGGAAATTCCGCTCAACACAATAACTGCACGGTGCAAACTGAGCAACAAGACCAAGGCGACCCCTGCCACGCTATCCGTGAATTTCTGCAACATCAGGGGACTTCACTCGAACCTAAACGCCGTCCACTACCATCTCGAGACGGCGAAGCCGGCCTTGCTCTTTCTGACCGAGACGCAGGTTTCCTCTCCGGCTGATACTTCGTATCTCTCCTACCCGGGGTACAAATTGGAGCACTCCTTTATATACAAATTTTAAACTAATCTTCTGATGTCCATTTTGTTCGATATTTAGATCAGTAGTCAAAAAAGGCATTTGATTAAGTCTCAATAGGCTCAAAAATTTGAAGATAAATTTTTATTTTCAAAATGAGGTTTTTTGGCTGTAGAACCATGTTTTGCGTCAATTTCTAGGGATCTAAGGAATGATAATAAATTATAATTAAACATATAAAAAAGTGAATCCCGGCAACGGAGATTTTTTAAATCAGTTCATGCTTTTTATTGCATAAATCATGAAAAAAGAATGAAATGCAGATTTCCCGCTAATTTAAATATACCAAATATACCCTTAGTATATCCTTGAGGTGTACCCTGGAGCATATTTCATAAAAAAACAATCATCAAAATTGCTTCACAATTGGCGTAGATATCGTGAAACAAATATACAAAAAAATGTATAGACAGAGAAATAGACGAGTTGGAAACCAGAAATCAGAATTTTTTTAATTATCTGTTTGTAAAAACGCTGTGGTTCCCCACCTACCAATTGTAGCAACTTGACAAATATTGCCTATGAGGCAATCTATGGGGGAAGCCTATGGAAAGTGGTCTTTGGATAGGCTGTAATGGGGATGATGTTGATAAGCTTAAGATAACCCTAAACTCATTCAAAATATAAAAATGTAAACATATTTTTATAGGTATGGGGTTTATTGTAATGCGAAATGAAAATTATTATCATTATGCCTATTTTTTTATTTTCCATCGAAAAACTTGTCGAGTAACTTATAATAACATAAGCTACGGAAAATCTCGAGAGACATATAAAGATACAAGTTTATTCAGGATTTATTAAAAGTATGAGACGAAAATGGTACAAGGGGAACTGCTTGAATAAACAGAGCAATATTTCGTGTCATGTTTATTTTCATAACGTAGAAAGAACTCGAGACCCTTTTTACTAATAAAGAGGTATTTCATCTAAGTCCTCATGGTTTCCGATGTATATGCATTTTGATTCTTATTAACAAATAGATAGAAACATACGTTATGAACCACACCATTAATTTACTAGGTCAACTGTATGCCCGATTGTCACATTACTTCTTTCAAAAACATACATATAATATGGTTGGCCATCATCCACCGTGCATTTCTCAATTTTATTTCTCACAGCATCATCACGCCGGTATTCTATGAGAGCGTGAATCCGGTCGAGCCGACCCATTTGTGCTACTACCATAATATAGCTGCAGCAAGGCTTTACCACGTATAAAGTTGTCTCTTACCTAACTTCTAGTAAGCGTACTTAATATTTAATAATCATATCACCATAATCAAATATTTTATAATTAATCTTGTATACTAAAATTTATTGATGCTACTGCAGCAAGGTGAAATTTTAAATTCAATTGATGAAAAACGCACACGTGAAACGCAGACTGAAAACACTATGAACTTTCAAATTTGGATAAATGCAAATATTGGGAATCCGAAGCGACGCGACGTAGCGAAAATCGTTCAGCAAATAGAACCGAGTGTCGCTTGACGCTACAAAATAAACAAGGTGATACGTAACTAGTTTGTCTTTTAATTAGATTTATCCGTTTTATTTGTTACTGTAAAATTAACTATTATATTAAGATTTAGTGGTTGGTGTTTTTAAATAAATAAATAAAATAAAAAAATATGAACGATCCGCTATAGTTGATTGATCAACCATAATTTCGCAGAAGTCACATACATACTTTTGAAAAGGTTTAATTTATATTTATTAGGCTATTTCTTTTCACGCCCTAAAGCTTAGTATAGCTGGCTAATCATCGTAAAAAACTTGGCACTACAACGCGGGGAATAGAACGGGGATTTTTTGATAACGACTCAAAATACGAAAACACCGAGTTTGCCAACCCGCCTGCCAAACATAGCAACTAAGGCAAATCTTTCCCTATGAGGCAATATTATCGATTTTGGACTCAATGTAAAGGCTTGCTAAGAGCTATGAGCTCGTATTGGTGACGTCAATATGGTTAGAACTACTCTTACCAGTCCCGGGCACAAGTGCAAAGTAGCGAGTCTTTTGGTTTTTTACAGGATACATTTCGGGGAATGTACGAAGGAATTGCATAAAATCTTCTAAACAAGTTCTTCTTCTTTAGAAGATACTTGAACTTTATTCAATTTTAAGCGATCCAAGGTCGCCTTCTTATCTTAAGGATAACTTTAATTTTCTTCATTCGATTAACGGTCGAATACCACGACAATCAACCCATCTAAGGATAAAGTTTCCACAGCATAGGTCTAATTTTTTCAGGTCCTCTTTTACGATACAAGCCACGTCTTTGGAATACACCCCCCCCCCGATGATATTAAGAATGCTACTAATAGAAACTCCTGTAAATTACTTTTTAATAGAAACTCCTTTAAATTACTTTTACGACAACATTTCCTGAGGGCACTTACTAACTGACATTTTTTTCTTCAAATATTTATTTATTACATATATGTATGTATGTATGTATTATTGTATATAAATATATGTTATATATATTTAAATCGACCCCTGTTACGCTATCCGTGAATTTTTGTAACATCAGGGGACTTCATTCCAACCTTAACGCTGTTCATTACCATCTAGAGACGGCGAAGCCGGCCTTGCTCTTTTTAACCGAGACTCAGATGTCCTCTCCGGCTGATACTTCATATCTCTCCTACCCGGGGTACAAATTAGAATACTCCTTTGTGGCCCCGGGCTGGAGTTTGCGTATACAACAGAGAGGACATCTGTTTTCGACGTCTAGGCAGTCTTGAAGGTACGGACCTGTCCATCCTATGGCTGCGCGTAGACAGCGACGACCATCCCCGCGTCTACGCGTGCGTCTATAGGTCCCATAGCGATAATGCCGGCACAGACAGACTCATCGACCACGTCCAAATGGCTGCAGACTCATTGCTACAACAGGTCCCATCCGCAGAGATCGTGATACTCGGTGATTTCAACGCCCACCACGCTGAATGGATTGGTTGACGTTTAATCAATCATGCGGGTAGATCTGTCTATGACTTTGCCTTGGCATATGGTCTAACACAACTGGTTACTTCGCCTACGCATATCCCAGATGTGGAAGACCATGTACCTTCCCTGTTGGACCTTCTGCTGACCTCTCATCTGGATGGATATCAGGTCTCCGTCAATGCCTCTCTGGGCTCTTCGGACCATTGCCTGATCCGGAGTACGGTGCCACTCACGCTCCAATCACAGTTGCGATCTGCAGCTTGCCGCCATGTTTGGCACTATAGGTCAGCCGATTAGGACGGGATGCCGTCTTCCCTTGGGGGCGGATTTGCTTCTCGTCGGAAGATCCCAGCGTTGTTGCCGATTCTGTTGCTGATGTGGTACTTCAGGGTATGGAATTTTTTATTCCATCCTCTGTGGTGCCCATCGGAGGTATATCCCAGTCATGGTTTGGTCGCTCCTGTAAAATAACATCACGCTATAAGCAGGAGTGCTACCGGGCCTGAGCTGACGCATCAAAGTCTCGGGATGTAAACACCAGCACACTTAAAAAAAGTACAATTCCGCCTCCAGGTCCTTCAAAAGCGTCATTGCCAAGGCAAGGTCTGAGCACATCGGCAGAATTGGCGAGAATCTAGTTCGCCTTCATTCGGGAACCAGTGCATGCTGGTCTTTCGCCAAGGCTGTCCAAGGGAACTTCTGTCAGTCATCTCTTCCATCTCTGCACACAGAGAACAAGTCACTGGCCCATGCCGCAAAGGAGAAAGCTGATCTGTTGAGCTCTCCCTTTGCGTCCAACTCGACTCTAGATTACGGGGGGAATACACCGCCGACCATCCCGCGATGTGAGTGCTCCATGCCAGATGTGCGGTTTACACAGCGCTCGGTTCACAAAACACTCTTCTCCCTGGACGTCAGCAAGTCGAGTGGGCCCGATAGAGTCCCTCCCATTGTGCTGAAGACGTGTGCTCCGGAGTTGGCACCGGTTTTAACGCATCTTTTCCGGTACTCCTACTCCTAAGGCGTAGTCCCGAATTCATGGAAGACAGCTTTGGTCAACCCGATCCCTAAAAAAGGCGACCGCTCACCCGTCCAACTACAGGTCTATCGCCATCACTTCCTTGTTCTCCAAAATAATGGAATCCATTCTAAACTGCCAGCTCATGAGGTACCTTGAGGATCACCAGCTGATTAGTGACCGCCAGTACGGTTTTCGTTGAGGTCGGTCAGCTGGTGATCTTCTGGTCTATCTGACTCATAGATGGGCGGAGGCAGTAGAGTCCAAGGGGGAGGCATTGGCCGTTAGTTTGGACATAGCGAAGGTCTTCGATCGGGTCTGGCACAAAGCGCTTATTTCGAAGCTTCCTTCCTTTGGGCTTCCCGAGAAATTGTGCAAATGGATCACCAGTTTCCTTGCTGATCGGAGCATCAAGGTCGTAGTACACGGTGCACGCTCTGATCTCAAGCCTATCAACGCTGGAGTACCACTAGGTTGCGTGCTATCACCAACGCTGTTTCTCCTGCATATCAATGATATGTTGCAAACTGGTAGCATTCATTGCTATGCAGACGACAACACTGGTGATGCCTTATATACCGGCCGTGCCAATATTTCTAAACGTCGCCGAGTACCGGGACAAACTTGGGTCTGAAGTCGAGTCTTTGCTCAACAAAGTCTCGGATTGGGGGCGATTAAATCTAGTTCAGTTCAATCCCCAGAAGACACAAATTTGCGCGTTTACCGCTAAAAGAACCTCTTTGTCGTATCTCCTCAGTTTCAAGGCACTCCCCTTGCTGCCTCAGCTAGCATCGGAATCCTTGTCGTCGATATATTGAATAGTGTGCAGTTTCGGGTCACTTGGAAGGGAAGGCCAAATTGGCCTCTAAAAAGCTTGGCGTGCTCAGCAGAGCGAGACAGTATTTCATGCCGGCACATCGCTTGCAACTTTACAAAGCGCAAGTCCGGCCTCACATGGAATACTGTTCTCATCTCTGGGCCGGGGCACCCCAGTGCCAGCTTCTTCCACTTGACCGCATCCAGCGTAGAGCGGTTCGAATAGTCGACGACCCAGTTCTTTCTGATCGGCTCGATACACTGGCACTGCGTAGAGAAGTTGCATCTCTTTGCGTATTTTATCGCATCTATCACGGGGAGTGCTCTGAGGAATTGTTCAGACTAATTCCAGCCGTTCAATTTCACCATCGCACATCGCGACAAAACTCGCGTTATCATCCATACAATCTGGATGATTGGCGGTCCACCACTGTGCGATTTAGAAGAATTTTACTCCCTTGCACAAGTTCCTTGTGGAATCGATTACCACCAGCGATTTTTCCGGACCGATACGACTTGTGAGCCTTCAAGAAAAGAGCTTACATCTTTCTAAAAGGCCGGCAACGCATCTGAAATTCCCCTGGTGTTGCGGTTGTTCCTGGGCGGCGGTAGTCACTTACCATCAGGTGAGCCGCGTGCTCGTTTGCCCCCTATTCTATAAAAAAAAATGTTGTGTATATATGTACTATGTATATATTATATTTTAATATAAATACACTTTATTTATGTATTATATTTCGCACCTGCCTACAATTGTCTTTGGCACCTAGGGTTGACTGGCCGAGAATGCCATATGGCATTAAGTCTGCCCTATGGGCCCTTTACCTTAAGGTGTTACATTTAAGTTTTTAAATAAATAAAATAAATAAATTGCATAATTTAATTCGTTCTTCTCCATTCCGCTGTACGACCACCAGAGAATTCAAACCAAACGGTTTGCTTCTTCGTTCATAATGCGCACAGAAAGGTAAGAATGAATAGGATTTTGCTAAGCTAAGTCAGTGCGCTTCAACAATTACGGCTGTATCACCACTTAACATCGGATGGGATAGTAGTCAAGCACTGGCTTATGACAGTAAAAAAATAACTTATAAATACGATCTTCCTACCATAGCAATGAATTTATGATGGGCATTTGTACACTTGTACTGGCGCTTTAACTGCCTCATTGATCTAGTAGTCGTAAACGCGGTTGATGATAGTGAGATTCTGAGTTTGAATAAACCTTATCACTAGGTGGGATTGTAGTCAGTCACTGACTTATAATTTAAAAAAAAACTTACCTCGTTTGTCTAGTGGTCATGAGCGCAACTGCTGAACATGTGGTCCCAGATTCTAAACTCGTCTCAGGACCAAAATCAGTTATTGGGTTTTTCTAAGAAAAACATATTAATAGCAATACGGAATTAGAAAGTTGACGGCGCTTTACCCCCGTGCCTAAAAAATCATGTAAAGCCGTTGGTCCTACGTCAGATCTTTCTCAACTCATGTGAATATAGAGTGCATTTTGTGCTTGCGTATTTACTCGTGCACAATAATCCTGTCCTGAGCAGATGGCTAGTCTCTGTTGAGGCTAGCCGCTGATTTTAGCACGAATGGATCGGCTCGATCGGGGCAGTACTACGCTCTTAGAGAATACCAGCGTAAAATAGCAGCTCAATGCTGCTGTGTTTCATATGGTTAGCGTAGAGAACCGGAAACTCTTTTTACTAGAAATGAGGCATTCTATCTCAGTTATCAGAGGTAAAAATGCATCTGCATTTTCATTCTTAAATGAGGATAAAAGTAGATGTCTATGGACCACAGCATCCACTTACCATCAGGTAGACGGTGTGCTCTTTGTCACTCATATTCTATAAACAAATATTGTGACTTCTCTTCTTTATATAATATTACAGTAAGATTGCAAACAGTTGCATTGAGAAAAATTCCATAATCTAAAATCAGCAGACTCCGCTACTAAAATTTATTCCGAACTAAGCGTCCGAGGATCTCGTATATCACAAAGGCGCTTTAAAATTCGAACCTTATTGGTACGAATCTTTTGCTGAAAATCTTTCCTTTGATGGAAACTTCCTCATATTTTCACCATTTGCTAATATCGCGCCTTAATACAATATGTCATCTTTTAGATGTTTCATCTATGTAAAATATAGCAATGTAGTTTTACTGATATATAATGTTTAACTTTAAAATGTGTAATTAATGCTATAATTGAAAGCCGCTGCTGTTGCAGTTGTTCATGGCAGCGGTCGACATTCAACCTTCGAGTACAAACTACCGCACTGCCCCAATGCGAGTTGGCGGACTTGACATATTATCATCTAAATGATGACCGCTTCGTTTGTCTAGTAGTTTAAAATGCGCCTTCTGATCGTGTAGTCCCGGGTTTGAATCTTGGTTTTAATTTTAAAACTAGTTACTGGGTTTTCCCGGAATCAGGAAGTTGGCGGTGTCCGCAGTTTTTGCCGCCGATACCGATAACGATAACCGATAACACCGATTGCCGTTTGCCGTTATTGTTGTTACATCAGTCTATGTGAGTGAGGAAATAGAGAATGCAGCTGGCAGATTGCTAGTCTCGGTTGAGACTGGCCGCCGTGACCGAAATTCGGTCTCGAGGATATTATTAATATTATTATAAAAATATGATGTTTTTAATTAAAAGAAAATATGCTTGAGTTATTTCCTGCACAGTCAAGCACGTGATAAATCAGCTCATAAAATGCAATTAACAATTCCATTAGTAGTGCCGGGGATCGAGCTCGGTTAACTCATGTATGAAGAAATTTTAAGGCAATCGATCCACAGTCTACTATAGCTCCATATGAATATAGTATACAAAATGTTATACAAGCCCAATAATTATATAAATAGATATATACCGGTTGTTAGTGAAACGTTCTCAAAAACGAAGACAGACGATAGTACTTAGGATACCTTTGATGATGGGTCACAAAGAAATTCGTTCCCGAGGAAAAAAATCATCTTTTCACAACGTTTTTTTAACTATATTCACGCTCCATCATGTTAGTAGAGCTAAATGAAACGATAATTTCATTAAAAAAATCATGAAAATACTTAAACGTAAAACAAGCAGTGGAATTACAATCAGCTGATTACGGGTCAATGTACGCGCGGACGCCGAATTCTTATCTAGCTCGGTGCGAAACAATGTCTACTCACTCTACCCTTCCCTTTCACATACATTTTATACGTGGTAGAGCCACGCTGCAGCTATATTAGTAGTATAGTTGTAGCACGAATGGGTCGGCTCGACCAGGGAAGGACCACGCTCTCACAGAATACCAGCGTAAAATAGCAGCTTAATGCTGCTGTGTTTCGTATAGAGAACCGGAGACCCTTTTTACTGGAAACGAGGCATTCCATCTTAGTCCTCACAGGTGACAACGCATCTGTATTTTGATTCGCAAACGAGCATAAATGTAGATGTCTATGGGCCACAGCAACCACTTACCATCAGGTGGACTGTGTGCTCGTTTGTCACCCTATCCTATAAAAAAAAACACGCACTACCGCTGCCCGGCCAGCTCATGTCGCCTCGCGAACGCCTGTGGAATTAACACATATCAACATGTGGGGAATTCCCAAAATTGCGGGGAATTTAAAGTTGGTTGGGGATTTTATGGGCATTGGTATTATGCGGGGAAAATACGGGAATTTTGAAAATCGATAGCCAGGGCCAAGTCACAACCTTTTTTCAAGAAATCTAAATACATATCTTGAAATTTTGTTAGGTTACTTAGGAATATCGAATGATTTCCTTTTTTTTAATTATCTTCATTTCACCATATTTTCGGATTTATTTCGGCAACTTTTGTGTATCATTTAATGCTTTTAATTTCTTTATTTTTTAATTAAAAAAATGTTAGTTAAAAAGTAAATCTTATAAAATTAGTTGAAAATTGATTCATTTCTTAAAATAAAATAGAGGGGAATTTGTGGGCAATCTGTAGAAGTTTTGCCCTTAAATTGAGGAATTTGACATAAGTTTTTGGGGAATTTGACAAATTGGTGTTGGGAACGTTGCCATGTTGCACCAAAATTTAGTTTGCCGGCGACATAAGAATTAGAGGCGGAAATTACTATAAAACTTGCAAGTAGTTTTTAATAATTTTGACGTACCTCTTTTTAAATTCAAAGTATTGGTCGGATTAAATACGGAAAGTCAATTAAAATAAAGTAAAAATATAATTTTTTTACATTAATTCTGATAGATTAATTAACTGTCTATTATAATTGCAATTGATTTTAACTATTAAATTATTCAGTACCATTTCATTTCTTTTTATTGTAGAAAATCAAAGATAACGATGGAATAGTGTTTATAATTGTGTAAGTACTAAGTACCCAATTAGGTACGTTTATTAATTTCAATATAATTTTTGTAGTAAAGAACTGCTTATTGCGTCAGGGTACAATTGATTGTGTAATTCTATTAAAAATGACAACCATAATTTCTAAATTCCATATGAAGACTAGTCATAGGGAGAACTAAACTTATAAATAAAATAACCGTTGGCAATGTCGTAACGGTTTAACGGTCTGTGGAAATGCTCAAAGTGCTTCAAAGGTGTTACGAATGCCTCGTGCGCATTTGTTTTGGCGAGATTGATTACTAATTTTAGTAATCTTGTTATTGTTACTTGTTGCTAGGTTTTGTTTTTCTTGTTTTGTTTTAATAATGCCTAACGCGTAGGTACGTTTATAGTGCTTGTGAATACGGCAACATGTTAATGTGCCTTGGAGAATCTCATAAGGCCATGTAGGATTTAGATCGATAAGCTGTTTCATACCAATATTTTTTTAAATAACTTAGTACTGAACTCATCTGAATAGGTACATAATTGAATGTGTCAGAATAATGAACATACATACACGATGAATAAAAAAGCATTATGATGACTCTAACCTTGTTAATATTTCATTTAAGTATTTTTTTTACTAGCGGGGAATCGAACCAGTTAGTTTAGTTTATTATATGCGCGTATTTTGCGTGTGGGCAGAAAAAATATGCTTATTCGAGCCATGAAATCTCCCCGAAGAAGCTCAACAGTCCTTTGATGTTGCATGCAACTTCGGGGAGTGATCCCGGCGTGCCGAGATGTTTAGCCCTCTACGTAGCGACCTACGGACATTTAAATATCACATGGGCCGCCGTTTCTTCTTCCTCCATACATGCCCTGCACAGGGGACTATCTGTAACACCTATAGTAAATAAATGCTTGTTAAAGTTGCCGTGTCCTGTGATAGCACTTGTTACTATCCTGATCTGCGGCTTGTTCAGTCTCATTAGAACTTTGGTTAAATGACTGTTTATTTCAGGCAGGGCCTCCCTAGCTGGTCTACAGTCTACTAGATTTTTCCAAAGCTGAGCGTGTAGATTAGTGAAGTGTCTACATACCAGTGAACGAACATTACCAAAAGGGATTGGTATGATTGGTTTCGGCCCTATAGTGGCCAGAGCCGATCCTCTTATGGCCAGTTCGTCTACTGCATCGTTGCCTCTGGACCCACTGTGTCCCTTTATCCGTTGCAGAGTCACATTGTTGTTTTTACATACCTCATTTAATCGTTGATGGCATTCATATATTAGTCCCGAGTTCACCACGTTGCAACTCAGAGCTTGTAGTACCGTTCTACTGTCGGTCAGTATTCTGATGGGGAAGTCATTAACCTTCCTAGCGCTTGAATGATACCCATACATTCTGCCCGAAAGACTGTGTTATAGGTACCCAGCGGTGTGCATATGTGGATATTGAGGTCTTCAGAGAAAGAACCTTCCAGAACCTTCACCTTCATTTCTTTTAGAACCATCGGTGAAAACTCTAAGCTCTTTTGGGCTTAATCCTTCCGGCTGGCTGGTTTCATTTAATTGTATCTCATACTTCTTATCTAATACAAATTGTTTGAGAAACTTATCGTACTTGGCTTGTAAGATAGGAATTTTTGAGTGAATTCTATTAATTATGCCTGTATGAGGGACTCTATTCTTACTCCAAAGATTTTGAGAGAGTCTGATAGCAGCTAAAGTCGCTTCTTGTTGTATATGTAGATGAAGCGGGGTTAGCTCCAGCATCGCTTCTAAGGCTGCTGTTGGCGTAGTCTTTATGCAGCCTGTGGCAGCCATACATGCCAGTCTCTGGTAGCACTGAAGCTTTTTTATAGTGGTGGCTTCATTTGTCTTGGTCCACCATACCAGAGCGCCGTATGTGATCATGGGCCGAATTACAGTTTTGTACAGCCACAGTATAATTTATGGCGTCAGTCCCCATCTTTTGCCAGTCATGTTTCTGCATTGCCAGAAAGTTATACTAGCTTTGTTGATTTTGTTATCTATGTGTTTGTTCCTGTTAAGTTTGCTGTCCAAGGCAAGACCTAAATATTTTACCTCAGACGATAACTAGAGTTTTGTGCTGAAAAGACTTGGGAGATGATAGTTATTCAGCTTTCGTTTTTGTGTGAATATTACCGTTTTATTTGGATTAACGGTTAAGTCGTATTCCCTGCACCATCTTTCCACTATACGGAGAGCCGCTTGGGTCAGTTCGCACACTATGCTTGCTGTCTTTCCAGAGACCAGTGTTGTCAGGTCATCAGCATAACCTACTGTGTAGAAGTGATTGGTATTTAATTTGCTGATGAGTTCATTAATGACCATATTCCACAGGAGAGGTGAGAGAACCCCACCTTGCGGGCAGCCTTTCTTAATTTGGATTGGTTGAGATTCACCAGCAATCTTTATTATTCGTGTACTGAGCATGTTTACTATCCAGTCAATCAGTGCCGGTTCAACTTTATGTCTACTGAGTGCACATTTTATGCTGGAGAATTTCGGTCTATCAAAAGCACCTGCTATATCAATGAAGGAACCTAGACATACTTCTTTGTTTTGGATGGCCTCTTCAATCTTTGTTATTACCTGGTGAAGTGCCGATTCTGTTGATTTGCCTATACCGTAGGCGTGTTGCTTGTCGTGTAGTGGTAAGGTCATTAGCGCCGACCCCCTTAATTCCCTTTCACACATCCTCTCCATTGTCTTTAGGAGAAAGGATGTGAGGCTAATGGCCTGTAGGATTTAGGGTCTGTGTAGTCGCTTTTACCTGGTTTTGGTATGAATGTGACTTTCACTTCCCACCATCCCCTAGGAACATAATTAAGAGCCAGACAGGCTCTCATTATGGCAACAAGTCTGACTAATAGGGCTTTACCCCCTCACTGTAGGAGTGCCGGGAATATGCCGTCGGGTCCTGCCGCCTTATAGGGGAGGAAACTGTGAATGGCCCAATGGATTTTGTCCATTGTTACCACTCTTTGTGCTAAACTCCAGTCTTTTGCTGTTAGTCAGTATGTCGTTATGCCGGTTTGCCTCCTGAGTTACGCAGCTGCCTGGGAATTGCGTTTTAATAAGGATGCTTTGGGCTTCATCCGGCGATGTTGAGTGACTAACGTCGGGTTAAATTAGGGAGATGGATCTCGACGTGTTCTGTTTAGCTAGAATATTCCTTATCCTGTTCGCTTGTTTGCAGGTTTCTATGTTGTCACAGAATTTACGCCACCCTGTGAAGCGTCGATACCTGATACATTTTTTGTATTCGGACTTAGCCTTCTTGTATAGTAGCCAGTTTTTATCTATTGAGGTATTTATGGCCCTATTTAGGGCTTTTCTTACCTTCTTACGTTTTTTAGCTAGTTCTTTACCCCACCACGGTTGCTTTACCTCAGCATGCCTTGGTGGAGTGATTTCTGGACATGATTCATGGTAGCTATCATATATCATGGCTTTAGTAACAGCTGCTACCTGTTCTTCTAGGAGCGATTTATCTGCTATAGTATTTGTCCTCTCAAAACCCATGAGCAAAGACGTCAACCTATTAAGATATTTTGTTTTATTCGTCTTGTGAGGATTTCTCCATGGTGGTGTAGCGGGGATATCGACCTGTAGTGCGAAGCAGATCCATCTATGGTCTGAGCATGAGGCCTCTCTCGACACATGCCATCCCGTAATTAGTTTAGCTGCTCCTTGTATTGCAAGTGTGAGGTCGATTATTGTGCGTCAGCGTTTGTTTATGAAAGTTGGTTCAGAACTTGCGTTTAAAATAGTTAGATTAGTGCTAAATAAATATTCAACTAACACCTTACCTCGTTCATTCGGTCTTTCCATTCCCCAGAGGGGATGATGCGCGTTGGAGTCCGTCCCGTCATACATGTCTCTAGAACAGAAATCTGTTAATGGTTTTGCACAGATATCTTTAGTAGTGTAAATACACGCTCTAGGCTTGTCGTGTTCAGAGCTGTAGAATAGCTTACCTTTTAGGTTGTTTAGGCCTTTAATTTTACCAGCCCCAACCCACTGCTCCTGGATTAAGGCTATGGCCGTCCTTTGAACCTCCAACCACTTGGGTAACTGAGCCGACGCAGTTTCGCTGTGGCGACGGTTGGCCTGCACTAGGCTAGTTTTGGACGAAGGGCACGCCATCACTGATCGCGTCCTCTCCGTCAACGCCCAAAAATAAGCCTGCCAGCAGATCTCGGGTTTCATCGTCAGCCACCGAGTCGGAGGTGGTCGGCAAAATGCAGTCCTCCTCGTCACTCAGTGAGCTGCCGCTGAGCCCGATCTCTACTGGGGGCTTTGGCTCAATTGTGCAGGCCGTTTTTTCACTGGACTTGGCCTCCAGTGATTCCGCTGTACCGGTAACCATGTCTCCGCTATCCATAACTTCCGGGTTATTTACTGCCTCTTTGCTTGGTGGAGTGTCAAAGAATTTACCTCCACGACCCTGGAATTTTACGTAAACCGCCCCGCATACACATGCGAGACGGCGTCCGGCCTTCATCAGGGTCGGGATATAATCCACCGGCACCGAAACAACGAGGAACCACCCGTCCGTCTGTTTATGTGCTTTGAATAACAGCCAGTCCCTGATGTTAACCCAGCGGTTCTGGTACGCCAGCATATGACCAATGACGCGTGAGTCTTTCCAGGCTCCCTGGGCATCAGGGATAAGAATACCACATTTGACTTTTTGTGGTATCTCCGACTGTTTCTTTATAGTCAGCGAGGTGTTGGATTTAAGGTCGAAGGTAGCAATATTCCCCTTCAACCAATCCAGAACCTTCTGATCGTCGAACCAGGATCGAACCAGGTATTTGGTTTATTTAACCTGTGAATAAAGTGGCTAGATGGAGACAAGCCAATAGTAGGTTAAGTAGATAAGTTAGGTATTTAGACAAGTGTTGTAAATTATTAGGTATTGTGGTACCATCGCTAGCTGCGGATCGCGCGAATTCGGCGTCCGCGCGTTCATTGACCCTTAGTCAGCTGATTGTGATTCCACTGCTGGTTTTACGTTTAAGTATTTTCATGATTTTTTTTAATGAAATTATCGTTTCATTTAGCTGTACTAACAAGATGGAGCGTGAATATAGTTAATAAATTGTTGTGAAAAGATGATTTTTTTCCTCGGGATCGAATTTCTTTGTGACCCATCGTCAAAGGTATCCTTAGTACTATCGTCTCTCTTCGTTTTCGGGAGCGTTTCATTAACACTGTATATATTTGTTTAGAAGTAAGTAGATATATAGAAATAATAAAAGCCAAAACCATACTATCTAGTATTATCAGCGATAGAAGCGACCAATTATTTATTACCAATAAGGCATAAAGTGTTGTCAATTCTGTTAAAAGTTCTGTTTTTGTTAAAAAATACGCTATCAGCGCCACTAGCGGCGATTAGCGATTTAATGACATCGTCATATGACCATATCATGAAATAGCAACGTTATGTTTAATTATTAGTATCATCAAACGATTTCTATTCTTTGATTTGGTAAAGCTATATCATGACATGGTCAACAAACAGTGTTAAATATCATGAAATGACCACACCATTTCACGAAATGATAGATTACTTTATTATATATGATCAATTCTACGATCTGACCAAGACAACGTATAAAATCTCTTTAATTAAACTATAATGATAATGAAAATTTTGAAATAATTGCTGACAGACGAGTTTTAATCAGTTTACATATATATTACTAATTAAATAAAATAAAAACCTTATCAATTTTCATATTTTTGATAGATGTCACTATGATCCATTGAAGTACAAATATACATACACATTTAAAATAAAGTAACAAAAATACTAAAAAGTAAATGTAAGAATTTTTAAATAATTTTAAAAATTTAAACATATATACGTAAGTTATTTATATTATTTAATTTATTAGTAAGTGAAGGTGAAATATACTCCTTTTTCCATTTGATGATAGATGGCGCTGTTTTGATAACTAAATCGGTGTAGTTTCAAATTGTTTTACAAAAGCTATAACTATATTTTAAACTTTATTTATAAATATAGTATTAATTTGAAAAATATCCGTCATCCCGCCTATAACTAAGATAAAATAGAAAATTAACATCTAAAGGAAGAAAAATACTTAACCTACATTTTTAAGTTCCGCAATCGGATAAAAAGTAACCTATAAGTTGCCCCGGGTTACTAACTACCTATATACAAAATTTAATGTAAATCAGTTTAGTAGTTTTTGTGTGAATCCGGAATACACAGACAGACAGACAGCCAAAAATTCTAAAAACCACTAATTTTGCTTCTTCAAGATTTGTTTTTTTCAGAAATATTAGAATGATTAATTAAAATAGTCTTGGAGAAGTGCAGACTGTTAATATGCATTGAAGCATTACAGCATACTATATTTTTCTGCCCACAAACACTATAGGTACCATATGTCTATTAAGTCCGATATTTTTATACATTTGTACTTATTTGGAAAAAATAGAAAATTTTGCGCACTAATACGACTTAAAAACCTATAAATAGAGAGATCTCCTTTTAAAAAAGCCAGCACACACGGCAAACGCACCTGCATTTCCTCTGCGGGGATAGCATGGGCATTTTATCCCCGGGGAAAGGAGAAAATGTTTATTTCCTCGCTTAGTTTTATCCACCCTTCGAGTATGGACACACAATAGATAAAATGGGAGTTGGACTTAGATATATTTTTTGTATATATGAATATAAACTTAAAACCACGTCCAATGAACTAGGATAGAAGAGTCGAACTCGCGCACTGAGGGTTCCTAACTAATCCGTAGGTATATACGTTTTAAATTATTAAAAATATTTTTATTATATGATGTAACTAAAAATGTATGCTTTTTGCAATTTTTCCTTTATCTGTGCTATAAAACGTTGCTTCGTACCAAATTTCAAGATTCTAAGTTCACGGGAACTACCCTGTAGGTTTTGATTCCTTTGTGAATGTCGAAAATTTGCGGCATAAACGGCTGCATCTTTTGATTGCTTTGGCTTAGAAGTTTGATATTTTCACAGCTCCAAGGGACAGTAGACTTGAGTATTTGATATGAATTTCAGGTATCAACCTCCACGCGTTCCTGAGAAAAACGGTCTTGACAGACAGACCTATAAGGGTTCCGTTTTTCCTTTTGAGGTACGGAACCCTAAAAATGGCTCAATTTTGTATATAAAATTCCGATTTTGATACAATTTTGTGTGCGTGATAACATGTTTCAAAATTAGACCGGGTACGCGCCACCTGCGAGACGCCACCTACGTTATCGTGATAAGTGCTAGTGGAGAACCTTTACCTCTAAATACATATAAAACAAAAATATGACATATAGCTATCATATAACAATTGTAACAAGAATTGTCTGTTATGCCATGCAACTAGGTTTACAAATAGGTAATTAAATTGATATTTTTAAATATTTATTCAAATTCATATTGCATATAATAAAATAATAATCAAGTATTGGATACAACGAAAATTAAATATTTGGTTCTTTAATATATTCTTCAAATATAAAAATAAATGCCTTAATTTGTTAGACATTACATATATAACATTATTAAGGGCATTTTTTTGACTGCATCTCTGTATAGACGAAAATTTCTCCTAAAGGCCAGAAATCAGAAGCGAGGAATATCTTATTTTCTGTTTATATGAAAAAAGATATACTGAAAGACAGTATTAACAGTAAATTGACGTATCAGTTCCCGGATACTGGACACGAGCACGAAGCTGCTCCAAAAACGTCCATTTTGCGATGGCTTTGTATTTTGTTGACGTCAATCTGTTTAATTTATTGCTATTTTGGCTTCAGCTCGCAATATCTTGTTTTGCGAACGGTCAATTTGTGTTTTATTGCTAAAGCTCTTTGATAAGTGTCATATTTTTTGGAACGAAGTATCTTATCAGACGGTACGAATTTGGCGGATGGGGGCTACGCGAGAAAAAGTGTAATATTATTCCGTCACGTTCCGTCACCCTTCTGACGTAGTGTAAACGGCCTTGGCGGCTACAAGGAAGCGAGATGGAATGACGTCCCTCGCACTTTTCTTGTATTGCTATGAAAGAAATATAATTTTATTTTAAATGACGCTTCATTTTAATAGACTCTAGTAATACATTTATTTGTATTTGTTAATCAATAATATAATACATTTATCCATAATAATATACTACGAAAGGAACTTCGTTCCAACCGAATGTTTTTTTTAGGTTATGTTATATATTTAACCATTTTATAAAAGTTTTCTCCGTCGGTTCGGGATTTTATTAATTGTATGGTTGCAGCACGAATAGGTCGGCTCGACCGGGGAAGGACCACGCTCTCACAGAACACCAGCATAAAATAGCAGCCTAGTGCTGCTGTGTTTCGAATGGTTATTGTAGAGACATGAAGACCTTTTTTACTGCAAAAGAGGCATTCTATCTTAGTCCTCACGGCTGACAACGCATCAACATTTTGATTCACAAACAAGGATAGCTGTAGATGTTTATGGGCCACAGCAACCACTTACCATCAGGTGGACTCTGTGTTCGCTTGTCACCCTTATCCTATAAAAATGTAAGGTTATACTGTTTTCTTAACGCCTTTAACATTCTAAAACCGGAACAATTCGGATTTCGAAGAAAGTGTTCCACAATATCAGCATGTTATTAATTGATTAAAACCATAAATAAGAGCTTAAATTCACGTACTCCAGTTAACTGTATTTCTTGATATGAGCAGAGCTTTTGACTACGCATCACACAGTATTCTTCTTGATAAATTGGAAAGGTATGGATATTACAGGAACAGCCCAAAATTGGATTGAAATTTATCTTAAAAATCGTAAGACGTGTGTTGAAATTAAAAAGTTATATAGCACACAAAAATAGTAAAACGCTCTAAATACCTTACAAAAAGGTTTGGCGTTCCGCAAGGTAGTGTACTGGGACATCTGCTATTGCATGCCTTAAGCGCACAGCGCGTAGGTATGTTTTACTAGAGCAGCTAAAGAGCAATCCAATTAGAGCAAGTACGATTCGTATTCGATTCTTAGTTTACTTAAAATCTGGACAATTACTAAGACTTGAGGAAGTAAACGATATCACAGCTAAGAAACTCATGTAATTCATTAAAGTGTATGACTTAGTGAACTATAGCCAAAGCAGCGTTCATAATGGATAGATAATGTGGACTTAGTCATACTGATTTTTTCATTCATTCATTCATTACAGAATTTAATTATTACCAAGAAGATGCTGCCGTCCCATCTCCTGTTTCATTTTCCTATGTTGCCTATTACAACACCGACAGGATAATGTGGGGTAGTGGATCCTCTTACGCCACCTTTACACGGTATTCAAACACGATTATAAGAAACTTAGCAATAACCTTTTAAGAGCTGCATCGTCTCTTACCACTACATAGACTAAAAATTATTTTTGTCATTCTCTTTATAAATATAAATATACTTAATAAACTATAGAAATAATAACAAACTCATTTAAATTCTAACATAAAACAAACTTCATAGAATAAGTTTTATGTAAGTAATATAAGAAGGACTTGATTATTTTTCAACAGATCGTAAATAAATATTAGCAAGATTCCAACGTTTTGTCGCGTGAAATCGTATCTAACAATCATATTGAACATATAAATGATATAAAAAGCACATCGTCAGGAAGATAAACGATTGTTGAACTTATTTTTTTTAATAGATCATTTGCTATTTTTACATAAATGAAGCGGTTTTAGTGGCATACGTTGTAGATTTATCAAGTCGGTATAGAGGCGTAAATACATATATACATATAACCAAAGACGTTTTATAGGTCCAGATACCGTGTACGCGCGTCTAAAACGCTTCCATTTCAAAGGCGCCAATACTGGTGTATTCGTTCGATCGTTCCGCCACTACGCCAGGGCCGTTCACTGCCAACATACGTCACGCACCGGTGTTTTTAATTTCGCAAAATGACTGTTTGTGCTGTGAAATCATGTAATATTTACTCTTGGAAAAAAGATATGGATAAGAATATCCCTTTTCATAAATAAGTATACAATTTTACGGTGTATTTCTTTGCAAAAGAATACGAAAGCTAAATGTCAATACAAGTAATAATACTGCGCAATAATGTTCGAGTGTTGCCTAGTCTATGAAATGTTTTTACTATTTTTTTAATGTCATGATCAACCGGAAAGTTTATCTGTATAGGGGTTTTAAACGGTCTAATTTTACAGATTTTACCCAATCTGTAGAGTGCAGTACTCTGTATATATTTAATAATAATAGATTATAAATATATGTTACGTACATAAATATCTACTGTGCTTTTTTATTTATTTATGGCGGGTGGAAGAAAAAGGGGAGATCTCCCGCCGGGCAAGGTGTTGTGCCCGGGGAGCGGCCAACGCTCCGAGTGGTACCTTGGAGTTATTTTATATATACTGCTTTGATTTCGGAACTTTGTTCGCGCTGATTTAGGCTTCGATGTGTTTCGCTTGTGGCGCGACGACAGCGCCGCTACATATTTTAACTGTTACATTTATTTGACGGCTCCGTGGCGCAGTGGCTTAGCAATCAGTTGTTGTGCTGGGGGCCGCGGGTTCGAATCCCGCAAGGAACGAGTATTTGTATGGCCTACAAATAATTGTTCCGGGTCTGGATGTTTGTCCTTGTGCAATTTGTGTTTGTAAACTGCCTCCACGACACAGGAGAAAATCCTAGTGTGGGGGTAACGTTTTTTTATTTTAAATAAAAAAATTATAGGTTTTATTACATATCTTCAATATTTTAGTGCGATGTTCGTACCTACATAAAACACACATAACCAACCATTTGCCCATACACACATGCACACAAATGCACACGCCTCGCACACACATTTTATACTCGTAGAATCAATAGGTACGTCAATATGAATGAAATATAAAATCTCCCACATTTTATGGATAATCGATTCGCACTGTTATTACCGAAGTCACGCACATTAATGCAGCCATGGTACGTAAGATATGCGTATCACGTGGTACTCACGCACACATGAATCAAAGACTGGCATCACTATGAACGGTGCGGTGTATTCGCAACACGGTATCTGAACCTATAAAACATCTTTGCATATAACCAAACGCAATGGAAGCTAGGCCGAGAAATAGCGAAATTGTCGATGTTTTGAGCAGCCTTGTGTTAATTTATTTTACTAAATACACTTTGCCTCACTCCCGGCCAGAGAGTACTTTTTTACTCTAAGCTCAGCCGTCGTCGTGAGTGGTTGTTTGTTTACTGCGGTTCGTGCTGTAAAATATCGATCGCTTTAGAAATACAAAATATTTCAAAAACTCAAATTTGATATATACCACAGAGTACATTATATATAGGGAAATATATACTTCACTAAGGTAAGATATTATTATTATTTTTATAATTACAGATTTTTATTACAATATTTTGTTTTGCTGAAAGCACGCAGGATTTATATGTATAAATATACTGATACAATTTGGACTTTATCGAGATCTGAAGGTGTACTTCGATATCTGCTACTGGAACTCCTCGACGAGTAGAACTAGGTGTACCTAGATTGTGCTCGTTATGTTAGTTATGATGATATGAGAACTTACCGCGACTTGAAGGTGTACTTCAGTGAATGCTACTGGAACTCCTCGATGAGTAGTAATAGTAATAGGTGTGCTGAGTTTGGACTCGTTTTGTTATTTATGATGAGACCTCACCTCCGCACAGTGGTGGATTATCCTTAAGGAAAACTAGGCACGTGCCTAGGGGCGCAAGGTTAAAAAGGCGCGCGCATAAGTTTTTAAACAAAAAAAAATCGTCATAGTTGATTACTCTAAAATCGCTCTTACTCTTTCATCATTTTTTTTATTTGTGCCCTTCTGTTTATGGGTTTCGTATCCTAATGATTTTGCAAATATAAAACTATACTATAAATTATAATTTGGTTTATTTGTAATATGAGTATATTTAATTTATAATAGATATAATATGACCCCTAGTGGGGCACCGATAAGGTGGTAGGCTAGCCTAGGGCGCAGTCGACATTTAATCCACCTCTGCGTCCGGGCGTGATAGAGTAACCTAAAGTGTCCTTCGGTGAATGCTACTGGAACTAACCAACGAGGAGAACTAGATGTGCCGAGTTTAGGCTCGTTTTGTAAGTTGTGAATAGAATTTACCTCCGGACTTGACGGACTGACTTGAAGGTGTACTGCTACTGCTACTGGAAGTCTTTCTAGCAATTTACATTTTTTTAACTTTTTCACTATCATATGGACATTATGAGCCGTGCACTTTTGGATTTTCTAAAAAAAAAATTTATTTGAAGTTTGACTTAAAATTATTGGAAAATTTGAAGTAAAGTAATAAGATACTTAGTGGAAACTTGTGTGTGTTTAAACTACTTTAAAAAAAATTAGGTATAATCATCTTAAACGTAATTTTTTAATGCGCTTAAGGCATGCACAATTGGATTTACCAATAGTTTTCCTAACATATATTAACGATCGTCCTGACTTCACTGTAAACAAATTCATTTTATTTGCTGACGACACTACTCTTACATTTACTCTATAACTTGATTGGATATAGTTGGAGAGAAACTTGCAAATGATATAATTAACTGCAGAACCTTTCAAACAACAACCTCCACATAAACCCCATCTAACATCATATCGACTTCATCTTTTGTCCTAGATCCTACAGATCCTTAAGAAATTATTTCAGTTATAGATTCCTTAGTACAACAGATCTGCACTTGAAATCACAGGTAATGGTGCTCTAAATGTACTTATACGAGTACAGTGTATGAATATAAACAATTTAAATATAAATATAAGTAAGACTAAATTTATTGAATATAAAACCCTCAAAAATATTTCAAATAACATTAAACTTACTTATAACAACTCTATAATTGAAGAGCTTAATAGAAAAGCTTCCACAACATTTCTAGGAATAATATTTGATACATTTTCTAGTTGAAAGCCCTATATAAAAGTTTATGTTATAAGCAAACGCAGTTTTTTTTTATTATTTTGAGTTTTCAGAAAGATGCCGGTTTTCATCGTCAGTTTCAGTTTCCCTCTCTCGCCATTTAACTCGTTGTTCTAGCGGTTGTAAGCGTGACTTCTAATTATGTGGTCCCGGGTTCAAATCCCAGGTTGCGAAAAATACTAGTTATTGCGGTTTCCGTCAATAATTCCAACATAAGCACCGTTGCTCTTGCGCTTGATCTCTCCCTGGGTGTGTCGAATTACTGTCCCATCGAACTATAAGGATGATGGTATAGAGAGTGCACCTGTACTTGCGCACGCACTTGTGAAATATAATTCTTTCCTCCGCAGATGGCTAGTCTTCCTGAGACCGAAATTCGGTCTAGGGGATATTAGTATTAACATTATGGAGTAGGTGATTCCCTTACGTCGCCACAACACGAATGACTCGGTTTTTGTCCATGTATGAACTCATATACATGTCTCATCTCATAAGGATATCTCGTCGGACATTGAGAGAAAAAATTGTCCTTCTACATAGCTGTCAGTACAACTTTAAGCATCTCCAAACAGCTAACAGTGTAGGATCAATTCTTGGCTTCATAGAATTACTAACAGCACGCACTAGTTGTGGGACTTCTGTTTTCATCTACTAACAAACACTATACCGTATAAGGAGTGTGCATAAGTTATTTATTTTATTACTGTATTTATCAACATATGATTTTTTTAATGTAACATTATTTACCAGGCAATTGTAAACTCAAATAACCCCACGACATGTTTAGTAAATAAACTGAATAAGTTATCAGAAATAGACGTACTCAATAAATAATACGTCAGGCCCTCTATACCGTTGTTGATTTTTGACTTCCCACGTAACCTTTTTAATATTTAAGCACATATGTGAAGCGGTGCGTGCGTAATCATTCCGCTAACACTGGACATTAAAGGCCATAAATGTCGTTTTATAATTTTTATTTGTAAGCACATAACACGCGCACCTTTATTTGTTTATGTATATTAAGGGGAGACCTTTGATATTCCTAATGAGATAAAAGTATTTCATGTTTGGAATTTCACTGATATTTTATGTCAATGATTTATCCTTAAAATATCTCGGGATCAAAGATATTTAGCTCAATTACTTTAATACAACTAAGGTTCCTTTGATTGATATGTTTTATTATTTAAGTAAGAAAAGTTTTAAGATTTCATAATAAATTAAAAATCTCTATTTCAACAAGAGTCTTTTTACTGGAAACGAGCCATTCCATCGTAGTCCCCAGGGGTAACAACGCGTCTGCATTTTGATCGCAGATCAAGGATAGGTGTAGATATCAATTAAGCACTGTCGTGGTTCTATTATTTATTCTGTGACACTGCATTTACTTATATTCAGGTGTATTATGTTATTATACAGTGGATATTCCTACATCGCCCCTACAAGACACATTTCATGCATATGGAAATATAATTAAACACCCGCCTATACAAGGGCGGAAAAACCGATCCGATTTAGGTCGGATAAAATGGCAATGTTGTCAACCTTTTGAGTCTTATATTTAACATCGTACAGATGTTCACTTCAATAGCTTAAATCAGCCGGCAAATTGGAGGGATATAGTTAAACATCTGCATTCAATTGAATATATGGCAAAACTGAGCTAAATTGATTGAAATAATGTTTCCAAAAAGGACTGGTAAATGTATAAGCGTTATATTATTTTGTGGCCTATTTATATTCAGTGATCGAAAAAGGCCTTTCCAGTAATTTGCCTGTTAACTATACAAAGATTATAGTTTTACGCCTTCTTTCATTCTGAGAATCGTAATTTCGATAAAATTATAACTCATCCCCGAAAACAATTTTTAAATAATGCAATATGTTACACAGGCGAAAGCACTAGCGATAATAAATCCACTATTCGAATGTGTTGCATTGATATTATTTTAGCAATATAGCTAATTTAGAGGCGCTCCGTGCTCCATTAGAGCGTTCGATTTTAGCACATAAACGGACTCACTAATGGCTGACGGTAATATAAGAATATTTAGTTTTAAAATATTAGACGTTATTATTTACTTAATGTGTATAAATTCACGGCTGTTAATAGTTATTTATAGTCTGAAATGGTCAGTAACTCCCTTAAAATGTGCAGAATTAGAAAAGTACAGAAGTGGCTTAGAAATGAGTTGCAGCGCTAAGGGCCGCGGGTTCGAATACCGCACGGAACAAGTATTTGTATGGCCTACAAATAATTGTTCCGGGTCTGGTGAAATGTATGTATGTAAACTGCCCACAGGTAACGTTTTTTTAAAGAAATAAAAAGGAGTTCCAATGTTTTGCACAGGCCTCTTATTTCTGCGAGAGTTAGCCCTCTCCATAGCTCGCTGAGCGACCTTGAGCTTCCTCATCCGGCCAGCAGTGAAGAACCACGTCTCAGATCCGTAAGTCATCACTGGCAACACGCACTGGTTGTATAATTTCGTTTTAAGGTTTTGAGGAATGTCTGACGAGAAGATGTGTCGTAGTTTCCCGAACGCTGCCTAGCCGAGTTGAATACGCCAATTGACCTCTCGGTCGAAGTTGGACTTACCTAGTCGGACTATTTGTCCCAGGTAAACATATTTGTCAATAACTTCGAGCTTAGTGTTCTCAACAACTACCGGCATAGGTGTGACATGGACATTAAACATGATCTTTGTTTTGTCCATGTACATCTTAAGACCTATCCGTTGAGAAACACTATTAAGGTCATTGAGCATAGTGCTTAGGTCCTCCAGCGATTCTGCCATAAGGACTATATCGTCGGCAAATTGAAGGTAAGTGATGTATTCGCCATTGATGTTGATACCGTATCCTTTCCAGTCCAGAAGCTTGAAAACATCTTCCAATGCAGCGGTAAAGAGTTTCGGGGATATGACGTCACCCTGTCTTACACCTCTCTGCAATTGGATAGGTTTCGTACTCTGGTTCTGTACTCGGATAGCCATCGTAGCCCTATTGTACAAGAACTTCAGCATTTCGATATACCGACAGTCAGCTTGGCACCGCTGAAGGGACTGCAGTACCGCCCAAATTTCGACGGAATCAAAGGCTTTCTCATATTCCACATACGCCAAGCATAGTGGCAAATTGTACTCCTCGGACTTCTTGTACAACTTGCCGAAGGGTATGTATGTGGTCTATGGTGCTAAAGCCCTTTCGGAAACCGGCTTGTTTGGTAGGCTGGAAGTCGTCAAGTCTGCGCGCGAGACGATTCGTAATGACTCTCGAAAACAGCACGTAGACGCGGCTCAGAAGGGAAATCGGTCTGTAGTTCTTCAAGAGAGCGTTGTCACCTTTCTTGAAGAACAAGACCACCGCACTTCTGCTCCACGTCTCCGGTGTAATGCCACCATGGAGAACGGAATTAAAGAGCCTCTGAAGGACTTCAAGTACCGGTTTTCCACCCGCTTTCAGAAGCTCCGCTGTAATTCCTTCCTCGCCTGGGGCCTTGCAGTTTTTAAGATGCTGGAGAGCCATTCTAATCTCGCTCAGACTGACGTCCGGGATATCTTCGGAATAGTGTCGGATGAGACTCGCTCTTGGATCGTTACTCACTCTTGCGTGTGGCTCCAACGATGACGTGTACAGCTGCCCGTAGAATCTCTCAATCTCACACAAAATCTCAGGTGCCCTGGAAACGATGCTGCCACACTCAGCCTTCAGCTTTGACAGTTGGCTCCTTCTGGCAGACAGATCTCTGGCAAAGACTTTGGAGCCTTAGTTCCGCTCGATCGCTTCTTCAATACAAGCTGTATTGAAGTTGCGTTGCGAAAACAATTAAATATATTAGGGAGGACATATAGTCATATTCATGTCGTCGACAATGTGCCTATGTCTGCTATATTTCGTATGGTGAGTGTAGAGAACCGAAGACCCTATCTACTGGAAAAAATGCAGGTTCGCTCACGGTTTCTTTTCAATAATTCCAATCAACGACTTTATTGTTGCTGATGGTCCAACAATATTAGGATATTTTATTGAGTGTGTAGTAGCAATATTAAAATATCCAATAACCCATACCGCCCCATGAATGTCGAAAGACTGACGTGTCGGGAAACTGAAACAGGGGATTGGTAGCACACCTTCCTGATAACAACCCAAAATTATGAAAAACTGCCAAACGTGGCATCTACATCAAAATCTCCCCCTTATGAGGGGGGAGATTGTGGTGGGGGAGGCCTTAATTCTGTACAGAACTTTTAAATTAAAATTCAAATTGATTTATTTTCAGACAACAAAGATCTATAGGTTAGTATTACATTATCGCTTAAAAACTAAGTGTTAGTATTTTGAAAACATTAAATTATATGTTGGAGCGTCTATAAAATACCCGGTTGGATCGAGGTAGAATGGAGGGTATATCGACAAACCCCCTCTTGTGTCTGTAGCATAAAGTTCACTGTAGGTGCCGTGCGCGAGAGATTCCGCTCAAGTCATTCAACGGGTGTGGTCATTCGACTAGTGCTAAGATATTGTCGTGGTTCTGTTCGTTGTGGTAATTCTTCTAGTGCAGGCAAGGAGGATTGGTGTTGCTGAGAGGCTGCCCTGTGTTACATTGAGATATGTAGTGTTGCTGTTGCTGTACATATTTTGGTGTTATCATGTAATTACGTACCTCACGTTACACTGGTGTGTGATTGTGGCTGAGACGTATTACGGTGTGGCGGAACTGTAATTTCCCTATGCTGAATGTATAGTGCGTTACGTTGTCTTATTACTGATAATGATTAAACTGCGTAAGCAAGAGAGCAAGTTGAACATCCGCTCTCACACTTTTATTATTTTTAACAATTAACGCTATCCTGATGTATTTCAGAGATCAAAACTGGGATCTCCTGTTGAATTATCCGACATATATTATATTACATCAGAATTAAATTACATCAAAGTAAATCATGTTAAATCAAACTAAATCAAATCAAATCAAAAATAAAATAAGACTAAATTAAATTCTAATTTGTCATGTACCTAAGAGGCACTCCGTGCGGTCGACACCTAGAAGAATTACCATCCACTGTATGAGTCATCGTTCGCACGAAATGCCTCACAATAGGCGCATGGGAATCATCTGCTACCGTTCTCAGGATGCTGTTGTCACTTCTTCATATCCTTCCCATCAGCGATGCTACTTTTTTCCGAACTACGGCAAGAGCATCAGTTCGGGTCTGTGCAAACATGCCAGAGGCACTACAGAAGCGGGGAAGTGCCAACATCATCCTGAAAACGTTATTGTACTGGACTCGCAGGGTGTTTAACGATTTTTTGGCATACCTAATCCACAGACCACCTGCGTACAGACCCTGGCACAGGCAATACGCTTTAAATAATGTTATTTTGACCTCGTCCGATCAGCGGGCAAATCTACGAGCTAGCATGTCGCCGCGTACCGCCAAAGCCGTATCTATCTCTATCTCTCTCTCTCTCTCTCTCTCTCCCTCTCTATGTCTAGATCAATTTCGGGCTGCTGCTGTGAATTTATTGACAGAAAAACCATATCACTGATTTTAGCCTGATCCGAGATTTGAACCCGAGACCTCATGATAAGCAATCGCATTTACGAATACTAGAACAAAGAGGCAGTCTAGTCACTAGTGTGGTAACCATATAAACCCCTTTCTCTTTTCTTTTTTTTTATTTTTTTGCATAAAGAGTAAAGTTACAGCCAATATACGTCCTCTTTTTAGAGGGATTTAGTGAGTAACCGACCATATAGCTGTTAGTGTAAGTAAGAAAAACAAATGTTACTTGAAAATAAATGATAGAACCTGTTTTGAATGAACTTCTTCAGTTAGTCTTATAAAGTTAGAATAGGAAGGTAATTCGCCTATAACTTGTAGTATACTGACAGATGCAAGTAATACGTCAATTTATGTAGATTTATTTAAGAGATATATTGCAATTAAATTTGTCATTAGGATAGATCAGGGCTTCGTATGGTCAATAGCTGTTGCAGATGATTGATAATAGCTACTCAAATACTTCGAGCTTCCGATGACAGACACTTCACAATAACATAATACAGTAGTCCCTTCAGACATTATAGGATGGTGTATTTAATATTATAAAGTTATTATTTTATGTGTGGTGACGGGGTGAGTGAATTCATCACTTCATTTTGTCTAACATGACTACACATTTCATTTAACATTTACACGTAATAGACACGCTGCATCTATATTATGGCTGTAGCAGGATTAGGTCTGCTCAACCGGAGAAAGACCACAGACTCTCACAGAGGGCCAGTGTAAAATAGCAGTTTAATGCTGCTGCGTGCCATATGGTGAGTGTCGCGAAGAAGAGACCCCTTTTTACTTTTAACGAGGCATTCCATTTTAGTCATCAGGCGTGACAACGCGAAAATGCATTTAGATTTTTATTGAGCATAAATGTCTATAGGTTTCGGCGTCCACTTACCATCAAGTTGACTGTGTGCTCGTTTGTCACCATAATTCTATAAAAAGCAAATTTCCAGTAGTGGTCTTTTATAAAAGAAGTATAGTCGCTTATCTATTCTAAGCCCTGTTAATGTCTCGCAAACACCTAGATCAAAGGATCATCGACGGCTCCGTGGCGCAGTAGTCTATCAATGAGTTGCAGAGCTAAGAGCCTCGGAAGAATTATTGGTCTACAAATAATTCTGGATGTTTGCCCTTGTGAAATTTATGTATATAAACTAACCCCACGATACAGGAGAAAATCCTAATGTGGAGGTAATTGTTTATAAAAAAGGAATGAAAAAAAAAGAAAAAGGTGCGATACTTCTGGTAGTGTAGTCGCCAATCCGGTTGCCAAGCATTGCGATTAAGGTAAATTCACCTTACAGCAGGGATGACCCTCGTCCAAGCGTGGATTTTTATAGACCGATAAATAAGAAGTCAATAACCTTTATCCTTCCTTTATCTTTGGTTCTTCTCAAGACAGAGAATTTTTTCCGAACCAGAGGTTATAATACAAAAATGACATTCAATAGGTATCACTTTAATCTATATCGAATAAAAAGTATTCTATTCTATGAAAGGCTATCATGTATCACCTATTTCTAACGTTACACTCTTGCTATGACAGATTATTTTTTTGTATGAGAAATTGCTCAATGTGTCCCCGTTTTATTATAATCGAAACATACATTTTCTTAGTCGTTTGACAAGCAATTGCGAACGTGTCATGTGCCATGTGTGATATCCCGAAAATAATGTATAAATCATAGTTGTATCCTGAGAGAGAGGGAGATGAAAGATGTTGACACACTGCTGTTTTTCTGTTCAAAGCTCACTTCTTAAGTTACTCGCTTTGTTATATATGACTTAGTTATTTATCGTCTTTTACTGCGGTCACTTAAGTAAGAATTATGTGACTCATAATTTGACTTGTGCAAAAGGAAAAAGGTACCAGTTTAATGGAGCCTGTAATACATTGTATGTTACGGCAAATATTAGAATAAATTATAAACAGATTCGCCGGCTAAACATAGTCTGTGAGTCCTCAGAGGCGTGACAACAAGTCCGAAGCCTCCTTCGTTTGAAGTTAGCTGCAGTTGTCTATGGATTGCAGTAGCCATTTACCGTCAGGTAAATTCGCCATCACGTGTAACTTCGTTAGTCAATTCAGTTTTATAAAAGAAAATATTAAAAAATACTCTGTATGTAAGTTTTATTATTAGTTGTTTCACTTTTTATTTTATAATTTTTTTTCACATTTTAGTTTCACTTATAATATTCCCTTGTAATTTCATGTGTCCCTTATAATTTCATAGTCACTACTTCTACTACTGCTACTACTTCTCATGAGTTTAAGATACAGGTACTGACAAAATATCAGCGCTATTGTTCAGTTCATTGTTCCTTGTTGAGTCAGATGCCTTTTTGTTACTACCTCCATTTTTTCACTTACGGCAGCCATCAAAAGTGTGCTAGTTAACACGAATATCCACGGGATGATGCAAATTTGCTGCAGCTATATTAGTAGAATAGTTGTAGCACGAATAGGTCGGCTCGACCATTTAAACATTTTTAAATATCGCCGCTTGGGAAGCAGTACTTTACCACTTTAGCCTTCTGACAACCAGCAACACTTGGTTGTTACCATGAACATATCGATCACAACTAAGTTTATCCATGTAGGTAATGTGTGTAGTTAAGTAATTTTGTATTTAATGTGATAATATGATTTTTTTTTACAATAAGGGGACTAACGAGCACACAGTCTTGATCGTAAATGGATGGTGTAGCCCATAGACAACTACATTTATCCTCGATTGAGAATCAAAATGCAGTTTCTTTGTCAACCCTAAGGACTATGATGGAATGCCTCGTACCCAGTAAAAACATGATTTATACGAGTATACACAATCAGCAATATTTTATAATATTTTATACGTCATAGAGCCATGCTGCAGCTATATTAGTAGTATCGAATGGGTCGGCTCGACCAGGGAAGGACTACGCACTCACAGAATACCAGCGTAAAATAACAGCACAACACTGCTGTGTTTCGAATGGTGAGTGTAGAGAACCGGCGAACCTTTTTATTGGAAAAGAGGCATTCCATCTTGGTCCTCACAGGTGACAACGCATCTGCATTTTGATTCGCAAACGAGGATAAATGTAGATGTCTATGGGCACAGCAACCACTTACCATCAGGTGGACTGTGTGCTCGTTGGTCACCCTATCCCATAAGAAAAAATCTGCGTATTATGTAGAAATATATACATCTGATGCAATAATGTATGTAAATGTTAATTTGAATATAAAAAATAAAATTAAGATTGGCTGGCTAAATTAAGATTTCTTCGTAGGCTAATGTTCGACATAATGTTCATTTGCAAAAATACATATTTAGGTGAATAATATAAACATTTTTAAGTATCGCCGCTTGGGAAGCAGTACTTTACCACTTTAGCCTACTGACGACCAGCAACACCTAGTTGTTACCATGAATAAATCACACCTAAGACCACACATTAACTACTTGGATAAACCTAGATCACAACTAAGTTTATCCAAGTAGTTAATGTGTGTAGTTAAATGGATGCTGTAGCCCATAAACAACTACATTTATACTCGATTGAGAATTAAATGCAGTTTCTCTGTCACGCTGAAGGACTATGATGGAATGCCTCGTATCCAGTAAAAAGAGTCTCCGGTTCTCCATACTAAGCATAGCAGCATTAAGCTGCAATTTCACGCTGGTATTTTGTGAGAGCGTGGTCCTACCCCGGTCGAGCCGACCCATTCGTGCTACAACCATAATATAGCTGCAGCACGGCTCTACCACGTATAAATTGTTGATTGTCTATATAAATTAAGTTTGTACAATAAACAATTATTCAAATCATGTTAGTTCTTTTATTTTTCTGTCGTTTTTATTTGCCACTAAATTTTACTGATCGGTTCTGGCTTGAGCTTAGATTAAAAAAAAAAAAAACGTAAACCATTTACGCGACTTAATTTAAAAAAAATTACATGAACTCAATGGCTCACAAAGAGATTAACGTGCCAATTTACGTGCCGTTTTCAGTAATAGTTAATGAGGCTTACTGACTGAAGCACTTGATGTGGCAATAATTGTGCTGATTAGCACTAGTCTACGATCATATTTATGGATGGACACTGGAAAATGAATTTGGAAAGTTTATACAAAGTACCAGCCTCTAGTAAAGTAGCTTACGCTGATATCGTTAAACCATACGGTCTTAAGGAGAGAAATAGGTAATGATTAAGACATGAATCAAAATAACCCCTGAAAATAAGTTGATCGCCACCATGTTGATTCTATATTCATGTGAATAACTATCGATAATTACTGTAAAATTATATAAGTCTAAAAAGTGATCCCGCTGGGCTTTTCGATGGTTCTTCCCAATTCAGAAATATTATGTAATAATGTATATTGCGAAATTATTCTATCCTTTATTTTTTCAATAAGAACGATAAGCATCTATCTTTGTTGGGAGGCTTTTCCACAATCCTCACGCTTGGCAGGCGTGACAATCGATCCCCACGATTCTACCCGCTAGTCTGTTTTTGTATTTTACGTCTGACGTAAACGAGATGGTTTATGTTTGTCTATCGAACGCCTAAAGATTTACTGCCATCACATGAGTAAAGAAACCGTACCGCTGCCGTGTCCCATAGTCTCCTCTTACGACACCCACGGGACGGAATGTGGTGATGAATTACTTATTAGCGCCACCACTTATAACAAATATTTTAATGTCTTAAATTATGTTGTGCATACTCTTTAGTGGTGATGGGGTATTTCATCTTTAACACAAAGCGCGTTGGCAGATGGAATACCTCGTTTACAGTAAGAAGATTCTTCAGTTCTCTACACACCATACGAAACACAAATACATTTAGTTACTATTTTACGTTGCTATTCTATGAGATTCAGGTCATTCCCCGGTCGAGCCGAGCCATTCTCGACACAAACATAATATAGCTGCAGCATGAGTTTACCGGCTATAATTGTCTTCTAGTAACATACAAATGCAAAAACATACATCATTTTAATATAATTAATAGAATCAGGCGTTACTTTGCGGAAATCCATTATATAAAAACTTTTAGGAAAAATTACTTCGCAAATATCCGCGTTATAAAATAAAATGATGTGTCTTACCTAGTATGAAGAGCACCTCCCGCTCTCCTTCGATTGCGTGCACTATCCCCGTCACCATCAATCACTTAGCGGTTAGCCACCGTAGAGTCGAAACACGTGTCGTATTATCGTCAGTGGTGTGTCTTGCCTAGTGTAGTGGTGTTGGGAGTAGCGGTGCTGGGATTAGTGGTGACGGGGATAGTGCACGCAATTGAGGGAGGGCGGGAGGTGCTCTTCATACTAGGTAAGACACATCATTTTATTTTATAACCCGGATATTTGCGAAGTAAATTTTCCTAAAAGTTTTTTTTTTATGCATCATTTTATTTTTTGTATGTATAAATGTCGAGTATTTAAAACAATAAAATAATCAAATTATTATTCAGAATATGTTAGTAATTTACACACAGTGCGGTCGACGAGTGTGGCATGTGTAAGTAACACTTCGTCACAATTACCTTGCCGTGTATAAATTACTTTCAATATTGGCAAGCGGCAACGTAATTGGCAACACTGGTGTTTCTATGGCTGAGATTGATTAACTGTAACACATTTGCGTTTGCATACAAACATACATATATATGTTATAATTATAACTATATATAAGTTTAGAGAAAATAAAAGTTCTTCAATCAATACGACGACTCCGTGGTGCAGTGGTTTAGCAATGAGTCGCTGCGCTGGGGGCGCAATACGAATCCCGCACAGAACAAGAATTTGTATAGCTTATAAAATATCCATACCGGAGTTAGATGTTTCTTGTCCTTGTGCAAATTATGTTTGTAAACTGCCTCCACGATACAGGAGAAAATACTAGTGTGGTGGTAAGGGTTTATCACTATTAAAAATATTTTATCATAGATGACAAATGAGCACATAGTCCATCTGATGGTAAGTAGATGCTGTGGGCAATGTTGCTACTTTACGTTGGTATTCTGTGAGAGCGTGGTCCTTCCCCGGTCAGGACGACCCGTTCGCGTTAATGTAGCTGCAGCATTGTTCTACTACGTAGGACAATGGGATGCAATCCAGGGGATTAGCGGTAGCGTCTTCTTAGTAACAAGTGAAAAAGATATATACAGCGATTGCCAACGCGCTTGCCAAGCGTGGCAACTCTGACAAATATCACCTGTATGAGGCAACACAGCAGTGGCAGTGAAGAAGTGCAATTTTGATAGGCTATGCTGATGAATGATAATGATCATTACCACCACACGTTAAGTTAACTGTCACAAAAATGTCACTTAGTGAAAAGCTGCCATTAGTTATTGCTATAAGCTGAAACAGACTTTCTCACACAATGAATAGACTACGGATGATCAACGTACGTCAGATTGCTATCTTATACCCTACCTTATATGCCAGGTACAGAGAATTATGTACGTAATTTAGCAACCATGATTAAGGCGTACGTCTAGCTTGTGCAAATTTCCTTTGTTTAGAGTAAACAAATTACCATTGCTCTATGTATTGCACTATGTCAAACTTAAGTGACGTTTGAATACAATTCGGAAGAATATCTACAAAATTAAAATACTCTACAGTAAATCATATTAAAGGACAATGTTAAAACTTGCCTAATAACCAACATATATTTGACAATTACCAAAATTCTCATCCTTAATTATGCATTAGATAACATTCATTAGATAGTAACGGACACTTCTGACTTGTGAAATCAAAATAAAAAGGATTTTTTCGATTTTGAAATCTGTACCTATTTTTAATACTATTGTGCTGCGTTTATGGCCTCTTGTGATTTGGCCAATTGCACAATACCTTCACTCACACATTTCAAAAGTTGTCATAAACTCAAATATATTATGAAAACGTTTATATTTTAAAATATATCTTAGATTAATATATGCCACAAGGAACTGGGGTACAGCTATTTTCATTTAAAATAACAATACTATTGTCATCTCATTGGCAAATCAGCATTGTGCCACGCAAAAAAAGTCAATAACGTTGACAGATGACAACAAGTCAAAATAGATAGACATCAGACGTGCTATCGTTTTGGTTTCGTTTGAAAAAATACATTTCTGTAAATGTTTTAGGAATCTAAGTGCACTCTGTAGTTGGTTTGTTATGCGATAAGTATATATAAATTACGAACAACGGCTTGAGCAACGGATATCGATACTCTTCTTTAGCGATCTTTTTCTTTATTTTTTTATAATGTCATTGAAATATTTTTATAACGTTAATTAATTGTGTAATCTAATATAACTAACAGCTTTATTTCGACGGGTCCAACGTAAACTGGTGTAACTCGCAAATTGGCAAAAAGCATAAGTAGCACCGCCCCAATTTCGACGCAATCAAAGGCTTTCTCATATATATTTCCACATACGCAAGGCAAAATGGCAGATCGTACTCTTCTGTCTCCTGTGCAATTTGCCAAAACCGGCTTGTTCGGGAGGCAGAAAGTCGTTAAGTCTGCGTGCCAGACGATTCGAAATAACACGTAGACGCGGCTCAGAAGTGAAATCGGTCTGTAGTTCTTCAAGAGAGCGTTGTCACCTTTCTTAAAAAACAAGACCACCGCACTTCTGCTCCACTGCTCTGGAGTAGTCCCTCCATGAAGGACGGAATTAAAGAGCTTCTGAAGGATTTCAAGTACCGGTTTTCCACCCGCTTTCAGAAGCTCCGGTGTAATTCCATTCTTACCTGGGGCCTTGCCGTTTTTAAGGCGCTGGAGAGCCATTCTAAACCCGCTCAGACTGACGTCCGGGATATCATCGGAATAGTGTCGAATAAGACTTGCTCTTGGATCGTTACTCACACTTGCATGTGGCTCCAACGATGATGTGTACAGCTTCCCATAGAAACTCTTAATTTCACTCAAAATCTCAGATGTCCGGTAAACTTTAATGTCTTTAATTTTGAAAGTTGGTACTTTCTCTGGCAAAGACTTTAGAGCCTTGGTTCCGCTCTAATGCTTCTTCAATACATGCTGTATTGAAGTTGCGTCAGTCCTGCTGCATGCATTTGGAGATCTGTTTGTTCAGTTGCCTGTATGCTGTCAAATCTGTTGAAGACTGCAGACTCATTTTACGTCTAACAGCCATGAGAATAAGAGTGTGATCGTAGAGTTTTTGAATTCTTCTGCGGTGGGTCTTGCAGAACTTGGCTTCGACCGCATGGACAGTTTCCACGAGCCTGTCCTTCATATAGAAAGTTTTCAGGACTTTATAATAGAATACAAGGGGGATGGAGCGTTGACTTCATTAGACGAAACCTCTCCAACTTATCGTTTAGATTGAGCGTGCTTCTAACCATTCATTCGGTGATCGCTGCCGGTTTTCACCCTCGTGATCACTGAAACATCACTTAACAGTTGTCGAACCGTCAGGGTTCGACCAGGTCCACTTCCTATGGGGCCGCTTCTGGAAGAAAGAGTTCATCATAAAGAGTCCCTCTTTCTCCATGAAGTCGGCCAGCTGCTGGCTCTAGTGGCTCTAGTTTTGCATTCTTAGCACCCCGAGCTCTACCGTTACCATTTTCGCCACCGTAGCCATGAATAGCGGGGCCGCCGGGGACTGGGGGCGTCTCTTCGTAACTTTCATCATGAGGGTTTTTTTAAATATCCAAAATTAAAGATATTTTTTTAACAAAAGTAATTATTTTCAAATATCGTTCTGAGGTGTCAAATGCTTCCCCTGACTAGAGGAATCAGTTGCTAAAGTATCTCCGTAGGCAATGTGTATCATCTCTGTTAATCATAATACTAGATCCTTCGCATCTCCAATGCTAGTCTTGTACTTGGCTGGGTATTTACAGTGTGATTGTTGTAAAATGTGTAATCCTTCATCTATGAGACAGTCAAATATTTCTGGCTCTTATCTTATCGACATAGTAGACATGAGACGCGGCAATTATTTTCATTATGTCATTATATATGAAAAGAAAATTAATAATGTCTCCCAGGCCGATTTTTTAACATGGTTACCAGTCTCAACGGAGACTAGCCATCTCCGCAGGACAGGATTATAGTGCCCGAGTGTATGCGCAAGCACAGGTGCACTCTCTATTCCCTCACTCCCATAGTCCGATGGGACGGTTATCCGACATGACCATCGCCTTTAAGTGCTTACCGAGGCGCGAGGGTGAAATACCTCCAACACTCTGACACTGGGCTGCTACTGAGAACTTCTTCACACAAAGACCAAATAAATAATTTTGGCCCGCACCAGGATTTGAACCCAGGAGGATCAGCAGTTTACGACTACTAGACCAATGAGGTAGTCAAAAAAGAAAATAAGGAGGTAGGTACTAACAATGCTGCAGTACAAGGCTACCACTCGTGAAACTTTCTTCCCCAATGGCTATCAGTTCTTGTTGTATGTTCTACTAGTTGTTCCCCGCGACTTCGCCCGCAGTAATTTCGGGTTTTATTTATTTTGCACGGAACCCTAATAGTTTTTCTATAATAAAAGTTGCCTAAGTTATACCTTATTATATCCGTTTATACGAATATCCATCTACTACCCCATACTATCCCGTAAGTGTCCTAAGAGACGACAGAGAGAAACAAATCAGGATATTGGCAGCAGCGTCTTCCAAATAACAACATAAAATAATAGACTGTCGCTGCCGATCCCCTTGCCAAGCGTGGCGTTCCCCCCATGGGGCAATCTCCGGAAGAGGCCTATGTTCAGACTTTAATAGGCTATATTGGTAACGGTAACGGATGGTACTTATGTAAACAGACACCTAGTAAGAAAAGGAATCCTTTAATCTAGTAAAATAACATTTGGTAACAAAGAATATGAAATATAAACCTTTATATCAATGCATATTGTACTTTTAATATTTTAATATACCCAAAACATGTATTAATTTAAAACAGTAAGCTTATATTACGCACAAACAATACGTTTCAAGTTGGCAGCTCCTTTGTTTGATTTTTCATTTCGTCGGTTTGCGACCAGTGCCTGCCCGTCAGTGATAAAATTTATTTTATTTTTAATCATAGCTAGAATTTATTAAAATTATGATGAAAGGCCTTTTTTCCTTTGTGGAGCGTTAAAAAAAAAGTGAGAATGCGGTAAAAACTCTTTGTAATATAAAAAGTAAGTACTGGCTGGTAACGCGGGAACATCTGTAAGATAAAATAAGGAGAAAAAAAAACTAATTTGAACTGATTTTTCTACCGACTTCAAACAGAAAGAGGTCTGTACTCAATTTGACAATTATTTTTTATGTGTGCCATAACTTCTTTTTTGGTGAACCGATTTTGATGATTCTTTTTTATTTGAAAGCTGGTGCTTCACATGTGGTCCCATATAAATTGATCAAGGGCTGACTAATAGTTTTTGAGTTATTCTTAATAATTTATACTGTAGTTGGTTGTAAAACATTTTTAATTTTAATTTATTTCCTCTTTATTTTGGCGCAACAGTCATTAACAAAAATGTAACAAAAGTTTGACAAGACTGAAAAAGGCAAAGAGTGCCCAAACATTTCATATTCGTCTTACATGATTGGAATCTTAAATCTAGGACCATTACTTGCTATGCTATGCACAGTAAATACTGCAAAGCATGCATATTGCATATATTATATTATTTGGCGTAACATGGCTTTATAAGAAAAGTTAGTGGCACCATTTCTGGTGCCGTGCATGTCGTAAGACCAGAAGCGGTTTAATCCTCTCATATTTATACTATTCTTTTTGAATTTTATTTACTCTAATTTCTTTGAAAATTGTTAAAAATGCTGGAAAAGTAAACTACGCGCTGTTTAAAATATTCAACAGATACGGGATGCATTAAGGTTAAATGCTCCAACGTATTGTACTGTTGCACGTAGCTGCTACGAATTTAAACAGGGGAAATGATGCACAAAACATGACTCTGGCTCGGGTTCCGGTTAAAAGTGTTTCAGCTGATCATTGTGTCACAGTCCGTTTTGTAGCATAATATATTTACATGTACACTTGGGATGTATAACGTATCCGTTACGTTTTACCGTTTTATTCGTACTTTTAATTATTGTTTGATTTTCTATAATGCATTCAAAATCAATGTCTCTTTTATAGTCACCCATAACAATTTTCTTTGTTTGCTGCACCATTTTGGCCCAGTCACATCATGAAATGTTATTCTTTGCATTCATGTATCTAAATAATTATTTTGCGTTTGAATTTTATTAAATCTGAAGCCAATTCCTTTTTAATGGACCCATACACAAAACGAGCTTTTTTATAGAATAAGGTTGACAAACGACCACACAGTCCACCTGATGGTAAGTGTATGCTGTGTCCCATAGACATCTATATTTATCCTCAATTAAGAATTAAAATGCAGATGCGTTGTCACCACTGAGGACTGAGATGGAATACCTCGTTACCAGTAAAAAGGGTTTCCCGTTCTCCATACTCACCATGCAAAACACAGCCTGGACGAGCAGACCCATTCGTGCTGCAACCAAATATAACTGCAGCGTGACTTTCATCGCGACAAAACTCGCGATACCATCCATGCCATCTGCATGATCATCGGTCAGATTATATCAGCTGTAACACTTAATAGAAGTTTTCTTCATCACACTACTTTCTTATGGAATCTACTACTTGTGTGACCACAATCAGCGAATTTTCCGGACCATTACGACTTAGGGGTTTTCAAGAAAATAGCCATATTCTTTTTTAAAAGCTGGCAACGCATTTACAATTCCCCTGATGTTGCAGTTGTTCTTGGGTGACAGTAGTCACTCACTATCAGGTGAGTTGCATGCTTCTTTGCCGTACCTTATATAAAAAAATGTTATCCTACAGGGATTTTCACGGTCTGATGAGAACGATTATGGTTATGTAATAGTAAGAACTAAATCTCGTCTTGATCGTGTAGTGGAATTGTAAAAATATATACTACTCTATATCATCGCAGGTATCGTAAAAGGGGACAAAGGGAAACGAATCAGATGGACAGCAATGTCTTCTTAATGAGAACTGAAAATTAAAAAATGCGGTTGCCAACCCGCATGCCAAGCATGGCAACTATTTATGGCGAATTTTAAACTTTTCTTAGCACCGACTTCAGATTACGAAATAGTTTTATCCTTTTTAGGTCTTTGAAGTCGGCTTTTAATTTTGTGTATTAAATATTAACTTTTTTCATGAAATAATATTCTTATGTTAAATAATGTCATACAATATTAAAACCAAAATATACGGATACGAATATAAGGCGGTGTGAATAGTTATTACAGGAAAATTGTATCCATCGACTTCCTACATGTCTTACCAGGTCGTCACTCTATCTACACTTCGTCTATCAATACGAGGCGACTCGAGAACCAGGTGATTAATAGTGCATTATTTATAATGCCCGTGTAATATAAATAACGTAATATGACAAGGCAATGTGATGAAACTTGTTGAAATAATTAAATTTATCGGACTTTATGAATAAAGTCCCCTACTTATTGGGCAGAGTAATAAAAAGATAAGTTAGGATAGATTTTTATTAATGCTACATATTTCACACTTCAACAAAGTTTTTCAAAAAAGATTTTTCAGCAAAGGTATTTTTTTCTTTGTAACTAGTACTCATAGGATACTTTAAATATATACACAGGAAGTCCCAAAAGTCGACGTCAAGCCGGAATCGAGTGATAGGTCAAATCATAATAGTTACTAGAAAAATATAAAAAAATCTTAGTCGTAGTTATTTTTTAAATTACAGCAATTTCTGTTTTATTTTTTTAAATGTACATATCCTGCGATGGTTTTTAGCTCCTTTAGCTACACATATTTACTTTTTTTTCGTTTTTTTTTATGTAATCTTGGGTAGTGCTTGTGTAACCTGTTGTTTTTAATTCTTAGCTAACTGCTCCAACTTAGAAGAAAATGTCACATTTATCCATATCAAGAATGAAAAATTAATACTTCGCCCAACTTTAACTGACTGTACTGAAAAAAAAATGTACTACGCCAGTTTAGCAAGTAACCTTAAAAGTTGACGCATTTAATAAGGGTTCTAAAATGGTATAGCACTTGCTACATTATTTAAATTACAGACGAAATTTTTTTCAAGAATCCCAGCTTAAAAAAATCTATTTATCTACTAAAAATGATTTTAGTGTAACCAAAGCTTGCCTTGAGCGTAACTAAGATTACAGTTTTAGCGAGAGGAAGTATCATTTCATGAAGTGTGAATAAGACAGATAGTGACGCATTCGAGTCATACTTTTTCTTAAATTTAGGATGAATTTTCCTTAAGTTTAAAATTAAACAACAATTATTTGGATGCTGAGATTTTTTTTACAAAAGATGTTCAAATTACTTTCCTTCAGCTGCAATACGTCGAGCTTGTATCTTCTTAAAAAAGACCAGGTTATCTATCAGACGGGCTAATCTTCCGTTGTTAACAAATTCAGCTGCTTCCGTAATTCTTAGCCGAACCACAGCTAAATTTTCAATTGGCTTTAAATAAACTTTCTCTTCACTGCTCACTGCTGTACTGCAAAGTAAACGAGAAATGTTGATTTCTAATCATAAAAATGCAATATAAATTTTATAATTAAATATTAAGAATATTTTTTTCTTCAAGCTGTGCCTCAAGTCTCCAAAACGCTATCAGCCATTACGTCGTGACTTCAATTTTATCTAGGTATGATTTTTTCGACTTTTTTCATGAGTTTTTGAAGATTACGTTTTTACATGTTATGGAAGCAAGAAAAAATGTTAAAAAATATTTGGTGTCGTAAATCGGTTTTTCTTGATGGACTGTATATAGGATATCCGTTTTATAATACACAGATTATTTTTTGATGTACTTAATTAAGGATATCCGTTCTCATACATATAAACATATACATATAAACATATACATATAAATCATATACATATGAATTTATTCAAAATTAACAGTTTTTGTATTTAAATTGCTGCATAATTTAAAATCTAATAAAATAGAAACAAATGCTACGTTTATTATCAGTCCTAAGAATGCCTTTTTGATTAAAGAACTAATAAAGCAAAATATACATATAACGCCCTAAAAAACTCAAAAACGTAACATTAAATTTTCATAATTAAGAAGAATTAACTTTTCATAAGTAAGAAAAAGGATATTATCAACTGCCCGTTATTGTGTATTGTCTTCGTGTAATTTAACTTTATTCAGTGTTATGTTTATGCTTTTTAGGACGTTCTATGGGTTATTATTATTATCAGAACGTTACACAAATAGGTAAAATGGCCCGCCCCGACGAACTCCTAGGCAAATTTGATTTACCACGTAGAGTACTCGGCAGTAAAGAATAAATGAGATTGTCAACACACAGTAGGGCATCGAGTAATATAAAGATTAACAGCAAATATGAAAACTCATCTATAGGAAAAAACCACAACCTGCCTTTTTGTATTACATTTGTGCAACACCATCATCTATCGATGAAATGGGTTAAAAATTGTACATTAGATTTAGATAATAAGGTTAATATATTTTTTATATATATACCTACCTCGCACCTGAAATAAATTAAAATTTCTCGTCGTCCATCCACCCAGCCATTACAGCCTGTAAAAGTCTACCGCTGGATATAGGCCTCCCCCATCGAGTGCCTCATAGGGGGGACTTTGCTATTGTCATGATGCTCAGCAATTACCCTTTTAAAATTTTTAATTTGTTATTAGATAGATGCTGCTGTCCATCTTCTGCTACAGTTTCACTTGGACGCCTCTTACGACACCCACGGGACGACATACATAAGTGGATATTCTTACATCGCCACTACACGGTTAACTGTCCCTTCCGTAATAAAAACTATTTTAATATAAAATAAAAACAAGAAGAAATAATGTTTACTTGAGACAAAAAAAATTCTTCCACGGAATAAAAACAAATTATTTTGAAAATATTATAATAAAAACGAAAGAATATAAATTTATATCAAAAGAAGTTTTCAGAAATAAGATTGATAAACATAAACAAACTCATCTAATATTTAGTTAAATGACTTGCTAGTGGATCCCTATCTTGCTTAAACATCTTTTGTAGTGTTATGCTACTCACGTATCATTTTACATTATTTTAAATTCATTTTTCCATTCTGTTTCGATTTTCTGCATTCACCTCAAAACTGGATATTTTACATCACCTTTATTTCCATAGGATCCTGTAACGATTTTAAACCATAAGAACTCAATAACAAATCATTTCTACTTCGTATTTTCACATTATCAGCACTTTTAAATTGGTGTCAATGGAGTCTACCTTTTTTCGATCTTTTAGCTAGTTTTCCGTAATTTTACAATCTCGAGCTTTGTGTGGGCAGCTGCGCTACCTTTTTTCCTATATCAATAATATCTCATTTTCCACTTAAATCTTACCGTTTTCTTATTATAAACCAAAAACAAAAATTTGACATATTTTGTCTTTCTTATTTATATCGTTTCCATGGTAATTATATTCAAATTTGCTACCGATCTGTTATTCCTATTTCGATAATTCCACATAAATCCTCTTTTCTCTTGACCATTTACAAAAAATTTGCGTATAATTTAAATAATTTTTCCTTTCTCTCTAGAAAGGTATAAAAGCCGAACAATCGGTGAAGAAAGGCAGTCTCGCTTCAGTTCGCGAATTGGAAGTATCTCCTAAAGGCCTTATCCCGGGGCCGCACTGCCCCGGGATCCTGCAAGCCTCCATTTACACGTGAAGTCTTCGGCGAAGCCTTCTTCAAACTCGGGCCGCGCCACTCTGGAATCCTACAAGCCTCCATCTACCTCGGAAGTCGCTTCGAGTCTACTACAAGCGCGGGGGCCACACTACTCCGGGCACTACTACTACTTACTCCAGGCGCCGAGTGCACCTACCGCCGGCGCTACCTTTGGGCGCTGCAACTGCTGGCTCTAAGCGTTGCGCGCCCCTTCTCCAGGCGCTACGTGCGCCGGCTCCGGACGCTGCGTGTACTGGCTCCAGGCGCTGCGCGCCGTCGCTGCTAAGAAACCTACCTCTACAAGCGCAAACGGCGTGTGCTGGCTTCAGGCGCTGCGTGCCGTCGCTGCTAAGAAACCTACCTCTACAAACGCAACGTGTGTCGCTTCGACTTTTAGGCCCCTCTACAACACTATATTCCCCTATTCTCTCACCTTTATTTTTTTTTATAATCTAATTGTACTCTTACTTCATTCATCATCATCCTCATTTCATTTTTTTTATAAAATTGTAAATACCTTTTATAAATTTAAATATATTGTTTTCTGGCTCTACTTTTGTTGTATTGTTGTACTTAGGTTAGTTTCTATTAATTTTTTTTTTATTGTCGCTTCACGACATTTGGCGCCCAACGTAAAAGTCCTCTTTCTCTCTTAATTCTTCACCTTTACTGCGCCTTGTCCATTCCCTTTTGATTTAATTGCTCTCCCTTTCGTTCTTAATTCATTATTCATCATTCATTTATTCATCCTTTTCATACCTTCCAAATTCTAAAACAACACTTCATCTAGTGTTTCAACTTATCTGGATTATATTTAGAACTACATTTCACACAACACTTTCATTCATCACTTTAATATCTTTATTCTAGATAACCTTCCAAATCCTAAAACAACACTTCATCTAGTGTTTCAACGTATCTGGCTTATATTTAGACCTACATTTAACACTTCACTTACATTCATCACTTTAATATTTTTATCCTAGAACAAAACTTCATCTAGTTTTTCAACTTATCTAGATTATATTTAGACCTACATTTCACACAACACTTACATTCATCACCTTAATATTTTTATTATAGGTAACTTAAAGAGGTATAACTTTTCAATTAAATCTTTATTTCTTAAACTTAACTTTGAACTTTACACTTTATATAAAATTGTTTTTCAAAGCTGAAGCGAGACGATTCATAACTTTTCTAAGCATTTACAACTGTTAATTTGTATATATGTATAAATATCTAAACATTTATTAACTGCTAATTTGTATATATGTATAAATATCACATTTAATTTGTATATATGTATAAATATCACCATCATTTTCACCTTGCTATTATTTCTTTTAATTTGTTTGTTTGTTTGGTAGGTTAATCTTCACTTCTTATTATTTCAGACACATCTCGCTAGTGATGTTGCTGATCTCTGGCTTTGAGCCCTACCGCTCCGGCCATTCTTTATCTTTACTTAAGTCATAGCGACTAAAGCTTGCTTAAGATTGATTTCTTTATCTTTATCTTCACGCAGGAGCGGATGACAACTCCTTAAATAAGCCTGAATGTCCTTTCGAAAACACACTTATAAGAGTGGTGTTTCTTCGACAAATTTTTTTTTTCCACGCAGGAGCGGATGAATACTCCTTAAATAAGCCTTAATGTCGTTTCGAAAACACACTTTTAGAGTGGTAGTCATTGAATGTGAACTCCACCCTTACCTGAATGGCAGATGATGTATGTAAGAGATAGTATATCTGATTTTGCCTGGTGATGTCTGTTTCTGCAAAGCTGTGTTTTTATGGTTTATTTTAGAATGTATATATCAAAATTTTTGCTGAGTCAAAAATTTTCCAGGGTCGGGGGGAAAATGTAGTGTTATGCTACTCACGTATCATTTTACATTATTTTAAATTCATTTTTCCATTCTATTTCGATTTTCTGCATTCACCTCAAAACTGGATATTTTACATCACCTTTATTTCCATAGGATCCTGTAACGATTTTAAACCATAAGAACACAATAACAAATCATTTCTACTTCGTATTTTCACATTATCAGCACTTTTAAATTGGTGTCAATGGAGTCTACCTTTTTTCGATCTTTTAGCTAGTTTTCCGTAATTTTACAATCTCGAGCTTTGTGTGGGCAGCTGCGCTACCTTTTTTCCTATATCAATAATATCTCATTTTCCACTTAAATCTTACCGTTTTCTTATTATAAACCAAAAACAAAAATTTGACATATTTTGTCTTTCTTATTTATATCGTTTCCATGGTAATTATATTCAAATTTGCTACCGATCTGTTATTCCTATTTCGATAATTCCACATAAATCCTCTTTTCTCTTGACCATTTACAAAAAATTTGCGTATAATTTAAATAATTTTTCCTTTCTCTCTAGAAAGGTATAAAAGCCGAACAATCGGTGAAGAAAGGCAGTCTCGCTTCAGTTCGCGAATTGGAAGTATCTCCTAAAGGCCTTATCCCGGGGCCGCACTGCCCCGGGATCCTGCAAGCCTCCATTTACACGTGAAGTCTTCGGCGAAGCCTTCTTCAAACTCGGGCCGCGCCACTCTGGAATCCTACAAGCCTCCATCTACCTCGGAAGTCGCTTCGAGTCTACTACAAGCGCGGGGGCCACACTACTCCGGGCACTACTACTACTTACTCCAGGCGCCGAGTGCACCTACCGCCGGCGCTACCTTTGGGCGCTGCAACTGCTGGCTCTAAGCGTTGCGCGCCCCTTCTCCAGGCGCTACGTGCGCCGGCTCCGGACGCTGCGTGTACTGGCTCCAGGCGCTGCGCGCCGTCGCTGCTAAGAAACCTACCTCTACAAGCGCAAACGGCGTGTGCTGGCTTCAGGCGCTGCGTGCCGTCGCTGCTAAGAAACCTACCTCTACAAACGCAACGTGTGTCGCTTCGACTTTTAGGCCCCTCTACAACACTATATTCCCCTATTCTCTCACCTTTATTTTTTTTTATAATCTAATTGTACTCTTACTTCATTCATCATCATCCTCATTTCATTTTTTTTATAAAATTGTAAATACCTTTTATAAATTTAAATATATTGTTTTCTGGCTCTACTTTTGTTGTATTGTTGTACTTAGGTTAGTTTCTATTAATTTTTTTTTTATTGTCGCTTCACGACATTTGGCGCCCAACGTAAAAGTCCTCTTTCTCTCTTAATTCTTCACCTTTACTGCGCCTTGTCCATTCCCTTTTGATTTAATTGCTCTCCCTTTCGTTCTTAATTCATTATTCATCATTCATTTATTCATCCTTTTCATACCTTCCAAATTCTAAAACAACACTTCATCTAGTGTTTCAACTTATCTGGATTATATTTAGAACTACATTTCACACAACACTTTCATTCATCACTTTAATATCTTTATTCTAGATAACCTTCCAAATCCTAAAACAACACTTCATCTAGTGTTTCAACGTATCTGGCTTATATTTAGACCTACATTTAACACTTCACTTACATTCATCACTTTAATATTTTTATCCTAGAACAAAACTTCATCTAGTTTTTCAACTTATCTAGATTATATTTAGACCTACATTTCACACAACACTTACATTCATCACCTTAATATTTTTATTATAGGTAACTTAAAGAGGTATAACTTTTCAATTAAATCTTTATTTCTTAAACTTAACTTTGAACTTTACACTTTATATAAAATTGTTTTTCAAAGCTGAAGCGAGACGATTCATAACTTTTCTAAGCATTTACAACTGTTAATTTGTATATATGTATAAATATCTAAACATTTATTAACTGCTAATTTGTATATATGTATAAATATCACATTTAATTTGTATATATGTATAAATATCACCATCATTTTCACCTTGCTATTATTTCTTTTAATTTGTTTGTTTGTTTGGTAGGTTAATCTTCACTTCTTATTATTTCAGACACATCTCGCTAGTGATGTTGCTGATCTCTGGCTTTGAGCCCTACCGCTCCGGCCATTCTTTATCTTTACTTAAGTCATAGCGACTAAAGCTTGCTTAAGATTGATTTCTTTATCTTTATCTTCACGCAGGAGCGGATGACAACTCCTTAAATAAGCCTGAATGTCCTTTCGAAAACACACTTATAAGAGTGGTGTTTCTTCGACAAATTTTTTTTTTCCACGCAGGAGCGGATGAATACTCCTTAAATAAGCCTTAATGTCGTTTCGAAAACACACTTTTAGAGTGGTAGTCATTGAATGTGAACTCCACCCTTACCTGAATGGCAGATGATGTATGTAAGAGATAGTATATCTGATTTTGCCTGGTGATGTCTGTTTCTGCAAAGCTGTGTTTTTATGGTTTATTTTAGAATGTATATATCAAAATTTTTGCTGAGTCAAAAATTTTCCAGGGTCGGGGGGAAAATGTAGTGTTATGCTACTCACGTATCATTTTACATTATTTTAAATTCATTTTTCCATTCTATTTCGATTTTCTGCATTCACCTCAAAACTGGATATTTTACATCACCTTTATTTCCATAGGATCCTGTAACGATTTTAAACCATAAGAACACAATAACAAATCATTTCTACTTCGTATTTTCACATTATCAGCACTTTTAAATTGGTGTCAATGGAGTCTACCTTTTTTCGATCTTTTAGCTAGTTTTCCGTAATTTTACAATCTCGAGCTTTGTGTGGGCAGCTGCGCTACCTTTTTTCCTATATCAATAATATCTCATTTTCCACTTAAATCTTACCGTTTTCTTATTATAAACCAAAAACAAAAATTTGACATATTTTGTCTTTCTTATTTATATCGTTTCCATGGTAATTATATTCAAATTTGCTACCGATCTGTTATTCCTATTTCGATAATTCCACATAAATCCTCTTTTCTCTTGACCATTTACAAAAAATTTGCGTATAATTTAAATAATTTTTCCTTTCTCTCTAGAAAGGTATAAAAGCCGAACAATCGGTGAAGAAAGGCAGTCTCGCTTCAGTTCGTTCGAATTGGAAGTATCTCCTAAAGGCCTTATCCCGGGGCCGCACTGCCCCGGGATCCTGCAAGCCTCCATTTACACGTGAAGTCTTCGGCGATGCCTTCTTCAAACTCGGGCCGCGCCACTCCGGAATCCTACAAGCCTCCATCTACCTCGGAAGTCGCTTCGAGTCTACTACAAGCGCGGGGGCCACACTACTCCGGGCACTATTACTACTTACTCCAGGCGCCGAGTGCACCTACCGCCGGCGTTACCTTTGGGCGCTGCAACTGCTGGCTCTAAGCGTTGCGCGCCCCTTCTCCAGGCGCTACGTGCGCCGGCTCCGGACGCTGCGTGTACTGGCTCCAGGCGCTGCACGCCGTCGCTGCTAAGAAACCTACTTCTACAAGCGCAACCGGCGTGTGCTGGCTTCAGGCGCTGCGTGCCGTCGCTGCTAAGAAACCTACCTCTACAAACGCAACGTGTGTCGCTTCGACTTTTAGGCCCCACTACAACACTATATTCCCTTATTCTCTTACCTTTATTTTTTTTGTAATCTAATTGTACTCTCACTTCATCCATCATCATCCTCATTTCATTTTTTTTATAAAATTGTAAATACCTTTTATAAATTTAAATATATTGTTTTCTGGCTCTACTTTTGTTGTTTTGTTGTACTTAGGTTAGGTTCTATTTATTTTTATTTTTTTTAATTGTCGCTTCACGACACTTTCTAAAGAAGAATCTCCTTCAAAGAGTAATTAGTTAATGGGGTCGTTCCGTACTATCCGCTTGCTTATCTTGATAAAGGTCGAAAAATAATTTTACGGTTACATAAATGAGGAGAGTTCAAAACAGTCGTTTCGTTTTTTGTTTTTTTTAAATTAAGGTGCATATTTTCTGAAACTTTGTTGTAAAAGCGTATACATTGCTTTATGAAGGAATCGCTGACCCTTTGGATTCGAGTGACTGGTATAACTATTTTCAGAATGTACGTCACTATTTTTATTTAAAATATTTTTGATTTTGTGTAGATGAAATGAATTACATAATACATTAAATTTTCGTAAATATACTGAAGGGCCAAAGTTAACGTATTTATTTCCATAAATTTTTGTCTACTTCTTCTGACCTAAGTAATAAGTTGCTCTTTTGGCTTGTGTAAAACAGATATAGTATCGATGTTAGTCATTAGTCATTACCTTATAGAATCTTAGAAAAACAGAGATAGTTTCGATGTAAGTTAGTACCGAATAGCAAGGTTGCATATGACATTAGGCTATGGAAATAACTAAAATAAAACAATCTAGCTGTTTCAACACCATGTAAGGTTTTTTGTTTTTTTGACACTATATACTGCTGAACTAAGTTTGCTAGATAGCTAAATATGGAGGCTCCAATTGAAGCTTAGTGGGGTGTTGACCTAAATTTTACTACAGTTATATTAATAGTATAGTTGTAGCACGATTAGGTCGGCTCGACTGTGGAAGGATCACGCTCTCACAGAATACCTGCGTAAAATAGCAGCTTAACACTGCTGTGTTTCGTATGGTGAGTGTAGAGAACCGGAGACCCTTTTTACTGGAAAATAGGCATTCCATCTTAGTCCTCACGTGTAACAATGCATCTGTATTTTGATTCGCAAACGAGTATAAATGTAGATGTCTATGGGCCACAGCAACCACTTACCATCAGGTGGACTATGTGCTCGATTGTCATCCAATCCCATAAAAAATATATAGATGTGACGTATAATGCTACTGTCTCAGAGTAAAATAAAATTTAAATACAACTACTCCTTCTTTCAACAAAATCAAAAAGATAAAAAAGAGAAGAGTGCACTCTGATAATGGCCCGAGAATTGTATTACGCTCCGTAATTTTAGAGAATCATTAAACTATCCACAAAAACATTTGACACAACAAATTGGAGTTATAAAATGTTTTGTAATTTTAAAATGCTGTAAATAAAATATTGTCAATTTTACTGATGCGACAAATAGTAAAATTTGTCATTAATGTGAATTTTTAATTTCAGTTAATTTGTAGCACGTGAACTAAGTTTTTAATTTTGAAAATGTTAATGTCACTTGCCTTTTGACAACAACTATGTCTAATTTTGCCAGAAATAATTCTGGCCAGTAAAAAGATTTTGAGAAAGTCTTAAACTAAGTAGATGGAAACAAGGAAGTTAATTAGATTATCATTTTGGCACAGATTACAGGTCTTATCTTGCGACCTATTAGTTGGGGACAAACAAACGAATAAACGGGTTCAAGAGGATGGGTTATAGAAAGTGGACAATGTGAAATACGAGTTAAAAATAGGTATTTGATTTAGATATCATTAAGTTTAAGTAACTTTTACTTTAAGGGGTTTACATTTAATTAAATTATTGAGAAGTCGATGTATGCAAGTAACACATAACCAAACCATAAAAAGTGATAATGATGATTATGATGATAAACTTTTAATTTTTAAATAATGCAAAACAAATATGAACGATTTTGAATATGAAATATGCACACTGAGTAATGCATAATAAAACAATTAATAGGTTTCTTAAGGTTAATAATGTAAAACATACAAAAAAGAGCCGTGGTATCTCAAGGCTGTAGCTAAATTTAAAAGCGCAAAAGCAACGCAATTACAATCTTGCAAACGGCAATTAAGTGCTGATTTTCACGAACTCGTCAATTAAAGAACCTACAGTTGTAAAAAAACAAAAAAAAATCATTGGTATAGGGCAAAGTCAACCAATATGCTCTGGGACAGAGTGGCAAACTTTTCCCTACTTCTGCGCTCGGGAACACTGAGAGTTTCTTTACGGATAATCCCATTATCTTATTTTTTTAACCAACTTTTGCATGGTACCGAATTCGGGATTATATTATCATGTGTAGACTTGCTTACGACTACTAGAGGACCGAAGCAGTCAAATTAGGTATAGTATTAACTAACAAATAAATATACAAATTAATCAGCAAAGTTTTACACCATATCCAGTGTGACTTTATTGATTAGAATATAGTTGTAATTTCAAATCCAACAGAAATTAATTCCGTAAGCAAATATTAACCTCACATTATTAATCACAAACCCAGTGAACTAAAACGGACCGATATACAAATAAGAGTAATAACAATGAATCGAACTTGGCCCATGACGACAGTATGCTGGAATTATTGAACGTATTTGAACTTGAAATACTAATCCAACGTAAAGAGTTTATAATCATAACGTCGGATATTTTTTCTTTACTTATTAAGCAGATGATTGGTTATTAATTGAAAGAAAATAAAAGATCTAATACTGTCTTTTATTTTTCTTATTTAGCAGTAACCGCCGAACTCTACTAGGCATTACTTTTTTTTTATAGGAGAGGGGGCAAACGAGCTTGCGGCTCACCTGATGGTAAGTGACTACCGCCGCCCATGAACAACCGTAACTTCAGGGGAATTCCAGAAGTGTTGCCGGCCTTTTAAAAAGGAGTAGGCTCTTTTCTTGAAGGTAGGAACCTTTCGTAGTCGTATCGGTCCGGAAAAATCGCTGGTGGTAAATTATTCCACAAGGAAGTTGTGCGAGGAAGAAAACATCTTCTAAATCGCACAGTGGTGGACCGCCAATCATCCAAATGGTGTGGATGGTATCGGGAGTTCTGCCGCGATATGCGTTTGTGAAATTTGGCAGGTGGAATTAATCCGAACAATTCCTCAGAGCACTCCGCGTGGTAAATGCGAAAGAAAATGCAAAGAGATGCAACATCTCTTCGCAGCGCCAATGAGTCGAGCCGATCGGAAAGGACTCGGTCATCGACGATTCGAGCCGCTCTGCGCTGGATGCGGTCAAGTGGAAGGAGCTGGCCCCAGCCCAGAGATGGGAACAGTATTCCATGTGAGGCCAAACCTGCGCCTTAAAATATAATGAATTACCAAATATAAATATTGAGCTAAGAGTTAGAGAAGGCACTGTTTCCTGAGAAACACGTGATAACCTTGTTCAGGAGACAGAGCTCATTTGTTATCGTTACTGCTACAGCCTGTGAAAGTCCCCTGCTCAATACAGGCCTCTCCCACATTTGCCATGGTCACCACGCTTGGCAAGCATATCGGCAAACGCAGTGTTTTATTTTTGGAACGAAGTACCTTATTGGACGGTAGGCATTTGTTGGATGGGGGCTAGGCGAGAAAAGTGTAAGATTTTTCCGTCACAACCTATTTTGAATTAGTGTAGACGGCGTTGGCGGATATAAGGAAGCGAGATGGAATAAAATCCATCTCCCTCGCTCTTTTTCATATATTGCCGTGAAAGAAATATTATTTTATTTTAAATGAACCTTCATTTTAATAGACTCTAGTAACTCATTCATTTGTATTTGTTACTTTTGACGTAGTGTAGACGGCGTTGACGGATATAAAGAAGCGAGTTGGAATAAAATCCATCTCCCTCGCACTTTTTCATATCTTGCCATGAAAGAAATATTATTTTATTTTAAATGAAGCTGCATTTTAATAGACTCTAGTAACTCATTTATTTGTATTTGTTAATCAAAAATATAATTATCAATAATAATATACTACGAAAGGAACTTCGTTCCAACTAAGTGTTGCACGACACTCACGCATGTTTTTAGCTGTTACCTGATTTGTTTCACGCAGTCGCCTCTTTACGACACTCACGGGGTAGTTTATATTCTTATACATACACTACACGATAGCTACGAGCTATTTTGTATTTAATCATATTCGGTTGCTAATAAACGTTATTTAATTCTATTTATTTTGCCTTTTCTAATTTCTATATGACGTAATACGCTTAAGTTTAATGCAGTGTCAGTTAAACTCTATCCATAACAGCTTTATCAAGTCTACTGCACGTACTACTTACTGGACATAGGACTGCATCGTAGATTAAAGGGAGTTCGCTATATTTGCCATGTTTGGCGGTCGGGCAACTGTAGTCTTGTATCATTTTATTATTTAAGTTGTTCTTAGGAAGATGCTGCTGCCTATCTCCTGTTACTGTGTCTCGGTTGTCATAAGAGGCAACAGCCTCTTATGACAACCAAATGCTGTTTGGTAGTGGATATGCTTACACTGCCACTACACGGTTTAACTCATTATTATGAAACATGTTTCAAAATAATCGATAAACTTTTTTTATAAGATACGGGTGACAAACTATCACACAGTCCATGGTAAGTGGTTGCTGTGGCCCATGAACATCTACATCTATCTTCGATTAAGAATAAAAATGCAGATGCGTTTTCACTCGTGAGGACTAAGATGGAATGCCTCTTTTCCAGTAAAAAGGGTCTCCGGTTCTCTAGACTCACCATACGAAACACAGCAGCGTTAAGCTGCTATTTTACACATATTATCATCCCGTGGGTGTCGTAAGTGGTGACAGTACAAAACAAACCACGAGATGGGCAGCAACGTCTTCTTTAAAAACAATAAAATAGGATATTTTCTTTAAACTGCCTACGTCTTAAGTTATCTACCGTTGATGACGTGATTTGCCTTAATCGTCAAGCTAGCAATCGATGCAGCTATCCGCCGCCCCTCTCAGTACTTATGTGTAAAAAAATCCATCACTAATGATGGGAAATAGGGCAATGAAAATCGCACCTACTTAGACCAAAATTCTAGATGGTAACTAAAATTGTGGCACTCAAAAAGATAAAAAAATTAAAGTTGACTTCAAAAACTAAAAAGAATAATTACAACTTTTAACAAAAATTAAAAGCAGACTTCTAATTGCTAAAAAAGAAGTTATTTATTTGTATACCCTTAGGGATGGAATTATTTCTTCATGTTTATATGGGACCACCTATGAATTATTAACTATTTATTAAAAAAAAACATCAAAACTGGTTTACAATCTGTGAAGATATTGCATAACATACAATAGAAAAAAACATACACTCGAATTGAGAACGTCCTCCTTCTTGAAATCGGTTGATAAAAATATTTCCACGTAGTAGCTTCTGAGGACAGTGTTTTAATTTTTCGATACGTAACATCGACGTATACATCGATTTCGGAAGCTATTGTGTGCAAGTCATTCTATTGAAGATGTTATATGAAGATATCTATTACACATGATGATGCCTTGTTTAGAGACGAAACACGTGTATAAACAAGACAATTGTTATCGACGGTGGTGTCTTTTCTAATGTAGTTTTGGGAGTAGCGGTATTGGGAGTAGTGGGGTTGGGATTAGTAATGCACGTAAATGAGGGAGATTTTCAAACTATTTATTTAATTATTATTACGTTAACTGATTTTTAATAGCGGCTGCGGCCTGTTTAGTTAAAATAAATTAAAACAAGGCTCTCAATCCACCGAATATTTCGCCATTTCTTAGCCGAAAAAAATTAATTATAACTAAACAAATCAAAATTAAACTGCCATTTACATTCCATGGCTTCCCACATGATAGATGATTTTTTAAGAAGTTTGAAAGTACTTCTAAAAAATTAGGTCAAAACAGAGATGTTATGCATTTATATTTGTATCGTGGTAGAGCCATGCTGCAGCTATATTATGGTTGTAGCACGAATGGGTCGGCTCGACCGGGGAAGGACCACGCTCTCACAGAAAACCAGCGTAAAATAGCAGCTTAACACTGCTGTGTTTCGTATGGTGAGTGTAGAGAACCGCAGACCCTTTTTACTGGCAAAGAGGCATTCCATCTTAGTCCTCACGGGTGACTACGCATCTGCATCTTGAGTCTTTATTGAGGAAATGTAGATGTCTATGGGTCACAGTAACCACTTACCATCAGGTGGACTGTGTGCTCGTTTGTCACCCGATCCTATAAAAAAAAAATTCAGACGCAAAAAGGACCTCCTCCTTTTTCAAGTAATTTAAAAGATTAATTGTTTTTCGAATCACACCAATATTGCATGCCTTCAGCGCAAAGCGCGTAGGTTATGTTCTACTAGCGCCTAAAAACTAAGATTTCAACGTTTTATCGCATGAAATCGTATCTAGCAATCATATTATACACACAAATAACATAAAAAGCATATTGTTAGAACGATAAATGATGGCTGAACTTATTAATATTTTTTTTAAATCGTTTAATTGCTATTTTTACATAAAAAAGGGGTTTTAGTGGCTTATGGTGTAGATTTACAAAGTCGCATGGCGCGGTAAATACGATAACTTGAAAATATCTATTGTTTAACTCAATCTATTTTTTTAATCTCTTCACCTATCATGTGGGAAGTCATGGAATGTAAATGGCTGCTTAACTTTTTTGATTAGTTTTAATTAAGTTTTTTCGGTTCTAAAATGGCGAAATTTTCGTTGATTTGAAAGCCTTGTATTAATTTATATTTTACTAAATAGTCCCAAGCCGCACTCCGAGCTACAGCCACAGAGTACTTTACTTCGGCCTCAAATGCCATCATGAGTGGTTGTTTGTTATGTGTCGGTATCTGCTACTAGAGCTCCTCGACGAGGAAAACTAAATGTGCCGAGTTTGGCTTCGTTTTGTTCTTTATGATGAGACCTTACCCCGGACTTGACAGAGTGATTTGAAAGTGTAATTTGATAACTGCTACAGGAACTCCTCCCGAGGAGAATTAGATGTGCCGAGTTTGGGCTAGTTTTGTTAGTTATATGAGACCTTACCTCCAGACTTAATGAAGTAACTTGAATGTGTACTTCGATGACTGCTACAGGAACTCCTTGACGAGGAGAACTACACGTGCCGAGCTTGGGCTTGTTTTGTGAATTATGATGAGACCTTACATCCGGACTTGATAGAGTGACTTGAAAGTGTACTTTGGTGACTGCTACTGGAACTCTTCGACGAGGAGAACTAGATACACGAAATATAAAACTTTATAAAACGATCTAATAAAGCTTCTTTTTTTAATAAAATAATGTTACTCCATTCATTTAATTACAACCTTTCAATAGTTCACTGCGGAATATGAAACTCCCCCTTAGATTGCCTAATGTAGATGTCTTTTGTAGATGGTTGGTTATCGTAGATTTTTATTATTTTGGGTAGTTGTGCTCGCGCGGGATGATATGGGGTAATTCCCTTCCTCCGCCACTACACGGCTTGTTGGCTTTGCTGACAGTTTGAATGAAATTGGAACAAGATTCGAACCCATGGCCTTATCTTTGCTTAGCCACTACGCTACTGAACCAACAGTTTTCCATAATCCCAAATTTGTGTTACATAATATAATTATACTACAAAAAAAATGGTGTATGTCACACTATGTACATATAACACAGGTAGCCCTTGGCTGGCTCGTGGTGTAGGGCCGATTGGGCTTGGCGAGCCCACTTTGGATGTGTGTCGGTGGGATGCGGCGAGAAGTGTGCCCTCTACCCGTATGGCTGCAGCCGAGCGCTGGACTCGCAGGGAAAGAAGAGTGTTGGTATGGCGATGCGTCACGCGCCCTATCCTCCGCGACTCTGATGGGGCTGTGTCGGGGGAGTGTCGGTATTACGAGGCGCCGCACTCCCTACCCTCTGCGGCCAAAACTTGGTTGGTGGCGGAGTCAAAGACCAGATCCGCCGCTGGGGTTGGTAAAGCGGGTGCTAACGAGCGCTCAATTTTCCTGGCCCCATAACCTTCGTGCATCGGACTCGGGAAGAGTTGGAGGCCCTAGAGGAAGACGTGCCTTGTGTTCGTGATACGCCTTGCCTGAAAAGGAGAATGGGGAGGAGAAGTCTTCCCCGAGGAGGTGCTACCATAGGGTGGCCAGCGCTGGTGGGGCCGCAGATGTGTGCGAAAAGGTTCCAGTAGTTCTGCTAATACGCGGTGAAGGTGGACCACAATGGGGTTTTAGTCGGTGTGAGTTCGACGGAACCCCTCCTTGCCACCGCGATGCGGGTATGCGTAGGCATTTACCCTTGTAAAAAAAGGTAATATACAACTTTTTTATATAATCTTCTATTGTCATCCAACACTGAGTTGTTTAAAATTTCAAGTCTCTAGCTTATCAAGAAGTTAGATTAAAATCAATTACCCGATTTTTCCACCGACCCCCGAATTTGACCCGAACAGACATACACGAAAGCAAATTAATAAAAACGTGTTAAAAAATCCGCGTAGGGTAAACATTTCTAAACTATGAAAGTAATCAACAAATGACATTATATTTTTCCGAGTATGTCCTCCTGATCGAATTTTGGTCGAGGCGGTCAGTCTCAAGGGAGAGTAGCCAACTGCGCAGGATTGGGTTACAGTGGCCAAGTGTAGCGCAAGCACAGGTGCACTTCTATTGCCGCACTCAACTATAACAAATATGCATCTCCCTCACGAGACAGTCAAAGTCCAGCAGTGAACTTGAATAGACTGTAATGGTAACGGTTGCTACTATAATGTAGTGATTACATACTATTTCGTTGATAATAAAAACATTATTCAACGTTGATTTTTCCAGATAGATACGACTGGGGGCCTACAAGAAAGGAGCTTACTCCTTTTTAAAAAGCCGGCAGCATACCTGCAATTCCCCTTTTGCATTGGTATTGCAACTGCATTGTTCGTGGGTCATAAGTAAAACGAAAAAATCCGTCAAAATGATTTATTCAATGTGTAGTGTTCGTGTAAATATAAGAAATCATTATAAAAATATATCTATTAGTTTTTCGTATAACATAAGCAAGGTTGTCAGGCTTTAAATTAATAACGTTTGTTTCGCGAGCAATCGAGTGGACAGATCACTGTTAGGGTTTCGAATGCCCCCTAGTTGTTTGTATTAATATATTTTTCAAGTTTCCAAGTTTCCATGTACAAGGCTTTAAAACAAGTTTATTTTTAAGCATTCTATAAATTATTCAAACGCGGGCTTCTCGTATCACGCATCATTTCCCGCGCTAGAGATAAGAACGTAGGTGGCACTCAACTCTCGTAAATACTGCCTGTTTTACCTTCGGCCTCGAGCTTAACACGTGCCTCGAATCAATAATTAATTTATGATTCCATTTAGTTTTAAAGGTAATGCCCTTTTTAAAATAATTAAAATATTTCTTGTTCAAATAACTAACATACTCCCACACGTTTTACCTGATATTATGTATTCAGATGAAGCACCTTAATATAGTAACTTTAAAACGAAAAATATTGCATTAGATCAACGTAATGGGAACGTTTTGTTGACGGGCTGTACGGAGATATTAACTTGGTCTGTGACCAGCAGTGAGATGTATAAAGGATAATCAACTTTAAAAAATTCAATCCATAGAAAATATTATTGCGACTCATATTTTACCAGTAGTTGTTTACCAAATCGTTGATACTTCCAAAAATACAACATGTAAGAAAAACCCTGTACTTTCCATTAAGTGAATTATCTGAATATGTATTCAAATGTATAGAAATAACTACTAATACATTTGATTCCCATTTGTATACTAATCCATTTTCAGCTCTACAGCCAAAAAGCTTTTTGAATTTTCTACTAGATGGCATTATTAACTCAATATCAGGAAAAAATTGACCATGATCTTTCTTTCCGTATACCCTTCAATTGATAAAAATATTGCAAAGGGGGAGAATAATAGGGATACAATACGCTCCGCCCTTAATATATAATATAAAAATGGGGGAATAAGTTACACTACAATAACACAGGATAATCATTGGCAGCTCGCCCATTCGAATATTTTATGACTACGAGTACTCGTAGTTCGAACGACACTAAGACTAGCTGTTTCACATTTCATTGCGTTTTATTTTTTTTTAATTAGGGATAGTAAACAGTAAACAAACGTCAAAGTAATTGGATGCATTAGGGTAATATCGACCGAAACTTGAGGTATGACGGGGTTTATACATTTTGATAAATTACATGGAGTAAGTTTCAGTTGGCAATTAAATTATTTGACCTGTGTTTATTTGAGTAAATATCATTTTTAATTATGTTAAGATGTCCCGGATAACGTGCTTAGTCTTTTCAATTACGGGTTTTAAAACTTGACTGTTATTTTTCTTATTATACAGGGATATTGTAAAATATTCTGGGGTAATTCTGATTGCTTTCTAAAGGCTGTTTTATTACAATTAGGTCTGAGGCTTATAATTAATTTTCATTTGAGATTATCTCTATCCCAAGTTATTTTAAAAATATTGATGAGGTTAGCTTAGGTTAGGACCCGTGTGGAGTTGCGTGAGCTCCCATCGGGTGCGTCCCCAGGTGGCGAATAGGGGAACGCCACCCAGACATGGGTGGTAGCGGAAAACCGCCGCGGACCAAAACTTTCCGGGGTTGGGTGTACCCATGTTTCCATTAGGACTAGAAACGCCCGGGGCTTAATGTCCTAACAGATGGGCCTTCACAGGCTTGTCGTTGCGGTATCAGTCTTTGATTAGAGCGGACAGAAGATGCAACACATGCGGCGATGTGTCAAGCGCACCAATGCTGGGTGACCCCGCACGGTAATGTGACAAGTGCACCGATTTCGGGCGACCTCTGTGCAGCGATGTGTCAAACGTACCTATGTCGGATAACCCGTATGCCCACTAGGGCCCGGCGGCCCCCGTAGGCCCGCGAGGAAGACAACCACTTTAAAAATAATTCTAAGTTCTAAGGTGCCGATGGAATAAATGGCTGGGGTAAGCCCAGTCCCACGCCTATTAGTATTCAGGGACCACACCCTGTAAAAAAAGGAAAAGTATGACATGCAGAAAAATACTCCCCAGGGTGGTCCTGTCAACCCTGTTGTTGCCGAGGAATCCACGGGGCAATCCGCTGCGTTGCGGTGATGCACCAGCGTTAACCGCGGGCCCCATAAAATCAGAGGGCAAAAACTCTAAAAGAAGGAGCCGTGTCGGAAATACCAACAATATCGACACGAGACAAGCGTAGACGTTTTAAGCGTCCTAATACTACGAGCAGTCAGGCTGGTGAGAGCAATGCTGATGGTGGGTCTGATGGTTGGTTTGTGTCGCTCACATCGGTAGGAGGTCGAACACGGAAAGCGAAGCCTCCAAGTGTGTCGGGTGTAATTCACGGCGGTCCCAGTTGAAGCCTCTGGAGGAGAGAGTGCAACAGAGGCTGAAACCGAAGAAAACCTTTTTGATCCTTCCGTAACACCCACTAACACCAGGGCAAAGAAAAACCTTCCAGGCCCGGAAATTTTAGATCGCGAAATACGTTCTCATTGAGACAGAACTCGGTCAGGAAATTGATTTTTACCTCCAGGTTCTAGAAATGTTGCCGTTCGATCCCGTAATCTCAAAGGAGAGTATGTGCGTTGCATGTGCGACTGGAGTATTTTACAACGAATTGCAACCATCTAGTGAAAGAAATAAAAATATGGAAGGTTGTAAAATATTTCTTTTGGATTTAGAGCAGATATTAATATGTAGAATTAATAGTTAACCATATGATGATTTTATATTAATAATTTGATAAGTCCATTGTCCTTTTTAATAAAATGCCGTTATAATATCAGTAGCAACGTCTATCTGTACTTGAAAAAGACTTGTCCTGACTGACTGACAGATCTATCAAAGCACAGCCTAAACCTCCAAAGTCATAAACTCGAAATTTTGACAGTAGGTTTCTTTTATGACGTAGGCATCTTTACTGGCTGAAGGGGTTCGTGGTGTGTCACGCTGTGCTCGCCCAAGAGTCAAGTCAAGAGGCTCTCAACCAGAAGTCGTTCCCCCTCTTTACTACTGGGATCACTTATTTGGTTCCTAAAGACCAAGATACCACAGACCCAAACAAATACCGCCCCAGAACGTGTCTACCTACCATATATAAGACACTAACATATATTTTGAGCGCAAGAATCACTCGTCACCTGGACTCAAGTCATGTGATGTCGCGCGCTCAAAATAGATGTCGGGGCGGTGTTTGCGCTGAACCACTTTTCCAATGACAGCGTCAATGAGGAGTGCTTCCTTGATTCGGAACCAAGGAAGCACTCCTCATTGACGCTGTCATTGGAAAAGTGGTTCAGCGCAACCGTCGGAACTTATCTGCCGCCTAGATAAACCACGAATCCAACATTCAAGTAATGATAATTTAACACAGAAATTTCCATAAATTTGGCAGGGAATTTCGAATTGAAGTGAGATTTATTTCAATTCCTTTCCCAAAGGATTTATCTTATTTCTATATAAAAAAAAAAACGGATGTTACTTTGTTTGCACCGTATGATGTCCTCCTTATGTATTTACTTCTCACAAAATACCAGCGAGAAACACTAGAATAATGCTGCTGTATTTCGTATGGTGAGTCAAGATAACCAGAGACCGCTTTTATTGGTAACTATGTATTCCATCTTAGTAGTCGGGGTAACCTCAAGGGGGTTTATGCGCCACAGCATCCACTTTCTATTTGTCCATCTACATATTCTACAGTATTAATGGTAATACAGGATAGTTTAAAATATCATTAGCATGCCTAATTCAGACATTTGCTACATTTAGACGTTATTTTTAACAAATATACCGCTATAATTGTACAATACGGTAAAAGTACTATTAAGATTCTCATATATTTATTGTAAAGTTGTAAACTACGTAGTACTACTTAGTATTATCAAGAGTACTAAATGCAATCAATATTTATAACTTTATTGAAGCGCTTTTATCTTCGTTATTCCATTATTTAGATTTCATAGTGTTAATAAGTATATTTATAATTCGAATTTATATCCAAGGCCTGTACAAAAGCTCTACAAACGTATCTTTTATCACCAAAGCGATTATCGTCACTACTAAATAGGTACTTTGTCGCTCTGTTTTTAAAGTAATATAATAATCTGTTCTATACGGGTCAACACATATACAAACTTCCTTAAACAGCTGTTACACAGCAAGAGAGCGATACAATATCTGCTTATATTGCTTGTGTGCTACTTGGGTTTTTACTGGAAACGAGCATTCCATCTTAGTCCTCAGGGGTGATAACGCATCTGCGTTTTGGTTCTGAATCGAGGATAGATATAGTGTATATATGCTACAGCATCCACTTACCATCAGATGGAAAATAAAAATTTTTGTAATAACCCAAAAACCCGTCAGCTCTTGATCAAATTTATGTGGAACCACATGAAAAGCACTAGATTTCAACAAAAAAGAATAATTGAAATCGGTTCACCCAAAAAAAAAGTTATGAGGTAACACACGTAAAAAACACTATCAATTCAGTACCTCCTCCATTTTGAAGTCAGCAGAAAAAAGAACTTTTTTGTTAGTGAAAAAAAAAAACTGTATTTACAAAATGAAGCCATGCAATATATAACATTAGAAACCACATCTTGAATTATTCATAGGCATTTTCACTACACATTCATTGACATTGGATTGCTTACGGTCGCTTTTATGACCTAGTCTATATTAAAATTTACTGCAAATGGAGAAAACGAGGGTCGAAATAAACTAATGCTATCTTTAGGAAAATTGTTGTAAGGTAAAATTAAGCTATTCTTCTATATTTAAAGTACATATGTAAGAAAGATAGATGTAAGATAAAACATTTTTGTCCGCACTATTTTCACGAATATTTCAAAAATACTTCGCGCTAGGACCCAAAGTGTCGAGTAGCACCCTTCAGGTGGTAGAATGGGAGTGGTCAGTGTTAGCCTAGCTACACGGCTGAGTTCAATGGACTCGCTGACAACAGAAGGATGGGTTCCTCCAACATTCGGAGTTTGTGCGGAGTGTGTACACACCGCCTATGTAAAAAAGTCTACATTACAAAATCTACAGCAAAAATAAATGAAGGACTCGATCCATATAAGAGCGAACTATGCATGGAAATATGGACCTGCGATTTCTTTCGCAGAACGTTCGTAGAAGTGAAATGTGTGCTTGCTTGTCATGTTTAATTCTATAAAAAACTTCTTCTTCTGTAACTGAAAAATACTGTACAGAGTACTTAATGATATTTTATTTAATAATCTTTCAAATAATTATTACAATTATTCTGAAGTGCGGCCAGTCAGCAAAACACATAAAGATACTGTAGAAATAGTATCTTTTATAGAGGACCTATATGACAGTGTGAATGGAAGAGCGATGATAAATAAAAAAAGAAGAGGGAAAGATGTAAGAATTTTCGTATTCTGGCAGCAAGCTTTGTTGAAACTACAAAATGTATCTTTTTTTAAATAAAAATGGTCATGAATGTACAGTGCCCAGTATAAAGAACTTAATAAGTACCATGAAAAGTTATTTGAAATTGTGGCAGTTTTTGTCCAAGAAAACTATGATGAAATTATGAGACCCCGTTATATAAATTCTGATGCAATCGAAAACTTTTTCGGTCAAATAAGATTATACAATTTTACGGACAATAACCCGACTTGCAACTATTTCATTAATGCTTTTAAATCTTTATTAATTACAGGATTCATTAAATTTTACCGCTCATCTTTTAATTGTGAAGATGATTTTAATATACAATTATTAAAAATAAAGAGTCTTTTTAAAAGACATGAAAAGAAAGTGAGTAACGAAAGTGGTGAAACTGGCAAATCATAAATTGATTTTTATCTAACATACGTTGTCTAAAAATATAGTTTTATGTGTCGTGGAGGCAGTTTACAAACATAAATTGCACGAGGACAAACATCCAGACGCGGAACAATTATTTGTAGGTCATACAAATACTTGTTTCCGTGCGGGATTCGAACCCGCGGCCCCCAGCGCAACAAGCATAGGTCAACGTTTTTCTTTATTTGCCATGGTTAGATATTTTAGTGATGTTTTTAAAGAAACTAATAATTATCTAGAAAACACCCCCATTTTAAAAACATTGGTCGTAAAAGAATGCAATATTAAGTAAATATACTTAATATTGCATTCTTTGAGCAAATTATATACCGAAAGCATAAGACTGTAGTAATAGTAATAATAATTTTATCGATACTAATAGAACTAGGCATAAATAAATACTTTTTTAGTCATGTTTTACAAAATAAATATCTATATCTTTATAACTGATGCACTATTATCAATAACATTTTAAAAGGTTCACTTCGAAAGCAGACAGCTGCCAGAAATGCAAGATAAAGCTGTCTCAAAATATAAGAAAAAGCTGAAAAATTTAATACATTATATGACAACATTATTATTATTATTATTATTTATACTTTATTGTACACCACAAAAAACGATAAAAAAGGAACAAATTACAAGGAGTAAAACTTAAGAGGTAGGTACAATAAGGCGGTCTTATCGCTAATAAGTGATCTCTTCCAAACAACCTTAAGATTAGGAGAAAGTTGTTCTATTGGACAGTGGGAGGTGGTGTATATTATAGTAAACTTACATAATAATACCTAAATAAACTAAATTGATACATATTAAAAAAAATCAATACACTATTATATACATTCAAAATATAATAGACATACACAACATTAAATAGACAAATATACATAAAAATTACATAAATAAATACAGACAGGATACAAAAAATACATGTCGCAAATGATGACCAGGAGTTATTGCACTGTTAGGTAGTAATTTTTGACGTCAGTCTTAAACTTTTCTAGTGTTTTCGCCTGACGAATTTGCGAAGGAAGATCATTCCATAAGCAGATGGCCTTGACTGTTAAGGAATTCTTAAAGTATTTAGTTCGATAAGAATGTAGCGCGAGTACCTATAAGTTCTCCGGCTGACCGTAGAACTCTATCCAGTCTGTCATGACCAAGAAACTTAGAGTTTTCCTTCAGATAGCTAGGAGTCATTGGATCGACTAATACACAGTACAGAAGAGAAACAATTTGTAGGTTCCGGCAAAGGCGAATGGGTAACCACTTGAGCTTTAAACGAAATTCGGGGACATGGTCATATTTGCGCAAGCCAAATATGAACCTAATAGCCAGATTTTGAATACGCTCTTTGTTTAGTTGATCTTCAGTTAAATCAAGATAGCTTGCGCCCGCATAATCGAGAATAGAGAGGAGTAAAGATTGTGCTAACATAATTTTAGTAGGAATGGGAAGGAGAGAACGTAAACGCCGTAATAAACCCATAGCAACAAAAGTCTTTCTGCTAACTTCTTTCAATTAATGAGACCACGAGAAAGTAGTATCGAAGTGGATACCAAGATTTTTAACGGTACTACTGTAAGGTATTACAACACCATTTAATACCACCGGGGGAAAGTTATTCCAGTCAACTCTTGAAATCATACCAGCACCACCAACAATAATGGCCTGAGACTTACAAGGATTAACCTTAAGCCCATAGTACTTACTCCGTTCGCTAATAGCCGCCAGGTCATCATTGATGTCAGAAACAGCGGTAGGCAGGTTATCAAATGTTGACTGCGTATACACTTGAAGATCGTCTGCATACATGTGATAGAGAGAAGAAATTTTGTGACAGATCGAATTAATGAAGATAGCAAAGAGTAAAGGAGACAACACACCACCTTGAGGCACTCCAGCTCGTAGTTCTCACCAAGATGAAAATTTATCTTCAACGCGAATATGCTGCCGTCAGCCCCTAAGATAACTTTGAAACCATCCAACCACTGATGGAGATATGTTAATGGAACGTAACAAACTCAACAAGATATCAAAATTAATGGCATTGAAGGCATTGCTAAAATCGAATAATACCAACACAGTGAGCTGTTAATTATCCATACCTCGCCGAATATCGTCAGTAACTTTAACCGGAGCTGTAGTCGTACTATGATCCGACCGGAAACCGGATTGAACAGGATTTAAAAGGCAATTTCTATCTAGATATTGACATAACTGGTGGAAAACTAGTTTCTCTAGGACTTTAGATAGAAACGGAAGAATGGATATGGGGCGAAAGTCGGTAAAATGTGAGGCTTGAGCCTTCTTAGGGAGTGAAATTACTTGTGCGCTTTTCCAAGTGTCAGGGAATTTAGACGTGGAGATAGATTTATTCAGGATATGGGTGAGAATGGGAGTAACAAATTCAAGGATTGGTAAGATCATGTTACAACTAACACTGTCATCACCCACGGCTTTAGATGAGATTGACCAAATGTTCTTTTTAACATCACAGTCCGTGAAAGGAGTGAACTTAAACGGTGGGAAATTAGGAGTTGGCATTGAAGAAAGAATACCTAGAGAGCGTTCTTTGTCTGAGCTGTCTATTGTACTAGAAGAAGTAAAATGTTGGTTAAGGAGTTCAATATCAAAATTATGCTGAAATGAGCTAGAAGATGCTTTGCCAACTCCAAATGATTGAAGAAATTTCCAAACCTTGGCAGTGTCGCCGTTTTCGACTGATTTATCCCTACAAAATGTATTGCAGCGATTCCGAACTTGTTTGTAGTTTCGCAGATTTTTGTTAGATCTATCGGCCTTGAGTTTGCTTTTCGCGAAGCCTTTTTTGATAATAAGATGTTTAAGGTCATTGGTCAGCCATGGCGCAGGTGAGTGTATCATCTTAATTGGTTTTACTGGAGCATGAACGTCATACAGTTATATGAGAAAAGAGTTAAACAACTCAACTTTTGTATCGACCGTAGTGGCATTTTCCACAGCGGTCCAATCCAAAAGACAAGCTTCTTTAATAAGACGTTCTTTGTCCATTCCACTAAAATTACGTTGCAGAAGGATTCTCTATTTTACTTTAGGAGGACGAACTTTGTATGTGAGAAATAAGAGATCGTGGTAAGAAACAACATCAGCCTCGTGTTGGCCGTACTTCTGGACAAAATCAGGCGAGGAAACAATAATTAGGTCAAGTAAAGATGGGGTACAATCAGGATGATTATGTGTAGCAGAAAGCGGTAATATATGTAAGTTACACGCCTGCACAATCGATTGTAGCTTCTTACACCGATTGTCTCTTTTAAGTAAACATGTATTAAAATCACCCATAATTATGGTGTGACTATAGGTCGGGGACAATTTTCTAATAAACATTCAAAGGAGGAGAAGTAATCAATGTGGAGAGCCGAACTGTGATAAACGCCTAGAAGAATTTTCGTATGAGACAGAGTAACTTCAATAAATAAATGCTCAACCGCATTAGAAGGAGGAGACTGAGTGGACAAACTTACAACAGTAAAGGGAATGTAAGAACGAAGGTAAATCGCTACCCCCCCAACCCCCTTTACCAATACGGTTGTTGCGAATGAGATGAAATCCCGGTAATGAGTATGAAGTGGATGGTAAGCATGGCTTCAACTAAGATTCGGAAACGAGAATAGCGTGAATGTTACGGGACTCAAAAGACGCAAGCATATCACGATAGTGGGCTGGAATACTTTGTGCATTTAAGTGAATCACATTAAAATTCTTCAGAGAATCTGAGAAGTTGAGAAGTACGAATTATGGGCATCATTTAACGGAATAGAAGACATTGTACTGTGAAAGCTAAACTCACTAGATGTAACATCACTTGACGGCAAAGACAAAAAAATCACCAAAATTATCATTAACAACACTTTTATCGAACGACATTATAAAATAAACTAAAAATATATATAATAAACTATTAAATAACAAAAGGTATGAAAAATAAATATACGGGACCCCAAACCACCAGCAGTCTGAAAGAGATTTACATCAGTAAAAAAAAAAACATATATGGCATACCATATTTTTACATTTCAAAGCAACTGACACAAAGTATCAAAAAAAAACGTGACGAAAAACGAAAAAGTGAAAACTTAAACAGCATTTAGACAATTTTAAGAATAGTGTATTATTGGTATACAATCAAGTATATTTCGAAATGTTTGTTGAGATTCATTTTGTCGAAAAGAAAATGATAAAATATAATTCAAGTATTGAAAAATATATTTCTCAATACTTGAATTGTATAGTAATTTTCCTTCTAAAATAAACTGACCTCCTTCAACTCTATCACTATATACAGATTTCCAAGTCATATTTTCATTATGTACATATATGTCAATTAATGCCTGTGTGAATTTTTAAATATAATCCAACCCACCCTTTAATGGGCACATTTGTACATCTATATATTATACCAATAATAAACTGATAAACTATACATTATTTAGTACTTTCTGAAGACCACAGATGAAGTCATTACATATGTAGAAAAATTTATACATACATATAAAAAAATTAAAGTTATATTTTTATTTGTATAATTAAAAAAAATGATTGATAACACATCTATACATAAATATAAATAATTATGTTTATGTCCATGTCTAAATGTTTTGTGGTTTCTTTGTAAAGTGTAATGACTTTGAGTGTATGTAGGTTTGTATATATTATATATCTGTGTATGTTTGTCTATTTCTTTGGCATATCCTGAAGCCTTTCCAGCTTTACAGAGTTTAACAAACGGGGTGTCGGAAGATTTGTATTAGTTTTTTTTTATAGGATAGAGTGACAAACAAGCACACAGTCCACCTGATGGTTAGTGGTTGCTGTGGCCCATAGACATCTACATTTATTATCATTTACGAATCAAAATGCAGATGTGTTGTCACTCGTGAGGACTAAGATGGAATGCCTCTTTTCCAGTTAAAAGGGTCTCCGGTTCTCTACACTCACCATACGAAACACAGCAGTGTTAAGCTGCTATTTGACGCTGGTATTCTGTGAGAGCGTGGTCCTACCCTGGGCGAGCCGACCCATTCGTGCTACAACTATACTACTAATATAGCTGCAGCATGGCTCTACCACGTAACGTCTGTCGGGCTAGGTACCATCCTCTTTTCTATTTCTGCTGCTAGATAGCAGCGCTTGAATTGCTGTGTTCAGGTCCGAAGGTTATAGAGAGCTGTTAGAATCACACGCTGCGAAGCACTCCATCTTAATCCTCAGAGGTGACAACGCATCTGTAGCCTTCTTTGTTTAAAGTTGGCTGCTGATGTACATATTATATATATTTATGCGTATAGACGTCTGCAAGCACCAATACAAACCGTTTTGCGGTTTAATGGTGCTGTATAGTAACTATGCACTATTGTAATATGTTTTATGTATCATTAAATTAAAAAAAAAACATGGACTGCAGTAGTCACTTGCCATCACGTGGGCTGTAAGTTCGTATAACATTTCAGTTTTATAAAAAAACCACTACTCAATGCCAGAAATAGGTTCGAGACGTCGGAAATTGGTTGTCCGTGCCACTGTCGATCTCATTTATCATTTTTTTTATAGGGTATGGGTGACAAACGAGCACACAGTTCACCTGATGGTAAGTGGTTGCTGCGGCCAATATACATATACATCCATCTTCGATTACGAATCAAAATACAGATGCGTTGTCACCCGTGAGGACTATGATGAAATGCCTCGATTCCAGTAAATAGGGTCTCCGGTTCTCTACACTTACCATGCGAAACACAGCAGCATTGGGCTGCTATTTTACGCTAGTATTCTGTGAGAGAGTGATCCTTCCCCGGTCGAGCCGACCCATTCGTGCCACAACCATAAAATAGCTGCAGCATGACTCTACCACATATAAAATCATCATTATTCTATCATCATATTTACAATCTAATCATCATCTTTAAAATAGAACTTAACTGAAGAGATATAGATAGTAGCAAATAAAAAGAATATCGTAATTAAATTCTCATATCTCAATTTAGTCTCTTGTCTTAATTACTATATTAGTATTAATTATTAATAGATTACTCAACGGGCAACACATCGTGTAATGGACATGCAATTAAATAACATTATTAGCGACCGACAAACATGTCAATGGAACTGTATCATTCTGATTCAGCATATGTTATTGAAAATATCCGTGAACGTTACAGCTTAAAGTGTACTGCTCTAAATAGTCCTCCTCCATAGATTACCTCATGGGTGGGATATTTACCATATTTGTCATAAATGGCAGGAAGGTTGGTAAACACAGTTTTTTTATTTTTTAGTTATTAGGACGCGGGTCCCGCTGTTTTATGGTACGAGCCTTTGTGTGTGCTTTGGCTTGTCCTCTCAGCGGTGACAGAATTTTTGCCAAGTGATGAGCTAACTCTTTTGGTCAATCGATCTGGCTCAATATGGGACGTAGTGGAGCGTTTGGACCTGGAGGCGGAATTATACTTCTTTTTACGAGCGCTGGTGTTTACATCCCGAGAGGTTGATGTGTCAGTCTAGGCCCAGTAGCGCTCTTGCTTACGGCGTGATGCTATTTAACAGGAGTGACAAAACCATGGCAGGGATCTGCCTCCGATGGGCACCACAGAGGACAGAATAAAAATGTTTCATACCCAGCAGACATCAGCAAAAGAATCAGCAACAACGCTGAGATCTTCCGGCGAGAAGCAAATCCTTGGGAGCCCAAGGGTAAGATGCAAAAAGACCGCATCCTATCATAATCGGCTGACCTATAGTGCCAAGCACGGCGGCAGCCTTCAGAATACAACCGCGACGTGTGTGAGTGGCACCACACTGAATCCTGATATCCGTCTTGATGAGAGGTCAGCAGAAGGTCCAACAGAAAAGGTACATGATCCTCCACATCTCGAATCCATGTAGGCGAAGTAACCAGTTGTGTGAGTCCGTATGACAAGGCACAGTCATAAACAGATTTCCCCGTATGATCGATTGAACATGAACAGAGTCATTCGGCGTGGTGGGTCTCAAAGTCAATTATCTCTGCCGATGGGACCTGTTGTAGCACGTGGGAGTTTGAAACGCCGAGATAAACCTCTACTTCACGCTGGTATACTGTGAGGTCGTGGTACCACGCCGGTTCGAACCGGCCCATCCGTGAGACAACAAAAGCTGCCACGTGGCTCTACCACTGTTAACATTAAGCATAAGACTTTCAATATGTATTATAATATATAATTCATATTGATTAAAAAATACATTTCTATATCATACTTCACAAAACTTTAGAATGAAATGAGTATCTAATAATATAAATAAAACGACGCGACATGCAATTCCTATTCAAGTACGCGAGTAATAAATATACGAGTATTATAACCGCCAACCACCACGTCCCCAGGACCGTTTCGAGGCCATAAATTTGACCAATAAACGATGAAACTGATCGTAACAAAATTTCGACATTTAGTATTACGACGCAGTAAAGAGCTTGTTTGACTATTATGAGAAACACTCTAGTGAATTATATAGTAATCGTCTAAACAGATGTTGTATATATTTTAATCCACTTTAGAAAAGAAGGATGTACTCAATTCGAGTGTATTTATTTGTATGTATTTAACGCGATATCTTAGTCGATTGTAATAACAAAAAATAAACAAGGGTGGCCCCATTTGAATTTTGGAAAACTATTCACCACTAAGGGTGGTAAAATAGATATTTACACGTGGTAGAGCCATGCTGCAGCTATATTAGTAGTATAGTTGTAGCACGAACGGGTCGGCTCGACCGGGGAAGGACCACGCTCTCACAGAATAGAAGCGTAAAATAGCAGCTTAACGCTGCTGTGTTTCGTATGGTGAGTGTAGAGAACCGGAGACTCTTTTTAACTGGATAAGAGGCATTGCATCTTAGTCCTCACGAGTGACAACGCATCTGCATTTTGATTCGCAGACGAGGATAGATGTAGATGTCTATGGGCCACAGCAACCATTTACCATCAGGTGGACCTTGTGCTCATTTGTCACTCGATCCTATAAAAAATGATTTTTTAATGTCTTTATATAGAAGAGGACATAGAGCTTGTGTAAATGGACATTAAACAACGCTTGCTCTGCGCCTTTCTCTGTTTCCCCGTTGAGTTACAACGGTTATAGGTATTTATATAATATATAATTTTAATTAAAATTAAAAAGAAATCATGCTGACTTCAAACAACTAAAGACAAAATAATTTGATAGCTTCTCAAAAACTAAAAATGAAATAACTAATATATTTTGTAAGTCGGTTATTATTCATTGCACGCCTCACAACGAGAGGAAGTGCTCTCCTATCCGGCCATACCTCAATTTCGCTACATAAAATCGTTCTTAAGCCTGGCGTCGACTACAGGAGAAATGCGTCGAATCGAAGCGAGTCGCATTTATTCCTAGTGCGTCTATCTCTGACGAATCGAATCGAATTGTTCATTCATCGCAAATTCTTCATAAAAATAGGTCGGTTTTGCGTCATGGACTGCTCGGATGAAGAGATATTTTTATTTCATCGCGATAATGTGGATCTTCATGATTAAACAATTTTGGATATTGTTGGACCAGTGATATCAATAGTTCTTCAATCATTTTTAATTAAACAAAAAGATTATTACGAAAACGAAATAAAAATTAATTAAAACACGCTGGCGCGCATCCACTTCTCCGCGTCGACTGAGGCGCGCCGAGTTGAACTTGAATCGAATCACATCGGCTAAGAAATTCGCCTGTCAATTCGCGCGGTCGATTCAATTCGACGCGCCGCGGCGCTTCGCTAAATGACGCAGTTTCATAGTAAATATATAGGAGGCGAATTTCTGCGATTCGATACGACTCTGCTCGACGAGCCCAGTGGACGCTTAGCCTTATACTTTTATTTATATATTACATCAAATCGATATTATTATTATTAACGTTACAATAACTACAGACATTGAATTATAACATTTGTTTATTTTCTGATTGATTCACCATAGATTACATAACAAAAAATGTAATTGAAAAGATATATGGACTGCCGTCAGTTGGTCTGTGCGTCGGTGAGTCTTCTCGCTTAATATAAATGTAAGCAATAGATTGAGATATATACTATTAAATAAGATTCCATTGGTTCAAAGGAGGATTCCTATTGATTTTTGTTATTGAACTCAACACCGTTTAAAAGTTAGTAATGAAAGTCAATCAGATTCTCTGTTTCTTTTTCTTGTAAAAATTATCATTACTTTTTTATTTTTTTCATCAAAATTCGCTCATGAGGCGTGCACTTCTGGGTTTTCCAAATTTTTAAATTTTTTTAGTTTGCAATTTTTTTAATTATTATTTAACTGGACTGCAGAAACGCTCTCATTATTTATGTGGGTGTCACCGTGATTTTAAGTTTATTTTGGATAAGTATGTAACTTTATTTCGTTTTTGTATTTGTGCTATATAATAACTAGTAATTTGTTTTTAATTCAGTGTCTTATAAGTATGACAATTTAAATCGTTAAATACTCACAATTCACCTCCCACCATAACCTTCATTCGTAACAGTGTTCCCTGGTTTACATACTAAGTAACTTTCGTGGCATCAGTGCTAGAATAATCAAAAAATGTCATGGATGTTGAGAATACGTAGAGAGAGTTGGGAGATTGCTGGAGTCAGAAAATGTCCGAATTTGAGAAACGCCTAAAGGATGCCTCCACTTCAATAAACCCAACACTACAGCTCCATTAATTTTTATTAAATTATATGTCAAAAATTTTCACTGTCAAAAGCTACGTATATTTAACTTATTTTATTTTGTTATTTAGAGGCCAATTATGGCTTATAAATTTCAATAAAAAGATCAGTAAATATATAAGAGAGTTGTTATAATAATTATTTTTTGGTTTCAGACATAATACTCATTTAAGTATAAAGGAAAATATTTCTGCTGCGTCGTTGTCAACTGTCAAAGCATAACGACTACAAACAATTTTTTATCAATATGGAATAAATCCAGGGAAGTAATGTGATATTTTTTTATTTATAGAGTAAGGTGCTTTTATTTAGGCCGTAAATGATTGTTTCAAGGATGTGCAAGGATGCAGCTTGCTAAAGCATTGTCATGCACTATTCAAAATTGTTTCACTAATAGTGAAAATAGTTGGCAAAAATTATTTACTTTCGCATATTCCCATTTTCATTTTGACAAAACAATAAATAAATCAATTACGTCTCAACTAAAAGAGACATCTTTTCAAAATTTAGAGTACCCAATTTATACTCATTTATCTCGACCTCGGCCTAAATTAGATTTGAGATTAAATGAAAAAAGTAGTTGAGACGAAAGTAATGGATGGCGACTTAAAAATGCATCCCGTATTTTATTCTCAGATGACATCCTGGCTCCTCGTCATGTCGAAACTCTTGAAGGCCTTCGTCAGAAGCATCCTTCGGTCAAACCTTCTCAGGGTTTACCGCTGCCTACCAAGACTTCTATGCAACCTTTACAAATTTCTGAAAAAGAAACTTTAGAACCAATTATATCATTTTCGAATGGCTCTGCAGGCGGCATTGACGGAATTACGCCACAACATCTTAAAGGTCTTGTAAGCGCTTCTGCCGGTGACGCCGGTGGAGTACTTCTTAAAGACATTACAAAATTATGCAACTTTATGCTTTCCGGTAATGTTAATCCAAATTTCATTCCATTCTTATATGGGGCAAGATTATGTGCTTTAAAAAAAAGGATAACGGTATTCGTCCTATTGCCGTTGGTTCTACGTTTCGACGCTTAACTTCAAAATTAGCTTGCAGGCACATAATCTCTAACCTTAAGAGCAAATTTCAGCCTACTCAACAAGGCTTTGGCACTAGAAGTGGCTGTGAGGCGGCGGTACATTCAGTGCGTATATTTTTAACAAATTCTGATGCAGATGTTCTTGTGAAGGTTGACCTAAGGAATGCTTTTAACTCTATCGATAGGGTAACCTTGCCGAAAGAAGTAGCTAACAATACCCCGAAATTTATCATTACGTTTGGCAATGTTACAGTCGAAATACTAACTTGTTTTACGAAAACCATGTTATCGATTCTGCTGTCGGTGTTCAGCAGGGTGACCCACTAGGTCCAGCACTTTTCAGTTTGGAAATTCAACCCATTATTTCAAATTTGTAATCCAAGCTGAATGTCTGGTACCTGGACGATGGTACACTGGGAGGTAGAGCAGATGACATCCTCAGTGATATAGCTCATATTTTTCGAAATTTTAAAAATGTCTTGAGCTAAATAGCAATAAACGTGAAAAATTTTTTTCCAATAATTTATCTACTTCTCATAGAGACAGTTTAATTCAAAATTTCAATCATGTTTCTCCAGGAATAAAAACTGTCAGTACGGAATCACTATACCTGCTAGGTGCCCCGTTGTTTTTCGATAGTATTAAACCTACTTTATAAACAAAATTTGATCAGTTTTTAAACCACGTTGATAAATTGTATAAATTAAACCCCCACATACCTCTTAACATTTTAAAATATTATCTCCTTGTACCTTGATTTACATACTTACTTCGCTAGAGTCCACTCTGGAAATGTTCGGATATTTTAAAAGATATTGATAATAATTTTAAAATAGCTATAGAAAAAATTCTAAATTTAACTTTAAATACAACAGCCTGGTCTCAAGCTACTTTACCTATAAAATTTGGTGGTATTGGAGTGAGAAATCTTTCTAGCGTTGCATTGCCTGCTTTCCTTGCTTCCGTGCATAGTGTCAGTGACTTATGTAACATAATTTTAAATAATAAAGTAGACCTATGCTTTGCTACGGAGAGATGAGATATGGCAAACGCTCTGTCCCGGTAAAAATGTTCCACTGGATGTTAACAAACAAAAACAGTGGGATATTCTGTTGGTACGGGGCGTGCAGAAAGATTTGTTTCATAATTTCCATAGTGACCAAGATAAGGCAACTCTTCTAGCTATTTTGAATAAGAAATCTAGTCACTGGTTACACCCTTTACCATCAAGTAATCTCGGCACATTACTTGATGGGGAAAGCTTGCGTATTGCCGTAGGAATCCGACTAGGAACGGCGCTTTGTCAACCTCATGAGTGCCCCTGTGGTAGCAGCGTCGACAAGTTTGGGCTCCACAGACTTTCATGTAAGAAAAGCGCTGGTAGGTTTTCACGACACAGTTTTTTGAACGATGTCATCCAAAGGGCTCTTGTTTCTATAAATGTTCCCTCGGTTTAGAGCCTTGTGAAATATTTAGAGACGATGGCATGAGACCCGACGGTATGACATTGGTCCCTTGGGAGAGAGGTAAAGCTCTAGTGTGGGATGCTACTTGCGTAGACACTCTGGCGGCCTCTCATCTCAGGGGTACCTCGTTTAGAGCCGGGGCGGCATCAGAGGCAGCTGAACTGAGTAAGTGGCGCAAATATGAGTCTCTGTGAGATGTCTACATATTTGTGTCATTTGCTGTGGAGACTATTCACCGCACGTGAGGTCCACGTGCCGTGAAGTTCTTAGAGGAACTCCATCCGCGGCTGGTCGTTGCTGCTGGTGATAAGAGGGCTGGTTCTTTTCTCGCTCAAAGGTATAGCCATTCAGCGGGGAAATGCAGCCAGCATTCTTGGCACGATACCGCGGGGAGTAGGACTATATGATAATTAAGTTTCTTGTTTTACTTTTTTGTATTATTATAGTTTTTAATATTATATATAATTATAATATATATTATCATATAAATTAATGAATACAAAAATTTTTTCAGTTGTTATAAACTTGATCACATTTATTCTTAACTGTTCGTACCATCTGTATGCTGACAACCTATGAATTTACTTGCATTCATCTATTGTAAAGCTCCATGACGATATTAGAATGTTAAATCTGAGCTTGGACGCTGCAAAAAAGATGGTCTAGGCGTTTTGAAATATCAGTTAATCCAATGAACTGTCAGGCTATAATCGTAGGTAGCTCGAGAATGTTGTCCAAAATTGATGTTCCAAGCCTACCTGCTGTCTTTTACAGTAATATACTGATACCGTTCTCTTCCTCTGTAAAAAATCTTAGCATGTGTATGAATAACACAATGAACTGGTGTACGCATGACACCGAAATATATAAAACATACATAAATAAATATTGTATACTTAGAAGAGACTATAGTACTAACAATAGAAGAAAAAAAGAGATAATGAAGCAACTGACATTTAATGACATATATGACGAATCAAACTTTGACCTAGCTTTTAGTAATTTTCATGACACAATTAGATTATTCCATGATTAACATATGCTTTCCAGTGATTAAAATTAAACGTCAGATAAAAAATTGTGATCCTAAATGGATTAAAGCAGGGGTTAATAGTCTTGTAGAAGAAGAAGGACGTTGAGGTACATTTACTACACTACAAGACCTAAAGAAAAAAATCAAACAAGTTTAAATATCACCTCTATACTAACATTCCAAAAAAAATTAATAGTAAATCCCAATAAATTATCAATTTCAAGTATGTCTCAAATATTAAAAACAAATGCAAGGCAGCGTGAAACATTATCCAAACAAAACTACAGCTAATAATATCCCAAAAATTATTAAAGAATTAAAAATAAATAATAAAACTACTATTGACAAAATACTAATGGCCCAGAATTTAAACAAACATTTTATTCATTCACCGAATAAAATGAAACAAATTGACAAAACATTAACCAAACATAATGTGAAAAGTATTTTGCGTCCTTCAAATAAATATGAGAAAAAAGAATTAATACTTTCGTTGAAAAACACACTATCAGTTGGTTACGACAACATAGCATAGAATCCTTAAGATGTGGTGCTGAAATATTATCGCCATTTCTGTCACTTTTGTTTAACAACATCACTATTCTTTTGTAAAAAACTGTTTAGGTTTTTTGACCAAGACACCCAACTCGAAAATATAATTGCTAGGACGTGTTAGAATTTTTAGGGTTGGAAAAAAATCTCTACAAGAATACAATGGACCGACCCCGCAGATTGAATTACACACTTTTTTGAGCAATAAAAGCTATGTTAACTGTATATCCATTTCCCCAAAGTATTACACTATATCTCAAAATGGAAGCTATATAGCCATGATAGGCAACTAAAGCAGTTTTTTTGAAAGTCCTTGACAGTCGTACAGACAGTCTTCGTAATGGGTGAATGAACTTTTTGATTTTAGTAAATACTTCTTTAATGTGTCTTTGCCAAGTACAACCATCATCAATATGTATCCCCAAGAATTATGTATTTTGAGCCTCCTCTAGTTTTTGTCCATTTGATTTAATGTCAATAGTTTTTTTACATTTCCTTATGTTAAATTATATTACTTTTTTTTCGCCTAAATTAACTTTGAGTCTATTCTTTTATAACCTATCTGTGACACTTAAAAGAGCTGTCATTATTTTTTCATTATAATTGGATTTAGGGTCAGTACTTACTATAATTGAAATGTCGTCAGCAAAAAGTATAGACTTGCAATTGATAAAGTCAGGCAGGTAATTCACGTAAAGTAAAAATAGAAGAGGCCCCAAGACACTCCCTTGTGCGACTACACTACGGTTGTGTTTTTATTTAGATCTGTACGATGTCATTGCATTATTAACGTCTATATCATTTATTTCAATACACTATTCTCTGCCGCTAAGATAAGATTTTATCCACTGTAATGCTGGGCTCCGAATACCATAGCACTACAGCTCATTAATTAAGATATAAATAAATACTACAGTTACAAGGTGACCTTTGTCAATTCAATTAATTATTTTGGTAACCAATGAATAGGCTGCTAATGTGGTCGATTTATTTCTTTGAAATCCATTTTGCTCTACTTTTAGGAGGTCAAATTTTCAACTAACTAACAAATCCAACTTCTCCAAAATATGTCAACGACAAATGTCAATATCGCTTTTCAACTCTTCGCTCCTCATCTAATCATAAGGTCATTATTCCACCTTATTTCACTGGATTCACCAACAATTCCTTTACTATTCAGGCAACACCACTCTGGAACTCCTTGCCCGAAAACATAAGAAGAGCGCCAAGTAAGGACTGTTTTAAAAAGTTGGTAATTGACATTTTGCTGAAACATTGTTTGTTGATATATTTGAGATACATACACTATATGTATTTTTTGTATATTGTATTTATATATTAGTATGTATGTATGTGTGCATGTATGTATATGTATATATATTAGTTTATATATACATATATATATTATATATATATATATATATATATATATATATATATATATATTTATTTATTTATTTATTTATATATATAAATTACGTGTCACGTTGTTTTTCCGCAATGAACTCCTAAACTACTGAACAGATATCAATGAAATTTTGCACACTGTGCAGTTTGGTCCAACTTGATAGATAGTGTTCAGTAATAAACCGCAACTCACAAAATTTATACCGAGGCACAATGATCTGCTGCGATCGGAGCGCCGGTCACACCTAGTGGCAACATTGCGACGTAATATGCGTTGTAATAATCTGTGGAGTTAAAAAAGGAAGAAGAGGGTAGGAGGCGAGACAAGCTATACACATTCTCTTTGTGTTCGTGATGTGAACATCTCTCCAAAAACTTTAAAAAGGGACTACTCCAGAGTGTACCGTGTACAATCTAATTGCTAGTGTATTCTACCGTGTAGAAGAAGCTACCAGGAGCTGTCAACGTTTGCAAATCTTGGGAGGCTGGCTAGTAAGACCGTGAGTAGTTTATTGCTGTTTTTGGTGTGATTTTGTGACTGCGGTAACTGAACGTTTCAGGGGATTTAGAATATCAATACAGTCCACTATATCTAATAAAATAATCCCAATCCGCTACATTTCTGGCCTTCGAGCCGCATATATTCGAATTAGTGATCTTCGAATAATAATTTTCTACCCTTAATTCGCGTCACGTGGACGTCATATATTTGAGTAAAACTACGCATTTAATTAATTTAATATCCCTTATTTAATTTGCCTCTTTTTTACCTGGATGTCCATTGCTCGCGGTGCGTTTATAAAGTATTAATTTTGTAATTTGTTCATAATGTCGGATAAATTACAAATAAAAAGGCAAACACTTATTTTTAAAAAGGAATACCTATTTGCTAAATTACAAAAGGTTTTCGATATCGCGAGATCCCAAATAAATGATCCCACACAAATTCAGAATTTCTTAGCCGATTATTCCGAATTGGAAAGTGTCCGCTCAAAGTATGAAGAAACAGTGTTAAATATTATTGAAATAGATATATCATTAAAACCGGAGACAAGATTGTCAACGCGAGAATTAGATACATTTGATGAACTTTATAAAGCATGTAGGTTGCAATATTTAAGATTAAAACTGGACTAGCAGGCATCCCTCAGTAGGAAAGATAGGAGTGATGTAAGGCCGTCATTACCTAAATTACGTTTATTTGAATTCGATGGTGATATTGAGAAGTGGACCACATTCTACGATACATTTGTATCACTTGTCCACAATCGAGATTTCGACGAAATAGATAAGTTTCACTATTTGCTTTCATGTGTTAAAGGTTCGGCATTAAACATTGTTAAAAAATTGCCCATAACAGCCGCTAATTATACTGTCGTATGGCAAAGTTTATGTAATAAATATCAAGATGATCGAATACTCGTGGGTAGGTACATCGACAAAATGATAAACTTTACGCCGTTAAATAAAGATACTACCGCAAATCTTACTTTATTTATCGAAACATTCGATCACTCTTTTAAAGCCATCGAGGCATTAAAAATTAAAAATTTACATGACTATTTATTTTGTCATTTAGCCTTACGTGGGTTGGATGCGCATACTAGGAGGCTTTTTGAAGAAAATCGGGATCAAAATTCACTTCCATCTTTTTCGGAATTAATTAGTTTTGTAAATAAACAAGTTAAAGTACTCGAACATTCATCGAATAGTACGATGTAGTTACAATCAAGAAATAAGTCTATATGTAACAATTACAAAGGCAACAATAATAACCACTACAAAAGTTATTCAAAGACAGTTTTAAATACTAATGTGTCGAAGTATAATAAAAATAAAAAAATAATTTGCGCGCATTGCAATCAAAATCACATGATTTATAGGTGCGATCAATTTCGTAAATTGACCGTAGATAAAAGGATTGACCGTGTCAATACCTTAAAATTGTGTCATAATTGCCTAAAAGGAAATCATGATACCTCAACTTGTAAAAGTGAGATGTCTTGTGGTGTATGTGCGTCACTACATCATTATCTATTGCATAGGGAGCCAGTGAGCGACACGCTCGTGCCAACATCCACCCGTCCATTGTGCTCTGACTCGCAAGTGCAACAAGCACTCGTCTCGTCTCAGGCTATGAGTGACTCAGAGCGTTATACGATAGATACGCTTCATTCCAATAACGTTCACTCGGGTTACGGTGTTGTATTGGGAACGGCGCGCGTGTTAGTAATTGATAGTAGCGGCCAGCTTCAATACTACCGTGCAGTTATTGACTCTGGAGCTCAGAGCTCATTTATTACAACTGAGTGTGCTCAACGTTTGGGCTTACCTCGAAAGAAGTGTTCGTTTAATATTTATGGTCTCGGTGGAGAGGCTGTAAAAAATCACGGCATGATTAGATGCACATTAAGGTCCCTACACACTAACCTACCTAGTTTTACACTGAACATGGTCGTAGTGACTAAGGTATCTGCTGATATGCCTAACGTTCGATTCCACTCGGACGTTATTAATAAATATAAGAATTTTAATTTAGCTGATCCATTATTTTATAAGCGTTCGCGTATCGATATACTATTGGGCAATGATATAGTTTCGGAACTAATTAAGGATAAACCTTATATTATTTCATCGGATATACCAAGCGTGATCGATACCGCTTTCGGGTTTGTTGTAAGTGGTAAACTTTATAGCAATGATAAGGACAATTTAAAAAATTATAATTTATCAGTCTCATTTGATGAATAAGAGTCTTTAGATCAAATGTTGCGTAAGTTTTGGGAAATCGAAGAATTGCCAAGCAAACCCTCGATTAATCCTTTGGAACAATTGGTGGAAGACATTTTCGTGGCTCGTTATAGTCGTACTGAGGATGGTACCTATTCAGTGCCGTTACCATTCATACCAGACCCGCCTCCGTTGGGCGCGTCACGAGCGGCAGCCGAGCGGCGACTCTTGGTCACCGAGCGCAAGTTCAATCGTTCACCTGTATTACGACAAGCCTATTCAGAGTTCATGTGCGAATATGAAAATCTAGGGCACATGGAGCTTTATTCGGGGGACACCCCGAGCAAATATGTGATACCTCATCACAGTATACTTAAGCCCAGTAGTTCCACTACTCCTTTGCGTGTGGTATTCGATGCCTCGGCTAAAACGTCCACGAACGTTTCGCTTAATGATATTCTATTGACCGGGCCTAATCTGTATCGAGATATTGGGGCTATAATATTGAATTTTAGGTTGTTTGAATATTGTTTGATTTGTGACGTATGCAAAATGTATCGGGCAATTAAACTGAATCAGTCAGATAGATGTTATCAACATATTTTGTATCGTCATTCGCCTAACGATGCCATTGACGTTTATGAATTAAAAACTGTCACTTACGGCTTAAGTTGCTCACCGTTCTTAGCTATCCGCACCCTCTTACAGTTAGCCTATGACGAGGAAGAACGTTTCCCACTCGCTGCAAAGGTTGTGCGCGAGGGCGTGTACATGGATGACATTCTATATTCTTGCAGTTCATTGTCACAGATATCTCGGTTACAAGATGAACTTTTAGAGATGTTTAATTCCGGTGGCTTTATACTCAAAAGGTGGGCGAGTAATAGTGCAAAAGTTTTACAACGCGTTCCGTTAGAAAACCGAGAGTGTCCTGTTACATTTATGAAGGATGGTAACGAATATTCAGTCAAAGTGCTAGGTCTGAAATGGTTCCCTTTGACTGACTGTTTTTATTTCACAGTAGATAATACTGATAAAGTAACAACTAAACGTTCTGTTTTAAAATTATTAGCTTCTATTTACGACCCCGTGGGTTTTATTTCACCGTGCATTTTCATCGCGAAAGAAATAATGCAAGATTTATGGAAGCTGGGCATAGGATGGGATGAGCAGCTGCCAACCGACGTAACTAAGCGCTGGCTTAATTACGTTGATGACCTCCCGCGACTAACGCCAATCAAGATAGATAGACATATGCTGCTACCAGAACAGACCGAATGTGAATTGGTCGCCTTTTGCGATGCAAGCTCTCGCGGTTATGCTAGTTGTGTGTATGTGATCAGTCGTAACGATAGAGGTCAAACTAAAGTACGCCTGGTGACAGCAAAATCTAAAGCTGCCCCCGTCAAACCATTAACTATCCCGAGGTTGGAATTAATGGCGTCAGTTTTGTTAAGCAAATTAATTAAATATGTCCGTGACATTTTAACTCGTGTAAAAATTACTCGTATTACTGCGTTAACCGATTCGACTATCGTGTTGACGTGGCATCAGACAGAAGCTTACAAATTAAAGCCTTTTGTTAGTAACCGTGTGACTCAGGTATGTGAAGTGTTACCTCCACACTGTTGGCGTCACGTGAGTAGTGAGTGCAATATGGCAGACATATGCTCGCGCGGAGCGTCTCCGTCACAGCTCGTAGAATGCAGTGAGCAGTGGTTGAAGGGCCCATCTTGGTTGTACGACGACTATTCGCAGTGGCCAGTGAGAACATTTATCAACCAACATGAAAGTAATACACCCGAAATGAAATCAAATCATACATTAGGCTCCTTCAATTTAATCACAAATGAAAATAATGCGATAGAGGAGACTAAGTTAGAGTTCTGTGACCGAATCTTTTCCAATTTCTCTTCTTATTATAAACTGCAACGTACGTTTGCTCGAATATTGAGATGGTTCCGACTCAAATCCGGTCACTCGAAGCACTCAATACTGACGACTCGTTAAATACTGCCCAAGATGTTTTAATTAAATTAGTACAAAGTGCATACTTCGCAAATGAAATAAATAGATTGTCAAAGGGCACAAAGTACGTTCCGTCGTTGAGAAAATTATCTCCATTTATTGACGAACGCGGATACCTCAGGGTGGGGGGTCGAATAAATTATTCAGCGTTACCTTATAACGCGAAGCATCCTCGTTTATTACCTAAAAATAGTAGATTTACCTTTTTACTTATTGAATATTTACATAAAAAATATTTACACATAGGTCCACGCACCTTACAAAACATTATTAATCAAAATTTTTGGATTTTAGCATCCCGTCGCATTATTCGGTCAGTTTTGTCCAAATGCAAAATATGTTTTAAACACAACCCAGTGCTCTTACAGCCTGAGATGGCACCTTTGCCAGCAGCCCGATTGATACCTTGTAATGTTTTTGAGCATGTAGGGGTGGACCTCGGTGGTCCGTTCTTTACAAAAGAAAGTTTACGACGAAATGCTAGGGTTGAACGGTCATATTTAGCATTATTTATTTGTTATTAGACAAAAGCTGTACACCTTGAAGTCTTATCGTCGTTGTCATCGGACTGTTTCCTCGCGTGTTTAGACAGATTTGTAGCGCGACGCGGTGTGTGCTCCTTCCTTTATTCGGATTGCGGAACTAATTTCATAGCTGCTAGTAAGCATTTAACCGAAGTACAAAGGTTTATGCTCGAACAAAAAAACAATATATTAGAGGGTTGCTCAAAACGACAAATTATATGGAGATTTAATCCCCTTGGTGCACCACATATGGGTGGGCTCTGGGAAGCTGGAATTAAATCCGCCAAGTATCTATTAACGCGAGCCGTAGGAGAAAAAAGTTTGACGTTCGAGGAACTCACTACAGTGTTTTGTAAAGTAGAAGCGATTCTCAACTCGCGGCCGCTTTGTCCGTTACCAGCTAGTGATAATCCTGATGAGTTCAACATTTTGACTGCGGGACACTTTCTAATTGGAAAAGGGTTAACAGCAGTACCTGAGTATAATGTAGAGGATATAACAATAAATCGATTATCACGTTGGCAATATATTCAAAAATGTTCACAAATGTTTTGGCGTAGATGGAGTCACGAATATCTAAATACGCTGCAACAGAAAGCAAAGTGGCATTCGGATAGATCTAATATAAAAATAGGTGATCTCCTAATCATAAAAACTGATAATGTACCGCCGTGCGATTGGCCTTTGTGTAGAATTGAGGCTCTTCACCCCGGTCCAGATGGGATTGTTCGTTGTGTTACGCTTCGCACTCAAAAGAGTACTCTACAGAGACCAGTTAATAAACTGAGTCCTCTACCTTATGCAAATTAGTTTTTACGTGTATTAATATTTTTTTTCTCGTTGAGGACATTCTGTATCCCAGCGTTATTTTGCATGTTCCGTAGCTTAAGTTATAATATTTTCTCTAATATCTTTTTCATATAGTTAGGAGAAACCATCAAGATGGTTTCGGTGGGGGTGTGTTCAGTAATAAACCGCAACTCACAAAATTTATACCGAGACACAATGATCTGCTGCGATCTAAGCGCCGGTTACACCTAGTGGCAACATTGCGACGTAATATGCGTTGTAATAATCTGTGGAGTTAAAAAAGGAAGAAGAGGGTAGGAGGCGAGACAAGCTATACACATTCTCTTTGTGTTCGTGATGTGAACATCTCTCCAAAAACTTTAAAAAGGGACTACTCCAGAGTGTACCGTGTACAATCTAATTGCTAGTGTATTCTACCGTGTAGAAGAAGCTACCAGGAGCTGTCAACGTTTGCTGATCTTGGGAGGCTGGCTAGTAAGACCGTGAGTAGTTTATTGCTGTTTTTGGTGTGATTTTGTGACTGCGGTAACTGAACGTTTCAGGGGATTTAGAATATCAATACAGTCCACTATATCTAATAAAATAATCCCAATCCGCCACAAATAGGATAGTTTTTATCCTGATAAGTGACACTCAATATTTTTTTATTACGAATATAAGGTTTTTTTTAGTCGTCCAAAAGAGCAGAACAACGTCTGCCTGGCCAGCTAGTATATATATATGTATTTGCACCTGCCACAAAATCTCATCACTCGACGGGTTGACTGGCAGAGAATGTCATTCAAGCCGCTCAATTTCACCATCGCACCTTGCGACAAAACTCGCAATACCATCCATACCAAATGGATGATTGGCGGTCCACCACTGTGCGATTAAGTTTTCTTCCTCGCACAACTTCCTTGTGGAATCGATTACCACCAGCGATTTTTCCGGGCGATACGATTTTGGGACTTTCAAGAAAAGAGCCGACTCCATTTTAAAAGGCCGGTATCGTATCTGCAATTCTCCTGGTGTTGTAGTTGTTCATGAGCGGCGGTAGTCACTTACCATCAGGTGAGCCGCATGTTCGTTTGCCCCCTCTCCTATAAAAAAGGCATTAAGTCCGCCTTTAGTTACCCTTGTTATTAAGGTGTCAACAAAACAACAATAACTAAATACAACAATAAATAAATAAATACTCGTAGCGTGCCAACTGCCTGCCCGCGCGATCACAAGCTGTGACACAGTTATTGTTCGGAATTGCCGCTCTAGTAGTTTACATAGAAGTTTTTGCCTACCACTGATATTTTGGTTAAAGTCTGGGTACTCCGACGCCATTTTACCACTTTAGAAGTGTATCTAGCACAAACTATTCAGTTTAAAAAAAATGATATTAGAAACCTCAATATCATTTTTGAGGACCTATTCATAGATATCCCACACGTATGGGTTTGATGAAAAAACATTTTTTGAAATTCAGTTCTAAATATGGGGAACACCCAAAATTAATTGTTTTTTTTTTCTATTTTAGTGTGAAAATCTTAACGTGGTTCACAGAATATATCTACTTACCAAGTTCAACAACATAGTTCTCATACTTTCGGAAAAAAGTGGCTGTGATATACGGATGGATAGACAGAGAGACAGACATGACGAATCCGTAAAGGTCCATTTTTTGACATTTGGCTACGGAACCCTAAAAAGGAGGGTCGCGAGCACAATTCCCGCACGTGATTGGTATTGATCCAGTATTGATTCCGCAACTACATATCAAAGTGCGTATTTTGTGTTCACAGCAGGAACTGTTCTAAGTTAATAAAAGCCTAGTTCCATTACTACATAACTACATACTCGTATAACATAATTTACTTGAAATAATCTCTGCGTTCTCCAGTATTGCAAATTAGCTGAATATGACCGCGCTGCCTTTACGAGTAAGCCGAATAAGCGCTTATGTGAAATAGGTTGCGGATAAATTCTAAAGCAAATTGCTGTTCCTTATTTAGGTAACATAAATAATTTGGCGCTAAATAGATAAGCGGTTTATATTAGAAATATTTCTTGGGCTAGTGAATATAGTCAGCTTAGAAAATACTTCTGGTTAAATGTTGCAGGTGTTCATGGGCTGCAGAAGCCACTTTTTTTTAAAGAAATAGGGTGACAAACGAGCATACAGTCCACCAGATGCTAAGTGGTTGCTGAGGCCCATATACATCTACATCTATCCTCGTTTGCGAATCAAAATGCAGATGCGTTGTCAGCCTTGAAGAGTAAGATGGAATGCCTCTTTTCCAGTAAAGAGGGTCTCCGGTTCTCTACACACAGAAACACAGTAGCATAAAGCTGCTATTTTACGCTGGTATTCTGTGAGAGCACGATCCTTTCCCGGTCGAGTCTATCTATTCGTGCTACAACTACACTATAAATATAGCTGCAGTTTGGCTCTACCACGTAAATAAAAACTTGCGATCACTAGCATTCCTTCCATGATTTTTAGAGATAAAGAGGGGGCAAACGAACATGCGGCTCACCTGATGGTAAGTGTCGACCGCCGCTTATGAACAACTGCAACACCAGGAGAATTGCAGGTGCATTGCCAGCCTTTTAAGAAAGAGTTAACTCATTTCTTGAAGGTACCTAGTCGTATCAGTCCAGAAAAATGGCAGGTGTAAGCGATCCATATAGTAGTCGTGGGAAGAGGAAAATTCCCAGTAAAACGCAGAGTGGCTGATCGCAAAACATCTAGATGGTGTGGATGGAATTTGGAGATTTGTCACAATGTGTGTTGGTGAAATTCGGTGACTGAAATTAATTCTAATAATTCATCAAAGCACTCCTCGTGAATCGAGCCGATCAGAAAGAATTCCGTCGTCGACGGTTCGAGCTGCTCTGCGCTGGATGAGGTCAAGTGGAAAGAGAGAGACAAGAAAAGAGATAACAGTATTGAGGCTCAACTTGCCCCTTGTAAAGTTGCAACCTACCATTTTTCCACAGTACCATATTATACAGCCCATATGAGACCACCATATGAGACCCTATGAGACCTACCACAGGAGACAGCTAGATTAGTGTATTTTAGTTACTTTCATAGCGTAATGTCTTATGGAATTTTGCTATGGGGTAATGCGACTGATATTGAAGCTATATTTGTTTTGCAAAAGAGAACCGTTCGGGCGATTTATAAACTAAATTGTAAAGAGTCCCTCAGACAACAATTTAAAGAAATAAACATTTTAACTTTGGCATCGCAATATATTTATGAAAATGTAATGTATGTACATAAAAACATAAATAGTTTTAATAAGAATAAGGATGTGCATACTTTAAATACTAGGAACAAACATAAGCTAGTAATGCCAGTTACTAGACTCCACAGAATCTGTTATTCATTTATGGGGCAATGTATACGCTTTTACAACAATATCCCAGAACATATTCAAAGTTTGTCAATAAACAAGTTTAAAAGTTTTATTAAAGAAAAACTGTACAAAAAGGGTTATTATAATATCAAGGAATACATGAATGAAAATAACCCCTGGGAATAAGGTGATCGCCACCATGCTGGTTCTATGAAAAATCATTTAAAAATTGTATAAACGAAATAATTGTTAAGTGAAATATGTTTGAAAAAAAAAGTACCGCTGGGTTTCTTGCTGGTTCTTCCCAGGACAGAGGTATTTTCCGAACCAGTGGTAAATAAAAAATGACTTTAATAAGTATTATGTAATAATCAATATTGAATAAATAATTATTCTATTCTATTCTATCTTAAAAGCTTGAAATCATGTTTCAATTCACCGCTTAGTTTTAATTACATTGGTACTGCTAGAGTTTGAACCCGGGTAGCTTGTGTGCAGTTAAAATTTACAGTGGGCGCTTATCATAATTTAGTTGGTGAACGAAATAAAACATTTTCAGATTTCACTTCATTTCAGAACTTAACTAGTATATATGTTTTTAAAACGCCTAATTTAGTTTTATTCTACGTGTTATAACGACCCCCCCTCTATCTATACTTATACTTGTATTTCTATAGAATCTATATCTATATGATATATTAATATATCTAATTTACGTGACCAGTATATTGATCTTTCTAAAGGTTCAATTATAGGCCGTTTAATAAATTTATGGCGTGATCGTCTTAGGTAGGACCCTTATTTACGTTATGTTTGCATAGTTACTTAGTTCTTTTAGGTGTACTCGTATCTTGGAAGAATGACTATTCACGAGAACAATCGAAAGCTGTCGGTAGTGTCTTATAAGCTAAAGAACCCCGTTCACGAAAACAGAGAGTTCAAAAAAGTTAAGAACAATAAATTGTCCCTATTCCACTTGTATCAGGTTCACAACAGTCAATTCCTTATTAATTAATCCCTTCCCGCTTGGAAAAGGCTCACAATATTTATATCAAATACCAGATACAAGGGCTTCGCTCTCCCACATTTTAAAAAAAATGTGGAGGAGGCACACGGCACCGCACACGCCGTACACGGTGAGCGCCAACCATTTTAATGCGCCCCCCCCTCCCCACGAAGGGTACGCTAAGTTGGGAACTGGACCGTAGTCCACAGAAAAATAACTGGCGAACCAATAAAAGAGGGCTTGGCCGCTTGATAGTGCGTAAGCACAAACATCGACCGAAGTCGCGCATGTCAATACGTGTAAACGCCATACAGAATACGATCAAATCCAGTCACAGTGAATGTACGTCACACGGGTTAGGCAACAATAGGCACACTGACCATAAAAAGCCCTCCGTGAGCACCACCACCTGCCAGACCGCCGTTCCTGCAGACGTGATGTAAGTGTAAGGCATCACCACCAACTGCATGGCCAGCACGGCCAATCGACCGCAGAGCGTGTCATGAGTCTACCGCTCACCTCAATGGAATAGGGTCCCACGTTGCGCGGCTTTTGGCCACAGCCTTGAGAGCCTCCTCAGATTCTCCCTCCAGCTACCACCCGCATCAGGTCGACACATCACACACCAATAAATACAATGGCAGATATAGCCAATAGGCAGTTATAAGATAATAGTAATAATTCGCCATCTGAAAGGGTTTGTGTCACTGACGTTGAGTATATGCATTTTTCGATTATGTTTGTCTCACCCATCAACAAGTTGCCTTCAATCTTTCAAAGGTGGGAACTTTATAGAGATATATTATTATGTTGTTATATAAAACATCATGGATGACAGACAAACTGCAGCCCCGCAGTGAAGGGACCCGACTTAGGTCGTGTGACAGGTACTTAGGTTGTGAGTCAAACTAAGACGCAGGGAGCGCTATTGAGAATAGCGACCCGCCAAACAACCATCGCAAAGACGCAATGCTGCAGAACGCAACAAGCATCATTAAGACTATAGTCGGGCTTACACCATCCCAAGGTCCCTCATACAGTCCCAGCAGACATCAACACCCGCATGATGCAGGTGCAGCACACCCGCAGATCCATCACAAGACGCAATACTACAAGTAGCAGTAAGCATCAATGCAACTATCATACGAATGGCGCCCCCACACAACACACCCACATGATTCCTATCGACTTTGGTAACAAAATTGATAATGTTGTTAACTAAAAATACCACCAACGTATCATAGTAGTACGGTACTAAGACGTCAGTAGCCAAAACTCCACGTATCATAGCGCTATTGCACTAAGACATGAAGTTGAGTATGCTTGCTGCACTTAAAAGTACTTCCAAACACACTCACCCTAATCCGAAAGATAGCCGACGTATCATAACGCTATGCGCTAAAACGTCGCCCACAAACGGTAGAGGTGTGCGATGTCCACGGGCAAGTCGTATTGCTACAACAAACCCGCTTACCACCGGCACTAAGATGATATATCTAGGACACATTGGTTAGTGAGTCCAAGTTTACCTCGGTCTCAGAGGCTGCGAAGCAACCTACACGCCACTATAATAATCCTTTTCAAGTCCCATTTCTTTCAATATAATGCTTTTACATATTTGCTTTATTTCATAGAACATACTATTGTATGTCTTATTCATATGGCACTTCAATTCATAACTCTGCTATCATAATGCTTATGCATCATAGAGACCTTCTATATTAATGTTTTGGTTCCATAGACTTTACTTTCATAAGTCCCTAATATAGGACTAGTCATTGTGCAACCTTACTACTAGCATTCGATCAGCCGACCACCCCATATATATGTACAACCTTGGGTATGTGTCTCCGGCAACGCCCCTTTATAAGTAAACATTAGAAAAACACTTTCATCATCTTAGAAATTTTCCGATTAATACAAGAACACCTTCATCAACCTTTGATCCATTTTTTCTATTATATTACAAATGTTAATGCATACCTTAAGCGAAAGCGCAAGGTATGTTCTACTATCGCCTAAAAATTAAGATTCCAACGTTTTATCGAATAAAATCGTATCTAGCAAACATATTATACATATAGATGATATAAAAAGCACATTGTTAGAAAGATAAATGATTGTTGAACTTATTAATATATTTTTAAATTGATTCATAGCTATTTTTAAATAAAAAAGGTTTTAGTGGCTTATGGTGTGGATTTATCATGTCATGTCAGCGAAACCTGGGTATGCCAGAAGAAGCATAAAAGTAAGTTGAATGCAGTGGAGATGCGATCTCTTCGTAAAATGTGCGGCGTTACCATGGCCGACCGAAAGCGAAACGAAGAGATTCGCAATATGGCAGGTTTGAAAGATGACCTTATCACAAAAATTGATAAGGGCGTGCTTCGGTGGTTTGGGCACGTTGAGCGAATGAGTGAAGACCGAATGGTGAAGAAAATATATAGCGCGAAAGTTAATATTAAAAGGTGTCGAGGTAGACCGACACTAACTTTCGAAGACCATGTGAGCAAATTGCTCGAAGAGGGTAGGGTCAAAAGTACTCGGATACCTAGACGTGCATGCATGAAGAAGATAATGAATCTGAAAGAAGCGAAAGAGGTTTGTAAGGATCGTGACACTTGGCGATCTGTTCTCTCTGGCTACCCCGTCAGGGATTGTGCGTGAAGATAAGTAAGTAAGTAAGTATTTATCATGTCCCTGTGGCTTGTAAACACGATAACTTTTGAAAATATAATATTGAATTTAATTATTATTTATTAATTATAATTATGAGGCGTCACAGTGTGTATAAACTTACTTAGAGTAGAGTCACACGAATATCCGCTTTGATTAAGCCGTCCCAATGACTCAATAGAACGTGGCATCATGGCTTGTGCTTATTAACTTCATGCAGTACTACACATAAATTACTTCGGATCATTGGCAAGACAGTTATTGGCAAACACAGACTTGATATTTGTGTTTTTGCTTGGAAATATTCAGTTCGTACATATCATTTTAATACACTATTAAAAATAAAAAAATATTGGGTGATGTGGTTTTTTTTAAATTATTTTTAATTTTATTAAATTTATTCCTGTGACATGGTACAGTAGGTTGTTGCATAACATTTAGTCGCACTGCGATCGACATAGAAATATTAAAATAAATAATTCTTCGTTTTTTTTTAATCGTTACAATGTCAGGTTAGAGGTAAGATAAATTAATGTCAATAAATATTATGCTAAATCTAATAATAGTAATAATAATAACACATATTAGGAAACAGTAGAATATAAAATAATAACAAAAGTATCAATTAACGTGAACAATAATCACATAAATAAGAAATATGTTTCTATTGTAATTTGTTGATAGCAGAAATCCATCCATCCCTCCATAAGGTACCGTGTAAGGTTGTAAAGTATAATTAGTACTTAAACCTAGTATTTGATATTTATAATGAGACAAGATGGTACTCGCCGCGTTGCAGCCTCAGAAATAATTGTGAAAAAAAATTGTTTATTTTTTTTACATTTGGAAGAATTATAATCGTTTAATTAGGAAATTGAATGATATACAACTTTTAAATAAATTTGTAGGTATTATACGCGTGCCACCTACTTTAAGTTAATTGTACTATGTCTATATATTATATATAGATACTATTGCGTAAAATTAGTTTTATTTAATGTCTGCAAAGATAGGACCAAAAATTAATATTCAGAATCTGAAGGTAGCCCGGGCATCGGGACGTTAGTTTTATTCAATTTCAAAATTTTAGAAAAAGGAAAAGATTGATCCCAAAGATGTAAACAAATTGAAACTAAAGTTACAGCCTATATACTCGTACCATTGCATTGCACATGCTTTATAGAATTTCTAGAAGGGTTAGGGAGGGTCGAACAATTAACAATTTTTTTACAGCCAGCGGGGATCGAAGTCTGGTTGCTCGCGTACTACTAAGCGGCGAGCGCTGATGTATGCAGTTGATAGATAGCTCCCAAATACTTTGAAACTGTGACCGTCATCAGAAATTAGCCTTTTAATAACACTGAAGCCAACTAAAAGTCATCATCATCATTACAGCCCTTCACAAGTCCACTGCTGAACATAGGCCTCCCCCAAAGAATGCCACAAAGCACGGTCCTGAGCTACCTGCATCCATCGATTTCCTGCATGTCTTACCATGTCGTCACTCCATCTCGTAGGGGGACGCCCTAAACTTCGCCTACCGGTACGAGGCTGCCACTCGAGAACCTTTCTTCCCCATCGGTTGTCGGTTCTTCGAGCTATATGGCCGGCCCACTGCCACTTCAGCTTACTAATCCGTTGGGCTATGTCGGTTATTCTGGTTCTACTACGGATATCCTCATTCCTAAGTTTATCACGCAGAGAAACTCCGAGCATAGCCCTCTCAATAGCTCGCTGAGCGACCTTGAGCTTCCTCATACGGCCAGCAGTGAAGGACCACGTCTCAGTTCCGTAAGTCATCACTGGCAACACGCACTGGTTGTACAATTTCATTTTAAGGTTTTGAGGTATGTCTGACGAGAAGATGTGTCGTAGCTTCCAGAACGCTGCCCAGCCGAGTTGAATCCGTCGATTGACCTCTCGGTCGAAGTTGGACTTACCTAGTCGGACTATTTGTCCCAGGTAAACATACTCATCAACAACTTCGAGCTTAGTGCTCCCAACAACTACCGGCATAGGTGTGACATGGACATTAAACATGATCTTTGATTTCTCCATGTTCATCTTAAGACCTATCCGTTGGGAAACACTATTGAGGTCATTGAGCATAGTGCTTAGGCCCTCCAGCGATTCTGCCATAAGGACTATATCGTCGGCAAATCGAAGGTGAGTGATGTACTCGCCATTGATGTTGATACCGTATCCTTTCCAGTCCAGAAGCTTGAAAACGTCTTCCAATGCAGCGGTGAAGAGTTTCGGGGATATGAAGTCACCCTGTCTTACAACTCTCTGCAATTGGATAGGTTTCGTACTCTGGTTCTGTACTCGGAAAGCCATCGTAGCCCTACTGTACAAGCACTTCAACACTTCGATATACCGACAGTCAACTTGGCACCGCTGAAGGGACTGCAGCACCGCCCAAATTTCGACGGAATTAAAGGCTTTCTCATAGTGCACATACGCCAGACATAGTGGCAAATTGTACTCTTCGGACTTCTGTACAACTTGCCGAAGAGTATGTATGTGGTCTATGGTGCTAAAGCCCTTTTGGAAACCGGCTTGTTCGGGAGGCTGGAAGTCGTCAAGTCTGCGCGCGAGACGATACGTAATGACTCTCGAAAACAGCACGTAGACGCGACTCAGAAGGGAAATCGGTCTGTAATTCTACAAGAAAGCGTTGTCTCCTTTCTTGAAGAACAAGACCACCGCACTTCTGCTCCAAGTCTCTGGTGTAATGCCACCATGGAGGACGGAATTAAAGAGCTTCTGAAGGACTTCAAATACCGGTCTTCCACCCGCTTTCATAAGCTCCGCTGTAATTCCATCCTCGCCTGGGGCCTTACCGTTTTTAAGGTGCTGGAGAGTCATTCTAATCTCGCTCAGACTGACGTCCGGGATATCTTCGGAATAGTGTCGGATGAGACTCGCTCTTGGATCGTTACTCACACTTGCGTGTGGCTCCAACGATGACGTGTACAGCTGCCCATAGAACCTCTCAATCTCACTCAAAATCTCAGGTGTCCCGGAAACGATGCTGCCACATTCCGTCTTCAGCTTTGACAGTTGGCTCTTTCTGGCAGACAGATCTCTGGCAAAGACTTTGGAGCCTTGGTTCCGTTCGATCGCTTCTTCAATACGAGCTGTATTGAAGTTGCGTAAGTCCCGCCGCATGCATTTGGAGATCTGTCTGTTCAGACGCCTGTATGCTGTCAAGTCTGTTGAAGAATGTAGCTTCATCTCCCGTCTAACAGCCATGAGATTAAGAGTGTGATCGGAGAGTTTTTGTGTTCTTCTGCGGCGAGTCTTGCAGAACTTAGCTCCGACCGCATGGACAGTTTCCACGACCTTGTCATTCATATCGTCCACTTCAATGCAGTCTTCTAGGCACTGAAAACGGTTTTGTAACTCGAGCTGAAAGGTTTCGGGACTTTGGAACAGAGCACGAGGGGGACGTAGCGTTGACTTCATTAGACGAGACCTCTCCAACTTAACGTTTAGGTTCAGTGTGCCTCTAACCATTCGGTGATCGCTACCAGTTTTCACCCTCGCGATCACGGAGACATCACTGAACAGTTGTCGTCTGGTCGTCATAATGAAGTCAATCTCATTTTTTGTCGAACCGTCGGGGCTAGACCAGGTCCTGTGGGGCCGCTTCTGGAAGAAAGAGTTCATCATAAAGAGTCCCTCTTTCTCCATGAAGTCGGCCAGCTGCTGGCCCCTTGGGTTCCGTTGCCCTATTCCAAATTTCCCTACTTTTAGCTCACCGTTCTCTCTTGTGCCTAGTTTTGCATTGAAGTCTCTAACTAACACCGTATATTGGGTTTTGGAGGAATGCATGGCTCTAGAGATATGCTCATACATTTCCTCCACCTCCTCATCGGAGTGTGCCGAGGTTGGTGCGTAAACCTCTATGACCTTCAGCGAATACCGTTTGGTGATTCTGAGTATAAGGTACGCAACCCTTGTCGACACACTCCCGATCTTTACAACGTTGTTAACGAGAGACTTGTGGACGATAAATCCGACACCTCCTTGGGACAGATGGTCGCCCTCCCGGTGATAGAGCAAGTTGCCGGATTCGAGGATTACAGTGTCCTCCCCTTCTCTTCGGACTTCGGATAATCCTATAATATGCCAGCGCAACTTGTCTATCTCTTCTTCCAGCTCCACGATCTTCTCGTCAGTCCTCAGGGTGCGTGCGTTGTACGTTGCCTGGTCGAGTCGTGTAAGGTGGCAACCGAACCTCCACCGGAGATTCTTAGCACCCCCTAAAAGTCAATTAATACTAATTGCAACAGTGAACGCAAATAAAACATGGAAGTATTACTGCAAGGGAATTAAACGCGCGATGTGACACACTATTTCAAACAAGTTCACACATTGGAACTCTAATTACCTTACAGTTTAGTAATAATTTAGTACGAAGCACAGTCAAAAGTTTTTTTATTAGTTTTTGATTTCAATGAAATTAAATTAAATGCAAGATATTTTATTTCTTTGACGTAATAAAATAAAATTTCGGTTGTCACAATGTTATTTTTTTGTAATTTACTAAATTTACTACAGTTTCGAAATTTAGTTCTTCTGACCGGAGCAGATGACCAAAAAGTCCGCGAATTCCCCTTTTTTGTAATTTTTTTAAGTAATTTGTAATATTAATATTAGTGTAAATAAAATTACGTAGAATGGAAAACAATAACAGACCCATCGGTAACTGAATTAAAAAATCATTTATCACCATCATCATTACAGTCAATTAAAAGTCCATTGCTGGACATAGGCCTCCAACGGAAATTGACAGGCGAGTTGGCAACCGAAGTTGTTTTTTTTTCTGCCGACTTCCAAAAAGAAGACGGTACTCAATTCGACTGTATGTTTTTTTATGTGTGTTATTTCATAACTTTGTACTGGGTGAATCGATTTCGATGCTTCTTTTTTTGTATGAATGCTGATAGTTTTCGTGTGATCACATATGAATTTGATCAAGGTCAGACTAATGGTTATTGAGTTATTCTAAAATAACTTATATAGAAGTCGGCTGTACAAAATTTTTAATTTTAAATTATTTAGTTATGGGGAAGACGCTGTTCTCCTTTTCCTGGTTTTTTCCCTTTGTCGCCTTTTACGACATCCGCGGTATGATATGGGTAGTGAATATTTTTACACGACACAGTCTAATAAAAAAAAACTTAAAAGTTTCGAGGTCATTATGCATTTCTGAGCAATTATGAGTATGTAGCATTTCTTGTAATTGCCTTACGACGCTAGGTTTTACATAAAGAAAGTTATTGCATCTCAATCGAACTTCTCTATCGTCTCCACCAACAAAATATATCTTTAAGAACTGTGGTTTATTCTGGGGTGGCGGAAGCAAACTTCCAACCAAATGATATATCTGGCCCTGTACTTTGAGTGTAGGCATAAAAACATCCTGTACTATCTTTGTAGCTTCAAATTAGGTCACTTGAAAACAACTATTATAATGCCGTATTTCAGCCATGAAGTTATCATACTCAGGGTGGAGGTATTTTTTATCACACAGTAAAGAAGATCTGAAAGATTTTGCAAAGGATCGAGTTGGACTTTTCCTGAATCGCAGCACATTCCCGCAGATGCATCCTTGTACTTGAGAGTTTTACACCAATTTCATTCGATGTTCATCGGTCCCAAAACAACAGTATTAATACTATCGTACGCTATGTTACTACGTAGGTCAGTCACTCAATAAGTTTTGAGATGCTCGAAATTTAAAAATGGAATGCACCCGTGTTATGTTTCTAAAAATTTATTTAAAAATAGAACTGCGCTTTTCATTTGAAACGGTGGATCTTAACCGTGAACATTTGTGCGCTATGATCTATTATGATTTTAAATTTCGTTTAACCGAACAATTAAGTTTACAACGGTTACAAACAGCATCAGGGGACTCAGTTCCATCAAGCACAATAATACTCAGGTGGAACTCAAAAGGGGTAAAATTAATCTTAAAGATGACCAAAGAATCGGGGCACCGCAAACAGCAGTAACGGCAGAAAATATATGGACTATTGAAATGTAGGTGCGAGAAGACCCACGAATCACATAACATTGAAAAGATTGTAGGCATTTTTTAACGATGGTAAAGCCACGCAGCAGTTTTTGCTGTGGCACGTATGGGCCGGCTCGAGCCGGGTTGGTACCACGACCTCACAGAATACCGGTGTGAAGTAGAAGCTCTGCTTCTGCGTTTCGTCTGGTAAGTGCAGGTGCCCCCCCCCCCCCATCAACATGGTAGCGGAATTACACAATAGACTACCCCAGGAGGGTACCAGTACCCCTGGAGAATCCCTCGCTGAGCATCCACGACCATGTTATTCCAATCCTGAGCGTAGGTGCTCAGGCTGCCCCGCGTATTCTGGGGGGAGGGGGGGGGCAAAATTCCGCTCAAAAATATAACTGCTCGGGCCAAACTGAGCAATAATACCAAGCCAACCCCTGCCACGCTATCCGTGAATTTCTGCAACATCAGGGGACTTCACTCTAACCTAAACGCCGTCCACTACCATCTCGAGACGGCGAAGCCGGCCTTGCTCTTTCTGACCGAGACGCAGGTTTCCTCTCCGGCTGATGTTTCGTATCTCTCCTACCCGGGGTACAAATTGGAGCACTCCTTTGTGCCTCGGGCTGGAGTTTGCGTGTATGTCAGAGAGGACATCTGTTCTCGACGCCTCGGCAGTGTTGAAGGTTCTGACCTATCTATCCTTTGGCTACGCGTACACAGCGACGACCATCCGCGCGTCAACGGGTGCCTCTATAGGTCCCATAGCGGTAATGCCAAAACAGACCGTCCAAATGGCTGCAGATTCCTTGCCACAACAGGTCCCATCCGCAGAGATCGTGATCCTTGGCGATTTTAACGCCCACCACGCCGAATGGCTCGGTTCCCGTTTAACCGATCATGCGAGGAGATCTGTTTATGACTTTGCCTTGGCATATGGTCTGACACACTGGTTACATCGCCTACGCGGATTCCAGATGTGGAGGATCATACACCTTCCCTGTTGGACCTTCTGCTGACCTCTCATCCGGAGGGATATCAGGTTTCCGTCGATGCCCCTCTCGGCTCTTCGGATCATTGTCTGATCCGGAGTATGGTGCCACTCACGCTCCTTTCGCGGTTGCGTTCTGCAGGTTGCCGCCGTGTTTGGCATAACAGGTCGGCGGATTGGGACGGAATGCGGTCTTTCTTTGCTTCCTACCCATGGGGGCGGGTTTGCTTCTCGCCGGATGATCCCAGCGCTGTTGCTGACTCTGTCACTGATGTGGTGCTACAGGGAATGGAACTATTTATTCCATCATCTGTGGTACACATCGGAGGCAGATCTCAGCCTTGGTTTGGTCGCTCCTGTAAGACTGCATTACGCAGTAAGTATGAGTGTTATCAAGCCTGGGCTGCGGCTTCGGCGACTCGGGATGTAAACACCAGCATTCTAAAAAAGAAGTATAACTTCGCCTCCAGGTCCTTCAAAAGAGTTATTGCCAAGGCAAAGTCAGAGCACATAGGCAGAATTGGCGAGAAACTAGTTCGCCTTCCTTCAGGAACCCGTGCAGTCTGGTCTCTCGCCAAGGCTGTCCAAGGGAATTTCTGTAAGCTATCACTACCATCTCTGCACAGGGAGGACGACTCACTGGCCCACGACGCAAAAGAGAAAGCCGACCTTTAATCTCCCTTTTTGGGTTCAACACGATTCATGATGACGGGGGGAACACACCGCCGACCATCCCGCGTTGTGAGTGCTCCATGCTGGATGTGCGGTTCTCACAGCGCTCGGTTCGCAGAGCACTCCTCTCCCTGGACATCCACAAGTCGAATGAGCCTGACGGAATCCTCCCAATTATTTCAGCAAATAAATTTCAGCTTGATACCTCCACGCCTTCCTGAGAAAAAGGGTCTTGACAGACAGACAGATAGACAGACGGACAACAAAGTGATCCTATAAGGGTTCCTTTTTTTCCTTTTGAGGTACGGAACCCTAAAAAAGTTTCGTTTCTACGGATATTTCTCACTCAACAAGAAATCTTTTACATTTTTAAATTGCACATGGACACAGAGCCAGACTAGGTGTGAAACCTACACATAACTGATTTGTAGATCATACATGAGGAATTCGCAGTAGAATCAGACATGGCAATTACGAATATAGAAGACAATAATATCCAAGGTCTGCTGCTTTATGACGAACCTGAGATGATTTCTAATCTTCTGATATCTCACATCACATAATCTCTTAGAGAGAATTCTCGTAAGACTCGTATCCCAAGGAGCCAAAGCTACTAAGCCCTTGATAACTCCAGGTGCTCTGCGTTGTATTAAAAATAGGAAGGAAATGCAAAAAAATACGTTTCAACCGGCACGATGAAGTCCTTAAAATTACATGTAAGCGTTATCGCAATTTTTGTACTTACATGTTAAAGAAACTTAAGCATTCTTATGAAAGACAACAATTAGAAAAAACATCAAACGATTCAAGAGCACTTTGAAAACACACAAGAATCATCACACATTTGAACCAGAATAAAACTGAAAGTGATAAACTTTTGACAATCAAACAAACCGCGGAGGAGTCAGTTGACCATGTCAATTACATTTTTGCAGGCGTGGGAGAAGAAAACCTGGCTATTAGTATCTCAGCTGTATATAGCCGTCATGATCTGTCAACTCACCTTGTGGATAAGACCCAACTCACAATTTTTTGCCTATTGGAAACAGATAACCAAGAGGTAAATGACATTATAATGAATCTGAAATCAAACAGTGCTCCTGGTTGTGACCATGTTCTAGCTAGTTTTTTGAAACCAGGTATATACTGGTCCCCTGTCATCTGTCTCCTAGCCAACTGCTGCTTTAAGAAAGGTGTCTTCCCAAGCTTATTGAAACGAGCTATTGTTACCCTGGTGCACAAGAGTGGGAATAGGGAGGATGTCAGTAATTACAGGCCTATCTCAGTGCTTCCTTCACTGCCAAAAATACTAGGGAAGCTTATAAATAAAAGACTGGCAACCTACCTTAAAAATAAATCAAATTGGCAGAATAAAAATACACCTTCCAATCAGAAAAATCTACCGAGGATGTTATTTTGTCCCTAACATCACTCATAACTAATTAGTTGGACAGTGGAGGCAAATGCTTGACAATATTCTTAGATCTGAAGAAGGCTTTTGACACCGTATCTGTTCCCATACTCGTGCGTAAACTAGAAGAAGTTGGTATAAGAGGACTCCATTAAATTCTACTAAAAGTTATCTGAGTGCCAGGAGGCAAAGAAGGTTAGAGTGGGTAATTTTGTGAGCACCGGTGCTGACTAATATTATATTTACATCAATGAGCTTTGCAGTATATCCCTAAGCTCTACCACGATCTTTTATTATTCTGATGATACTGCAACGGTCATTACTGGCTACTCCTGGGACTCTACCAAAAAGAACGCGGAATCGGCTCTTTTTGCTACTGCTCTATGGTTAAGGTTAAACCTATCTTCGCTAAATACAATAAAGACTAACTTTATGTGGGTTTGGTTGCGTTCTACTGCTTATGCAATAGAACTCAACCAAACCTGTAATCTGTGCATTCTCACGATACATTATCGCTGTCTTCCAAATGATTCATGCTGCAACTCTCCTTTCATTGCCAAAGTGAACTCCACAAAATATTTTAGAGTAATGATTGACGACAAACTTGCATTACACGCCCACACTGACCTAATTACAAGTCGCACCAGAAATTAATCTAAATTTTAAAAATTGCGACATTCTACGATTCAAGACCTATTAAAATGTATATATGTTTCATAGGCGCAGTCTCTCATGACATTCACCTACGGGGTGGTGCGTCCAAAATAAAAATTATAACAGCTGAACGTGCGCACCGCACACTTTTGAAGGTCATGTTCACGCACGCACGCACGCGCGCACGCACGTATCATGCACGCACGTATCGTAGAACACTGGGTATTGTGTATAAATGCTCTGTTGTTTTCTAATTCATGTAGAATTAGAAAACAACAGAGCATTTATCTCTGTTTTCTCAAATACCTCTTACGACACCCGTTACTGTTACGACCTATTGAAGTCCACTGCTGAACATATGCCATAGATTGCCTCATTGAGGGAATATTTGCCATTTGCCACACTTGGAAAACGCTGTTTTATATATTAAGTCGTTATTCAAAAGATGCTCCTGCCAATCTCTGTATTTATTTCCCTCGGTCGCCTCTTACGACACCCGCGGGATGATACGGGGTAGTGAATATTCTTACACCGCCACTACACGTCGAACGGTTTACTACACAGTTGAAGTGTTTGGAATAAATGCTTAATTTATTTTAATTAATAATTATGTTTATTCTAATCGACTTCAAGGCAGGAAAAGAACTCAATTGAAAATATATTTTTTTTACCACAAAATAACGAATGAAGCTGGTAAAAAAAATATTGGATTTCTTTTTCTATTAATAAGTATTGCAAAATTGAATTAAAACATCAGATTTATTCTTTTGTGTCACCTCTCATTATTTATGTGATTTTCTTTAGGTATTCGTACAATTTAGAAGTAATAAACGACATTTAATGAAAGCAGGTAGCGTGACCTTGAGACTAACAAGTCGACAGTAAGGCCCAAACTCTCCACTTTGCGTTAATTATTACAAGTTAATTTATCATCATATTTTATCATATTTCAATAAATTTATGGAGAAACATTTTGGCGTAAAACATATGTACATACATTTTGCAGGGATAGTGGATTATAAAAGATTTATATTCAAGTTAACTAAAACGACAACACATTGTTAAATCGTCTCCGCATGAATCCAGGACGAGAATAGAATATAAATAACACAGCATTATTATAAATCAAGAAAAACAAATTACATCGCATACGCAATAAATTCTTAGAAAAATGTTAATATCAGTTGTATTCCAAACACGATCTCTTCCTTCGCAGTTTCAATCAGTGCCGTTATTTGATTCCTGGCGTCGCTTCAGCTATGCTCATAGAAACGCTGAGACTTTGTTATTCTTATAGTATTATATTATATTGACTACCTCGTTGGTCTAGTGATCGTAAGCGCTACTGGTGATCATATGGTTCAAATCTCAGGTCTGCTGAAAAACAGTTATTGGGTTTTTCTGTGAAGAAATTCTCAGTTTCTCAGTTTAGCAGCCTTTAGTTAGAATTTTTGCGGTATTTAATTCTAATGCTATGATAAGCAAGTAAAGCGAGTAAAGCATCTGCTTTACTTGCTTTTCATAGCATTGGAATGATCCTCATCCGAAAGAGAACATCTGTTCCCTCTCGGATCGTGTCTGATAGCCAGATGGCCGGATTAAATTTATTAATTTCGTGCACTTTAATCCTGTCCTGTGCTGTCTACTAGTATTTTATTATTGTATAAAGGTAAAACACGAGCAAACAGTTCTATTAATGGGAAGCGCATAATATAGCCCATAGATATTTACATTTATCCTCAGTGTAACACCCCTGAAAACTATGATGGAATGCCTCCTTTCCAGAAAAAAGGGTCTCCGGTTCTCTACACTCACCATACGAAACAGTAGAATTAAGCGACTATTATTCTATACACAGGTATTCTGTGAGAGCGTGGTCCTACCCCGTTCGAGCCGATCGATTCCTGTTGTAACCATAGTGTAGCTGCGGCGTAGCTCCAGCACGTAAAATTTTGCGTAGGAATTGGTTTTGTGACCGAAAAATTCGATCTGGAGGACATTATCCTCTGTTTTTTAATGTGAACCAATCACGGAAGTGGTAGGCTAGCGTGATATGGGCATACTATGCAAAGGGAAGTAAACCATGTAACACGAAGAATATTAGGTATGAAAGTGGATCGATATGTGAAAAGAAGGATGCTTAAAAAAAGACAAAAGGAAGAAATAAGTAAGAACGTTAGGAATGATATACGCAAGAAAGGAGTGAGTAAAGAGATGACGGCTAATGGAGGAGAATAGAAGAGGAAGACATGCTATGCCGACCTCCAATAACTGGGGATAAAAACAGAAAGAAGAAGACGTTATTCTTATATAGAAAATTTATATCATAATCAAAATTTCTATATTATTGGCTTGTTTGCGCCGTGTGGTGGCGGCATATGAGAATTCATCACTCCATTTACTCCCGTTGGTGCAACTAGAGATGTTTGGGAAATGCTAGAAAAATCTTATGGAGAGGCAGGCCCATATAATATGACTAAAGTGATTGGCAACATATAAACATACTTTTTCTTTAGCGTGTCTTTCTGGCCAGTATGTAGATATAGGGCCAACATACTTCTCCGTTACGATATTCGCTTTAGTTGCAACTACTAAAAAAAGTTTGGACCGCAGTTTTATAATAGTTCTCCCAGTTGGTTTCCTTGTGTCGCCTCTAATGACATCCGAGACATGAAATGGGGTTGTGAGTTTTCTTAAGCCGCCAATACACGGTATATTAACATACTTTTCTTCTCCAGTATGTTAAATATTGCCAAAATAAGCAATGGACTTTTACGGGCTGATATTTATGTACATGTTTCTGAGAGGGAACAAAACGAGGAAAACCTTGCAAATTTATATGTTAAAAGGAAATGTCAATCTATACATATAAATAAAATTCAAGTATCTGACTATAATATTAGAATATTTTTTTAATTTTTGTCTGCCTGTCTGTCCGGGCTAATCATCTAAACCGATTACGATAAAACTGAATGAACAGATAGAGAGCAATGCCAGGAGGGACCTAGGCTATATATTATCAGATTTTTTTTTAAACGAAAAATTGTTAAAAGAAATGGATTTTAATTATCTTAAACCTAAATGAACCCACATTTATAGATCCTATTCAGGCGAAGCCGGGGTAGATCGATAGCAAATAATAAAACTTAAAGTGACCTGAATTGATTATGCGAATTAAGTGACAAACTGTCACTATGAAATAACATAAAGCGATTTTGTAGCGTTAGCGAAATGATTAGGCACGCACACAGCGACCCTTCACATGTGTGTTTACATATTAAAAAGGGTATCGAGTAAAAGGTCGGAAGTCAAAAATTAACAGGGATGTCGACGGGCTAACTCATGTATTTATTGAGTGGTGGTATGTGCTTATGATTTTTTTTACAGAATAAGCGTGACAAACGAGCTCACAGCCCAACTGATGGTGAGTGGGATGCTGTGGCCTATAGACATCTACAACTTATCTACGATTAAGAATCATAATGCAGATGCGTCTTCACCCCTGAGGACTAAGATTACGACCGTATCAATCGACCACCTGTTTGTCCGATGGCGGAAAAGAGTGGGAGGAATGCTTTAATTCCTCCCTCTCCTTTCCACTGTCGGACAACCAGGCTGTCGGCGGATCTTCATAGTTTTGCTGTCGATATTCCACGAATTAGAACCAAACGGTTTATTTCATCATTTCTAATGCGTAAAGCAAAGGAGTGGAATAATTTGCCGACGTCTTCCCATCCGAATACAATCTGGGCGTCTTCAAAGCAAAAGTGAATAGACTTTTTTTACGCTAAGGTAGAGGGATTTACCATCTAGGGCTCTGGTTCTTTACACTCAACATACGAAACACAGCAGCATTGAGCTGCTATTTTACGCTAGTATTCAGCCTGGTCCTTCCACGGTCGAGCTGACTCATTCGTGTTACAATCATAGTATAGCTGCGGCGTAGTTCTACCACGTATACCTATTGTGTGGTTGTATATGCTTATACAGACTGGTGACGGGCAGCTGCAGGACAGATACCACGAAATTGCTTAACATCTATTACTCATTCATTTTTATTGCAGTATATTAAAAGCCATTGCTGAACATTCCCCACCTTACAGATAAGAACGATATTTGCCACATAGTTGTCTGTTTGCCATAGTGTTACGCTCGACAGGCGGGTTAGCAAACGGAGTTTATATTATTTTGAGTTTTCAGAAAGATGCCGCTTCTCATCTCCATTTTCATCTTACCCTGTCGCATTTTACCCCGCTGTACTAGCGATTGTAAGCGCGCCTACTAATCACGTGGTCCCGTGTTTAAATCTCGGATTTATTAAAATAATAGTTATTGGGTTTTTCTGTCAGAACACGAACTTGAGCACTGTTGGTCCCGCGCCTGTTCTTTCTCTGGGTGTGTCGTATTGTTGTCCCATCGGACTATAAGAGTGAGGCAATAGAGAGTAGACCTATGCTTACGCACGCACTCAAGCACTATAATACTGTGTACTGTGGCCAGTCTTCCTGAGATTGGCCGTCATGACCTAATTTCGATCCCTGGGGGACATTAGTATTATCAATATGGGGTAGTGGATTCCCTAACGCCACCACTTCACGATTAACTGGTTTGTTTGACGATTGACTACAACATTACGATGTAAAAAATTTAGCGCTTAGACTTTTTTTTTTATAGGAGAGGGGGCAAACGAGCATGCGGCTCACCTGATGGTAAGTGACTACCGCCGCCCATAAACAACCGCAACACCAGGGGAATTGAAGATGCGTTGCCGGCCTTTTAAAAAGGAGTAGGCTCTTTTCTTGAAGGTCCCTATGTCGTATCGGTCCGGAAAAATCGCTGGTGGTAAACTATTCCACAAGGAAGTTGTGCGAGGAAGAAAACATCTTCTAAATCGCACAGTAGTGGACCGCTAATCATCCAGATGGTGTGGATGGTATCGGGAGTTCTGCAGCGATGTGCGTTCGTGAAATTTGGCGGCTGGGATTAATCCGAACAATTCCTCAGAGCACTCCCCATGGTAAATGCGAAAGAAAATGCTAAGAGATGCAACATCTCTTCGCAGTGCCAATGAGTCGAGCCGATCGGAAAGGACTCGGTCGTCGAAGATTCGAGCCGCTCTGCGCTGGATGCGGTCAAGTGGAAGGAGCTGGTACTGGGGAGCCCCAGCCCAGAGATGGGAACAGTATTCCATGTGAGGCCGAACCTGCGCCTTGTAAAGTTGCAGGCGTTGAGCCGGCATGAAATACTGTCCCGCTCTGCTGAGCACTTTTGCGAGAGCTGAGAGCTTTTTAGAGGCCAATTTGGCCTTCTCTTCCAAGTGACCACGAAATTGCACGTTACTCGATATGTCGACCCCGAGGATTCCGATACTGGCTGAGGCAACAAGGGGAGTACCTTGAAACTGAGGAGATACGACAAAGGGGTTCTTTTTAGTGGTAAACGCGCAAACTTGTGTCTTCTGAGGATTAAACTGGACTAGATTTAGTCGCCCCCAATCCGAGACTTTGTCCAGCAAAGACTCGACTTCAGACACAAGTTTGTTCCGGTACTTATTACTTCATATTTAAGTAACAGAACTCAAAAAGTCGTCATCAATGGTAAAGGTTCCTTCGGATCAGTAGTATCAATGAACGTTCCTCAGGGCTCGATTCTTGGCCCATTCCTGTTTTTAATCTATATTAATGACTTACCTTATCTTGTAGGGGACAATCACGATATAGTATTATTTGCTGACGATACCTCTTTAATTTTCAAACTCAAACGGCAGTTAATTAATTATGACGATGTAAATAATGCTCTATCGAAATTGGTACATTGGTTTAACGCCAACAATATGCTCTTAAACGGCAATAAAACAAAGTGTATTAAATTTACAATACCTAATATATAACATTCAAATACCAATGTGCTGTTAAATGTGGAGGAGTTGAGTCTTGTGGATATGACTGTTTTTATTGGTATTACTTTTGACGCGAAACTTCAATAGGGCCCCCATATATCTAAATTAGCAAGCAGACTAAGTTCTGCAGCATATGCTGTAAGAAAGAATAGAAGTATCACAGATATTGAGACAGCTTGATTAGTGTATTATAGTTACTTTCATAGCGTAATGTCTTATGGAATTTTGCTATGGGGTAATGCGACTGATATTGAAGCTATATTTGTTTTGCAAAAGAGAGCCGTACGAGCAATTTATAACCTAAATTGTAAAGAGTCCCTCAGAGAAAAATTTAAAGAAATAAACATTTTAACTTTGTCATCGCAATATATTTATGAGAATGTAATGTATGTGCATAAAACATAAATAGCTTTAATAAGAATAAGGATGTGCATACTTTAAACACTAGGAACAAACATAAGCTTGTAATTCCAGTTACTAGACTCCACAGAATCAGTAATTCATTTATGGGGCAATGTATACGCTTTTACAACAAAATCCCAGAACATATTCAAAGTTTGTCAATAAACAAGTTTAAAAGTTTTATTAAAGAAAAACTGTACAAAAAGGGTTATTATAATATCAAGGAATACATGAATGAAAATAACCCCTGGGAATAAGGTGATCGCCATCATGCTGGTTCTATGAAAAATCGTTTAAAAATTGTATAAACGAAGTTATTGTTAGGTGAAATATGTTTGAAAAAAAAAGTCCCGCTGGGTTTCTTGCTGGTTCTTCCCAGGACTGGGGTATTTTCCGAACCAGTTGTAAATAAAAAATGACTTTCAATAAGTTTTATGTAATAATCAATATTGAAAAAAAAAATTGCTGAAAAAAGTAATAATAAAAATACACCATGTATTTGGTGTGCATGATTAAGAGTATCGATCACCCAACTTGACATTGGAAGTCGTTTTTTTTTTAACTTTTTTGTGTTATGCTCGTACTATAAAGTATAATGCACACTAAGTACATCATTTTTTTTAATACTTTTTTCAGCAAAATTTTTTTTCGAATCTAAAACGGGTATGTACTTGCTGTCTTTTTATTTTATAATTTTTTGTAAAAATGTAATTATTATTTTTGTAACTATAGTTGAAAGTGTACTTGGCGCGATGCTTTACAGTGAAACTGTTTTTGTTCGGATTTTATATCTTTTTGTAAAGTACACAATTTCTTTTTTTTTTCAAATATCGCACACCTCATACCGCTAAGCGGTTGAGTTTTCGCATTACTCTCAACACGTAAAGGTCAAGAAATTTTTTGCTCTTTAACTACCTCTACAACAACTGATTTGCACTCATAATATAATATGAGTAGATTTATTTCAAGAAAATTTAATCAATCTATCTCATATTTTGTATAAATCAATTTTATTTTGCTATTTTAAGAAAACAGAAAAAAATTTTCGTGGATGTCCGGATTTTTTTTGCATGGTTACGATAACTCTTGAAAAATTTAACGTATCGAGACCGGGTTTTGTTAATTTTTTTAAGAATTATATTCAATAGGTACTTATTTTATAACAATAGTGATGTTTTTTTTATATAAAAAAAGTCTCCATTCATTATACAGTCAACTGAGGTATAAAACTTTAACTTTGAATTTCAATGTAACTCTGAATAAAACTCTACTAACAAATAAATATGGCTGTGCAATGTGAGGCATCAACAAATTGTAAAGCAGTGTACCGTAAAGGATTATAATCATTTGATACCGAGATAAATGAAAACAAGGCTTAAAAGACAAGCATCCAAGTTAACAATCTTTAAAAAGATAAATAATTCGGCCGAAATAATTAAATCTTTTTATGGAGTGTAGAGTAGAAGGAGAACCATCTTATAAGGTGCGAAAGTTGAAAAAGTATCCCACTATATACTGAAAATAGAGGTCCCAAAACCTACCACAATAGCGCTGGCTTCTGAAAAACTACCATATGAGTATAGCAGTTGTAGAAGGAGTGAAGTCAGCTGAATTCAAATATTTAAAAAAAATTCATAACTAGAGTAGTTAGTATAATGCCAGTATACAAAACCTCAACTATTTACGTAGTACAAAACCTAGCAGATTGGTCGGTCCTTGTTTATTTCTCCATCTTATTCTAATTAATTTTGGCGCTTTTTTTTAATTTATCCTATGCTACTGCAGCGCCACACTTATTGGACGCGTTTTTAAGGACACTTTATATATATATATAGATGGTCCTCCTTGTACTCTACACTCCATAAATCTTTTGTGGAATCTATGGAGTGTAGAGTAGAAAGAGAACCATCTTATAAAGTGCGAAAGTTGAAAAAGTGTCCCATTATATACTGAAAATAGAGATTCCAAAACCTACCACAATAGCGCTGACGTCTGAAAAACTACGATATGAATATAGCTGTTGTAGACGGTGTGAAGTCAGCTGAATTCAAATATTTAAAAATTTTATGACTAGAGTAGTTAGTAAAATGCCAGTATACAAAACCTCAACTATTTACGTAGTACACAACCAAGCGGATTGGTTGGTCCTTGTTCATTTCTCCATCTTATTCTAATTAATATTGGCGCTTTTTTTTTAATTTATCCTTTGCTAGTGCAGCGCCACCCTTATTGGACGCGTTTTTAGGGACACTTTTCATATACAGATGGTCCTCCTTCTACTCTACACTCCATAGTGGAATCTTTTTAGTGTTATATGGAATTATTGATAAACAAAATGATAAATGACTGTATAAAGTGTTGACGTTTCGTTAATAATTAAATATATGAAATTACAAATTAGGTGAGGTTATGTTGACATCTGTTTCGAGAATATATACACTGTAGCCTCACGCCTATACGTTTACAGGCATATACATATGTTTAACGTGTGCTCGGAGTGAGACACTACAGTGTCTCCCGATATACATAGCACAGCATAGCATCTAGCCGATCAGAAAGAACTCGGTCATCGACGATTCGGACCGCCCTGCGCTGAATATTATTGCTCCGAATTATTACTTATTCGATATATATATATATTTAAATGGTAATAAAAAAACATCAAAATATCGATATATTATTCATATACCTTGATGTTTTTAAAATCGATGTTTCACTTTCGGAAATATCGAGGTTCTAATATCGCTTTTTTTATGAGCGATGTTGCATCCCTAGCGCCATACCAATATTCTCAAGATAGAACATACCTACGCGCGTTGCGCTTACGGCATGCAATAAGGATGTTGAATGTGTACTTGGCGTGAGACACTACAGTGTTTCCGGATATCGTCAAAATCCATTGTTGAACGTAGGCCTCTCCTACAGATAGCCTCATAGAGGGAATAATATAAAATATACAAATAATAATTGATGTTATCATTGTCGGCTTATTATATACTTATATTACAAAAATATGCGTTACATTACCAAATGGTGACGGTGCAAGAAAATCCATCAACGCCATTCGTCTCGTTGTTAATGGCTACTACGAAAATGATCTTATGGATAGATCAATAGTCACTGAAACGTCCATGGATACTATGCTATCCAAAATAAAAGTAGCGTTGTACGTCCTGGATAATATATCACACCTATTTTTAATATCTTACATTAATTTTTTAGATCTTAAATCAAATATAGGTTTAATTTTTATTCTTCTATCAATTTTTCGTAGTTTTTGCTTTATTCTAGCTATTATAGTTAAGTAGCATGAAGGTTTTTTGTTACAACATGCGAGCGCGGTAGCAGCCGAATCAGGGCCGCGCGTATCTGTACAACAATCGCGTGGGCTGGACGCTTGAGACGATAGATAGCATAAAATACTTGACGGTGACAAAAAGCAGAGTCAAAGGAGCGAGGCGTATACTACTTGGACGGTACTTATTAAACACGAACAATGGGAGAGGCTCGTGTCCAGCAGTGGATATCATGGAGTAATATCTTGATGAAGAAGAAGAGTTAAAATTGATGTTAGACCTGTTAAATTTTTTAAATGCATACATATAAATAAAACTGAAGTAAAAGAGAAAAGAGTTCGAATATTAAAGTAATTAAGCTGTCTGAAAAGTTGGTAACTAAATTTTGTGACCTTAGTTCAAACTTATTATTTTATCGTTCTTTTATTTTCTTCAGATCTGTTAATATATCAGTCAACGCTCCAGATGCTTAAATTTACTTTAAAGTTGTTAGACAGCATGTTAGTATTAAAATATAAATTATCGTTGCAAGTTGTTAATAGTGACTAATATATTATGTTTATATAATTTTGCCATTTGATTTATTTACACTTTAATATAGACTCAACAGTTTTTATTCCATCTAACAACTTAAGAATATTATAAATTAACTAGCTAAGATCCGCGTAATAAGCGCGTGACACTAAATGTTCACTTAGCGATCAGCCACCGCAGAGTCTACTTGATCTGAGGATGCGTCGTTTAGAGGTGAAACACGTGTATTATCGACGGTGGTGTAACTTCCCTAGTGTAGTGGTGTTGTGAGTAGCGGTGCGGGGATTAGTGGTGACCAGGATAGTGCACGCAATTGAAGGAAGGCGAGAGGCGCTCTTCAAACTAGGTAAGTTACATCATTTTATTTTAATAGATTTCCACAAATTAACTTATCTAATGCTTATCGCGTGCTTGGTAGTGAAGGTAAGCCTTAGATTATTAATAATTACCTAAGGCTTAAGGCTCAATAATTAGAGAAGAAGAGCATGTATGAACATTTGAAAAATCGTGGATAAGTAACGTCTGTCAGCACGCATTGGTGCAGAAGGTGCAATATTCCTTCCTCTAAAACCTTTCCAGGAACCAGAGGGTGGTAATTAGTTATTTTACGTTTAGGTTATATTACCCATTTCTTCTCTTTCTTTGCCAGTCCTTTAAAAGCCACTGCATTGTACCCCGTCATCTATTGCCTAATATAGCGGAACTGCCTGGTTGGTGTAGTGATTGTTAACGCGGTTGCTGATCATGATGTTCCGGGTTCGAGTCCCGGGTTGGGCTAAAATTAGTTATGGTGTTTTTGTCAAGAAAAATTTAGTAACAGCTTAGTGTCACGAAGTTGGCAGTGTTTCACCCTCGTGCTTCGGAGAGCTCTTAAATCCGTTTGTCCTGCATCTGATCTGTCTTCGGTCGTATCGGATAACCGTTTGAAAGTAAAGGAATATCTTCTCTTCAGCTTGCGCATACACTCGGAAACTATAGTCTCATCCTGCACAGATGACTAGTCTCAGTTGGGACTGGCCGCCGTGACCGAAATTCGGTCTTAAGGACATTATTATAAAGAGAAAATAAGGGGCAGTGAATTCACTTACGCGGCCACTACACGACGCGTGGTTAATCAGCATTTAATATTACGATTAATAATTGATGAAATATTAACTTAGTGATACCAGCTGTGGGGATCGAGCACACTCGTCGGTTAGTTCGTACAAAGTAAACGCGATGGCACTTCCAATGGCCGTTTCTTACGACACCCACGGGATGAAATGGGGTAAAAGGTTCTCTTACGTCGTAACTACACAACGAGATAAGTACATAATATTATAAATAATGTTTATGTATTCATAAGTGGAGTTTAGGAAGTGAGTCGCAAAACTACTGGTACTTTGCGATCTCTATATCGATTAAAAAAATTTCTTCCCACCAATACTAAGATTTTACTTGTCCAGTCACTTATCGTACCAATTATTGATTATGTCGATGTGTGTTGCTCAGACCAATTGTAAATTGGCTGCCTATCCGTCAGCGCAGATATGTCAGAATACTCTGCACCCTTTTCACAATTCTGAACGATACATGTGCTCCCGAGTATCTGAAATCCAAATTTCAATACCTGGGAGATTCTCATAATCGTTCTCTCCGTTCTTCGGCTAATCTTAAGTTGCTTACTCCTTTACATCGTACTGGTTATTTATCACAATATTTCGCCCTCACGGTCCTCAGACTCTGGAACGACATCCCTCTTGACATTTAAAAGCTTCCAACAAGTTTGTTTTTAAAAATCAAGTCCGTAAGCATGTGAAAAAATTGTTGCAAGTTTGAACTAACACAGCTCTTATTTTCATACACATATGTATATTTCATATTTGTTCTGACATAAATAATATTTATATATATTGTGTATATATGTAGTTTAAGCATGTATATGTGTATGTATGTATTTATATATGTATATATTGTGTGTCAAACTTGGAAATTTACATCCAAATTAAGAAGCAAAATCACGACCTGCCAACGCGGAATAGAACGAAGTATGCTCATCATTAAAAAGATGCAAAAAAATTCGTCACACAAAAATTAGAGAAACCACCAAAGCGACGGATGCTCTAACCTACGCTAAAAGACTAAAATGGAAGTGGGCTGGACACGTAGCGAGACTAAAGGACGAGAGATGGACCACCAGGGTAACAACGTGGAGAGGTCCGATCGGCAAACGTCTCAAAGGCAGATGATTTGATGCCCACACGAGATGGGCAGACGATTTGATACAAACAGCTGGTACCTGCTGGCCGCAAATAGCTCTAGATAGCGACACATGGGATACTTTAGAGGAGGCCTTCACCTTCACTTGAGGAGGGTTCATGCAAACAAACTTATATATTACTATCCAGATTTTTTTCTTTTTGCTTTTTTTGTAGGCTATACTGATTTGCTATACCGATGCTATACCGATTCCCGCACGGATCACCGTGCGGGAATCGAACCCGCGGCCGATAGCGCTGCAACTCATTTCTAAGCCACTTCTGTACTTTTCTACGACTGCAAATTTTAAGGGAGTTACAAACTATTTCAGACCATAAATAACTATTAACAGCCGTGAATTTATACACATTAAGTAAATAATAACGTATAATATTATAAAACTAAATATTCTCATATTACCGTCGGCCATTAGCGAGTCCGTTTATGTACTAAAATCGAACGCTCTAATGGAGCACGGAGCGCCTCTAAATTAGCTATATTGCTAAAATAATATCAATGAAACACATTCGACTATTGGATTTATTATCGCTAGTGCTTTCGCCTGTATAACATATTGCGTTATTTATAAAATTATTTTCGGGGATGAGTTATAATTTTATCGGAATTATGATTATCTTTATATGAGAATGAAAGAAGGCAAGGCACGTGCGTAGAAATATACTTTTAGTATAGTTAGTGGGCAAAATAATAAAGGCATTTTTCGATCACGGGATTTTAAAAGGCCACAAAATGCCTGTTTCAAAGTTTATAAATTAACCAATTCTTTTTGGAAACGTTATTGCAATCAATTTAGCACAGTTTTGACAAATATTCAATTTAATGCAGATGTTTAACTATAGCCCTCCAATTTGCCGGCTGATAACGCAATGGGTCTGACAAACGTTTTTTACTTTACATGCCAAATAAATCTACAAAGTAATATAAGAAAAGCAATGTTTTTACTTTTTTAGATATTAACGATCAAAATGCGTGTTTATGAACGAAGATTTTTAAAAACGCGGGCGGACTAGCCAATGACGTCACACCCCCGCTCATACAACAATCGCGCCTTCGTCTGTACGCCGCTGTGCAGTAAAAATCAGAATTTTAAAGTTCTCTGTGGTAAAAATGAAGAAAAAAAATACTGTATTGTGCCTCAGTGCTTCAATTCAACATAAAAAAAGAGTTTAGTTTTTCTTTTTTTATGTTCCTGAGGACCCAAAAATGAGGAAAAAGTGGATAACAGCCGTAAAAAGAGGCAATTCAATAGGCCCTAAAACTAAACCGTACTACTGTGAAGACCATTGCGATGTTTTTTTGTAAGTAATTAGCTCATCCTTCTTCTCTACCTATCTTTGCCCTACTAAACATACCTACTTGTCTTCTTTGATTGTTTAGATATATAGATATCTTGCCAATGTTGCCAACTACCTAGCACCTAGTAGCAGTGCAGTGCTCCTCAACCGACTGTATTGGCGGGCAGCAAAATACACATATGGCAAAATATACAAAATATACATAAATATATATTTTCTTTCTACTTCAAAATCAAACTCGCGGCCTGATGTCAGAAGTATCAAACTCGCGGCCCGCATTTATCCTTAGCTTTCGTTGTATTTTTTTAATGATAGCAACGTACATAAATGAAACACTTTTTTATTTAGGTTTTTGAAACGTAAGTTTTTAATGTACTATTAGAACGGCTTAACCGATTTTGATAAAACATGTCTATGAACCACTGTTAAAAAACAACATTAAATACAAAATAAAAAACAACACTATTCATCCATTTATAAGCTACAGTACTACACACAGACATACCGACACACAGAGAGACATATAGACAGACACACATACCGGTCAAACTTATAACACCCCTCTTTTTGCGTCGGGCATTAATAAATAACCAATAAAAATGGTAAGTAAAAATTTGCCACCCACAAGTATATAGTAATCAGCACTAATTTTTAAATGTTTTAATTTAAAAAAAACTGTAAATGCATCAACTAAAACGAGCATTGGATAAAATTAATCAAAAATAGGTAAGTATCTTTTTTAGTATAACAATAGAACAATAGGTACCTAATTCGTATAATCATATACCATAAAACCAAAAAAGATACTTACCTATTTTTGATTAATTTTATCCAATGCTCGTTTTAGTTGATTCATTTACATTTTTTTTAAATGGAAACATTTAAAAATTAGTGCTGATCCGGAGACACTGTAGTGTCTCACGCCATGTTACAGGCCCATAGCAGCCTCCTCGATGGGCAGACGCGGGTCGGGCCCAAATGGCCATATGAAAAAATGTCCTATCATACTAAACTGTAGGGAGAAGGCTAGAAAAATATAGTACGTACCTGTATCCGAATTTAAGACCGCCCCAAGACTCGGTCAGGCCGTAGGTGGGTGTAAGGTGCATAGAAAGTAGTGTTTAGTGATGTGTATATGTATGAGACCTGGCCCAGCTGAGGTGACCGGCAGCGGCCGATTTCCATGCTGCCCCACAATGCTGCATCACTCCAGCAGGCTTCCCCGCTGGACCATTTCTTTCTTCATGTCACTATTTCAGTCTTTTAACTTCATTGTACATTTAAATACTTAAACTCGCCTAATTCCACATTCATTGTAGAATCGAACACGTGATAACGGACAGTAGTTCATAGTTCAACATTCAATGTCCCGGATTCATTTATCACCAAATCACAAATAGGGAACTAACGCGATCTCTTCATGAGTCACACGGTTCTGACGATGATAAACGGACTCGCTAATGGCCGACGGTAATATGAGAATATTTAGTTTTATAATATTATACGTTATTATTTACTTAATGTGTATAAATTCACGGCTGTTAATAGTTATTTATGGTCTGAAATAGTTTGTAACTCCCTTAAAATTTGCAGTCGTAGAAAAGTACAGAAGTGGCTTAGAAATGAGTTGCAGCGCTATCGGCCGCGGGTTCGATTCCCGCACGGTGATCCGTGCGGGAATCGGTATAGCATCGGTATAGCAAATCAGTATAGCCTACAAAAAAAGCAAAAAGAAAAAAATCTGGATAGTAATATATAAGTTTGTTTGCATGAACCCTCCTCAAGTGAAGGTGAAGGCCTCCTCTAAAGTATCCCATGTGTCGCTATCTAGAGCTATTTGCGGCCAGCAGGTACCAGCTGTTTGTATCAAATCGTCTGCCCATCTCGTGTGGGCATCAAATCATCTGCCTTTGAGACGTTTGCCGATCGGACCTCTCCACGTTGTTACCCTGGTGGTCCATCTCTCGTCCTTTAGTCTCGCTACGTGTCCAGCCCACTTCCATTTTAGTCTTTTAGCGTAGGTTAGAGCATCCGTCGCTTTGGTGGTTTCTCTAATTTTTGTGTGACGAATTTTTTTGCATCTTTTTAATGATGAGCATACTTCGTTCTATTCCGCGTTGGCAGGTCGTGATTTTGCTTCTTAATTTGGATGTAAATTTCCAAGTTTGACACACAATATATACATATATAAATACATACATACACATATACATGCTTAAACTACATATATACACAATATATATAAATATTATTTATGTCAGAACAAATATGAAATATACATATGTGTATGAAAATAAGAGCTGTGTTAGTTCAAACTTGCAACAATTTTTTCACATGCTTACGGACTTGATTTTTAAAAACAAACTTGTTGGAAGCTTTTAAATGTCAAGAGGGATGTCGTTCCAGAGTCTGAGGACCGTGAGGGCGAAAGATTGTGATAAATAACCAGTACGATGTAAAGGAGTAAGCAACTTAAGATTAGCCGAAGAACGGAGAGAACGATTATGAGAATCTCCCAGGTATTGAAATTTGGATTTCAGATACTCGGGAGCACATGTATCGTTCAGAATTGTGAAAAGGGTGCAGAGTATTCTGACATATCTGCGCTGACGGATAGGCAGCCAATTTACAATTGGTCTGAGCAACACACATCGACATAATCAATAATTGGTACGATAAGTGACTGGACAAGTAAAATCTTAGTATTGGTGGGAAGAAAATTTTTTAATCGATATAGAGATCGCAAAGTACCAGTAGTTTTGCGACTCACTTCCTAAACTCCACTTATGAATACATAAACATTATTTATAATATTATGTACTTATCTCGTTGTGTAGTTACGACGTAAGAGAACCTTTTACCCCATTTCATCCCGTGGGTGTCGTAAGAAACGGCCATTGGAAGTGCCATCGCGTTTACTTTGTACGAACTAACCGACGAGTGTGCTCGATCCCCACAGCTGGTATCACTAAGTTAATATTTCATCAATTATTAATCGTAATATTAAATGCTGATTAACCACGCGTCGTGTAGTGGCCGCGTAAGTGAATTCACTGCCCCTTATTTTCTCTTTATAATAATGTCCTTAAGACCGAATTTCGGTCACGGCGGCCAGTCCCAACTGAGACTAGTCATCTGTGCAGGATGAGACTATAGTTTCCGAGTGTATGCGCAAGCTGAAGAGAAGATATTCCTTTACTTTCAAACGGTTATCCGATACGACCGAAGACAGATCAGATGCAGGACAAACGGATTTAAGAGCTCTCCGAAGCACGAGGGTGAAACACTGCCAACTTCGTGACACTAAGCTGTTACTAAATTTTTCTTGACAAAAACACCATAACTAATTTTAGCCCAACCCGGGACTCGAACCCGGAACATCATGATCAGCAACCGCGTTAACAATCACTACACCAACCAGGCAGTTCCGCTATATTAGGCAATAGATGACGGGGTACAATGCAGTGGCTTTTAAAGGACTGGCAAAGAAAGAGAAGAAATGGGTAATATAACCTAAACGTAAAATAACTAATTACCACCCTCTGGTTCCTGGAAAGGTTTTAGAGGAAGGAATATTGCACCTTCTGCACCAATGCGTGCTGACAGACGTTACTTATCCACGATTTTTCAAATGTTCATACATGCTCTTCTTCTCTAATTATTGAGCCTTAAGCCTTAGGTAATTATTAATAATCTAAGGCTTACCTTCACTACCAAGCACGCGATAAGCATTAGATAAGTTAATTTGTGGAAATCTATTAAAATAAAATGATGTAACTTACCTAGTTTGAAGAGCGCCTCTCGCCTTCCTTCAATTGCGTGCACTATCCTGGTCACCACTAATCCCCGCACCGCTACTCACAACACCACTACACTAGGGAAGTTACACCACCGTCGATAATACACGTGTTTCACCTCTAAACGACGCATCCTCAGATCAAGTAGACTCTGCGGTGGCTGATCGCTAAGTGAACATTTAGTGTCACGCGCTTATTACGCGGATCTTAGCTAGTTAATTTATAATATTCTTAAGTTGTTAGATGGAATAAAAACTGTTGAGTCTATATTAAAGTGTAAATAAATCAAATGGCAAAATTATATAAACATAATATATTAGTCACTATTAACAACTTGCAACGATAATTTATATTTTAATACTAACATGCTGTCTAACAACTTTAAAGTAAATTTAAGCATCTGGAGCGTTGACTGATATATTAACAGATCTGAAGAAAATAAAAGAACGATAAAATAATAAGTTTGAACTAAGGTCACAAAATTTAGTTACCAACTTTTCAGACAGCTTAATTACTTTAATATTCGAACTCTTTTCTCTTTTACTTCAGTTTTATTTATATGTATGCATTTAAAAAATTTAACAGGTCTAACATCAATTTTAACTCTTCTTCTTCATCAAGATATTACTCCATGATATCCACTGCTGGACACGAGCCTCTCCCATTGTTCGTGTTTAATAAGTACCGTCCAAGTAGTATACGCCTCGCTCCTTTGACTCTGCTTTTTGTCACCGTCAAGTATTTTATGCTATCTATCGTCTCAAGCGTCCAGCCCACGCGATTGTTGTACAGATACGCGCGGCCCTGATTCGGCTGCTACCGCGCTCGCATGTTGTAACAAAAAACCTTCATGCTACTTAACTATAATAGCTAGAATAAAGCAAAAACTACGAAAAATTGATAGAAGAATAAAAATTAAACCTATATTTGATTTAAGATCTAAAAAATTAATGTAAGATATTAAAAATAGGTGTGATATATTATCCAGGACGTACAACGCTACTTTTATTTTGGATAGCATAGTATCCATGGACGTTTCAGTGACTATTGATCTATCCATAAGATCATTTTCGTAGTAGCCATTAACAACGAGACGAATGGCGTTGATGGATTTTCTTGCACCGTCACCATTTGGTAATGTAACGCATATTTTTGTAATATAAGTATATAATAAGCCGACAATGATAACATCAATTATTATTTGTATATTTTATATTATTCCCTCTATGAGGCTATCTGTAGGAGAGGCCTACGTTCAACAATGGATTTTTGACAGGTTATAATAGTGCGGCAACGGTGTAGTTATTTTGCTTTATTCACGGTAAGTCTCTTTACATTTATCATCATATCTATAACACTTTAGTACTGAACTAGAAGTTTTAAGCAAAGGTCTTAGAGCCAAAACCCGCAAATTTGCACTTTACCTTGTCGCGTTAATTACTGGATCGGAGTTTCACACTACTGTCTTTAGTTGTAAAGTGAATGTTTTAGTTGGAAATTTGCAAATCGTTTGCGATGTTAATGTAGAATATATTTTACTATATTAGAATTCAACTGAAACAGCTTGTGACGGCTCGTTATTATTATTAATAATAAATAATAATTAAATTCAATAAAGGAACATTTAAAATACCATATACATATAATAATTTGAACAATTAATATGCGTTAATAAGCATAAAGTTTAAAAATATTAATTTCGAATATTAAGTATTATAGTACTCGTATAGCAAAGGTTTAATATTGTCTTAAAAACATTTTAATTTATTAAAACTGTGTTTAAAATATTCAAAATAAAATATATTATAGAAGTACAGGACGATTATATTTCTATAATAAAGACAAATAAAATTTGTAATATAATCGATAAATCGGTCAAGCTTTTTTCTATGAGGGTGTTCATGTAATGATTACTTAAATGAGGGCATCGCCAGAGATACATACCCATTGGTGTACATATATATGGGATGGTCGGCTGACCGACTGCTACTAGTACTGTTGCACAATGTATTGTCCTATATTAGGCACTTATGATGGTAAGGTCTATGATACAAAAGCATTAATATAGAAGGTCTCTATGATGCATAAGCATTATGGTAGTAGAGTAATGATTTGAAGTCCCATCATCATTACAGCCCTTCACAAGTCCACTGCTAAACATAGGCCTCCCCCAAGGAATGTCACAAAGCACGGTCCTGAGCCATCTGCATCTATCGACTTCCTGCACATCTCACCAGGTCGTCACTCCATCTAGTGGGGGGACGCCCATCACATCGCCTGCCGGTACGAGGCTGCCATTCGAGAACATTTTTCCCCATCGGTTGTCGGTTCTTCGAGCTATATGGCCAGCCCATTGCCACTTCAGCTTACTAATCCGTTGCGCTATGTCGGTCACTCTGGTTCTACTGCGGATATCCTCATTTCTGAGATTATCACGCAAAGAAACTCCGAGATTACCCCTTTCCATAGCTCGTTGAGCGAACCTGAGCTTCCTCATCCGGCCAGCAGTGAAGGACCACGTCTCAGTTCCGTGTGTCATCACTGGCATCACGCACTGGTTGTACAGTCTCGTTTTCAAGTTTTGAGGTATACCTGACGAGAAGATGTGCCGTAATTTTCCGAACTCTGCCCAACCGAGTTGAATCCGTCGATTGACCTCTCGGTCAAAGTCGGACTATTTGTCCCAGGTAAACATACTCGTCAACAACTTCGATCTTAGTACTCCCAACAACTACCGGCATAGGTGTGACATGGATATTAAGCATGATTTTTGTTTTGTCCATGTTCATCTTAAGACCTATCCGTTGGGAGACACTATTGAGGTCATTGAGCATAGTGCTTAGGTCCTCCAGCGATTCTGCCATAAGGACTATATCGTCGGCAAATCGAAGGTGAGTGATGTACTCGCCATTGATGTTGATACCGTATCCTTTCCAGTCCAGAAGCTTGAAAACGTCTTCCAATGCAGCGGTGAAGAGTTTCGGGGATATGACGTCACCCTGTGTTACACCTCTCTGCAATTGGATAGGTTTCGTACTCTGGTTCTGTACTCAGATAGCCATCGTAGCCCTATTGTACAAGCACTTCAGCACTTCGGTATACCGACAGTCAACTTGGCACCGCTGAAGGGACTGCAGCACCGCCCAAATTTCGACGGAATCAAAGGCTTTCTCATAGTCCACATACGCCAGGCATAATGAAAAATTGTACTCCTCTGACTTCTGTATAATTTGCCGAAGGGTATGTATGTGGTCTATGGTGCTAAAGCCTTTTCGGAAACCGGCTTGTTCGGGAGGCTGGAAGTCGTCAAGTCTGCGCGCGAGACGATTTGTAATGACTCTCGAAAACAGCACGTAGACGCGGCTCAGAAGGGAAATCGGTCTGTAGTTCTTCAAGAGAGCGTTGTCGCCTTTCATGAAGAACAAGACCACCGCACTTCTGCTCCACGCCTCCGGTGTAATGCCACCATGGAGGACGGAATTAAAGAGCTTCTGAAGGACTTTAAGTACTGGTTTTCCACCCGCTTTCAGAAGCTTCGCTGTAATTCCATCCTCGCCTGGGCCCTTGCCGTTTTTAAGGTGCTGGAGAGCCATTCTAATCTCGCTCAGACTGACGTCTGGGATATCTTTGGAATAATGTCGGATAAGACTCGCTCTTGGATCGTTACTCACACTTGCGTGTGGCTCCGACGATGACGTGTACAACTGCCCATAGAACCTCTCAATCTCACTCAAAATCTCAGGTGTTTCGGAAACGTGGCTGCAACATTCTGTGTTCAGCTTTGACAATTGGCTCTTTCTGGCAGACAGATCTCTGGCAAAGACTTTGGAGCCTTGGTTCCGCTCGATCGCTTCTTCAATACGAGCTGTATTGAAGTTGCGTAAGTCCAGCCGCATGTATTTGGAGATCTGTCTGTTCAGTTGCCTGTATGCTGTCAAATCTGTTGAAGAACGTAGCTTCATCTCCCGTCTAACAACCATGAGATTAAGAGTGTGATCGGAGAGTTTTTGTGTTCTTCTGCGGCGGGTCTTGCAGAACTTAGCCCCGACCGTATGAACAGTTTCCACGAACTTATCATTCATATCGTCCACTTCATTGCAGTCTTCTAGGCACTGAAAACGGTTTTGTAACTCGAGCTGAAAGGTTTCGGGACTTTGGATTAGAGCACGAGGGGGACGGAGCGTTGACTTCATTAGACGAGACCTCTCCAACTTAACGTTTAGGTTCAGTGTGCCTCTAACCATTCGGTGATCGCTACCAGTTTTCACCCTCGCGATCACGGAGACATCACTGAACAGTTGTCGTTTGGTCGTCATAATGAAGTCAATCTCATTTTTTGTCGAACCGTCGGGGCTCGACCAGGTCCACTTCCTGTGGGGCCACTTCTGGAAGAAAGAGTTCATCATAAAGAGTCCCTCTTTTTCTCCCTGAAATCGGACAGCTCCTGGCCCCTTGGGTTCCCTTGCTCTATTCCAAATTTCCCTACTTTTAGCTCACCATTCTCTCGTGTGCCTAGTTTTGCATTGAAGTCTCCCATTAACACCGTATATTGGGTTCTGGAGGAATGCATGGCTCTAGTGATATCCTCATACATTTCCTCCACCTCCCCATCGGGGTGTGCCGAGGTTGGTGCGTAAACCTGTATGACCTTCAGTGAATACCGTTTGGTGATTCTGAGTATAAGGTACGCAACCCTCATCGACACACTCCCGATCTTTACAACGTTGTTAACGAGAGACTTGTGGACGATAAATCCGACACCTCCTTGGGACAGATGATCGCCCTCCCGGTGATAGAGCAAGTTGCCGGATTCGAGGATTACCGTGTCCTCCCCCTCTCTTCGGACTTCGGATAATCCTATAATATGCCAGCGTAACTCGTTTGTCTTTTCTTCCAGCTCCACAATCTTCTCGTCAGTCCTCAGGGTGCGTGCGTTGTATGTTGCCAGGTCTTCGTAGTCGTCGTAGGTGGCAACCGAACCTCCACCGGAAATCCTTAGCACCCCCTGCCCCGCCGTTACCATGGTCGCCAACGTAGCCAGGAATAGCGGGGCCGCCGGGGACTGGGGGCCGTCTCTTTATTACATTCATTCATAGGGGGTATTTGCCATAGTTGCCACACTTGGTGAGCGGTGTGGCAACCGCAATATTTTTATTGTATTTTTTTTGTTATCAGGAAGATGCTGCTGCCCATCTCCTGCCTCTTTCCCTTTGTCGCCTTTTACGTTACCCACGGGAAGATATGGGGTAGTGAATATTCTTAACCGCCACTACACGGCCAATAAAAAATATATGTTTTAAGTAAATAAATTGACTTGGCAATCGCACTAAACAATCTAATTTAATATAAAATATATTACTTGAGAGATACATTGTGTTTTCATGCGATGGACTAAGTCAACCTATTTATTTAAATAATAAAATATTTTTAATATTGATATGGTCACAATAAGATGTTGTTAGGTTATCTAATTACGTAATAACTTAAGACAGAAGGACCATTAAGTAAGGACAGAATAAATTAACCCATTTGGTATTACATGGATCTCACAAATTTTTATGGTTGAAGAACTTGGTTGCGAGGCTTGGTTGTTTTTTACAAATTATGTTTTTGATGGCATTTCTCCTTTTCGTTCTTTCTAAAATTCTTGGAACTCCTTGACAGAAAAAATCAAGAATTGATTTCGGCCCGACCCGGGATTCTAACCCGGGATCTACGGGACGCCGGAACGACCAACCAGGCAGTCAGATGACAAATACGCTACACAGTATATAACAGTCCTTCTGATAGCAGCAAGGCAAACCATTTCAGTCTTCAGGAGTGACAAAGCATTTGCATTTCGTTACTTTTTGCCGTGTAGTGGCGGTCAAGAATATTCACTACCCCATATCCTCCCGTGGGTGTCGTAAAAGGCGACAAAGGGAAACAGGCAGGAGATGGGCAGCAGCATCTTCTTGATAACAACAAACTAACAATAAAAAAAAGACTGCGGTTGCCAACCCGCTCGCCAGGCGTGGCAACTATGGCAAATACCTCCCTATGAATGACAGTAACAAAGAAACGGCCCCCAGTCCCCGGCGGCCCCGCTATTCCTGGCTATGGTGGCAACCATGGTAACGGCGGGGCAGGGGGTGCTAAGAGTCTCCGGTGGAGGTCCGGTTGCCACCTTAGACGACTCGACCTGGCAACGTACAACGCACGCACCCTGAGGACTGACGAGAAGATCGTGGAGCTAGAAGAAGAGATAGACAAGTTGCGCTGGCATATTATAGGATTATCCGAAGTCCGAAGAGAGGGGGAGGACACGGTAATCCTCGAATCCGGCAACTTGCTCTATCACCGGGAGGGCGACCATCTGTCCCAAGGAGGTGTCGGATTTATCGTCCACAAGTCTCTCGTTAACAACGTTGTAAAGATCGGGAGTGTGTCGACGAGGGTTGCGTACCTTATACTCAGAATCACCAAACGGTATTCACTGAAGGTCATACAGGTTTACGCACCAACCTCGGCACACCCCGATGAGGAGGTGGAGGAAATGTATGAGGATATCTCTAGAGCCATGCATTCCTCCAAAACCCAATATACGGTGTTAATGGGAGACTTTAATGCAAAACTAGGCACATGAGAGAACGGTGAGCTGAAAGTAGGGAAATTTGGAATAGGGCAACGGAACCCAAGGGGCCAGCAGCTGGCCGACTTCATGGAGAAAGAGGGACTCTTTATGATGAACTCTTTCTTCCAGAAGCGGCCCCACAGGAAGTGGACCTGGTCGAGCCCCGACGGTTCGACAAAAAATGAGATTGACTTCATTATGACGACCAAACGACAACTGTTCAGTGATGTCTCCGTGATCGCGAGGGTGAAAACTGGTAGCGATCACCGAATGGTTAGAGGCACACTGAACCTAAACGTTAAGTTGGAGAGGTCTCGTCTAATGAAGTCAACGCTCCGTCCCCCTCGTGCTCTAATCTAAAGTCCCGAAACCTTTCAGCTCGAGTTACAAAACCGTTTTCAGTGCCAAGAAAATTGCAATGAAGTGGACGATATGAATGACAAGCTCGTGGAAACTGTCCATGCGGTCGGAGCTAAGTTCTGCAAGACACGCCGCAGAAGAACACAAAAACTCTCCGATCACACTCTTAATCTCATGGCTATTAGACGGGAGATGAAGCTACATTCTTCAACAGACTTGACAGCATACAGGCATCTGAACAGACAGATCTCCAAATGCATGCGGCGGGACTTACGCAACTTCAATACAGCTCGTATTGAAGAAGCGATCGAGCGGAACCAAGGCTCCAAAGTCTTTGCCAGAGATCTGTCTGCCAGAAAGAGCCAACTGTCAAAGCTGAAAACAGAATGTGGCAGCATCGTTTCCGGGACACCTGAGATTTTGAGTGAGATTGAGAGGTTCTATGGGCAGTTGTACACGTCATCGTTGGAGCCACACGCAAGTGTGAGTAACGATCCAAGAGCGAGTCTCATCCGACACTATTCCGAAGATATCCCGGACGTCAGTCTGAGCGAGATTAGAATGGCTCTCCAGCACCTTAAAAACGTTAAGGCCCCAGGCGAGGATGGAATTACAGCGGAGCTTCTGAAAGCGGGTGGAAAACCGGTACTTGAAGTCCTTCAGAAGCTTTTTAATTCCGTCCTCCATGGTGGCATTACACCGGAGGCGTGGAGCAGAAGTGCGGTGGTCTTGTTCTTCAAGAAAGGTGACAACGCTCTCTCGAAGAACTACAGACCGATTTCCCTTCTGAGCCCCGTCTACGTGCTGTTTTTGAGAGTCATTACGAATCGTCTAGCGCGCAGACTTGACGACTTCTAGCCTCCCGAACAAGCCGGTTTCCAAAAGGGCTTTAGCACCATAGACCACATACATACCCTTCAGCAAATTGTACAGAAGTCCGAAGAGTACAATTTGCCACTATGTCTGGCGTATGTGGACTATGAGAAAGCCTTTGATTCCGTCGAAATTTGGGTGGGTGATGCAGTCCCTCCAGCGGTGCCAAGTTGACTGTCGGTATATCGAAGTGTTGAAGTGCTTGTACAGTAGGGCTACGATGGCTATCCGAGTACAGAACCAGAGTACGAAACCTATCCATTTGCAGAGAGGTGTAAGACAGGGTGACGTCATATCCCCGAAACTCTTCACCGCTGCATTGGAAGACGTTTTCAAGCTTCTGGACTGGAAAGGATACGGTATCAACACCAATGACGAGTAAATCACGCACCTTCGATTTGCCGATGATATAGTCCTTATGGCAGAATCGCTGGAGGACCTAAGCACTATGCTCAATGACCTCAATAGTGTTTCCCAACGGATAGGCCTTAAGATGAACATGGACAAAACTAAGATCATGTTTAATGTCCATGTCACACCTATGCCGGTAGTTGTTGGGAACACTAAGCTCGAAGTTGTTGACGAGTATGTTTACCTGGGACAAATAGTCCGACTAGGTAAGTCCAACTTCGACCGAGAGGTCAATCGACGGATTAAACTCGGTTGGGCAGAGTTCGAAAAATTACGGCACATCTTCTCGTCAGGTATACCTCAAAACTTGAAAACGAGACTGTACAACCAGTGCGTGATGCCAGTGATGACATACGGAACTGAGACGTGGTCCTTCACTGCTGGCCGGATGAGGAAGCTCAGGGTCGCTCAGCGAGCTATGGAGAGGGCTATGCTCGGAGTTTCTCTGCGTGATAAACTTAGGAATGAGGATATCCGCAGTAGAACCAGAGTAACCGACATAGCCCAACGGATTAGTAAGCTGAAGTGGCAATGGGCCGGCCATATAGCTCGAAGAACCGACAACCGATGGGGAAGAAAGGTTCTCGAATGGCGGCCTCGTACCGGCAGGCGATGTGATGGGCGTCCCCCCACTAGATGGAGTGACGACCTGGTGAGATGTGCAGGAAGTCGATGGATGCGTTGCTGTGGCCCATAGACATCTACATCTATCCTCGATTACGTCAGATGCGTTGTCACCCGTGAGGACTAAGATGGAATGCCTCGTTTCCAGTAAAAGGGTCTCCGGTTTTCTACACTCACCCTATGAAGCACAGTAGTGTTAAGCTGCTATTTTACGCTATAGCTGCAGCATGGGTCTACCACGTACGTAACGTAATTTAACGTTAAGAAATACTCTTTAAAGTAAATCTTGTAAAAAATCAACATTTACACCCATAAAAAGTTACTCGCTAATTGAGAACATATTTTATTGTGTTTACAATATTGTTAAAACTAATATATTATTCAATAAGAGCATTAACCTAATATAATTATGAGTAATACACGAGTCACAAACTCATCCGAACGACGCACGATAATCCACGAACAATAAGTTTTGATGCCGCCGAAGGTTCGGCAGATTTTTTGCCGAAACCGAAACTAGATTTTTTTGGCGAAACTTGCGGAAACCGAAACCGAATCTTCGGTCGGACATTAATTTTTATATATTAATAACATTTATTTACATAACCTAATATACAATATTTTATTATATAAAATATTAAAAACTATAATAAAAAAAAATTAAAACTAGTAACTTAATTATCACGGAGTACCGTGCCAAGAACGCTGGTTGCGTTTCCCCGCTGAATGGCTATACTAAGCCTTTGATCGAGAAATGAACCAGCCCTCTTATTACCAGCAGCAACGACCAGTCGCGGATTTAGTTCCTTTAGGAACTTCACCCCACCTGGACCCCACGGACAGACGGTCTCTACAGCAAATGGCACAAATATGTAGTCATCTCTCAGAGACTCATATTTGCGCCAATTATTTAGTTCAGCTGCCTCTGATGCCGCCCCGGCTCTAAACGAGGTGCCTCTGAGATGAGAGGCCGTAAGTAGCATCCTACAATAGGGCTTAGGGATAGAGGATAGATGTTTTAACAGTGGTAGAGCCACGCGGCAGCTTTTGCTGTCGCACGAATGGGCCGGCTCGAACCGGGGTATTACCACGACCTCATAGAAAACCAGCGTGAAGTAGAGATTTACCTCTGCGTTTCGCTTGGTGAGTACAGGTGGCCGGAGGCCCTTTTTACTGGAAATGAGGCATTCCATCTTAGTCCGCACGGGTGACAACGCATCTACATTTTGATTTGTAACAGAGGATAGATGTAGATGTCTATGGGCCGCAGCAACCACTTACCATCAGGTGGACTGTGTGCTCGTTTGTCACCCTTATCCTATAAAAAAAAACTTCTCTCGCAAGGGACCAATGTCATACCGACGGGTCTCTTGCCATAGTCTCTAAATATTCCACAAGGCTCTAAAACTAAGGAAACATTTATAGATACAAGAGCCCTTCCGATGACATCGTTCAAAGAATTAATTAATTAATCTTATTGTTATATTATTATAATTAATATTGTTTGACTTGATAGTAACAATTTTGACAGTTCACCTTTCATTTGTCTGTGGTAGTGTTAACAAGAGTTAATATAAATTACCCTGACAATAAGTGATTTGTCAAGTTAAGAAAAATTTTGAATTATCAAAGTAATATTATTTTAATTAATTAAAATAATAATAAAAATATAATAACGCGGAAAAATGTCATAGTTGAAATTATTTTAAAACTCAGCGTATGCCCTTACACTATCAGTTAAGACCGATTATGGGAGGTTCTTCAATTAGCAACACTAAAGTACGTCATTTAAAAAAATAATGCGATTCTGATTTTGGTCATTGGCCTTTACCCGTGTAAAAAAATCAAGAAGAATTTACAGACATATGCAATCCTACTGAAACTAGTTCTAGAGAAAAAATATCGGTCTAGTTTTGAAGGAGGAAACAGTGGAATACAGAAGATTATTTCCTCAATTTTTCATAAGTATAATCAATAAGAGCTGCAGTTGTCTCTCTCTGTTGCCTAATATCTTGCTCCCAAATATTTTCCGGGCGTTTGAAGAGGAACAGATAGAAAAAGAGAGGGAAATAAAAAAAAACACTGTGGATTTTGTTTTTATTACATACAGACGAACAATTTGGTTCGCTTTTACGACTTAAGCGGTCAAGATAAAATCTAATTAATTGCGATTTCCAACTGAAGCTGTGTTTACTGGCACTACATAGCAGACATACAATGCTCTTGGCCGGGCAATTGGTCGCTCAGTCGCCTCTTTTGGATCGAACTCAAATTGTCCGCGCGTCCTAACCAAAAAAAAAATACTGCGAAAATCTCCATATTAACATATTTCTCCACCAGTATGTTAATATTTTGCCAAAAATGAGTAGCGACCTTTAACGGGCTGGTGCTTATGATACTCGTACATATTCCTGAGAGGGGATAAAACGAAGGAATCCTTAAAATTAGTTAAAAGGAAATGTCAATCTATACATATAAATAAAATTAAAGTGTCTGTCTGTAATATTGGAATTCTATTAGGAAGTCACTTCGTTTCAATATTAGTTACGATCAGCAGTTTATGGTTTAAATGCTCCTAAGACATAAATAACCATTTTTTTAAAAATTTCTCCGTCGGTTCGGGATTTTATTAATTGTATGGTTGCAGCACGAATAGGTCGGCTCGACCAGGGAAGGACCACGCTCTCACAGAACACCAGCATAAAATAGCAGCCTATAGCTGCTGTGTTTCGTATGGTTAGTGTAGAGACCTGAAGACCTTTTTTACTGTAAAAGAGGCATTCTATCTTAGTCCTCACGGCTGACAACGCATCAACAATTTGATTCACAAACAAGGATAGCTGTAGATGTTTATGGGCCACAGCAACCACTTACCATCAGGTGGACTGTGTGTTCGCTTGTCACCCTTATTCTATAAAAAAATGTAAGATTATACGGTTTTCTTAACGCCTTTAAGATTCTAAAACCGGAACAATTCGAAAAAAGTGTTCCACAACATTAGCATGTTATTAATTGATTAAAACCATAAATGAGAGCTTAAATTCACGTACTCCACTTAACTGTATTTCTTGATATGAGCAGAGCTTTTGACTACGCATCACACAGTATTCTTCTTGATAAATTGGAAAGGTATGGATATTAGAGGAACAGCCCAAAATTGGATTGAAATTTATCTTAAATAAGTTATATACCAAACAAAAATAGTAAAACGCTCTAAATACCTTACAAAAAGGTTTGGCGTTCCGCAAGGTAGTGTACTGGGACATCTGCTATTGCATGCCTTAAGCGCACAGCGCGTAGGTATGTTTTACAAGCGCAGCTAAAGAGCAATCCAATTAGAGCAAGTACGATTTGTATTCGATTTTTAGTTTACTTAAAATCTGGACAATTACTAAGACTTGAGGAAGTAAACGATATCACAGCTAAGAAACTCATGCAATTCATTAAAGTGTATGACTTAGTGAACTATAGCCAAAGCAGCGTCCGTAATGGATAGATAATGTGGACTTAGTCATACTGATTTTTTCATTCATTCATTCATTACAGAATTTAATTGTTACCAAGAAGATGCTGCCGTCCCATCTCCTGTTTCATTTTCCTATGTTGCCTATTACAACACCGATAGGATAATGTGAGGTAGTGGATCCTCTTACGCCACTTTTACACGGTATTCAAACACGATTACAAGAAACTTAGCAATAACCTTTTAGAGCTGCACCGTCTCTTACCACTACATAGACTAAAAATTATTTTTGTCATTCTCATTATAAATACAAATATACTTAATAAACTATAGAAATAATAACAAACTCATTTAAATTCTAACATAAAACAAACTTCATAGAATAAGTTTTATGTAAAGTAATATAAGAAGGACTTGATTATTTTTCAACAGATCGTAAATAAATATTAGCAAGATTCCAACGTTTTGTCGCGTGAAATCGTATCTAAAAATCATATTGAACATATAAATGATATAAAAAGCACATCGTCAGGAAGATAAACGATTGTTGAACTTATTTCTTTTTTTAATAGATCATTTGCTATTTTTACATAAATAAAGCGGTTTTAATGGCATACGTTGTAGATTTATCAAGTCGGTATGGAGGCGTAAATACATATATACATATAACCCAACGCAATGGAAGCTAGGCTGAGAAATAGCGAAATTTTCGGTGTTTTGAGCAGCCTTTTATTAATTTATTTTACTAAATACACTTTGCCTCACTCCCGGCCACAGAGTACTTTTTTACTCTGAGCTCAGCCGTCGTCGTGAGTGGTTGTTTGTTTACTGCGGTTCGTGCTGAAAAATATCGATCGCTTTAGAAATACAAAATATTTCAAAAACTCAAATTTGATATATACTTCACCAAGGTAAGGTATAATTATTATTTTTATAATTACAGATTTTTATTACAATATTTCGTTTTGCTGAAAGTACGCAGGATTTATATGTATAAATATACTGATACATCTTGGACTTTATCGAGACCCGAAGGTGTACTTCGATATCTGCTACTGGAACTCCTCGACGAGTAGAACTAGGTGTGCCTAGATTATGCTCGTTATGTTAGTTATGATGATATGAGAACTTACCGCGACTTGAAGGTGTACTTCAGTGAATGCTACTGGAACTCCTCGAAGAGTAGTAATAGCAATAGGTGTGCTGAGTTTGGGCTCGTTTTGTTAGTTACGATGAGTCCTTACCTTACCTCCGAACAGTGGTGGATTATCCTTAACGAAAACTAGATGCGTGCCTAGGGGCGCAAGGTTAAAAAGGCGCGCGCATAAGTTTTTAAACAAAAAAAAATCGTCGTAGTTGATTACTCCCAAATCGCTCTTACTCTTTCATCACAATTTTTGTTTATGCCCTTCTGTTTATGGGTTTCGTATCCTAATGATTTTGCAATTATTAAACTATATTATAAATTATAATTTAGTTTATTTGTAAAATGAGTATATTTAATTTATAATAGATATAATATGACCCCTAGTGGGGCGCCGATGAGGTTGGTAGGCTAGCCTAGGGCGCAGTCGACAATTAATCCACCTCTGCGTCCGGGCTTGATAGAGTAACCTAAAGTGTCCTTCGGTGAATGCTACTGGAACTAACCACTGGAAGTCTTTCTAACAATTTACATTTTTTAATTTTTTCACTATCATATGTACATTATAAGTCGTGCACTTTTGGATTTTCTAAAAAAAAAAAATTATTTGAAGTTTGACTTAATATTATCGGAAAATTTGAAGTAAAGTAATAAGATGCTTAGTGAAAACTTGTGTGTATTTAAACTACTTTAAAAAAATTAGGTATAATCATGTTAAACGTAATTTTTAATGCGCTTAAGGCATGCACAATTGGATTTACCAATAGTTTTCCTAACATATATTAACGATCGTCCTGACTTCACTGTAAACAAATTCATTTTATTTGCTGATGACACTACTCTTACATTTACTCTATAATTTGATTGGATATAATTGGAGAGAAACTTGCAAATGATATAATCAACTGCAGAACCTTTCAAACAACAACCTCCACATAAACCCCATCTAACATCACATCGACTTCATCTTTTGTCCTAGATCCTACAGATCCTAATGAAATTATTTCAAAAAATCCTTTTAGAAAAATTTTTACTTCGCAAATATCCGCGTTATAAAATAAAATGATGGGTCTTACCTAGTATGAGGAGCACCTCCCGCCCTCCCTCAATTGCGTGCACTATCCCCGTCACCACTAATCCCAGCACCGCTACTCCCAACACCACCACACTAGGCAAGACACACCACTGACGATAATACGACACGTGTTTCGCCTCTACACGAGGCATCCTGAGGTGATATAGGCTCTACGGTGGTTAACCGCTAAGAAACACTTGAACACAAAACACAAAATCACTTAGAATTTCGGTCTAGGGGATATTAACCTACCTACCCCATAATATTTATACTAATGTATAAACATTATGGGGTAGGTGATTCCCTTAAGTCGCCACAACACGAATGACTCGGTTTTTGTCCATGTATGAAATAATACAACTCATATATATGTCTCATCTCATAAGGATATCTCGTCGGACATTGAGAGAAAAATTTGTCCTTTTACATAGCTGTTAGTACAACTTTAAGCATCTCCAAACAGCTAACAGTATAGGATCAATTCTTGGCTTCATAGAATTACTAACAGCACGCACTAGTTGTGGGACTTCTGTTTTCTTCTACTTACAAACACTATAACGTATAACGAGTGTGCATAAGTTATTTATTTTATTACTGTATTTATCAACATATGATTTTTTTTAATGTAACCTTATTTACCAGCCAACTGTAAATTCAAATAACCCCACGACATGTTTAGTAAATAAACTGAATAAGTTATCAGAAATAGACGTACTCAATAAATAATACGTCAGGCCCTCTATACCGTTGTTGATTTTTGACTTCCCACCTAACCTTTTTAATATTTAAGCACACACGTGAAGCGGTGCGTTTGTAATCATTCCGCTAACACTGGACATTAAAGGCCGTAAATGTCGTTTTATAATTTATATTTGTAAGCACATAACACGCGCACCTTTATTTGTTTATATATATTAAGGGGAGACCTTTGATATTCCTAATGAGATAAAAGTATTTCATGTTTGGAATTTCACTGATATTTTATGTCAATGATTTCTCGTTAAAATATCTCGGGATCAAAGATATTTAGCTCAATTACTTTAATACAACTAAGGTTCCTTATATTGATGTCTTTCATTATTTATGTAAGAAAAGTTTTAAGATTTCATAATAAGTTAAAAATCACTATTTCAACAAGAGTCTTTTTACTGGAAACGAGCCATTCCATCGTAGTCCCCAGGGGTAGCAACGCGTCTGCATTTTGATCGCAGATCAAGGATAGGTGTAGATATCAATTAAGCACTGTCGTGGTTCTATTATTTATTCTGTGACACTGCGTTTACTTATAATCAGGTGTATCATGTTATTATACAGTGGATATTCTTACATCGCCCCTACAAGACACATTTCATGCATATGGAAATATAATTAAACACCCGCTTATACAAGGGCCGGAAAACCGACCCGATTTAGGTCGGATAAAATGGCAATGTTGTCAACATTTTGAGTCTTATATTTAACATCGTACAGATGTTAAATATAAGACTAATAATCAGCCGGCAAATTGGAGGGATATAGTTAAACATCTGCATTCAATTGAATATTTGGCAAAACTGTGCTAAATTGATTGAAATAACGTTTCCAAAAAGGACTGGTAAATGAATAAGCGTTATATTATTTTGTGGCCTTTTTAAATTCAGTGATCGAAAAAGGCCTTTCCAGTAATTTGCCCGTTAACTATACAAAGATTATAGTTTTACGCCTTCTTTCATTCTGAGAATCGTAATTTCGATAAAATTATAACTCATCCCCGAAAACAGTTTTATAAATAATGCAATATGTTACACAGGCGAAAGCACTAGCGATAATAAATCCACTATTCGAATGTGTTGCATTGATATTATTTTAGCAATATAGCTAATTTAGAGGCGCTCTGTGCTCCATTAGAGCGTTCGATTTTAGCACATAAACGGACTCACTAATGGCTGACGGTAATATGAGAATATTTAGTTTTAAAATATTATACGTTATTATTTACTTAATGTGTATAAATTCACGGCTGTTAATAGTTCTTTATAGTCTGAAATAGTGAGTAACTCCCTTAAAATGTGCAGAATTAGAAAAGTACAGAAGTGGCTTAGAAATGAGTTGCAGCGCTAAGGGCCGCGGGTTCGAATACCGTACGGAACAAGTATTTGTATGGCCTACAAATAATTGTTCCGGGTCTGGATGTTTGCTCTTGTGAAATGTATGTATGTAAACTGCACACAGGTAACGTTTTTTTTAAAGAAATAAAAAGGAGTTCCAATGTTTTGCACAGGCCTATTATATCTGCGAGAGTTACGGAGCAATTAGACAGCCGTAGTACACTTCACCGCGCGATTTTGTGTCACAGTGTCATAAAAATTAAATCACTACTAGAACTTTTAAATTTTAAAACTTAGAAACATTAGAAATATCTAATACAACAGAAACAACTAGGCTAATCTTTATATCCCTTTTGCTGTGTTATTTATAAACATGATTTTATTTTATTTCCACGTTAAAAAAGGTTCTTGTAAGTCGAAAATAGTACACCGTTACAGACGAATACTAAATTATTCCTAAAGGTGAAAGCAGCTCTCGTCGTTTCATTTCTCATAAGCAAAATTGGAGCGTGTTAAAGCAAATAATATTTTAAGCTAGTGTACATTAGTTTATTACAAACATGTTTATATCTGTAAGATGGGGTCCATACTTTTGGATATACATTATTATCATTTGAATTGTCAGTGAACAGTGAATCGTTAATATACGTGGTAGAGCCACACTGGAACTATATTATCGTTGTAGCACGAATGGACCACGCTTTTATTAGCGTTAAATAGGAACTTTATAAGTGTAGAGAACCGGAGTGCTTTTTCACTGGAAACGAAGCATTCCATTTTAGTTCGCCGGGTTTTGTTTTTATAGGATAGGGTGACAAACGACAGTTCACTTGATGGTAAATGATTGTTGTGACCCAAAGACATCTAAATGTATCCACAATAAATAATTAAAATGCAGATGCGTCGTCATCAGTGAGGACTTAGATGGAATGCCCCTTTTCCAGGAAAATGGGTCTCCGGTTCTCTACACTCACCATACGAAACACAGTAGCGTTAAGCTGCTGCTTTACGCTGGTATTCTGCGAGAGCGTGGTCCTTCCCCGTTCGAGCCGATCCATTCGTGCTACAGCTATACTACTAATATAGCTGCAGAATGGTTCTACCACGTGATAAACCACCATGCGTGCAGGCACCTATATGCATTTTATTTCCTAATCGAGGATAAATATTGTTACCTATGGGCCCCAGCAACCTCTTAACATAAGATAGATTGTGTTTCTTTTACTCATAAGTCAGTGCTTGACCACAATCTTAAGCGTAACAAAAGCCCGTTTGTCACCCTTATTCTATAAAATAAAACAGAATAAAAATAAATGCGCATTTTGATTAGCTAAATTATTGCTTTTCTTATATATATACAGATATACGGTCTAATTGAGAACATTCCACTTTTTCGAAGTGTTATAATGTGGCATTACACTTTTTTTTCTAGAGTATAGTATTTTTTAAAAAACACATTATGTAAGTATTACTAATGGGTGAATAGCATACAAAAGACCTGCTCCTTTATGTATCGTTACGAGCTTGGGGTTCGATACAATAGGGTATTTTACACCATGTAAAAAAAATCAAAGAATATATATTTATGATAGATTTTGTAAAAAGTAAACGAGAAATATGGATTTGGCGCAGTATTTATGCACCGCCCACTTTACTTGATGAGCTGACTTCCGACCCTTTGATAATTTTAATATTTAAGCGCGTGCAAAGGGCAGTGCTTTGGGCAAGTTTTTACGCAAAAGAGCGTGTATTTTTAAGTGGTTTAATAATTGAATATATATTTTTACGCAAACAAAGATACTGTGTGGGACTACTTTTCTGCCTAGAAGTCGGTCAGGGTAGATACTACATTGTTACTAATTTATGCCCCCGAACAACAGTGCCCGTGCCGCTGTATTTCAGTTTGAAAACCAATGTTTGGCGTAATGAAACATTTAGTTTATGTATATTAGGTAACCCACACAACTGCCAGTGTTTAGTACATGATGGTATTATTGAGTTAACGTCTAAATTTTAGTTTTTGGAGTATTTATTTATTAAAACGCTAATTGTTTTAAGCGTATTTGTGGTAGAGCCTGTTTACACATTTTTGTATGCACTTTCATCTGATAAAAGTTGTTGTATTTTAAAATTATAATCTGACGTGTCCATCACTACCGTAGTATTTCCTTTATCCACGCGGAGAATCATGAGTTTCCATAAAAACGTAGTACCTACAAGCCGCTGAAATAGATTAGTCAGTTTTTACCATTTATATAGTGTAACATCAGTCTACAAGATGCAAAAGTGTAGAAGCTTCATTGCGATATTCATGATCCTGAGCCATCAGGTCGTCGCCCCATCTCATGGGAGGCCGCTTACATTTCGCTTATTATTCGGTACGCGACCGCTACTCGAGGACTTTTCTTCCCCATCGAATGTCTCGGTTATTCAAGCTACAGGTATACGAGCCCGGCACACTGCCATTTCAGCTTACTTCTCCGTTTAATTTTTATTATATATTGCGATGAAATACCTTCAACAATAAAAACTTACTTTTTAATAGCAGGTATATTCTCAAATAAACAAAAATGAAATTTTATATCCAACATAACGACCCAAATGGAAAGGCTTTCAATACTCCCAAACGCTATTTTAAAATTCTATCCAATAACGCGAAAAGCACACGGGCCACTTTATAAAATGAGGACATAATGAAATTGATACAATTTTTGTGCGCATATAATGTGTTGTTCAGTTTAATGACGAGATCTGTAGCCGTGGTAGTTTAGGGATTAAGTGTTTTTATTACCATCTATTCTCACTATTTGGCAGTGTAGGGAATCTGCAGGCTTCGGCAGGCACAGATGACTAATTGCTCAAGAGATTTCTCAGAAATTAGAAAAGATTTATTTCAAACAGTAGGACCGGGGGGGGGGGGTTGCGGGACCGGAACAAGTCTCTCACAAAATAACAGGGTAAAATAGCAGATTAATGCTTTGTATGGTGAGTGTAGAGAAAGGAAGAAGCTTTTTGGCGGTGACATTCCATGTAAGACATTAAAATTGACAACGTATCATCATTTTGGTTCTTAATCGATGATATCTATAAGTGTATAAGGATATGATATAAAATCAGATTCGTTTGGAAATTTCGATATCTGCGGTTGTTTAGTTTTTATAGAATAAAGGCGACAATCGAGTCAACAGTCCAACTGCAGATAAATAAAAGCCCATAATAATTTACATCCATCCTCGATTAAGAATCGAAATGCAGATGCGTTGTCAACCCTGAGGAATAATATAGCATGCCTGGTTTCCAATAAAAAAGATATCTGGTTCTCTTCACTCACAAGAAATTATCAGTAGCTGCCCGGAGTCAGGAAGTTGGTGGTGTCTCACCCCCGTGCCTCGGAAAACACGTAAAGCCGTTGGTCCTGCGCCTGATCTTTCTCTGGTCGTGTCGGTTTACCGTCCCATCGGACTATGAGAGTGAGGGAAATGAGAGTGCACCTGTGCTTGAGCATACACTTGGGCACTATAATCCTGTCCTGCGCCGATTACTAGTCTCCGTTAAGGCTGGCCGCCTTCACCGAAATTTGGTCTGGAGGACATTATTATTATTATAAAGGTCATACAAATTCGTTCGTACATAAATAAGTCCGACAAGCAGCACCAGTATGCAGCGCACATTAGCTCGAGTGTAGGAATTCTATACTAACATAGGAATTCTATCTTAGTCCACAGCGGTAACAACGTATAGTCGAAGAGCTGGCGACGAATTTCGGGAAAGCCCTTTTGGCATGTTGAAATAGTGAAAAAATATAATTTCGTCAATTGGCGAATCCAGTCTCGCAGTCTGGCAGAGCGTTTGCGGTTATTTTGTTACTGCGCAGAATGTAAGATTTGCAAAAACAAAAATCCAAAATAATGTTTTTTGGCAACTTGATTTCTTTTTTAATATTTTAGTTCAGTTTTTATATAATTCAAAAAAAAAAATAATCCCAGACGTTTTTGTCAGTTAAAAAGCATTACAAAACTTCTCCAAAAATATTTTATTTAAATTCCCAAGAAATATACTTTTGGCAACCTCAAAGGAGAATGCCAGATCGTGCCCCACCTTGTACAAAGAAGGTAAAAATATGAAAAATAATCTTATGAATTTTGAAGTTTTTTGTGATAAAACGTTATTTTGTACAACTTGCAGTAAAATATTATTGAGAAAATAAGGAATTCAAGGATTAATATTTATATTTCCAGTCTTTTCTAATAACATATGCGTTTCTTTGAACGAATAAGTACATACGTACGTATAAAGTGTCAAACAATACATATTTCTATTAAAATATATAATACGTCTTTGTCATATAAAAATGTTACTTATCAATTTTTATTTTCAATTATCATTTTAAGTCGATAATAATCATGAATTGCATTAGATAATTACTGAATAACAATCATTGATTTTTGTGCATTTTGTGAAGTGATACACACACGTCATTGTGTCAATATCGTAAGTATACGTATGCCAAATTAATGTCAAATATTTTCACACATTGACCAATTTGCGCTTGTGAAATATATTGATTATGATTATATCACATTTTCGCTTGTACTGATTCCCGCTTTCTTTACCGTTGCACTTTTTCCTGATTTTGCTGAAGACTTATGCTTATATTAATATACGATCACGCCTAATTATTGACTTACTGCTAATTACTACAGACATTCTGATGATTGCATTCCCGATGTTGAGGTGCACTGATTGTCTTTGCGTCGATAGGATACAGGGGTATTTTGTGTCCCCATTTCGGTTTACAATCCTAACTCTTCTTTCATAATAGAAATCTTTGCAACAAATATATTTAGTTTTATAGCTTTTTTATATAGTTGATAATTTATGGTCCTGCCGTTATCGTAAAATTAGTTACTAATCTGTAAATATTTACACCTTCTTCAGACACATGTCATAATAATATGTATCTTGAAAAATAATATAAATCGTTTACATGACTAGGACTTAGATTTTATGAAAAACAGGTGGTGGTAGTCTTATATTGTGTAAGGACATTTTAGATCCTGTACAAGAGAAACCTTTTTCCAATATTTTAATATTATAATGCTCCTTAAATTCTTATTCATATATTATATATCATTAACGCCTGACAATTTATATTCTGAAATTACAATGAACTGCAACGAATGCTGTTCTAAAAAATGAGTTAAATGTAACTCTTGAAGCCCAGTTTAAAAAAAATCGCAAGTTCTAGAGACTTCAAATTATATAATTTAGATGAAGTAGAAAAAAAAGTTACATTACGGCATTCGTGTACACCACACTTTTGGGTGGGGCAAAGTTCTATAGAGAATCTGGCATTCTCCTTTTATTCACGTATTTAGTGAGTAATTTTAATAATACCTGCAAATTGCCAGAAAAACAGATTTTAAACTATTCCCTGACGTGAATAAAGTTTACAAATGAATACGACAAAAAAGTCTAATGAGCAGCCATAATTACGAGAATGATAGCTTATCCAAGCATGCCGGCAGCTAATGGAGGTCTAAGCTCTTCATGCCGTGCTTGCTTCCCCCAAGGATTGCCACAACGCACGGTCCTGAGCCACCTGCATCCATCGACTTCCTGCATATCTTACCAGGTCGTCACTCCATCCAATGAGGGGACACCTTTTACATCATCCGCCTGTACGAGGCTGCCACTCGAGAACCTTTTTTCTCCATTGGTTGTCGGTTCTTCGAACTATATGGCCGGCCCATTGCCACTTCAGCTTACTAATCCGTTCGGCTATGTCAATTACTCTGGTTCAGTAGAACCATTATTATTAGGTTAAATAGACTTAAAATCCGCAAATGCGGATAACCTTGTTTTTAAGTCTATCACGCATAAAAACGCCGAACATTGCCCTTTCTATAGCTCGCTGAGCGACTTTGAGCTTCCTCATATGGCCAGCAGTGAAGGACCACGTCTCAAATCCAAAGGTTATCACTGACAACACGCACTGGTTGTACAATCTAGATTTGAGATTTTGAGGTATGTCTGACGAGTTGTATCGTAATCTCCCGAACGCTGCCCATCCGAGTTGAGTTCGTCGATTGGCCGAATTTGGACTTACCTAGTCGGACTATTTGTCCGTATATGTAAACATATTCGTCAACAACTTCGAGCTTAGTGCTCCCAACAACTACCGGCATAGGTGTGACATAGACGTTAAACATGATTTTTATTTTGTCCATGTTCATGTTAAGAACTATCCGTTGGTAGACACTATTGAGGTCATTGAGCATAGTGCTTATGTCCTCCAGCGATTCTGTTATAAGGACTATATCGTCGGCAAATCGAAGGTTAGTGATTTACTCGCCATTGACGTTAATACCGTATCCTTTTCAGTCCAGTAGCTTGAAAACGTTTTCCAATGCAGCGGTGAAGAGTTTCGGGAAAGAGTTAAACTTCACCCCGTCTTACACCTCTCTACAGTTGAATAGGTTTCGTACTCAGGTTCTGTACTCGGATAGCCATCGTAGCCCTACTGTACAAACACTTCAGCACTTCGATATACCGACAGTCAAGTTGGCATCGCTGGAGGGAATGCAGGACCGCCCAAATTTCGACGGAATCAAAGGCTTTCTCATAGTCCACATACGCCAGACATAGTGGTAAATTGTACTCCTCGGACTTCTGTACAATTTGCCAAAGGGTATGTATGTGGTCTATGGTGCTAAAGCCTTTTCGGTAACCGGCTTGTTCGGGAGGCTGGAAGTCGTCAAGACTGCGTGCGAGACAATTCGTAATGACTTTCGAAAACTTCTGAATGACTTTAAGTACCGGTTTTCCACCCACTTTCAGAAGCTCCGCTGTAATTCCATCCTCGCTTTGAGTCTTGCCGTTTTTAAGGTTAAGAAGTCATTTTAATCTCGCTCAGACAGACGTCTGGAATATCATCGGAATAGTGTCGGATAAGACTTGCTCTTGGATCGTTACTCACACTTGCTTGTGGATCCAACGATGATGTGTCCAGCTGCCCGTAGTACCTCTCAATCTCACTCAAAATCTCAGGTGTCAGAATTGTAAACAAAGAAAGCTACAGTTACGTTGTCACCTCTGAGGACATAAGATGGAGTACCTTACAGTCTTTTTGTACCGCTCAAAATCTCAGGTGTCAGAATTGTAAACAAAGAAAGCTATAGTTACGTAGTCACCTCTGAGGACTAAGATGGAGTACCTTACAGTCTTTTTGTACTGCTCAAAATCTCAGGTATCAGAATTGTAAACAAAGAAAGCTACAGTTACGTTGTCACCTCTCAGGACTAAGATAGAGTACCTTACAGTCTTTTTGTACTGTGTTAATCATAGTTTACTTGTGTACTATAAATATTTTCAAGATGAGCGTTTTCCCAAGCTATTACTTTTTCAAGTAAACTATAAGATCATAACGTGTGTCATACAAACGAGCAAGTGTGAAATTGATTAAATGTGCACAGTTGGTAGTTTGGTTCAGCGCGTTTCACGTAAATTTTATCGAAAGAACTATTTCGGGCATTACTCGTAGGCTTATAATGCCTTTATAGCAATAAATTGTGATTGCGCGAGGTGATAGCTTTTGAACAAATGACATTTATTGTCACAAATTCATTCTGCATTGAATGAAAGCTTGCTTTATATTTTTACAATATTTGACTGATGAATGAGCTAACACCTGATGATGTAAGGTCAAAGTAGTTTTTATTAATTTTTAAAGCACCGTTGAATGTTAAAATCTGGGTCTCAAAAGTAAGACCTACTAAAAGAAATCAGAAGAAACTATAGGGGTCTGTTTTAGAATAGAATACAACATCATAATTTTATTTCAGGCATCAAGAATTTAAAAGAACTTTGGGCCAAAGAAAAGTAATTGTACGTTAACTTAAAAAAAGTATAGACTTAACGCTCACGCGTAGCACCATTAAGGGAACGGTAGTGTATCAGCCTGTATCGGCAATACACCACCCCAAAAAGCTAGAAGTCGGGGAAATCTTCGTAATTGGTTGGAAACTGGAGTGCGTAGGAATTGAAATTAATTGACTTATTGGACTCAAGTGCCACAAACTGATAGAGTCTAGAGTAATAATTCGAATTCTCTGAGCGGCATTGGCTTCGTTCTTTTACGAAACGCAGGACGTCATCTGCCGTCTTGCTTTTGTCCAAAGTGAGATGTAGAACTGAACGATGGGCTTTATAATACGCAGAGTTATCCTACTGTTGATTTCGATTGTCCCACACTGGTTACAGAGAGGTTTGAACCGAATCTCTTCTTAACAAGAGACTTCGAAAATATAATTGGATATTGACGGAGAATCTTTCAATTTTTAATGATATTTTTTTGCAAATAATCAATTAAGAAACGCCTATGAATATTTTTAAATATGTCAGTTTTAACACTATTTCAGTAACTATATAAGGCAGTGCAGAATGCAGGGGGTTAGACGAGTATTCATACATCATTGTCCTATAATAATATTGCGGTTTTTATAACGATACTTACCTAGATATATCAATAAATTTCATTGCTGAACTTAGGCCTCCCCCAGAGATTGGCTCACAGGAGGGATTAGGCCATAGTTGCTACGCTTGACAGGAGGGTTTGCAACCGCAGATTTTTTGAATTAAGAAGGGGATGGACTATCTCTTTGATATATAATAATTTATTGATATTAACCTATTCTATAGTAAACTTCAATAAGAAAATTTCTTTTACAATTTTTTTATTAACTTTATGTCCGATTGTACAAGAACATCTGCAACCGACTTTAAACAAACAATGCGTAAGTTTTTTTTTATGAAACTGAACGAACTTACAGTCCAAGAGATGGTAATTGGCTAATGCAGTCCATGGCTACCAGCAGCGAACTTTAAACAAAGAAGGCTGCAATGCGTTGACTCCTCTGAGATCTGAGATGGAATGCATCACAACATGTAATTGTGGAAAAGATTAAGAAAGATTCGTTATCCCTTACTCGGGGGCCCTTTTTTCTTGTAACGAAGCTTTACACTTTTGTACTCAATTAATTCTTAATCGAGGATAAATGTAGGTGTCTATGGGCCACAGCTTCCCTTACCATCAGGTGGACTGTGTGCTCGTGTATATACCGTTATTTTTACTCTCTCAAAAGCACACTGTCTGTAATTATAGTGGCTGTATACCGTTACTATAATAAAAGCATTAGGTGCAATCCCGCTTGGCAGAAATGGGTTTGAAGATGCTAGGCAGAAAAGGAGTTTCCCTATCAGCTAGGAATCATGAATTGGGCGCAAATTTTACTGCAACACAGTGATTCTAGTCCACCGGGCTTGCAGCATACCCCTAGATTTATGTTAGATTACTATAGTAGATTAGTAGATATTATTGCCAACAAACTGGCTTAAAGTTTGGCGAAATTTAAAATGTAAATAATTGTAACACTCTTTCTAAGAATAAATAAAAAAAAGTAAAATAAATTATTAATTCTCAAGTTCTTATGATGCATTCTACCGAAGTCTTCAGCAAAGACAACGCATACGTAGCTGAATTTGCTTTAAATTGTGTGCAATAGTCCATTGGCTACAGAAAAACATTTACCATATTAATGTTATGAAATATTAAAAGTTATAGCCTATATACGACCCACATGTGAGCAATGGATCCGCACATTTCTGAGAGAAAGTTGCAGTAAAGTTAAAAAAATAATAAGAAAATCTAGAACTAAAACGTATCTCTTTTTACTTTTCTTTGCTTTAACATAACAACAGATTTTGTTCCAACTCAAACCAGCTCGTAGGGAAGTTTTAGAACTTTCTGAACTTTTCTGTGCAGTTCTAAAGTTTCAGAGGTAAACCTTATATTAAATTTTTCAGCAGGTTCGGTTAAAATTTCTAGGAGTGACGTCTTATTTTATTGCAAATTCAAATAAAACCGATGCCACAAACTTTTAAAATTGTTGTTCTAAATACATTTTTCTGTCCAATTCTAATAAACGTTAAAATAAAAGTAAGAATCATGCATTAAATTTTTGTATGGGAGATTTTTATATGATTCCTATAAAAAAGGACACTTAGTAATATAGTAAATGTATTTTACTACCATATTGAACTTTGTAATTCTATTTATATAGTATCTGAAACTTTATTTGTGAAAGGACACTCAGAAATAATGTCACATCACATCATAGTGATGTGATATCATCACTATTACTACTACTACTACTACACGTCCACTGCTGAACTCTCCTATAGATTGCCATAAGCAACGGCGTTGAGTCACTTCGACCGATCGAAGAGGTTAACTTGATTGGGCTACTTTCGAGATACTGCGAAAATAATTCTTGTCTGTTTAATTCTGAGAATTTCAGTTTGACTGACAACGCTTTATGCTGTAGAAATAAGTTGCAGAATCAGCAAGGTACGACCTAGTTTGTCGACTAAATTTGCGATTTATTAATGATGGATCATATTAACAGTGCCTTTAATAACGAGCATGTATGCGTGGATGTTGTTTCACGATCGTGTCAAATAGATCTATTGCAGATGTTCATGGGCAACGGTGATCACTTACCATCAGATGTGCTGTATACTTGTTTGCCAACTCTTCCATAAAAATATCCGTAGTCTCTGCCTCCCCCCTCCTGGGTGACAGACGTTAGAGTTAATTTTATGTTTATTTAAAATATTTGTGTATAGCATGTTGACAATTTTAATGTATTTGATTTTAGAAATATAATATAAATAATACAAATTTTAGATATTAATCTCACCTGCTACACTGATATTTCTATCATCATCATCATCATCATTACAGCCCTTCACAAGTCCACTGCTTAACATAGGCCTCCCCCAAAGAATGCCACAAAGCACGGTCCTGAGCCACCTGCATCCATCGACTTCCTGCATGTCTTACCAGGTCGTCACTCCATCTCGTGGGGGGACGCCCTACACTTCGCCTACCGGTACGAGGCTGCCACTCGAGAACCTTTCTTCCCCATCGGTTGTCGGTTCTTCGAGCTATATGGCCGGCCCACTGCCACTTCAGCTTACTAATTCGTTGGGCTATGTCGGTTATTCTGGTTCTACTGCGGATATCCTCATTCCTAACTTTATCACGCAGAGAAACTCCGAGCATAGCCCTCTCCATAGCTCGCTGAGCGACCTTGAGCTTCCTCATACGGCCAGCAGTGAAGGACCACGTCTCAGTTCCGTAAGTCATCACTGGCAACACGCACTGGTTGTACAATTTGGTTTTAAGGTTTTGAGGTATGTCTGACGAGAAGATGTGTCGTAGCTTCCCGTACGCTGCCCAGCCGAGTTGAATCCGTCGATTGACCTCTCGGTCGAAGTTGGACTTACCTAGTCGGACTATTTGTCCCAGGTAAACATACTCGTCAACAACTTCGAGCTTAGTGCTCCCAACAACTACCGGCATAGGTGTGACATGGACATAAAACATGATCTTTGTTTTGTCCATGTTCATCTTAAGACCTATCCGTTGGGAAACACTATTGAGGTCATTGAGCATAGTGCTTAGGCCCTCCAGCGATTCTGCCATAAGGACTATATCGTCGGCAAATCGAAGGTGAGTGATGTACTCGCCATTGATGTTGATACCGTATCCTTTCCAGTCCAGAAGCTTGAAAACGTCTTCCAATGCAGCGGTGAACAGTTTCGGGGATATGACGTCACCCTGTCTTACACCTCTCTGCAATTGGATAGGTTTCGTACTCTGGTTCTGTACTCGGATAGCCATCGTAGCCCTACTGTACAAGCACTTCAACACTTCGATATACCGACAGTCAACTTGGCACCGCTGAAGGGACTGCAGCACCGCCCAAATTTCGACGGAATCAAAGGCTTTCTCATAGTCCACATACGCCAGACATAGTGGCAAATTGTACTCTTCGGACTTCTGTACAACTTGCCGAAGGGTATGTATGTGGTCTATGGTGCTAAAGCCCTTTCGGAAACCGGCTTTTTCGGGAGGCTGGAAGTCGTCAAGTCTGCGCGCGAGACGATTCGTAATGACTCTCGAAAACAGCACGTAGACGCGGCTCAGAAGGGAAATCGGTCTGTAGTTCTTCAAGAGAGCGTTGTCACCTTTCTTGAAGAACAAGACCACCGCACTTCTGCTCCACGCCTCCGGTGTAATGCCACCATGGAGGACGGAATTGAAGAGCTTCTGAAGGACTTCAAGTACCGGTCTTCCACCCGCTTTCAGAAGCTCCGCTGTAATTCCGTCCTCGCCTGGGGCCTTACCGTTTTTAAGGTGCTGGAGAGCCATTCTAATCTCGCTCAGACTGACGTCCGGGATATCTTCGGAATAGTGTCGGATGAGACTCGCTCTTGGATCGTTACTCACACTTGCGTGTGGCTCCAACGATGACGTGTACAGCTGCCCATAGAACCTCTCAATCTCACTCAAAATCTCAGGTGTCCCGGAAACGATGCTGCCACATTCCGTCTTCAGCTTTGACAGTTGGCTCTTTCTGGCAGACAGATCTCTGGCAAAGACTTTGGAGCCTTGGTTCCGCTCTATCGCTTCTTCAATACGAGCTGTATTGAAGTTGCGTAAGTCCCGCCGCATGCATTTGGAGATCTGTCTGTTCAGATGCCTGTCTACTGTCAAGTCTGTTGAAGAATATAGCTTCATCTCCCGTCTAACAGCCATAAGATTAAGAGTGTGATCGGAGAGTTTTTGTGTTCTTCTGCGGCGGGTCTTGCAGAACTTAGCTCCGACCGCATGGACAGTTTCCACGAACTTGTCATTCATATCGTTCACTTCATTGCAGTCTTCTAGGCACTGAAAACAGTTTGTAACTGGAGCTGAAAGGTTTCGGGACTTTGGAACAGAGCACGAGGGGGACGGAGCGTTGACTTCATTAGACGAGACCTCTCCAACTTAACGTTTAGGTTCAGTGTGCCTCTAAACATTCGGTGATCGCTACCAGTTTTCACCCTCGCGATCACGGAGACATCACTGAACAGTTGTCGTCTGGTCGTCATTATGAAGTCAATCTCATTTTTTGTCAAACCGTCGGGGCTCGACCAGGTCCACTTCCTGTGGGGCCGCTTCTGGAAGAAAGAGTTCATCATAAAGAGTCCCTCTTTCTCCATGAAGTCGGCCAGCTGCTGGCCCCTTGGGTTCCGTTGCCCTATTCCAAATTTCCCTACTTTCAGCTCACCGTTCTCTCTTGTGCCTAGTTTTGCATTGAAATCTCCCTATAACACCGTATATTGGGTTTTGGAGGAATGCATGGCTCTAGAGATATCCTCATACATTTCCTCCACCTCCTGATCGGGGTGTGTCGACGTTGGTGCGTAAACCTGTATGACCTTCAGCGAATACCGTTTGGTGATTCTGAGTATAAGGTACGCAACCCTCGTCGACATACTTCCGATCTTTACAACGCAGTCTCCGGCGGCGCCGCTATACCTGGCTACATGGTAGGGGCGGGGCAGGGGGTGCTAAGAATCCCCGATGTAGGTTCGGTTGCCACCTAAGACGACTCGACCTGGCAACATACAACGCACGCACCCTGAGGACTGACGAGAAGATTGTGGAGCTGGAAGAAGAGATAGACAAGTTACTCTGGCATATTATAGGATTATCCGAAGTCCGAAGAGAGGGGGAGGACACGGTAATCCTCGAATCCGGCAACTTGCTCTATCACCGGGAGGGCGACCATCTCTCCCAAGGAGGTATCGGATTAACAACGTTGTAAAGATTGAGTGTGTCGACAAGAGTTGCGTACCTTATACTCAGAATCACCAAACGGTATTCGCTGAAGGTCATACAGGTTTACGCACCAACCTTGGCACTCCCCGATGAGGAGATGGAGGAAATGTATGAGGATATCTCTAGAGCCATGCATTCCTCCAAATCCTAACATACGGTGTTAATAGGAGACTTCAATGCAAAACTAGGCACAAGAGAGAACGGTGAGCTGAAAGTAGGGAAATTTGAAATAGGGCAACGGAACCCAAGGGGCCAGCAGCTTGCCGACTTCATGGAGAAAGAGGGACTCTTTATGATGAACTCTTTTTTCCAGAAGCGGCCCCACAGGAAGTGGACATGGTCGAGCCCCGACGGTTCGACAAAAAATGAGATTGACTTCATTATGACGACCAGACGACAACAGTTCAGTGATGTCTCCATGATCGCGAGGGTGAAAACTGGTAGCGATTACCGAATGGTTAGAGGCACACTGAACCTAAACGTTAAGTTGGAGAGGTCTCGTCTAATGAAGTCAACGCTCCGTCCCCCTCGTGCTCTGTTCCAAAGTCCCGAAACCTTTCAGCTCGAGTTACAAAACTGCTTTCAGTGCCTAGAAGACTGCAATGCAGTGGACGATGTGAATGACAAGCTCGTGGAAACTGTCCATGCGGTCGGAGCTAAGTTCTGCAAGACCCGCCGCAGAAGAACACAAAACCTCTTCGATCACACTCTTAATCTCATGGCTGTTTAGACGGGAGATGAAGCTACATACTTGAACAGATTTGACGGCATACAGGCAACTGAATAGACAGATCTCCAAATGCATGCGGCGGAACTTACGCAACTTCAATACAGCTTGTATTGAAGAAACGATTGAGTGGAACCAAGGCTCCAAGGTCTTTGACAGAGATCTGTCTGTCAGAAAGAGCCAATTGTCAAAGCTGAAGACCGAGTGTGGCAGCATCGTTTCCAGTGCACCTGAGATTTTGAGTGAGATTGAGAGGTTCTATGGGCAGCTGTACACGTCATCGTTGGAGCCACACGCAAGTGTGGTAAACGATCCAAGAGTGAGTCTTATCCGACACTATTCCGAAGATATTCCGGACGTCAGTCTGAGCGAGATTAGAATGGCTCTCCAGCACCTTAAAAACGGTAAAGCTCCAGGCGAATATGGATTTACAGCGGAGCTTCTGAAAGCGTGTGGAAAACACGTGGAGCAGAAGTGCGGTGGCCTTGTTATTCAAGAAAGGTGACAACGCTCTCTTGAAGAACTACAGACCGATTTCCATTCTGAACCGCGTCTACGTGCTGTTTTTGAGAGTCATTACGAATCGTCTCGCGCGCAAACTTGACGACTTCCAGCCTGCCAAACAACCCATTTTCCGAAAGGGCTTTAGTACCATAGACCACATACATACCCTTCGGTAAATTGTACAGAAATTCGAGGAGTACAATTTGCCACAATATATGGGGTATGTGGACTATGAAAAAGCCTTTGATTCCGTCGAAATTTGGGCGGTGCTGCAGTCCCTTTAGCGGTGCCAAGTTGACTGTCGGTATATCGAAGTGCTGAAGTGCTTATAGAGTAGGGTTACGATGGCTATCTGAGTACAGAACCAGAATACGAAACCTATCCAATTGCAGAGAGGTGTAAGACAGGGTGATGTTATTTCCCCGAAACTCTTCCCCGCTGCTTTGGAAGACGTTTTCAAGCTTCTGGACTGGAATGGATACGGTATTAACATCAATGGCGAGTACATCACTCACCTTCGCTTTGCCGACGATATAGTCCTTATGGCAGAATCACTGGAGGACCTAAGCACCATCCTCAATAACCTCAATAGTGTCTCCCAACGGATAGGTCTTAAGATGAACATGGACAAAACAAAGATCATGTTTAATGTCCATATCACACCTATGCCGGTAGTTGTTGGGAACACTAAGCTCGAAGTTGTTGACGAGTATGTTGACCTGGGACAAATAGTCCGACTAGGTAAGTCCAACTTCGACCGAGAGGTCAATCGACGGATTCAAATCGGCTGGGCAGCGTTAGGAAAACTACGACACATCTTCTCGTCAGACATACCTCAAAACCTTAAAACGAAATTGTACAACCAGTGCGTGTTGCCAGTGATGATTTACGGATCTGAGACGTGGTCCCTCACTGCTGGTCGTATGAGGAAGCTCAAGTTCGCTCAGCGAGCTAGAGGGCTATGCTCGGGGTTTCTCTGCATGATAAACTTAGAAATGAGGATACCAAGAGTAGAAAACGAGTAACCGACATAGCCCAACGGATTAGTAAGCTGAAGTGGCACTGGTTCGGCCATATAGCTTGGAGAACCGACAACCGATGGGGAAGAAATGTTCTAGAGTGGCAGCCTCGTGAAGTGTAGGGCGACCCCCCACGAGATGGAATGACGACCTGGTAAGACATGCAGGTGGCTCAGGACCGTGCTTTATGGTATTTCTTGGCCTATGTTCAGCAGTGGACTTATGAAAGGCTGTAATAATGATGATGATGATGATGTTTACGGATATCACCGTGTTGAATTTTCTTATTTTAATTCCCGACGTTTGGGTTGATTTACAGCAACCCATGGTCACGGGTGGGGGGGGGGGGGCTGAGATGTTTAACGTCCCTACCCGTCTCTGCCGTTCACTTCTACAACATAAATTTGCTTCGTCACTCTTTCCTCGTTCATTTTTTCTATGTTACCAAACTACCGAAGCATTTCTTTCTTAATCCTGATCACTACGTCATCTTGCAAACCACACTTTTCTCTTATCACACAATTTCGCACCCTCTCATTAAGATTCAGACCTAGCATACTTCTTAATGACCACATTTCTACAGCATTTATTCTACTCTCGTGCTTTTTCTGCCAGACCCAATTTTCACTACCATGCTTTAAAGTAGAGATATCAGGATGACATCAGATTACCACAAATCCTCGCAAAAGAACAACGAATCTTACCAAGGATGATACACGTGGCTATTGAAATTTAAAAAAAATCATCCTAATTTCAATATATTTTCAATATATTCAATATAATTTCAATGGAGAAGATGTTTGGGTACTTCCACCTGCTTGGGATCCTATAATTAATAAAATTAACGTCAAATATCTCATGCCATGGGTTGCTGTAAAGCACCCGATTTACACGTGGTAGAGCCATGCTGCATCTATATTTCTGGTATAGTTGTAACATGAATGGGTCGGCTCGACCGGGGAAGGACCACGCTCTCACAGAATATCAGCGTAAAATAGCAGCTTAATGCTGCTCTGTTTCGTATGGTTAGTGTAGAGAACCGGAGACTCTTTTTACTGGAAACGAGGCATTCCATCTTAGTCCTCACGGCTGACAACGCATTTGCATTTTGATTCGTAATCGAGGATAATGTAGATGTCTATGGGCCACAGCAACCACTTACCATCAGGTGGACTGTGTGCTCGTTTGTCACCCTTATCCTATAAAAAAAACCCGAAACAATATATCAATCGCTATTAGCAACTATTATATTATATATCTTGCAATGCTCAACTATACTACTTAAGTACGTTATCTACAATTTCAAACATATTTAAGCATCTGGAGAAAATAAAAGAACGATAAAATAATAAGTTTTATCTAAGGTCACAAAATTAAGTTACGAAATTCTCAGACAGCTTAATTACTTTAACTTTCAAACTCTTCGCCAGGGTAAGATCTATTCATGTGGCGTTCAGATTTAAGATAAAAAAACCGGCAAAGAGCGTTTATTTTATCAATATTTCGATTTTTCTGTTGTTTAATATTAAGGAGTTTATGGATGATAACACCCCTGGGAAAGAGGTTTCCCTACCAAGCTATTTCTAATTTGTTTTGTGTCGTTAATTGTGTAACATATATGATTGTAAACTGTTCTTTTATTTTAAATATGTCCTGCTGGGATTCTTGCAGGCTCTTCTTAGGAAAGAGGTACTTTCCGAACCAGTGGTAAATAAAAAATAAGAAGGACTTGCAATACATAAGTATTATTTAGAATCTATATTGAATAATAAAATTATTTTTGGCGCACGTGGCTTGTAGAACATGCCGAGTTTTAGGCTAAGCATTGGCAGTAAATTTCACAGTACGCAAAGAATTCCCGGTTACGATTCCTGTCGGTACCAATGAAATTGTTAAATTTAATTTAAGATGCTGATTAACCACTTGCTGGCGTTGAAGGAAAATCTCGCGAGGAAACCTGCATGAAAAACTTGTGAATTTTGTCCACACGCACTGGAGCAACCAACCATTCATACATCAATTAAAGCTTATAAATGTGCTCTACTGAACTTAGGCCCGAAATGTATGGAAATATTTTTATAGTTAAGACGCTAGGCAGGCGGGTTTGTAATTCGCAGTTTTTTTATTATTTCGAGTTGTAATTAGGAAGATGCTGCTGCCCATCTCCTATTTCATTTTCCCTCAGTCTCCTCTTACGACTTCCACGGGACGATTTGGAGTAGTGAATATTCTTACACCGCTAAAAACGGCGGTGTAATGGCTTCATAACCCTGACAGAGCCGAGAAGCCTAATGCCCAGGAGATGGACGTATAAATATGCTGTAGCTTTGCAAATTTAATATATTCCTGTACATATTTTGCTGTGTAGTGTTGAATAAGAATATACACTACCCCATATCGTACCGTGGGTGTCGTGAGAGGCTACTAAAATGTCTAATATAAAATATACATACTAAAATAATAAATCAGGGAGATCTGCAACATCGTCTTCCTCATAATAACTAAAAATAAAATAAAAAAAATAACCTGCCAAGCGAAGCAACTGTGGCAATTATTCCTTCTATGAGAAGAAGGAGAGGCCTACGTTTAAATGTGGACTTTTGTTAGGTTATGATTGTACAGTAACGGTACATATTTTGCTTCAGACACGGTAACTCTCTTTACATTTACCATTATTTCTGTAATTTTACCTAACTAGAAGTTTTAAGCAAGGGTCTTACGGTATTACGGCTAATTAAATTTCCACTTTACCTTGTCGCGTTAATTACTGGATAGGAGCCTCACACTTTTGTCTTTAGTTGTAAACTGAACGTTTTAGTTGGAAATTTGTAAATTGTTTGCGATATTCATGTAGAATATATTTTACTATATTAATTTGGTTATTTATTATAATATATCTTAGATTTTATCGTTCGTTGCGAATGCGATGACTTTGATTTTATTTTCATTTTCTTACCATATTGTGGCAGTTTCAAAATATTCACTACCCCATATAGTCCCGTAGGTGTCGGAAGAGGCGGCAGAGGAAAACAAAACAATAGATAGGCAACAGCATCTTCCTAATAACAACTAAAATTAAAACAAAACGTGGTTGTGAATCCGCATGCCATGGGTGGTAATATTGGCATATATCCCACCATTGGCAATTTATGGGAGAGGCCTATGTACAGTAGTGGACTTTTGATAGGCTGTAATGGTATCTTTATTTTCAGGGCGTTCTGTAAAGTTGTTATACATTTTAATCGTGGATTAATTGTAAAAATGCGCATAACCCTATCCGAATGCTTTATAATAATGGGTATCGTATTTTGAAGAAACTACCTATAAATTTGAGCGTAAGTGGCATATTCGCGGCTATTAGAGTACCTGATTATTTTGCCATATTCAGCGCTCGTTAAACAGGGTTTTGGTTATGTATTCAATGGTTATGGATTAGTAAGTTGAAGTGGCAATGGGCCGGCCATATATCTCGAAGAACCAACAACCGATGGGGAAGAAAGTTTCTCGAGTGGCAGCCTCGTACCGGCAGGCGAAGTGTAGGGTGTCCCCCTACTAGATGGAGTGACGACCTGGTAAGACTTGCAGGAGGTCGATGGATGCAGGTGGCTCAGGACCGTGCTTTGTGGCATTCCTTGGGGGAGGCCTATGTTCAGCAGTGGACTTGTGAAGGGCTGTAACGATGATGGTGATGATTCAATGCTCAGTAAACGAACTTCTTTGGTCTTGGTATATTTAGCAGAAGACTTTTGATGGGCTGCAAATAAGTGATGATGTTCCAATGTCGGGTTTACGATCCTACAGTTCGTGACCTTTATATGAACGAATTTTACGCGTGGATATGCTAGTATACCTACAAATAAATAAAACGAAATAAAGATAGGAATAATCCCACGGCGCTCAATGATCTCACTACGTTTTAACCCTAAAAGATCTTGAAGTGTTCCTTTCGTTTGATCAAAGCACGTATGTGACATGTAGCATCGATGCAGCTCTTTTGTGACCTCTATTTTCTGGAACTTTGCGTGGAATGACATCGCGGTAATTCAAGAGCATTTCGACTTTTAATTAGTTCCATGCTAAGCAACCGTCACATTAAACCTACAGAGTGTTACTCATCAATGCAAATATTTGAATATAATAATAACGAAACCCATTTTTATCTTATTCAAAATAGAAAAATAAAAACAATTAAATATATTAGGGAGTACATATAGTCATATTTGTGTCGTCGACAATGCGCCTATGACTGCTATATTTCGTATGGTGAGTGTAGAGAACCGAAGACCCTATCTACGAGAAAAAATGCAGGTTCGCTCACGGTTTCTTTTCAATAATTCCAATCAACAACTTTATTGTTACTGACGGTCCAAAAATATTAGGATATTTGATTGAGTGTGTAGTGGCAATATTAAAATATCCACTAACCCATACCGCCCCATGAATGTCGAAAGACTGACGTGTCGGGAAACTGAAACAGGGGATTGGTAGCACACCTTCCTGATAACAACCCAAAATTATAAAAAACTGCCAAACGTGGCATCTACATCAAAATCTCCCCCCTTATGAGGCCATATGTGGGGGAGGCCTTAATTCTGCACAGAACTTATAAATTCAAATTCAAATTCATTTATTTTCAGACAACAAAGATCCATGGGTTAGTATTACATTATCGCTTAAAAACTAAGTGTTTACTAAGTGGCAGATCTACGAGCTAGCATATCGCCGCGTACCGCCAAAGCTGTATCTATCTCTATCTCTCTCTCTCTCTCTCTCTCTCTCTCTCCCTCTCTATGTCTAGATCAATTTCGGGCTGCTGCTGCGAATTTATTGATAGAAAAACCATATCACTGATTTTAGCCTGATCCGAGATTCGAACTCGAGACCTCATGGTAAGCAATCGCATTTACGAACACTAGAACAAAGAGGCAGTCTAGTCACTAGTGTGGTAACCATATAAAATATAACCCTTTCTTTTTTCTTTTTTTAATGTTTTGCAAAACGAGTAAAGTTACAGCCAATATACGTCCTCTTTTTCGAGGGATTTAGTGAGTAACCTACCATGTACCTGTTAGTCTAAGTAAGAAAAACAAATGTTACTTGAAAATAAATGATAGAACCTGTTTTGAATAAACTTCTTCAGTTAGTCTTATGAAGCTAGAATAGGAAGTCAATTCGTCTATAACTTATAGTATACTGACAGACGCAAGTAATATGTTAATTTATATAGATTTATTTAAGAGATATATTGCAATTAAATTTGTCATTATGACGGATCAGGGCTCCGTATGGTCAATAGCTGTCAACGCAGATGATTGATAATAGCTACCCAAATACTTCGAGCTTCCGATAACAGACACTTTACAAGAACATAATACAGTAGTCCCTTGTGACGTTATTGGATATTTTAAATTTAAAGACATTTTGTGCTTTTTAGACGGTGTATTTAATTTTATAAAGTTATTATTTTATAATGATTTCTTATATTTACGCGAACACTACACATTTTTAAATAAAACTAATTTTACGGATTTTATTTTATTTATTATTTTATGTTATTGTTTTATGTGTACTCCATTTTATCTAACATGACTACACATTTCATTTAACATTTACATGGAACAGATTCACGCTGCATCTATATTAAGGCTGTAACAGGAATAGGTCTGCCCAACCGGAGAAAGACCACAGGCTTTCACAGGGGATCAGTGTAAAATAGCAGCTTAATGCTGCTGCGTGCCATGTGGTGAGTGTAGTGAACAAGAGACCCCTTTTTACTTGTAAGGAGGTATTCCGTTTAGTCATAAGGTGTGACAACGCGAAAATGAATTTTGATTTTTAATCGAGCATAAATGTCTATGAGCCGCAGCTTCCACTTACAATCAGGTTGACTGTGTGCTCGTTTGTAACCATTATTTTGTGAAAAGCACATGTCCAGTAGTTGTCTTTTATAAAAGATGTATAGACGCTCATCTATTGTACGCCTTGTTATTGGCGCCACAAGTCAAACACCTAGATCAAAGACTCATCGACGGCTCCGTGGCGCAGCAGCTTATCAATGAGTTGCAGCGCTAAGAGCCGCGGGTTTGTATTCCGCACGGAGCAAATATTTGTATGGCTTACAAATAATTGTTCCTGGTCTGGATGTTTGTCCTTGTGAAATTTATGTAAGTAAACTACCATCACGATACAGGAAAAAACCCTGGTGTGGAGGTAATTGTTTATAAAATTATGATTATTATATTTATATTATATTATATACTTTATATTATATAAAGAAATGAAGAAAAAAGAAAAAGGTGCGATACTTCTGATACTGCAGTCGCCAACCCGCTTGCCACATATTACGATTAAGGCAAATCCACCTTACAGCAGGGATGACCCTCGTCCAACCGTGGATTTTTATAGACCGATAAATAAGAAGTCAATAACCTTTATCCTTCCTTTCCCATCTTTGAGGTTATTCGTCATCTCGCCCGACAAAAACTCGCCCGTTCGGGCGACTTGGCACCTTTCGAATTTACCTAATATTTATGTCGTCAACTCGCACGCTCGTACAAAGTACAGCCAGGGGAAAAAATTTAAACTAAATTTTAAAAACTACTTCAAATAAAACGACATTGTATTAAATCTTACTCACCCAACCATAAAAATGTGAGGTAACTTAGTACAGTCACATACAAAAATCCTTTTTAAAAACGTTTAATATATTATGGTTGGACTTTAATAAAACAAAATATTCTTATATCATAATTTTAAATATTTGAAAGGGACGAAGAGAGAACGAAGTGTGAAATATGGGTAAATCAGGAATGTCTAGAACAGGTAAATGAAATTGTATACTTGGGGAGTGCTTTTAGCCGGGATGGAAGATGTGATTTAGATGTGGACAGGCGTGTCGCTGCCGGGAACAAAGTCAATGGTGCCCTGACTGCGTTAGTCAAAAGGCAGGGCGTAGCGAAGAGTGCACGCCTTGCAATACATAACGCAGTGTTGGTACCGACTTTGTTATATGGCAGCGAAACCTGGGTATGCCAGAAGAAGCATAAAAGTAAGTTGAATGCAGTGGAGATGCGATCTCTTCGTAAAATGTGCGGCGTTACCATGGCCGACCGAAAGCGAAACGAAGAGATTCGCAATATGGCAGGTTTGAAAGATGACTTCTTTGAAAGATGAATTCAATACTTATGTTTCCGAGTCTGAGTTCGTTAATTATGGTAGCAATATGTTTATCAATAGCACAAGTTTCTTTCTGATTTGTCGTAATATTTGATCCTTTTAAGTATAAAGTTTGATAATAATTATCTTCTCGTTGTAAGATAGTCAAAAAATGAGCAATGCTTTTCGGTTTACTCTTTACCTTTTTGTTTATAGTAGCATGCCAGCTCTCAACCATATTTGTAGTACGGTGATGATTGTTACTGCACGACCATTTGTCAACAAAAAATGAAGATTCACTTAACCATGTTTCTACAAAATAATTATTACATTGGACAATTGTTTCATCATTTGGGCATTGAGACATAATGTACAACCAAACACTGTCAATAAACTCTTTAGGTAAATGTGCCAAAACAGTACACCTTTTTACATGTTTTCGAGCCAGTGCAGATTTTGTAATGCCTACTTCGTCAGCCTTTCGCCACAAACTTCTACAAAAATGAAAGAAACACCCACAAATTCAAGTATCTGGGAATTCATCTGTGATCGCTGACATTGCTGCCTGCTCGAAGTCGAGTATAATATTTTTTGTATCGAACTCAGGAATTTGACTCTTGATCAGGAAAAACCACTTTGTTAGTTATTTTAGTTTTGTTTGGCAATAATGCATAAATCACGGGTATGATGTTAGTATGTGTTTCACTGCTTCCTGAATCAATATGTAAGGTGTACAATTGCTGGAAGGGTTTTAGACAAAATTTAAAAGTCCCGTCACATAAAACTGTCAAATTACAATTTGCCAATATTGTTTTACAAATGTCACTAGCGAAAACCAAAATTCTATTCTTTGAGCTGTCGTAATCAGCTAATAAGAAAAGTTTTAAATTTTTCGGGCACGACAACTTGCTTTAAAGTGTTACAACATAGTTTTCTTACACCCAGTGACTTATTTCTATTTCGGTAAAACTTATTTTTAACATTTTTAAATCAAGGAATTTTTTGGATGAGGTTAGTTCCTTTGTCTTTTAGCTCAGCAAAACTCTGTCGAAAAACACTTGGTATTGGTACAGTATAAGACAATATAAGACTGACTTCACTTTTTCCATGCACTCGTTGAATTCTACTTCCAACTCATTTGACGGAAAATCCGGCTAACAGTTGTGTCTATCCTCCCGCTTGATAGAGTTATCAGTATTTATAGTAAGCTTTGCTTTGCATATACTTCGTTTGGAGCATCTCCAAACACAGGATCCTTTATTTTTCTTATGTAAATTATATTTATGGCCCGCACGAAGAAGTACTGGCTTTCCTCTATGTGAAATAATTGTTTTCAGACCAGTTCTAGAATTAGATGGACAAGATTGTGATTCAACTCCTAAAAAAAATTGTTATTATTGAAACCGGTTTTTTGAATCAATTCGTGATTAATTATCTAGGCAAAGCAAACCATTTTTTTTTTAAATTTCTTTTTAAAAAATTACTTATAGTCATAAAATTCTTAAAATAATTTATAATATTTAATTTATGTCTCATAGTTCATTCCAATGCCAGTCAATATAGGACATAATAACACTATGTAAATAAATAAATAAACTTACCTCCAACGTATATAAAAAAACACTAAAAACACCAACATTTTAATAAAAAAAAAAAAATCCATATCGCAGCTTAATATGCGCGGGCGCAGTAAAGTACGCTTTACTGACTGACGTCACGATGCGCCAAGATTTCGATGGAGATAAAGGCTAAGATAAAAAGAAAGAAACAGCGCTATCCTTTTGTGAGCGTTTACCTGTTTAGCTCGGCAGTGTAGAAGAGCGCTGTTCTTTACGGCCGAAATATTTTTTTTTATGTACCTATATATTTATCTATTGTTTTATATCCGAAATAGATATATATATATATCTATATATATATCTATTTCGGATATAAAACAACAATAGTTAGTCAGTAGCTTTATTATAAAATTTAATAGAATGTCGTTTTATTTGAAGTCGTTTTTAAAATTTAGTTTAATTTTTTTTTACCTGGCTATACATTGTACGAGCGTGCGAGTTGACGACAGAAATATTAGCTAAATTCGAAAGGTGCCAAGTCGCCCGAACGGGCGAGTTCTTGTCGGGCGAGATGACGAATAACCCTATCTTTGGTTCTTCCCAAGACAGAGAAATTTTTCCGAACCAGTGGTTATAATACAAAAATGACATTCAATAGGTATTACTTTAATCTATATCGAATAAAAAGTATTCTATTCTATGAAAGGCTATCATATATCGCCTATTTCTAACGTTACACTTTTGCTATGACAGATTAATTTTTTGTATGAGAAATTGCTCAATATGTGCCCGTTTTATTATAATCGAAACATACATTTTCTTAGTCGTTTGACAAGCAATTGTGAACGTGTCATGTGTCATGTGTGATATCCCGATAATAATGTATAAATCATAGTTGTATCCTGAGGGAGAGGGGGACAAACGATGTTGACACACTGCTGTTTTTCTGTTCAAAGCTGACAGAATCTGGCAAAGTTTCTTAAGTTACTCGCATTGTTATATATGACTTATTTATCGTCTTTTACTGCGGTCACTTAAGTAAGAATTATGTGACTCATAATTTAACTTGTGCAAAAGAAAAAGGTACCAGTTTAATGGAGCCTGTAATACATTGTATGTTACGGCAAATATTAGAATAAATTATAAACAGATTCGCCGGCTAAACATAGTCTTCATCTTCATCTTCATGTCCTCAGAGGCGTGACAACAAGTCCGAAGCCTCCTTCGTTTGAAGTTAGCTGCAGTTGTCTATGGATTGCAGTAGCCATTTACCGTCAGGTGAACTCGCCATCACGTGTAACTTCGTTAGTCACTTCAGTTTTATAAAAAAATATTAAAAATACTCTGTATGTAAGTTTTATTATTAGTTGTTTCACTTTTTATTTTATTATTTTTTTTTCACATTTTAGTGTCCCTTATAATATTCCCTTGTAATTTCATGTGTCCCTTATAATTTCATAGTCACTACTTCTACTACTGCTACTACTTCTCATGAGTTTAAGATACAGGTACTGACAAAATATCAGCGCTATTGTTCAGTTCATTATTCATTGTTGAGTCAGATGCCTTTTTGTTACTATCTCCATTTTTTCCCTTACGGCAGCCATCAAAAGTGTGCTAGTTAACACGAATATCCACGGGATGATGCAAATTTGCTGCAGCTATATTAGTAGTATAGTTGTAGCACGAATAGATCGGCTCGACCAGGGAAGGACCACGCACTCACAGAATACCAGCGTAAAATAGCAGCTTAACACTGCTGTGTTTCGAATGGTGAGTGTAGGGAACCGGCGACCCTTTTTATTTGAAAAGAGGCATTCCATCTTAGTCCTCACGGGTGACAACGCATCTGCATTTTGATTCGCAAACGAGGATAAATGTAGATGTCTATGGGCACAGCAACCACTTACCATCAGGTGGACTGTGTGCACGTTGGTCACCCTATCCTATAAGAAAAAATCTGCGCATTATGTAGAAATATATACATCTGATGGAATAATGTATGTATATGTTAATTTGAATATAAAAAATAAAATTAAGATTGGCTGGCTAAATTAAGATTTCTTCGTAGGCTAATGTTCGACATAATGTTCATTTGCAAAAAAAACATATTTAGGTGAATAATATAAACATTTTTAAATATCGCCGCTTGGGAAGCAGTACTTTACCACTTTAGCCTTCTGACAACCAGCAACACCTGGTTGTTACCATGAATATATCGATCACAACTAAGTTTATCCATGTAGGTAATGTGTGTAGTTAAGTAATTTTGTATTTAATGCGATAATATGATTTTTTTATACAATAAGGGGACTAACAAGCACACAGTCTTGATCGTAAATGGATGGTGTAGCCCATAGACAACTAGATTTATCCTCGATTGAGAATCAAAATGCAGTTTCTTTGTCAACCCTAAGGACTATGATGGAATGCCTCGTACCCAGTAAAAACATGATTTATACGAGTATACACAATCAGCGATATTTTATAATATTTTATACATGGTAGAGCCATGCTGCAGCTATATTAGTAGTATAGTTGTAGCACGAATGGGTCGGCTCGACCGGGAAAGGACCACGCTCTCACAGAATACCAGCGTAAAATAGCAGCTTCATGCTGCTATGTTTCGTATGGTGAGTGTAGAGAACCGGAGACCCTTTTTACTTTAAAAGAGGCATTCTATCTTATTCCTCACGGGTGACAACGCATCTGCATTTTGATTCGCAAACGAGGATAAATGTAGATGTCTATGGGCCACAGCAACCACTTACCATCAGGTGGACTGTGAGCTCGTTTGTCACCCTATCCTATAAAAAAAAGGGTCTCCGGTTTTCCATAATATGCACAGTAGTGTTAAGCTGCTATTTTAAGCTGGTATTCTGTGAGAGCGTGGTCCTACTCCGTTCAAGCCGACCCATTCGTGCTACAACAATATTATAACTGCAGCGTGGCTCTACAACGTATAAATTGCTGATTGTGTGTATAAATCATGTTTCTACAATAAACAATTATTCAAATCATGTTAGTTCTTTTATTTTTCTATCGTTTTCATTTGCCACTAAATTTTGCTGATCGGTTCTGGCTTGAGCTTAGATTCTTGCATTAAGAAAGATAACTTACGCTTAAAATATTATTTTAAGAATAAATCGTAAACAATTTACGCTACTCAATTTAAAAAAGAATTACATGAACTCAATGGCTCCCAAAGAGATTAACGTGCCAATTTACGTGCCGTTTTCAGTAATAGTTAATGAGGCTTACTGACTGAAGCACTTGATGTGACAATATTTGTGCTTCCTAGCACTAGTCTACGATCTTATTTATGGATGGACACTGGAAAATGAAGTACCAGCCTCTAGTAAAGTAGCTTACGCTGATATCTATAAACCATACGGTCTTAAGGAGAGAAATAGTTAATGATTAAGACATGAATCAAAATAACCCCTGAAAATAAGTTGATCGCCACCATGTTGGTTCTATATTCATGTGAATAACTGTCGATAATGACTGTAAAATTATATAAGTCTAAAAAGTAATCCCGCTGGGCTTTTCGATGGTTCTTCCCAAGTCAGAAATATTATGTAATAATGTATATTGCGAAATTATTCTATCCTTTATTTTTTCAATAAGAACGATAAGCATCTATCTTTGTTGGGAGGCTTTTCCATAATCCTCACTCTTGGCAGGCGTGACAATCGATCCCCACGATTCTAGCCGCTAGTCTGTTTTTGTATTTTACGTCTGACGTAAACGAGATGGTTTATGTTTGTCTATCGGACGCCTAAAGATTTACTGCCATCACATGAGTAAAGAAACCGTACCGCTGCCGTGTCCCATAGTCGCCTCTTAAGACACCCACGGGACGGAATGTGGTGATGAATTACTTATTAGCGCCACCACTTATAACAAATATTTTAATGTCTTAAATTACGTTGTGCATACTCTTTACTGATGATGAGGTATTTCATCTTTAATACAAAGCGCGTTGGCAAATGGAATACCTCGTTTCCAGTAAAAAGATTCTTCAGTTCTCTACACACCATACGAAACACAAATACATTTAGTTACTATTTTACGTTGGTATTCTATGAGAGGGTGGTCATTCCCTGGTCGAGCCGACCCATTCTCGACAAAAACATAATATAGCTGCAGCATGGCTTTACCGCCTATAATTGTCTTCTAGTAACATACAAATGCAAAAACATACATCATTTTATTTTTTGTATGTATATATGTCGAGTATTTAAAACAATAAAATAATCAAACTATTATTCAGAATATGTTAGTCATTGACACACAGTGCGGTCGACGAGTGTGGCATATGTAAGTAACACTTCGTCACAATTACCTTGCCGTGTATAAATTACTTTCAATATTGGCAAGCGGCAACGTAATTGGTAACACTGGTGTTTCTATCGCTGAGATTGATTAACTGTAACACATTTGCGTTTGCATACACACATACATATATATATATATATATATATATATATATATATATATATACATAGTCCATCTGATGGTAAGTAGATGCTGTGGCCAATGTTGCTACTTTACGTTGGTATTCTGTGAGAGTGTGGTCCTTCCCCGGTTAAGACGACCCATTCGCGTTAATGTAGCTGCAGCATTGTTCTACTACGTAGGACAATGGGATGCAATCCAGGGGATTAGCGGCAGCGTCTTCTTATTAACAAGTGAAAAAGATATATACAGCGGTTGCCAACGCGCTTGCCAAGCGTGGCAACTCTGACAAATACAACCTGTATGAGGCAAAACAGCAGTGGCAGTGAAGCAGTGCAATTTTGATAGGCTATGATGATGAATGATAATGATCATTACCACCACACGTTACGTTAACTGTCACAAAAATGTCACTTAGTGAAAAGCTGCCATTAGTTATTGCTATAAGCTGAAACAGACTTCCTCACACAATGAATAGACTACGGATGATCAACGTACGTCAGATTGCTATCTTATACCCTACCTTATATGCCAGGTACAGAGAATTATGTACGTAATTTAGCAACCATGATTAAGGCGTACGTCTAGCTTGTGCAAATTTCCTTTGTTTCGAGTAAACAAATTACCATTGCTCTATGCATTGCACTATGTCAAACTTAAGTGACGTTTGAATACAATTCGGAAGAATATCTACAAAATTAAAATACTCTACAGTAAATGATATTCAAGGACAATGTTAAAACTCGAACCAACATATATTTGACAATTACCAAAATTCTCATCCTTAATTATGCATTAGATAACAGTGGTAGAGCCACGCGGCAGCTTTTGCTGTCGCACGGATGGGCCGGCTCGAACCGGGGTAGTACCACGACCTCACAGAAAACCAGCGTGAAGTAGAGGTTTACTTCTGCGTTTCGCTTAGTGAGTGTAGGTGGCCGGAGGCCCTTTTTACTGGAAATGAGGCATTCCATCTTAGTCCTCACGGGTGACAACGCATCTACATTTTGATTTGTAATGGAGGATAGATGTAGATGTCTATGGGCCACAGCAACCACTTACCATCAGGTGGACTGTGTGCTCGTTTGTCACCCTTATCCTATAAAAAAAAAACATTCATTAGATTAGCTTCATTCATAAAATGAAAACATTCATTAGATACCTATTTTTAATACTATTGTGCTGCGTTTATGGCCTCCTGTGATTTGGCCAATTGCACAATACCTTCACTCACACATTTCAAAAGTTGTCATAAACTCAAATATATTATGAAAACGTTTATATTTTAAAATATATCTTAGATTAATATATGCCACAAGGAACTGGGGTAGAGCTATTTTCATTTAAAATAACAATACTATTGTCATCTCATTGGCAAATCCGCATTGTGCCACGCAAAAAAAAGTCAATAACGTTGACAGATGACAACAAGTCAAAATAGATAGACATCAGACGTGCTATTGTTTTGGTTTCGTTTGAAAAAATACATTTCTGTAAATGTTTTAGGAATCTAAGTGCACTCTGTAGTTGGTTTGTTATGCGGTAAGTTTATATAAATTACGAACAACGGCTTGAACAATGGATATCGATACTCTTCTTTAGCGACCTTTTTCTTTATTCTTTTATAATGTCATTGAAATATTTTTATAACATTAATTAATTGTGTAATCTAATATAACTAACAGCTTTATTTCGACGGGTCCAACGTAAACTGGTGTAACTCGCAAATTGGCAAAAAGCACAAGTAGCACCGCCCCAATTTCGACGGAAACAAAGGCTTTCTCATATATATTTCCACATACGCAAGGCAAAATGGCAGATCGTACTCTTCTGTCTTCCGTGCAATTTGCAAAAATGTAGGTATGTGGTCTATGATACTAAAGCCTCTTCAGAAACCGACTTGTTCAGGGGGCAGGAAGTCGTTGAGTCTACGTGCGAGACGATTCAAAATGACTCGAAAACAGCACGTAGACGCGGCTCAGAAGTGAAATCGGTCTGTAGTTCTTCAAGAGAGCGTTGTCACCTTTCTTGAAAAACAAGACCACCGCACTTCTGCTCCACGGCTCTGGAGTAGTCCCTCCATGAAGGACGGAATTAAAGAGTTTCTGAAGGACTTCAAGTACCGGTTTTCCACCCGATTTCAGAAGCTGCGCTGTAATTCCATTCTCGCCTGGGGCCTTGTCGTTTTTAAGGTGCTAGGGAGCCATTCTAATCTCGCTCAGACTGACGTCCGAGATATCATCGGAATAGTGTTGAATAAGACTTGCTCTTGAATGGTTACTCACACTTGCGTGTGGCTCCAACAATGATGTGTACAGCTTCCCATAAAAACTCTTAATTTCACTCAAAATCTCAGATGTCCGGTAAACTTGAATGTCTTTAACTTTGAAAGTTGGTACTTTCTCTGGCAAAGACTTTAGAGCCTTTGTTCCGCTCGATTGCTTCTTCAATACATGCTGTATTGAAGTTGCGTCAGTCCCGCCGCATGCATTTGGAGATCTGTTTGTTCAGTTGCCTGTATGCTGTCAAATCTGTTGAAGACTGCAGACTCATTTTACGTCTAACAGCCATGAGAATAAGAGTGTGATCGTAGAGTTTTTGAATTCTTCTGCGATGGGTCTTGCAGAATTTGGCTTCGACCGCATGGACAGTTTCCACGAGCCTGTCCTTCATATCGTCCACTGAATTGCAGTTTTCTAGGCACTGAAAAACGGTTTTGTAGCTTGAGCTGAAAGTTTTCAGGACTTTATAATAGAATATAAGGGAGATGGAGCGTCGACTTCATTAGACGAAACCTCTCCAACTTATCGTTTGGATTCAGTGTGCTTCTAACCATTCATTCGGTGATCACTGCCGGTTTTCACCCTCGCGATCACTGAAACATTACTGAACAGTTGTCGAATCGTCAGGGTTCGACCAGGTCCACTTCCTATGGGGCCGCTTCTGGAAGAAAGAGTTCATCATAAAGAGTCCCTCTTTCTCCATAAAGTCGGCCAGCTGCTGGCTCTAGTGGCTCTAGTTTTGCATTGAAGTCTCCCATTAACACCGTATAGTGGGTTTTGGAGGAATTCATTCCTTTAGAGTTGTCCTCATACGTTTCCTCTACCTCCTCATCGGGATGTGCCGAGGTTGGTACGTAAAACTGTATGACCTTAAAGGAATACTGCTTGGTGATTCTGAGTATAAGGTACGCAACCCTCGTCAACACACTCGAAATCTTTACAACGTTGTTAACGAGAGACTTGTGAACAATAAACACCTCCTTGGGACAGATAGTCGCACTCTCAGTGATAGAACAAGTTGCTGGATTCGAGGGTTACCGTGTCCTCCTCCCCTCTACGGACCGCGGATAATCCTATAATATGCCAGTGTATCCAGCTCCAGGATCTTATCGTCAGTCCTCAGTGTGCGTGCGTTGTATGTTGCCAGATCGAGTCGTCTTAGGTTGCAAACGAACCTCCACCGGAGATGTTTAGTACCCCGAGCTCTACCGTTACCATGTTCGCCACCGTAGCCATGAATAGCGGGCCCGCCGGGGACTGGGGGCGTCTCTTCATAACTTTCATCATGAGGGTTTTTTTTAAATATCCAAAATTAAAGATATTTTTTTAAAAAAGTAATTTTTTTCAAATATCGAACTGAGGTGTCAAATGGTTCCCCTGACTAGAGGAAACAGTTGTTAAAGTATCTCCGTAGGTAATGTGTATCATCTCTGTTAATCATAATACTAGATCCTTCGCATCTCCGATGCTGGTCTTGTACTTGGCTGGGTATTTACAGTGTGATGGCTGTAAAATGTGTAATTCTTCATCTATCGCACATAATCAAATATTTCTGGCTGTTATCGACATGAAAGACATGAGACGCGGTAATGAATTTCATTACGTCATCAATATGAAAAAAAAATAATATCTTCCAGACCGAAATTCGGACATGGTGACCAGTCTCAACAGAGACTAGCCATTTTCGCAGGACAGGATTATAGTGCCCGAGTGTATGCGCAAGCACAGGTGCACTCTCTATTCCCTCACTCTCATAGTCCGATGGGACGGTTATTCGACACGACCATCGCCTTTACGTGCTTACCGAGGCACGAGGGTGAAATACCTCAAACACTCTGACACTAAGCTGCTACTGAGAACTTCTTCACACAAAGACCAAATAAATAATTTTGGCCCGCACCAGGATTTGAACCCAGGACCTCATGATCAGCAGTTTACGACCACTAGACCAACGACGTAGTCAAAAAAGAAAATAAGGAGGTAGGTATTAACAATGCTGTGCTACAAGGCCACCACTCGTGAAACTTTCTTCCCCATTGGCTATCAGTTCTTGTTGTATGTTCTACTAGTTGTTCCCCGCGACTTCGCCCGCGGTAATTTCGGGTTTTATTTATTTTGCACGGAACCCTAATAGGTTTTCTATAATAAAAGTTGCCTAAGTTATACCTTATTATATCAGTTTATAAGAATATCCATCTACTACCCCATACTATCCCGTGAGTGTCCTAAGAGGCGACAGAGAGAAACAAATCAGGATATTGGCAGCAGCGTCTTCCAAATAACGACATAAAATAAAAGACTGCGGATGCCGATCCCCTTGCCAAGCGTGGCATTCCCCCTATGAGGCAATCTCCGGAAAAGGCCTATGTTCAGACTTTAATAGGCTATAATGGTAACGGTAACGGATGGTACTTATGTAAACAGACACCTAGTAAGAAAAGGAATCGTTCAATCTAGTAAAATAACATTTGGTAACAAAGAATATGAAATATAAACCTCTATATCAATGCATATTACACTTTTAATATTTTAATATATCCAAAACATGTATTAATTTAAAACGGTAAGCTTAAATTACACACAAACAATACGTTTCAAGTTGGCAGCCACTTTGTTTGAATTTTCATTTCGTCGGATTGCGACCAGTGTCTGCCCGTCAGTGATAAAATTTATTTTATTTTTAATCATAGCTACAATTTATTAAAATTATGATCAAAGGCCTTTTTCCTTTGTGGATCGTTCAAAAAAAAGTGAGAATGCGGTAAAAACTCTTTGTAATATAAAAAGTAAATACTGGCTGGTAACGCGGGAACATCTGTAAGATAAAATAAGGAGGAAAAAAAAACTAATTTGAACTGATTTTTCTACCGACAACAGAAAGAGGTCTGTACTCAATTTGACAATTATTTTTTATGTGTGCCATAACTTCTTTTTTGGTGAACCGATTTCGATGATTATTTTTTTATTTGAAAGCTGGTGCTTCACAAGTGGTCCCATACATATATATTGATCAAGGTCTGACTAATAGTTTTTGAGTTATTCTTAATAATTTATATTGTAATTGGTTGTAAAACATTTTTAATTTTGAATTATTTCCTCTTTATTTTGGCGCAAAAGGTCACTAACAAAAATTTTACATTTTTGTTAATGACCTTTTCATTGAATCATCTTTAAGATGATTCAATGGAAAGATACTCTAAGAAAATATTAGATTAGGGCCACTTTATAGCGAGTATTCACAGACAAGGGAATTGCTCTCAATAAGGCCGGATGGACGAAATTACTTTTCATCCGTATATCTTTGTATAGAGAATTATATCAACATTTTGGCACGTCACAATCAAGAAGTCTATGAAAATTACATAAACACAATTTCTATTTTGTTACTACATATTGTATACGGTATATAGATACATATGTTAGAAAAGCTCTCCTGGACCTATCAAAAGTCCACTGCTAAACATAGGCCTCCTCCAAGGAATGCCACAAAGCACGGTTCTGAGCCAACAGCGTCCATCGACTTCCTACATGTCTTACCAGGTCGTCACTCTATCTACACTTCGTCTACCAACACGAGGCGACTCGAGAACCAAGTGGTTAATAGTTCATTATTTATAATGCCCGGGTAATATATATAATATAATACGATAAGGCAATGTGATGAAACTTGTTGAAATAATTAAATTTATCGGGCTTTATGAATAAAGTTACTTATTGGACAGAGTAATAAAAAGATAAGTTAGGATAGATTTTTATTGATGTCACATATTTCACACTTCAACAAAGTTTTTCAAAAAAGGTTTTTCAGCAAAGGTATTTTTTGTTTTTAACGCATAGGATACTTTAAATATATATACAGAAAGTCCCAAAAGTCGACGTCAAGCCGGAATGGAGTGATAGGACAAATCATAATAGTTACTAGAAAAATATAAAAAAAATCTTAGTCATCTATTTTTAAATTACAGCAATTTCTGTTTTTTTTTTTTTAAATGTACATAACCTGTGATGGTTTTTAGCTCCTTTAGCTACAAATATTTACTTTTTTTTTCGATTTTTTTTGTGTAATCTTGGGTAGTGCTTGTGTAACCTGTTGTTTTTAATTCTTTGCTAACTGCTCCAATTTGGAAGAAAATGTCACACTTATCCATATCAAGAATGAAAAATTAATACTTCGCCCAACTTTAACTGACTGTACTGAAAAAAAAATGTACTACGCCAGTTTAGCAAGTAACGTTAAAATTAGACGCATTTAATAAGGGTTCTAAAATGGTATAGCACTTGCTACATTATTTCTTAAATTACAGACGAAAATTTTTTCAAGAACCTCAGCTTAAAAAGATCTTATTACTAAAAATGATTTTAGTGTAACCAAAGCTTGCCTTGAGCGTAACTAAGATTCCAATTTTAGCGAGAGGAAGTATCATTTCATGAAGTGTGAATAAGACAGATGGTGACGCATTCGTGTCATACTTTTTCTTAAATTTAGGATGAATTTTCCTTAAGTTTAAAATTAAACAACAATTATTTGGATGCTGAGATTTTTTTTACAAAAGATGTTCAAATTGCTTTCCTTCAGCTGCAATACGTCGAGCTTGTATCTTCTTAAAAAGACCGGGTTATCTATCACACGGGCTAATCTTCCGTTGTTAACAAATTCAGCTGCTTCCGTAATTCTTAGCCGAACCACAGCTAAATTTTCAATTGGCTTTAAATAAACTTTCTCTTTCACTGCTCACTACTGCACTGCAAAGTAAACGAGAAATGTTGATTTCTAATCATAAAAATGCAATATAAATTAAATAATTAAATTTTAAGAATATTTTTTTCTTCAAGCTGTGCCTCAAGTCTCCAAAACGCTATCAGCCATTACGTCGTGACTTCAATTTTATCTAGGTATGATTTTTTCGACTTTTTTCATGAGTTTTTGAAGATTACGTTTTTACATGTTATGGAAGCAAGAAAAAAATGTTAAAAAATATTTTGAGTCGTAAATCGGTTTTTCTTGATGGATTGTATATAGGATATCCGTTTTATACTACACAGATTATTTTTTTGATGTACTTAATTAAGGATATCCGTTCTCATACATATAAACATATACATATAAATCATATACATATAAATTTATTCAAAACTAGCTGTGCCCCGCGGTTTCACCCGCGTATATCACGCATCTGCGCCTTGCGACATGCGAACTTCGAGAGAGAGACATCACGACGGACGGTTGCTAATTTAACAAAGATTTAAAAAGTGAAATATGTTACTAAAATTACATGGTTAACATAATTGGTGGTGATTTGTGCATGGTACATGTATACGAATAATGTGGCCTAGTTTGTATCGGTGTTACTATTTCATATTTTAACATGAAAAAGTAGTAGTTATTGTGACATAACTGTAATAGTTAAACATATGGTATCGCAGGCTTTTTTGTAGATATTGATATTCTCTATAAAAATGAAGTACATTAATTTGCCCTATTATCAATAGTTTCCGCAGCGTACGCGATATAAGGATTCTTTTTGGTATTTTTTTCACACCTTGGGTTACATTAACGAAGTTTTCATACGGATCCCTTACTTTTTTGAAAATATTACATTGCCTATGTTCATCAGGAACAATGTGAGATTTTAATGATGAAAGAATTATTCAAATCGGTTCAGTAGTTTCGGAGCCTATTCAATTCAAACAAACAAACAAACAAATTTTTCCTCTTTATAATAGTATATAGTGTAGAAGTGTAGATGTAGATGTAGATGTAGATGTAGATGTAGATGTAGATGTAGATGCATGATACAGGTACTGATACGAATAATGTCTAGGCCACATTATTCGTATCAGTACGTACTCGTATTAGTAGAATTTGTACCGGCGTTACTATTTCACATTTTAACATGAAAAAGTAGTTATTGTGACATAACTGTAATAGTTATACATATGGTATCGCAGACTTTTTAGTAGAGATTAATATCCTCTATAAAAGTGAAGTACATTACTTTGCTCTATTATCAATAGTTTCCGCAGCGTACGCGATATAAGGATTCTTTTTGGTATTTTTTTCACACCTTGGGTTACATTAACGAAGTTTTCATACGGATCCCTTACTTTTTGAAAATATTGCATAGCCTATGTTCATCAGGAATAATGTGAGATTTTAATGGTGAAAGAATTTTTCAAATCGGACCAGTAGTTTCGGAGCCTATTCAATTCAAACAAACAAACAAACAAATCTTTCCTCTTTATAATAGTAGTGTAGATGTAGATGCATGATACAGGTACTGATACGAATAATTTCTAGGCCACATTATTCGTATCAGTACGTACTCGTATTAGTAGTATTTGTACCGGCGTTACTATTTCACATTTTAACATGAAAAAGTAGTTATTGTGACATAACTGTAATAGTTATACATATGGTATCGCAGACTTTTTTGTAGATATTAATATAATCTATAAAAGTGAAGTACATTACTTTGCTCTATTATCAATAGTTTCTGAAGCGTACGCGATATAAAGATTTTTTTTGGTATTTTTTTTACACCTTGGGTTACATTAACGAAGTTTTCATACGGATCCCTAACTTTTTTGAAAATATTACATAGCCTATGTTCATCAGGAATAATGTGAGATTTTAATGATGAAAGAATTTTTCAAATCGGACCAGTAGTTTCGGAGCCTATTCAATTCAAACAAACAAACAAATCTTTCCTCTTTATAATAGTAGTGTAGATTAACAGTTTTTGTATTTTAATTGCTACATAATTTAAAATCTAATAAAATAGAAACAAATGCTACGTTTATTATCAGTCCTAAGAATGCCTTTTTGATTAAAGAACTAATAAAGAAAAATATACATATAACGCCCTAAAATATACATATAACGCCATAAACTCACAAACGTAACATAAATTTTTCATAATTAAGAAGAATTAACTTATTATATTATGAAATAAGTAAGAAAAAGGATATTATCAACTGCCCGTTATTGTGCATTGTCTTCGTGTAATTTAACTTTATTCAGTGTTATGTTTATGCTTTTTAGGACGTTCTATGGGTTATTATTATTATTATTCTATGCCCTTCAGAACGTAACACAAATAGGTAAAATGGCCCGCCCCGACGAACTCCTAGGCACAAAAGGAATACCTACCTCGCACCTGAAATAAATTAAAATTTCTCTTTGTCCATCCACCCAGCCATTACAGCCTGTAAAAGTCTACCGCTGAATATAAGCCTCCCCCATCGAGTGCCTCATAGGGGGGACTTTGCTAATGTCATGATGCTCAGCAATTACCCTTTTAAAATTTTTAATTTGTTATTAGATAGATGCTGCTGTCCACCTTCTGCTACAGTTTCTCTTGGACGCCTCTTATGACCCCCCCAGGACGACATACATAAGTGGATATTCTTACACCGCCACTACACGGTTAACTGTCCCCTCCGTAATAAAAACTATTTTAACTTAAAATAAAAACAAGAAGAAATAATGTTTTCTTGAGACAAAAAAATTCTTCCACGGAATAAAAACAAATTATTTTGAAAATATAATAAAAACGAAAGAATATAAATTTATATCAAAAGAAGTTTTCAGAAATAAGATTGATAAACATAAACAAACTCATCTAATATTTAGTTAAATGACTTGCTAGTGGATCCCTATCTTGATAAAACATCTTTTTAAAGGAGAATCTCCTTCAAAGAGTAATTAGTTAATGGGGTCGTTCCGTACTGTCCGCTTGCTTATCTTGATAAAGCTCGAAAAATGATTTTACGGTTACATAAATGAGGAGAGTTCAAAACAGTCGTGTACGCAGAAATATTTAACTGATGTTATATAATAAAAGTTTATTTTATTTTATAAATTCTGTCAAATATTTTTCAGTTTTATATTATACTTTATATTTACATAAATATATGTATGTAATGTAATAGATAAGAATAAACCGTAATCGTAAAAAAGACCTCTGCCTTGGGAAGTACAAGGAATAATATCAGCGGGATTTAAAATAATATTAAAATACTATATTATGTTGTACAATTCAATATGAAAACATTTAGAAACAGCATGGTAGCGATCACCGCATACCCCGGGACGTTTATAAAACATGTACTCTTTAGTAATATAATAAATCTTATTAAAAATGTTGCTTAGTAAATATTTTCAGCCTTAATTTAAAAGGAGAATCTCCTTCAAAGAACAATTAGTTAATGGGGTTGTTCCGTACTGTCCGCTTGCTTATCTTGATAAAGGTCGAAAAATAATACGGTTACATATACATAAATGAGGAAAGTTCAAAATAGTCGTTTCATTTTTTAAATTAAGGTGCATATTTTCTGAAACTTTGTTGTAAAAGCGTATACATTGCTCTATGAAGGAATCGCTGACCCTTTTGATTCGAGTGACTGGTATAACTATTTTCAGAATGTAGGTCACTATTTTTATTTAAAATATTTTTGATTTTGTGTAGATGAAATAAATTACATACTACAAAAATTTTCGTAAATATACTGAAGTAAATGTATTTGTAATTCTATAAATTTTTCTCTACTTCTTCTGACCTAAGTTATAAGTTGCTCTTTTGGCTTGTGTAAAACAGATATAGTATCGATGTTAGTCATTAGTCATTACCTTATAGAATCTTAGAAAAACAGAGATAATTTCGATGTAAGTTAGTACCGAATAGCAAGGTTGCATATGACATTCTAGCATTAGTTTAGTTGCATAAAATAATCTAGCTGTCTCAACACCATGTAAGGTTTTCTGTTTTTTTGACACTATATACTGCTGAACTAAGTTTGCTAGATAGCTAAATATGAAGGCTCGAATTGAAGCTTAGTGGGGTGTTGACCTAAATTTTACTACAGTTATATTAATAGTATAGTTGTAGCACGATTAGGTCGGCTGAACTATAGAAGGATCACGCTCTCACAGAATACCTGCGTAAAATAGCAGCTTAACACTGCTGTGTTTCGTATGGTGAGTGTAGAGAACCGGAGGTACCCTTTTTACTGGAAAATAGGCATTCCATCTTAGTCCTCACATGTGACAACGCATCTGCAATTTGATTCGCAAACTTGGATAAATGTAGATGTCTATGGGCCACAGCAACCACTTACCATCAGGTGGACTATGTGCTCGATTGTCATCCAATCCTATAAAAAATAAATATAGATGTGACGTATAATGCTAATGTCTCAGAGTAAAATAAAATGTGAATAAAACTACTCCTTCTTTCAACAAAACCAAAAAGATAAAAAAGAGAAGAGTGCACCCTGTTAATGGTAGTGCACCCTGATATTAAATAGATTCCGAATGTAAGGAACATGACAAGCAAGAACACATTTCACTTCTACGAACGTTCTGCGAAGGAAATCGCAGGTCCATATTTCCATGCATAGTTCGCTTTTATATGGATCGAGTCCTTCATTTATTTTTGCTGTAGATTTTGTAATGTAGACTTTTTTACATAGGTGGGGTGTACACACTCCGCACAAACTCCGAATGTTGGAGGAACCCATCCTTCTGTTGTCAGCGAGTTCATTGAACTCAGCCGTGTATTGTAGCGAGGCTACTACTGACCACTCCCATTCTACCACCTGAAGGATGCTACTCGACACTGTGGGGCGTAGCGTGAAGCATTTTTAAAATATTCGTGAAAATAGTTGGCGGTCAAAAATATTTTACCTTACATCTATCTTTCTTATATATTTATGACTTTAAATATAGAAGAATAGCAAAATTTTAACTTACAACCATTTTCCTAAAGATAGCATTAGTTTCTTTCGACCCTCGTTTTCTCCATTTGCAGTAAATTTTAATATAGACTAGGTCATAAAAGCGACCGTAAGCAATCCAATGTCAATGAATGTGTAGTAGTGCCTATGAATAATTCAAGATGTGGTTTCTAATGTTATATATTGCATGGCTTCATTTTAGAAATACAATTTTTTTCACTAACACATAAGTTCTTTTTTCTACCGACTTCAAAAACTACGTGTGTTACCTCATAACTTTTTTCTGTGTGAAACGATTTCAATTATTTTTTTTTCTTGAAATCTGGTGCTTTTCATGTGGTTCCATATAAATTTGATCAAGTGCTGACGGATTTTTGGGTTATTACAAAAATTTTTATTTTCCATCTGATGGTAAGTGGATGCTGTATAGCTGTATGCTGTATGCTATCCTATACACACTATATCTATCCTCGATTCAGAACCAAAATGCAGATGCGTTATCACCCCTGAGGACTAAGATGGAATGCTCGTTTCCAGTAAAAACCCAAGTAGCACACAAGTAAAATAAGCAGATATTGTATCGCTCTCTTGCTGTATAACAGCTGTATAAGGAAGTTTGTATATGTGTTGACCCGTATAGAACAGATTATTATATTTCTTTAAAAACAGAGCGATAAAGTAGCTATTTAGTAGTGAAGATAATGGCTTTGGCGATGAAAGATGGGTTTGTAGAGCTTTTGTATAGGCCTTGGATATAAATTCGAATTATAAATATACTTATTAACACTATGAAATCTAAAAAAGGAATAACGAAGATAAAAGCGCTTCAATTGAGTTATAAATATTGATTGCATTTAGCACTCTAAGTAGTACTACGTAGTCCACAACTTTACAATAAATATATGAGAATCTTAATAGTACAATTATAGGTCTACAGAAACACCAACAGCGGTATATTTGTTAAAAATAGCGTCTAAATGTAGCAACTGTCTGCATTAGGCATGCTAATGATATTTTAATCTATCCTGTATTACCATCAATACTGTAGAATATGTAGATGGACAAATAGAAAGTGGATGCTGTGGCGCATAAACCCCCTTGAGGTTACCCCCGAGTTGTAAGATGAAATACATCGTTAGCAATAAAAAACGGTCTCTGGTTATCTTGACTCACCATACGAAATATAGCAGCATTATTCTAGTGTTTCTCGCTGGTATTCTGTGAGAAGTAAATACATAAGGAGGACATCATACGGTGCAAACAAAGTAATATCCGTTTTTTATAGAAATAAAATAAATCCTTTGGGAAAGGAATTGCAATAAATCTCACTTTAATTCGAAATTCGTATTTCCCTGCCAAATTTATGGAAATTTCTGGGTTAAATTATCATTACTTGAATGTTGGATTCGTGGTTTATCTAGGCGGCAGATAAGTTCCGACGGTTGCGCTGAACCACTTTTCCAATGACAGCGTCAATGAGAAGTGCTTCCTTGGTTCCGAACCAAGGAAGCACTCCTCATTGACGCTGTCATTGGAAAAGTGCTTCAGCGCTAACACCGCCCCGACATCTATTTTGAGCGCGCGACATCACATGACTTGAGTCCAGGTGACGAGTGATTCTCGCGCTCAAAATATATGTTAGTGTCTTATATATGGTAGGTAGACACGTTATGGGACGGTATTTGCTTGGGTCTGTGGTATCTTGGTCTTTAGGAACCAAATAAGTGATCCCAGTAGTAAAAAGGGGGAACGACTTCTGGTCGAGAGCCTCTTGAAACTGTCGGGCGAGCACAGCGTGACACACCACGAACCCCTTCAGTCAGTAAAGATGCAGTCCGTCGAGCTCCAGGCTTTTCCACTTCGTGGCACTTCGGACTGCCGACGTCATAAAAGAAACCTACTGTCAAAATTTCAAGTTTATAACTCAGAGAATTAGGCTGTGCTTTGATTGATCTGTCAGTCAGTCAGGACAAGTCTTTTTCAAGTATAGATAGTCGTTGCTACATACGTGCAGCGATGTGCGCTTGCACATTACCTCGCAGGGTCACCCAGCATTGGTGCGCTTGACACATCGCCGCGTGTGTTGCATCCCCTGTCCGCTCTAATCAAAGAGCAAAACCGGGAGCAACGACAAGCCTGTTAAGGCCCATCTTGTAGGACATTTATCCCCGGGCGTTTCTAGTCCTAATGGAAACATGGGTATACCCATCCCCGGAAAGTTTTGGTCCGCGGCAGTTTCCCGCTACCACCCATTTCTGGGTGGCGTTCCCCTATCCACCACCTGGGGACGCACCCGATGGGAGCTCTGGCAACTCCACACGGGTCCTAGCCTAACCTAACCTCATCAATATTTTTAAAATAACTTGGGATACAGATAATCTCAAATGAAAATTAATTATAAGCCTCTGACCTAATTGTACTCGTAATAAAACAGCCTTTAGGAAGCAATCGGAATTACCCCAGAATATTTTACAATATCCCTGTATCATAAGAAAAATAGCAGTCAAGTTTTAAAACCAGTAATTGAAAAGACTAAGCATGTTATCTGGAACATATTAACATAAATAAAAATGATATTTACTCAAATAAACACAGGTCAAATAATTTAATTGCCAATTGAAACTTACTCCATGTAATTTATCAAAATGTATAAACCCCGTCATGTCTCAAGTTTCAGTCGATATTACCCTAATACATCCAATTACTTTGGCGTTTGTTTACTGTTTACTATCCCTAATTAAAAAAAAATAAAACGCAATGAAATGTGAAACAGCTAGTGTTAGTGTCGTTCGAACTTCGAACTACGAGTACTCGTAGTCATAAAATATTCGAATGGGCGAGCTGCCAATTATTATCTTGTGTTGACTTATTCTCCCATTTTTATGTTATATATTAAGGGCGGAGCGTAGTGCATCCCTATTATTCTCCCCATTTGCAATTCTTTATCAATTGAAGGGTATACGGAAAGGAAGATCATGGTCAATTTATTCCTGATATTGAGTTAATAATGCCATCTAGTAGAAAATTCAAAAAGCTTTTTGGCTGTAGATCTGAAAATGTTAAATTCGATTAGTGTACAAATGGGATTCAAACATATTAGTAGTTACTGATTCTGATAATTCACATAATGGGAAATACAGGGTTTCTCTTACATGTATTTTTGGAAGTGTGGCAGAAGAAGCACGAGAGTAGAATAAATGCTATAGAAATGCGGTCATTAAGGAGTATGTTAGGGATGAATCTGAATGACAGAGTGAGAAATTGTTTAATAAGAGAAGAGTGTGGTTTGCAAGATGATGTTGTGACCAGGATTAAGAAAGGAATGTTTCGGTGGTTTGGCCATGTAGAAAGAATGAATGAGGAAAGAGTGACAAAGCAAATTTATGTTGCAGAGGTGAACGGCATAGTCGGGAAGGGTCGCCCTAGGCGAATAACTGACGAGCGTGAATGCGTAGGTATATGGATGTGGAGGAAGCGAGAGAGGTGTATCAGGATCGTGCTAAATGGAAGTCCATAATCTCTGCCTACCCCTCTGGGTGACAGGCGTGAGTGTTTATATTTTTTTTTTGGAAGTATCCACGATTTGCTAAACAATTACTGGTAAAATATGAGTCGCAATAATATTTTCTATGGATTGAATTTTTTAAAGTTGATTATCCTTTATACATCTCACTGCTGGTCACAGACCATGTTAATATCTCCGTACAGCCCGTCAACAAAACGTTCTCATTACGTTGATCTAATGCAATATTTTTCGTTTTAAAGTTACTATATTAAGGTGCTTCATCTGAATACATAATATCAGGTAAAACTTGTGGGAGTATGTTAGTTATTTGAACAAGAAATATTTTAATTATTTTAAAAAGAGCATTACCTTTAAAACTAAATGGAATCATAAATTAATTATTGATCCGAGGCACGTGTTAAGCTCGAGTCCGAAGGTAAAACAGGCAGTATTTACGAGAGTCGAGTGCCACCTACGTTCTTATCTCTAGCGCGGGAAATGATGCGTGATACGAGAAGCCCGCGTGTGAATTAACAGGGTGCACTTATAAATATAACACTAATTGTTTTACATATTAGAGACGTATTGAATACAATGTACCATTATTGACTACTTTTAAGTACTAACTAAATCAGGGTTTTAAGATATAAAATTAGCTACAATTTTTAATATTAAATAGGGTCAAGTACTGAGCTGTATGTGGTATGTAGCAAACTCAATGGAGGTGCCAATTTAGAAAAATATGAACTTAAGTTTAAAAGAGTAGCAATTGTCATTGTAAAATAAGTATAACTATTTTATTTCCTTTAAATTCTTTTAAATTTCTTCCTCGCAATTTATGTTTGATCTGCAAGTGGTAAAACGTTGGAGTGAAATTAAGTCTAAAGTTCATATTCATTGTTAAAGACACATTTTTTCGGACAGTAAAATAGTTTTTTTTTTGACAAGAGGTGTAGTCCCGTCAAATAAGGTCTGAAATTCAAATTTTTCACTTAACTTTGCATTTTTGATGATACAAAAATAATGTGTTAAGATTTTCGTATCTGCAACCCGCGGCAAGGGTTTAAAAATATTTGTCAAAATTGTTTTTTCGTAATTGCTCGAAAAACGTAAATATTAGACAAAAACGTTCTAATAAAAATGTGTAGAGCACATGTGTAGGTTTTTCTCCGGTCAAAATTAACCGAGTTAGTGAGTTTTTTTTTTTTTTTCAAGCTAACTTTGTTCAAGGCGTATTGTCAATCCTTTTACACGTGCAGTCTGTGGACTGACTATACGCGGCGGGCCTACAGTGCTCTGCGTGTTCAGTACAACAATGTGCTGAGGGTGATGTTGAGGAAGCCTCCACACTGCAGTGCGTCGGCCATGTTTGCGGATGCTCGTGTGGACGACTTCTACGCGATCATGCGCAAGCGTGCCGCGTCCATGATGAGCAGGCTATTGAGGAGCTCCAACACCCTTCTCAGCGCATTGGCTGTGAAGCTGGATTGCCCGCTCTGGAGGGCTTGGAATGTTGCACACACCAGCACGAGGAGAATTCCACCTGGAGTTCGCTATGTGAGGCTGGGGGTAGGTTAAGCTACTAATATAGGATAAGTAATTTTTTGACTAACATTTTAATATTAACTTCTATTTTATTTTATACTAACATTAGGCTAAGTAAGTTTTACTAACAATCTATGACTATTGTTGGTCGAAATAAAGGATTTATTTATTATTATTTATTATTAAGTGATTTGAACGTATAAAAAATTCGTAGGTAGTAGAAAAATAAGCGAATTTCATTTTTTAAACTGCTTAAGAAATCTAATCTTTAATTTTAGGGATTCAGATTTTTTTTATTGTTTAAAAATATAAACCAATTTTATACCAGCATAAATTCACACCTGCCGAAATATACCAGGTAATTTATTTTTATTTTATATTACGAAGGAATCTAAATATTGTAAAAAATATGTAAATAATTCATTAATTTTTAAGCATTCAAATATCAATTTGAAAATTTCAAATTCTTATATTTTTTTTAATTTATTCGACTGGATCATACTTGACGATCGAATTCTTCACGTACGCATAAACTAACAGTTAAACGCTTTTAAGCGAAGCACATTCAGTTTGCCGCAGTTTAAATATTTTTATTATTTTAAATATAATTCACATGTTCATCATACACTAAAAAACCGTGAATACTTTTTTGGGAAGTATGTGATTTTAATATATTTTATTAATTCTACGCTTGACACGGTTGTTTTTCTTTATTTTGGTAATGTTTTTAAAGAAACTAATAATTATCAAGAAAAACACCCCATTTGAAAAACATTGGTCGTAAAAGAATGCAACATTAAGTAAATATAGCTTTGAGTAAAATATAAGCCGAAAGCATAGGACTGTATTAGACGCCTTTTTATCGATAGAAATAGAACTAAAACAGGTATAAATAAACACTTTTTTACTCATGTTTTACAAAATAAATATCTATATCTTTATAACTGATGCACTATTATCAATAACATTTTAAAAGATTCAATTCGAAAGCGGACAGCTGCCAGAAATGCAAGGTAAAGCTGTCTCAAAATATAAGAAAAAGCTGAAAAATTGAATACATTATATTACAAAATTGTTTCATTTGTATATAATTCGTTTAATTTCTAATATAATAAAATAAATTTGCGAGTAATTAATAAAATACACTTGTTTGGAATGTCCTTTGTCTCGTGTAGCTGTTTCAAATAAAAAAAGAAATGTCATTTATATAATTTTGCTACTACCACTCAGGAAATTTAGTTCATGAGATGTTCGTCTGATTCGGTAAAATCTAGTAGATTAGTCATTAGTCTATGCAGTTCACTTTTATAAAATGACAGAAGCTGATGTATCTTTTGTTACCTTGTTTTACTAGCTAAAAGTACATCTTTGTAATGGCTTGCGAATCGTGTTATATTAAGGCTTTAACTAGCCTTGAATGACCTTGACGAAAAGTAGGAGTACCAGAAAAGACGCGTTAAAACCGGTGCCAACTCCGGAGCACACGTCCTCAGCACAATTGGGGTACTCCGTCAGGCCCACTCGACTTGTGGATATCCAGGGAGAGGAGTGCTCTGCGAACCGAGCGCTGTGAGAACCGCACATCCGGCATAGAGCACTCACACCGCGGGATGGTCGGCGGTGTGTTCCCCCTTCATCAAGAGTCGAGTTGAACGCAAAAAGGGAGATTAAAGGTCGGCTTTCTTTTGCGTCGTGGGCCAGTGAGTCGTCCTCCCTGTGCAGAGATGGTAGTGATGGCTTACAGAGATTCCCTTGGACAGCCTTGGCGAGAGACCAGACTGCACGGGTTCCCGAAGGAAGACGAACTAGTTTCTCGCCAATTCTGCCTATGTGCTCTGACTTTGCCTTGGCAATAACTCTTTTGAAGAACCTGGAGGCGAAGTTATACTTCTTTTCTAGTATGCTGGTGTTTACATCCCGAGTCGCTCTCCCGAGACACTCCTGCTTACTGCGTAATGCAGTCTTACAGGAGCGACCAAACCAAGGCTAAGATCTGCCTCCGATGTGTACCACAGATGATGGAATAAATAGTTCCATTCCCTGTAGCACCACATCAGTGACAGAGTCAGCAACAGCGCTGGGATCATCCGGCGAAAAGCAAACACGCCCCCATGGGTAGGAAGCAAAAAAAGACCGCATTCCGTCCCAATTCGCCGACCTGTAATGCGAAACACGGCGGCAACCTGCACAACGCAACCGCGAGGGGAGCGTGAGTGGCACCACTCTCCAGATAAGACAATGGTCCGAAGAGCCGAGAGGGGCATCGACGGAAACCTGATATCCGTCCGGATGAGAGGTCAGCAGAAGGTTCAACAGGGAAGGTGTATGATCCTCAACATCTGAAATCCGCGTAGGCGATGTAACCAGTGTGTCAGACCATATTCCAAGGCAAAGTCATAAATAGATCTCCCCCCATGATCGGTTTAACGTGAACCGAGCCATTCGGCGTGGTGGGCGTTAAAATCGCCAAGGATCACGTTCTCTGTGGATGGGACCTGTTGTAGCAAGGAATCTGCAGCCATTTGGACGTGGTCGTTGAGTCGGTCTGTTTCGGCATTACCGCTATGGGACCTATAGAGCAACCCGTAGACGCGCGGATGGTCGTCGCTGTCTACGCGTAGCCAAAGGATGGACAGGTCCGAACCTTCAAGACACAAAGGAGTGCTCCAATTTGTACCCCGGGTAGGAGAGATACGAAGTATCAGACGGAGAGGACACCTGCGTCTCGGTCAGAAAGAGCAAGGCCGGCTTCGCCGTCTCGAGATGGTAGTGGACGGCGTTTAGGTTCGAGTGAAGTCCCCTGATGTTGCACAAGTTCACGGATAGCGTGGCAGGAGTCGCCTTGGTCTTGTTGCTCAGTTTGCACCGAGGAGAGCTCAGGAGTGGAATAGCATGGTCGTGGATGCTCAGCGAGGGATTCTCCAGGGGTGCTGGTACCCTCCTGGCATAGTCTATGATGTAGTTCCGCTACCATGTTGATGGGGGGGGGGAGGAATTGGGCCTCCGGTCACCTGCACTCACCAGACGAAACGCGGAAGCAGAGCTTTTTTTTTTTTTTTTTTTTTTTTTATAGGAGAGGGGGCAAACGAGCATGCGGCTCACCTGATGGTAAGTGACTACCGCCGCCCATGAACAACCGCAACACCAGGGGAATTGCAGATGCGTTGCCGGCCTTTTAAAAAGGAGTAGGCTCTTTTCTTGAAGGTCCCTAAGTCGTATCGGTCCGGAAAAATCCCTGGTGGTAAACTATTCCACAAGGAAGTTGTGCGAGGAAGAAAACATCTTCTAAATCGCACAGTGGTGGACCGCCAATCATCCAGATGGTGTGGATGGTATCGGGAGTTCTGCCGCGATGTGCGTTCGTGAAATTTGGCGGCTGGGATTAATCCGAACAATTCCTCAGAGCACTCCCCATGGTAGATGCGAAAGAAAATGCAAAGAGATGCAACATCTCTTCGCAGTGCCAATGAATCGAGCCGATCGGAAAGGGCTCGGTCGTCGACGATTCGAGCCGCTCTGCGCTGGATGCGGTCAAGTGGAAGGAGCTGGCACTGGGGAGCCCCTGCCCAGAGATGGGAACAGTATTCCATGTGAGGCCGAACCTGCGCCTTGTAAAGTTGCAGGCGGTGTGCCGGCATGAAATACTGTCCCGCTCTGCTGAGCACGCCAAGCTTTTTAGAGACCAATTTGGCCTTCTCTTCCAAGTGACCACGAAACTGCACGTCACTCGATATGTCGACTCCGAGGATACCGATACTGGCTGAGGCAAGAAGGGGAGTGCCTTGAAACTGAGGAGATACGACAAAGGGGTTCTTTTTAGCGGTAAACGCGCAAACTTTCTTTCCACTTCACGCCGGTATTCTGTGAGGTCGTGGTACTAACCCGGCTCGAGCCGGCCCATACGTGCAACAGCAAAAGCTGCTGCGTGGCTCTACCACCGTTATATGGTATACTACAGTTACATTACTCAAAGCTTTTTAAGCTGTGCGGGAGAGAAGACCAAAGATCAGGCTTTCGGGGAATTATGCTACATCAGGATAACGCCTCTTCACATCCCTCCCTGAGAACAAAAGTATTTATTGAGAAATCTGGTGTTGAAACTCTAATTCACCCACCCTACAGCCCTGGCTTAGCTTCTTGTGATTTTTTTTGTTCCCAAGATTCAAGGAACAAATAAAACGTAACTTTTTTCAAGCGCCGAAGAAGCCGTGGCTGCCTACGAAGAAGTGATTTCCGACCTGTGAGATCAAGACTGGCAAAAGTGTTTTCAGAGTTGGTTTAGGCGAATGGAACTTTGTATAACGGTATTCGTCCTATTGCCGTTGGTTCTACATTTCGACGCTTAACTTCAAAATTAGCTTGCAGGCACATAATCTCTAACCTTAAGAGCAAATTTCAGCCTACTCAACAAGGCTTTGGCACTAGAGGTGACTGTGAGACGGCGGTACATTCAGTGCGCACATTTTTAACAAATTATGATGCAGACGTTCTTGTGAATGTTGACTTAAGGAATGCTTTTAACTCTATCGATAAATTTGCTGAAAGGAGTAGCTAACAATACCCCCGAAATTTATCACTACGTTTGGCAATGTTATAGTCGAAATACTAACTTGTTTTACGAAAACCATGTTATCGATTCTGCTGTCAGTGTTCAGCAGGGTGACCCACTAGGTCCAGCACTTTTCAGTTTGGGCATGCAACCCATTATTTCAAATTTGTAATCCAAGCTGAATATCTGGTACCTGGACGATGGTACACTGGGAGGTAGAGCAGATGACGTCCTCAGTGATATAACTCATATTTTTCGAAATTTTAAAAATATTTGTCTTGAGCCAAAATATTTTTTCCAATAATTTATCTACTTCTCAGAGAGACAGTTTAATTCAAAATTTCAATCATGTTTCTCGAGGAATAAAAACTGTCAGTGTGGAATCACTATACCTGCTAGGTGCCCCGTTGTTTTTCGATAGTATTAAACCTGTTTTATAAACAATATTTGATCAGTTTTTAAAGCACGTTGATAAATTGTTTAAATTAAACCCCCACATAGCTCTTAATATTTTAAAATATTGTCTCCTTGTACCTAGATTTACATACTTAGTTCGCTCGAGTCCAGTCTGGAAATGTTCGGATATTTTAAAAGATATTGATAATAATCTTACAATAGCTATAGAAAAAATTCTAAATTTAACTTTAAATACAACAGCCTGGTCTCAAGCTAATTTACCTATAAAATTTGGTGGCATTGGTGTGAGAAATCTTTCTAGCGTTGCATTGCCTGCTTTCCTTGCTTCCATGCATAGTCTCAGTGACTTATGTAACATAATTTTAAAAAATAAAGTAGACCTATGCTTTGCTACGGAGGCAGGGCAGATATGCAAACGCTCTGTCTCGGTGAAAATGTTCCACTGGATTTTAACCAACAAAAACAGTGGGATATTCTGTTGGTACGGGGCGTGCAGAAAGATTTGTTTCATAATTTCCATAGTGAACAAGATAAGGCAAGTCTTCTAGCTGTTTCGAATAAGGAATCTAGTCACTGGTTACACGCTTTACCATCAAGTAATCTCGGCACATTACTTGATGGGGAAAGCTTGCGTATTGCATTCTGTATATATATACAGAATGGATATATATATATATATATATATATATATATATATATATATATATATGTAAAAAAATAACATTTCTTTAAGTTTTGTTATTGTTTATTAAATTCTTTTATGGTTAGTCGATAAAGCAGAAACAATTTACTTCGCTACTTGATAGATGGCGCTGTCAAAGTATTTGAGTGAACTGTAGATAAAGCAGACGGTTTCGAAGATGGCGTCAGTAAAATGTTAAAATTGTAAAACACGTAAACAATCGGATAATAATAAAATAACTAATAAAGGGAATCGACAAGTGTAATAACTTTTAATGTCGTTTCTTTATTTTTTCAGGTATGTTTAGTGATTATTGTCAGGTGTAGTTAAGTGAAAAATACAAATGTACAAATAATTTATACTAATAAAACTTTGTTTTTTCAGAGCAACACAAACGTTTATTTCACCGATTCCCTATAAATTACACGAATTGTCTTATAAAACGACATTTCTAGTTAAAGAAAATGGAGAAGTTAAGATTTACTTTTGCGGTATTAGCGGCAAGTGATGGCAAAACAAATGTAATCTGCATAACCTCAATTGAAACACCCGATGGACGTAATTATAATGTTCCGGACGAAATGAAGCCTGCAAGCAAACACACGAGTATTGTGAGCACAGAGGTATTCACGAAGGTCAAGAATTCTCTAAAAAAAAGACATCAAATACGTAAATTGTGGATTCCATTATCTCCGGAATTGAAAAAAATCTATTTAGATGAAGGCGAAAATTTGCAGTTTGGAGATCAATATTTAGATGAAATTGCAGAGGAATCTAGACCACTAGTTCACAAAAACTGCGACGTCGGGTCTGGAAATAAAAACCTAGGAAAAACATCTGAATAATTTTTAATTGAGAAATTTTCAGGAAAAAATTCCAATGTGAATCAATGGATAGGTGAATTTGAGAATGAGTGTGAACGATTCGAAATACTACAGGATACAGAGAAAATTGAGACTTTAAAGCATCTACTAGAGAAACAATGCCATGATTGGTACACTAGTATGTTGATAAAATTCACTGTAAATTCAGAATGGACTGTTTGGAAAAATAACTTTACTGAGACATACGGAAATAAAGGTTGGTCACAGGTTAAATATGCATTTGCCTATAAATTTCAAGCGGGTTCAGCACTGGAATATGCTACGAAAAAGGAACGGCTGTTATTAGAAGTAAATAAACACATAGATACACAGACGATGATAAATCTTATCGCAACTGGCCTACCAGATTACATATTGGGCAAAATTGATAAGGAATCTATTACATCCACTGCAAGTCTTTTCAATGAAATTGGTAAATTTGAGCATACAACAAATAAACATACCTATTATAAACCAAAACAAGACACATTTGAAAATAAAGGAAAATCTGATAAATATCAAGCCTGCAAAATCTGTGAAAATTTGAACAAGGGAACTCGTTATCACCCAGAAGAAAAATGCTGGTTTAAAAAAAGTGAGCAACAAGAAAACAAGAGAAATCACTACAGGAATATAAACAATACTATATTAGATCTTGAATTAAATGATAAAGATCCAAAAAACTAACAATCACACCATTAATCAAAGTCAAACTTACATTAGATGAAAAACTAAACGTTTTTGGCATATATGATTCAGGATCTAATGTGTCCTTGATTAATTCCAAATTAGTAAAACTAAAACAAGAAGAAGGAAAAAGAGAGTTTAGTAATGCAAATTTAGTAACAATTAATGGTGTGAAGAGTACAGGAGGTTTGACAACAATAAAGATTAAAATACTAAACATAGAAAAAAAATGCGACGTGTATATTGTGGATGGAAAAGATTTTCAATATGATTTCCTTATTGGACTAGACATGATAAAAGAGTTTAGATTAGTTCAGAATGAAAACCTGGAAATCACACAAAAAACCAAAGACAACACTGATATGGAACTAAATGAGAAATTGACTTCTAAGGAAGGTAAGAGTAATGCACAATTTTACTCTAATAAATTCTCTATAAATTTCAATCAACATGTAAATGAAAAAATTTTGAGATAAAAATGGGTAATTTAAATGCTCAACAAGAATTTGAAATAAATACACTGATTGACAAATATAAATCGAGTTTTGCGAAGGATAAATACGAAATTGGAACAGTAAGAGACTATGAAGCACATATCGACCTCCTAACGGACAAATACTGTAGTAAAAGGCCCTATAGATGTTCAATGGAGGACAAAAAAGAGATAGAAGAACAGGTGGCAAAATTACTTCAAAAAATCTTATAGAAGAATCATACAGCCCGTTTGCAGCACCTGTAACTTTAGCTTTTAAGAAAGAAGATAATAAAAGAAACAGATTATGTATTGATTTCAGAGATCTCAACAAAATAGTAACACCACAAGCTCAACCATTCCCGTTAATTGAAGACTTGGTAATAAAAACAAGAAACTGCAAGTACTTCTCAACATTAGATATTAACTCTGCATTTTGGTCCATCCCACTGCGAATTGAAGACAGAAAAAAAACAGCTTTTGTTACACAAGAAGGCCACTTTCAATGGACGTGTCTACCCTTCGGCTTGAAAACCTCTCCCGCAATATTTCAAAGAATCCTGAGCAACATACTAAGAAAACATCAATTAACTGATTTTACAGTTAATTATATATATGATATCCTGGTGTTTTCAAAGTCTTATAATGAACATATAAACCATTTATCACAATTACTGGAAGCAATAAAACAAGAAGGATTTCAGAGATTTTAGAGAGAACCTGTACACATTCCGGGACCTTGTTGTAATAGCGTATATTTTGCCCCAAGAATTAATTACTGAGTCTGTGGAGTCGAGAAACTGGCATCACTAGCTTGTGTTTGTTCCTAGTGTTTACAGAATGTATATCACTTTTTTTACTAAAACTATCTTTGTTTTTGTGAACATACATTAAATTTTCGTAAATATACTGAGAGGCCAAAGTTAATATATTAATTTCTTTAAATTTATCTCTAAGAGACTCTCGCGGTTTTAGATTGTAAATAGCTCTAATGGCCCTCTTCTGTAAAACAAAACAGTTTCTGAATCAGCCGCATTTCCCCATAGCAAAATCCCATAAGATATTACGCTATGGAAATAACTAAAATAAACTAATCTAGCTGTCTCGACACTAGTGAGACCTCTAATCTTTTTTACAGCATAGGCTGCAGAACTTAGTTTGCTTGCTAATTTGGATATATGGGGGCTCCACTGGTGCTTTGCGTCAAGAGTGATGCCAAGAGAAACAGTGGCTACAACAGGGCTCAATTCCTCCCCATTTAAAACACATTGGTATTCAGATTTTTAACATTCGTTGTTGTAAATTTAACACAATTAGTTTGATTTCCGTTCAAATGCAGATTATTAACGTTAAACCAATGCACTAATTTTGATATAGCATTATTCACTTCGTCACATTTAAATGATTGACGTTTAAGTTTAAAAATCAAGGAAGTATCATCAGCAAATAATACTATATCATGACTATAACCCACAAGGTGAGGTAAGTCATTAATATACACCAGAAACAGGAATGGGCCTAGAATCGAGCCCTTAGGAACACCCATTAGTACAGGTGACCCGGAAGAACTTTTACCATTGATAATAACCTTCTGTTTTCTATTACTTAAATATGAAATAATAAGTTTAAGCGCTGTGTTCTTGACACCATAGTACTGTAGCTTCCTGATTAATGTCTCATGGTGAACACAGTCGAAGGCCTTGGTAAGGTCACAAAATAAACTCAAAGCATCCTCTGAATTCTCCCATGCACAAAAAATATGTTTAATAAGCTCAACTCTAGCGTTAGTTGTCGAGCGACCCCTTGTAATACTGAATTGATTTTTATGTAGCAATTTATTAATATTAAAGAAACTAACATCTGATCTAAAATAATTTTTTCAAAAATTTTACTTAATGTTGGTAGTACAGAAATTGGTCTAAAATTGGCGGGGTCTAATGTACTAACAGATTTAAATATAAATATGACTTTACTATGTTTCATTAAAATAGGAAACACACCAGATTCGACGCTTATATTAAATATAGTGGCTAGATAAGGTGCTAATATATTTATTACAGATAAAATAACTTTAACGGAAATCCCCCATAAGCCTGCCGTTTTCTTAACATCAATAGTTTTAAAATATTTAAGGATATCTTTTCGATATCACATAAATAACATACAGTCGAATTGAGTACCGTCTCCTTTTTGTAAGTCGGATGCTCTTACCATTGGATCGGTGAAAGCGTCTGTCATGAGAGGAACCAGAAAGAAACTTGGCGAGGCTTTGTTTAAATAATTATATTCAATATTGTACAAATAAATGATGTAAGATTAATTAGTGTCATTTACGTGAACATAATGTAACGTAACTTGTAACGAACGTGAAATCTATTTTTAGAGATGGAAATATGGTCTTAGGTAGAAAGGCTTCTTTCTTGCCTAGAAGTTCATCTGAATAAGTAATCCAGACAAACACTGATTTGTTCCTATTTAAAAGGTAGGGGTAGGTATTATAATAAGAAAATACAAAGGAGTTTATGGATAAAAATAACCCCTCAACGTCAACTCCATGGAATGAGGTAATCGCTATCAAGACATTTTAATTTGTTTTGCGTAGTTAATCGTGTAATATATTTAATGATTTTAAAACTGTTCCTTTTAAAAAAAAAAGTATCGCTGGTTTGTTGGTTATTTCTCCACTAGAATGAGATATTTTAAATCAAACTTAAGAATGAATTTCAATAAATATCATTTACAATCTATATCGAGTAAAAAACTTTCTATCTATAAAACAAAAATTTAGTATATTTGACAAAGTTTGTCAAATATTCCTGTGTATATTATGTTCTCTAGCTTGGTTAGAAAATACACAAATCAATGTTGGAATTTTACATTCTACGTCCGCTAAAGTTAAAACACATTCGTCTTTCTTAAACTGTAGCGGCACCGTCGTAATCCCGCTATTTATTCGTATACCGTAACAACATTCGTCACTGGATCTGGAGAGAACTGCCAATTAATACTGACAAACATTGAAACTTTAATCATGAACATTTAAATACTCAATTCTCTCATTTTATTTTTATTTTACAGAATTAGTTTGACAAACGAGCACACAGTTCACCTGCTGATAAGTGGATGCTGTGGCTCATAGTCATCTACGTTTATCTTCGATTAAGAATCAAAATGCAGATGCGTTTTCACCCCTGAGGACTAAGATGGAATACCTCATTTCCAGTAAAAACGGTTTTCGTTTATTTATTTCGGTTTATTACCATACAAAACACATCAGCATTAAATGCTATTTTACGCTGGTATTTAGTGAGAGCGTGCTCCTTCCCCGGTCGAGTCGACCCATTCGTGCTACAACTATAAAATACCTGCAGCATGGCTGTATTACGATAAAAATACAAGACTATCAATAAACCGTATTTGGCTATGCTTGGAGATTCTTTGCGTAATAGATTAAGAAATAAGGATATCCTCAGTAAAACCAGACCAAAGTAACCGACGGATAAGTAAGATGTCTACGGGCCACGGCATCCACTTACCTTGAGGTGGACTGTATGATCGTTAGTCACCTTATTCTAAAAACAACATTTTGTTTAAAAATATTTTTTTTTAAGAACGATGTCTCTTAGACTCAACATCACAGTTTTACGAAATTTGACATTTGTTATCAAAGTTCCCTAATTTAAATTTTATTCCGCATATTTCCGCGGAACATCTTTTGTGGAACAGATTCCATTCTAAGCTTGATACTAAGTAATTACAATTTTTTTAACAAAATGACATAATATGGTTGTTATAAATTAATGTGCTTGATTCCGCGTAAAGAAAGAAAATGATGTGTCATGCCCAGATTTAAGGGAACTTCCCACCCTGCCTCAATCGCCCGTACTATACCCGTTGCCGTCAATCCCAGCAATACCATCCCCAGCACCACCACACTAGGCACGACACACCACTCTCGAAAATACGACACGTGTTTCGCCTCTACACGAGGCATCCTCAGGTGAAGTAGACTCTGCGGAGGCTGGCCGCTAAGCCAGCCTCCGCAGAGTCTACTAGGCAGGACACATAATTTTCTTTCTTTATGCGGAATTAAGCAAATTAATTTATAACAACCCCATTATAATGGATTTCTGCAAAGTAACGCCTGATTCTATCAATTATCTTAAAATGGCATAAGTTTATTCACGAAATAAATCGCTTAAATGGAATTATTTCATTACGTACAAAAACAACGGGCAATGCTTTTGAGTCTAAAGGGATAAAAAGAAAACAAAAGGGAAGAAGTTGATATAGCCTTCTGAAAATGGAATTTGTAATTTCTTATTCTCCCTTACTCGTAATATTATCGCGAAATAGGATTGTATTCGTATTTTTAACCGCACAATTTATGAATTGACATAAAAGTAAAACAAAATTGTTTTCTGTGATGTCGGAAAAAGAGATTCGTAACTAATATTGAGCTGAGTTCGTAATAATTTTGAGCTGACTTCTAAAAAGAAGGATTTTTATCAATTCCATTGTATTTAGTAAGCGATGCCTTCACCAATTATAAAATTTTTATGTTTTATTTATTTATTTAATAGTCTATACCCAAAAGGCGGCCTCATTTAAATTTCAAGGAAAAATTGCACTGACAAGATCAATAGGGGATAAAGTTCATAGTGGTACTGCTTGGAGAGCGTTCTAGTTGTCACTCGTACCGTGAGCTTGTTAAATTCCTTATTCACTCAAAGGGATAAAAAATTAAACTTTTACTAAAAAATTATAAATAATAAAAAATAACTTTAAAAACTGAAAAACATGGTGTATGTGTACGCGCGACTCGAGCTTATTCGCTTACGTTACACCTTGAGAGTCAAGTCAACCAATTCGTTCGATTAAATGACCTATAGAATGATGCAGATGGCGTGACACGTGTTAAGTGTAAGATGTGCGAAGAAGCAACCTTACGACTTCACTTTTTGTTACCACTCGATTTAGCTTCCTATCTAATTTGTGCACCACAGGCTATACAGTATGAAAATCGATTCTTAAAGAGAGAAACAACCATCTCCAAAAATAAAAAAATAATTGCACATAAATCATCATTAGAGCCTATATAAGTCCACTGCTAAAAATTAGCCTCTATTTCAAAATGTTTTTGTATAATAATAAAAAAAATTATACAAAACATTTTGAAAATATTATTGTAGCTGAATATTTAAATGGACCAAAGTCAGGAACGGCGTCATTAATTTGATTAAAACACGGCTATGTCGTTTGCAGGTAATTAAGCCCTCAATTCAAACTAACTTCACTTTACTCTAAGCCTTCCATGCTAATAATACACAGATACCACATTAAGATTATACCTGCGGAACATTATATGAGAGGCTTTTGGTTTCATAACTATGAAAGCACAATTTGTATTTAAGGATTTTTAGGTTTCCGTAGATTTACAACAAGGAACCCTTATAGTTTCGCCGTGTCCGTCCATCCGTCCGTTCGTCCGTGGTATTGCTCAGAGACTCTAGGTGCTAAAAATTTGTAATTAAGTATAGTAGGCAGGGCAGACATGGCAAACGCTCTGTCCTGGTGAAAATATTCCACTGGAAGTTAACCAACAAAAACAATGGGATATTCCGTTGGTACAGGGCGTGCAGAAAGACTTGTTTCATAATTTCCATAGTGACCAAGATAAGGCACGCCTTCTGGCTGTTTTGACTAATGAATCTAGTCACTGGTTACACGCTTTACCATCAAGTAATCTCGGCACATTACTTGATAGGGAAAGCTTGCGTATTGCCGTAGGAATCCGACTAGGAGCGGCGATTTGTCAACCCCATCAGTGCCCCTGTGGTAGCAGCGTCGACAAGTTTGGGCTCCACGGACTTTCATGTAAGAAAAGCGCTGGTAGGTTTTCACGACACAGTTCTTTGAACGATGTCATCCGAAGGGCTCTTGCCACTATAAATGTTCCCTCGGTATTAGAGCATTGTGGAATATTTAGAGACGATGGCAGGAGACCCGACGGTATGACATTGGTCCATTGGGAGAGAGGTAAAGCCCTAGTGTGGGATTTACTTGCGTAGACACTCTGGCGGCCTCTCATCTCAGGGGTACCTCGTTTAAAGCCGGGGCGGCATCAGAGGCAGCTGAACTGTGTAAGTGGCGCAAATATGAGTCTCTGAGAGATGACTACATATTTGTGCCATTTGCTGTAGAGACTATCGGTGGGTGGGGTCCACGTGCTGTGAAGTTCCTAAAGGAACTCCATCCGCGGCTGGTCGTTGCTGCCGGTGATAAGAGGGCTGGTTCTTTCCTCGCTCAAAGGCTAAGTATAGCCATTCAGCGGGGAAACGCAGCCAGCGTTCTTGGCACGATACCGCGGGGAGTAGGACTATATGATAATTAAGTTTCTAGTTTTATTTTTTTTTATTATCATAGTTATTAAGTATAGTTATAGTTATTAATGGCGCCTAAAAAACTGTGAAATAAAATCTTAAAAAACATGCGTGAGAGTCGTGGAACACTCGGTTGGAAAGAAGTTCCTTTGGTAATATATTATTATTGATAAACGTATTATATTATTGATAAGCAAATACAAATAAATGATGTACTAACGTCTATTAAAATGAAGCGTCATTTAAAATGATATAATATTTCTTTCAAAAAAGATATTGGCAAGATACGAAAAAGTGCGAGGGAGATGGATATTATTCCATGTCGCTTCCTTATAGCCGCCAAAGCCATCTGCATTACGTCAGAAGGGGTTGTGACGGAAAAATTTTAGCCCTTGTCCACAGTGCGAGCCTAGCGCGGTTGCGACGACGGGCGCGAATTATCAAATATATGAAACCGCCCTTTGCGTCCATAGTGTAGTGACTAAGGCGGACGCCTAGCTCGACGGGCATGAGCGAGATAGCGCGCGTAGTTTTCAAACGTTCATATCCGCGCGTTTTGGCCACACTACAGGCCTAGTAAGCAAGCGATCGAATACGCGGGTGCAGGGGTATTAAACCAGTTCGGTCTTATCGCTCGGCGTAAGCGCGTCTTCATTTTTTTTTTGTTAAAAATTTGTATCTTCTCTAGTGATATTAAGTGATATTTTACTCAGAACGTAATCAAATGCTGACACGAACATTCGAGTGTACTCAAATAATTTTCTAGGGTACTATCTCAATTCTTCATACAAATTAAAAAATTCACCATTTATTTGACGGTTTTTACTTATTTCGTGTCGTTCGTTCTCTAATGTTCAAAATCTCCCATCTCAGGATTGGACTGTCTAGTAGAAATAAATCCTCGCCCATGGTTTACAACACCTGTAATACGTCTAAGCACACCAACAGCTCGCTCGTCACTGTGGCCACGGCACACGCCCGCCATCGCGCCCGCAACAGGCTCAAGTCGCCGCGCATTCACTGTGGACGCACACTTACACTTTTTCTCACCTAGCCCCATCCGCCAAATCCGTACCGTCCGATGAAGAACTTCGTTCCAAAAGCATTTTATTTTGGGTACTTTCCTTATCGCCAAGGCCGTCTACAATACGTCAGAAGGGGTTGTGACGGAAAAATCTTACACTTTTTGTCACCTAGCCCCATCCGCCAAATCCGTACCGTCCGCTGAAGAACTTCGTTTTAAAAGCATTTTATTTTGGGTACTTCTCTTACTTCTAGCCGCCAAGGCCATCTACAATACGTCAGAAGAGGTCATGACGGAAAAATCTTACACTTTTTGTCGCCTAACCCCATCGGCCAAATGAGTACCGTCTGACAAAGAACTTCGTTCCAAAAGCATTTATTTTGGGTACTTCCCATTCCCTTACACTTTTAAACGCAGTGGAGCCATGCTGCACTTATATTAATTGTATAGTTGAAGCGTATAGCATCCTCATTTGCGAATCAAAATGCAGATGTCTTGTCACTCCTGAGGACTAAGATGGAATGCGTCATATCCAGTAAAAAGTGTCTACGGTTCTCTACACTGACCATACGAAACACAGTAGGACTGAGCTGCTATTTCGCTGGTATTCTATGAGAGCGTGGTCCTATCATGGTCGAGCCGACTCATTTGTGCTACAAACAAGATAGCTGCAGCATGTCTCTATCACGTAAAAATAGTTTAAATATTTATGCTCTTACCATTGGATCGATGAAAGCGCCTGTCATAAGAAGAACCAGAAAGAAACTCGACGAGGCTTTGTTTAAATAATTATACTCAATATTGTACAAATAAATAATGTAAGATTCATCAGTATCAATTAATTGAAATCTATTTTTAGAGATGGAAATATGATCTTAGGTAGAAGGGCTTCTTTCTTGCCTAAGAATTCGTCTGAATCAGTAATCCAGACAAATACTGTTTTGTTCCTGTTTAAAATTTTAAAAGATCCAGTAGGGTATTTGTAATATTAAGGAGTTTGTTGCGGCGCTGTCGTCGCGCCACAAGCGATACACATCGAATCCTAAATTGCGCTAACAAAGTTCCGAAATGAAAGCAATATATATAGAATAGTTTCGAACTATCACCCGGAGATCTCCCATTTTCCTTCCACCCGCCACAAGTTTATGGATAAAAATAACCCCTCAACCTCAACCCTAAGGAATGAGGTAATCGCTATCAAGATATTTTTAATTTATTTTATTTAGTAGTTAATCGTGTAACATATTTAATGCTTTTAAAAGTGTTCCTTTTTTTTTAAAATTCCCGCTCGTTTGTTGGTTGTTTCTCCACCGGAATGAGATATTTTCCGAACCAGTGGTAAATCAAAGTAAGTTGCAGCCTATTTACGTCCCACGGCTGGGCACAGGCCTCCTCTCATTTCTGAGAGGGTTTTAGGGCAAGGAAATATCCGCCGCGTTGCCCCAGTGCGTGTTGGCGAACTTCACATGCCTTCGAAATATTTTTTTCTTATTTCTCAGACATGCAGGTTTCCTCACGATGTTTTCCTTCACCGCCAAGCACGTGGTAAATCAGCACTTAAAATTGCATTTAACAATTTCATTGATGCCGGCGGGGATCGAACCCGGGTTGCTCGAGTACTGTGAAGCTTACAGCGAGCGCTAACCATCTGAGCTACCACGATAAATCAAACATAAAAATTAATTTCAATAAATATTATTTACAATCTTTATCGAATAAAAAACTTTCTATCTTTATTTTCATATCCGAGATTATTTTAGAGGCTGTAAAATAAAAACAAGAATTTGGTATGTTTTACAAAGTTTGTCAAATATACCTGTGTATATTATGTTCTCTGGCTCGGTTACAAAATACACAAATCAATGTTGGAATTTTACATTCTACGTCCGCTAAAGTTTAAACACATTCGTCTTTCTTAAACTGTAGCGGCACCGTCGTAATCCCGCTATTTATTCGTATACCTAACAACTTTCGTCACTGGATCTGGAAAGAGCTGCCAATTAATTCTGACAAACAAAGCAGCTTTAATCATGAACATTTAAATACTCAATGCTCTAATTTTTTTTACAGAATAAGTGTGAAAAACAATGACACAGTCCACCTGCTGGTAAGTGGATGCTGTGGCCCATAGACATCTACGTTTATCCTCGATTAAGAATCAAAATGCAGATGTGTTTTCACCCATGAGGTCTAAGATGGAATACCTCATTTCCACTAAAAACGGTTTTCGGTTATCTACTATTACCATACAAAAAACATCAGCATTAAATGCTATTTGACCCTGGTATTTAGTGAGAGCGTGGTCCTTCCCCGGTTGAGTCGACCCATTCGTGCTACAACTATAAAATACTAGCAGTATAGCTCTACCACGAGAAAAATACAAGACCACCAATAAACAGTATTTGGCTATGCTTGGAGATTCTTTGCGTGATAGATTTAGAAGTAAGGATATCCTCAACAGAACTAGACTAAAGTAACCGACATACCACAAAGGATAAGTAAGAAGTCTACGGGCCACAACATCCACCTACTTTAAGGTGAACTGTATTTTCGTTAGTCACCTTATTCTAAAAAAACCTTTGGCTTAAAATTTTTTTTCAAGAACGATGTCTTTTAGACTCAACATCACAGTCTTTGCGAAATTTGGCATTTGTTGTCAATATTCCCTTATTTATATTTTATTTCGCATATTTCCGCGGGACATCTTTCGTGGAACAGATCCCATTCTAAGCTTGAGACAAAATAATTACAATTTTTTTTTGTAACAAGATGGCTATTGGTTTATTCACGAAATAAATCGCTTCAATGAAATTATTTCATTACATACAAAAACAAGGGGTAACGCTTTTGAGTATAAATACATGAATAGAAAACAAAAGGGAAGAAATCGACATAACTTTCTGAAAAAGGAATTTGTAATTTCTTGTTGTACCTCACTCGTAATACTTATCGAAAATAGGACTGTATTCATATTTTAGCCGCAAGGTTGATGAATTAACATAAAAGTAAAAAAAAAAATTCTGTGATGTCCGAAAATAAGTTTCGTAACTGATGTTGAGCTGAGTTCGTAATAATTTTGAGCTGACTTCTAAAAACGAGGATTATTATCAATTCCATTGTATTTAGTAAGCGATACCTTCACCAATTATGAACTTTCATGTTTTATTTATTTATTTAATAGGCTATACCTCAAAGGCGGTCTCATTTAAATTTCAAGAAAAAATTCCACTGACAAGAGTGGAATAATTGGTGATAAAGTTTATTGTGGTACGGCTTGGACAGTGTTCTTGTTGTCACTCGTACCTTGAGCTTGTTAAATTCCTTAGTTCACTCAAAGGGATAAAAAATAAAACTTTTACTAAAAAATAAAAAAAATAAAACGAACTTTATAAAGCCGAAAATAATTGTGCGTGCCTCCAACACGCGACTGGAGCTTACACCTTAAATTAGGCCATTTAGCGCCTATTTTATGTAACACCTTGAAAGTCAAGTCAACCAGTTCGTTCGATAAAATGACCTTTAGAATGATGTAAATGGCGTGACATATGTTAAGTACAAGATGTGCAAAGAGGCAACCTTACAACTTCACTTTTTGTTACCACTCGATTTCGCTCTCTATCTAATTTGCGCACCACAGGCTATATAGTATGAAAATCGATTCTTGAAGAGAGAATCATCTCCAAAAAAAATTGCTTATAAATCATCATTACAGCCTATACAAGTCCACTGCTGAAAATAAGCCTCCCCATCTGCCTTATAGGGGCATATATACCCTAAATGTCACGCTTGGCGGGCGGGTTGGCAGGCGGAGATTCTATTCTTATTTTGACAGGCAATAATGAGGATATTGCTACCCATCTTTTACCCTCTGTCTTTCGACAACCAAGATTTAATATGGGCAATGGCTTCTCTTACGCTGATACTGCACAGGGTCCCACACACAGCTTCTGATTATTTTAATCATTCAATGAGATGATTATCGTTGTATTCATTCTCTTACGCCGTCTCTACAGTCACTCAGATAAATCTATACATATATTAATATTGTAAATTGGAGGTATCTGTTCATTGTTTAATTTTGTGACAAAAACGTTTGAGAGGGATTAGGAATAAGTAATGAAATACAGATGGCTTAGATTCACATTTGAACCGGTAGGTGGCGCTGCTGTCGAGATCCAGAACAGACCCGTGCAAAGCCCGAGCGGATCGCTGGTATAATAATATAGTTAATGAACTTCAACATTTTAAGTAGTCTGGCGATACATTTTTGTTTTCTTTTACAGAACGACCTTCGTTGCTAGCTATGTTGATTGTACTTATTGTTGCGCCAATCCATAGATTATAGATATCTACCTTTCATTACGAATAGTTTTACTTAGTGATTTAATTATTTAATAACTTTAAGTTATACTTTACTGGTAAGGCAAACAGGAAGTCGATGGATGCAGGTTGGCGACCGTAATTTGATGCATTTCTTGTTCAGCAGTGGACTTATAAAAGAGATTTAGTTATGTCCATGATACTATAGTATTGATATTCCTGAAAAATACATAGGTATTAAAAACTTAATTTATTTTGAATTTACAGAAAAGGCATGAAAACGTCATTGAGCAATATAGTCAGTTTTTATCGTCACAATGCCCAGTCTGACCCAATTTTTCATAGAATTAATTATAATTATATAATATTTTATATAATTATATAAAACACCTAATAGTGTTTTGGCACTGCGTAGAAAAAGTATATTGCGTTAAAGTAAAAAGTTTTGTCCAAGTAAAATAATTTTGCACGTTGCCTCTATGTTTTAATTTAACTTAATTAAAAAAGTGATATATATTATGTAAGCATTAGAAACAAACACAAGCTAGTGATAGCAGTTACTCTACTCCGCAGTAATTTACAGACGAGGTTTGAAAGTTGAAAAATTTAATAAATTTTTCACTCTTCCAACCTTATACGCTTCTACAACACAAATAGTAAAATTAAAAAAATTGTACAGTCGACTTCAATATAAATAAAATGAGAACATTATCAACGCAGTCAAAGTCAATTAAATTCGCATTATTAACGATAACCCAAAAACTACTGGAATACAACTCTGATCTTGATCAAATTTATATGGGACCACATTAGAAGCTCCAGCTTTCAAATACAAAAAGAATCATCAAAATCGGGTTTACCTACAAAAAAGTTCTGAGGTAACACACATAAAAATACAGTCGAATTGAGAACCTTTTCCTTATTTTGGAAGTCGGTTGAAATATAACATAATAATGACAATTTTAATTCAAGGAAAAAAAACAATGAAATGTGAGTTATATAAGTTCAGATATTCAGATATATTTGACGGCTCCGTGGTACAGGACTTAGCTAGAGTTGCGGCGCTGAAGTCCGCTAGTTCGTACCACATACGAAACAAGTATTTGCATGGCCTACAAATAATTTTTCTTGGCTTGGATGTTTGGTTTTTGCGATTTTTTTCACGTGGTAGAGCCACGCTACAGCTATATTATGGCTACAGCACGAATGTGCCGGCTCGACCGGAGAAGGACCACGTTCTTACAGAAAACCAGCGTAAAATAGCAGCTCAATGCTGCTGTGTTTCGTATGGTGAATTTAGAGAACCGGAGACCTTTATTACTGAAAACGAGGCATGCCATCTTAGTCCTCAACACCCAACAACGCATTTGCATTTTGATACTTAATCGAGGATCAATGTTGATGTCTATGAGCCACAACATCCACTTATCATCAAGTAAACTGTGAGCTCACATTTCACCATCTAAAAATAAAAATGTATGTAAACTGCCTCCACGGTAGAGGAGAAAATACTAGTGTTGATAACGTATGTTTAAAAATAATTGAGAAAAGTTTTATTTCTAGGAGCCACTAAAGACAAGAAGTCGACTATAGGTACTTACGTACATAATTTCTCAACACTAAAGTACGAAAACCTTACACCTAATATTAATGCATCATTTCAATATTTATTAAACGAGATTGGTTTCCTATTGGTTGCTCAATGACTTCGTCCATATAAAAGTGAATCGCTTTTTTTGAATCACATTTTTTATAATTATGAGTTGAACCATGTAGTGGCATTTTAAGAATATCCAATACCCCATAGCATTTGGATGTCGTAAGAGGCAACAACAAGACACAGAAACAGGAAATAGGCAGCAGCATCTTCCTAAAAACAACTTAAATGATACAGTGATTAAAATTATATAAAATTACAGTTGCCCGGCCGCAAAGCCTGGCAACTATGACAAACTCCCATTAACAAATCTACGGGGGAGTCCTATGTCCAGTAAGTACGAGGTATATATGTAGTAAGTGCAGTAGACTTGACAAAGCTGTTATACATAGAGTTTAACTGACACGGCATTATATAGAAGTTACAGAAGACAATTAAATAAATAAAATAATAAGCTAATATTTTTAAATCCAATCGTGCATGGCTTAAGCGCGTTAAAAATTACATATAACATGATTATACCTAATTTTTTAAAGAAGTTTATATACACAAATGTTTTCACTAATAACCTTATTAATATATTTCCAATTTCCTGATAATTTTATGTCAAACTTCAATTAAAAAAAAAATTGGAAATACCAAAATTGCACGACCCATAATGCTCATATGATCGTGAAAAAATTAAAATAAAATGTAAATTGCAGTTCTATTCGTCAAAGAGTTCCAGTATCATTCACCGAATTACACCTTCAGGTCACTTTATCAAGTCCGGAGTTAAGGTCTTATCATAACTAACAAAACGTGGCCAAACTCTGCACACTTAGTCTTCGACGAGTTCTTTACTCTTCAAGGAGTTCCAGTAGCGTTCACCAAAGTATCAGGTTACTCCATAAAGTCCAAGACGTATAAGTATATTTATATATAAATCCTACGTACTTTTGGCGAGATAAAATATTGTAATAAAAATATGTGTATTAAGAAAAATAATATCTTAGCCTAGGTCAAGTATCTATCAAATTGTGTTTTTGGAATATTTTGTAATTCTACAGCGATTGATATTTTTGAGCACGTGCCGCTGTAAACAAACGATACAGGAATACACTCACGACGGCGGCCAAGCCCGGAGCAGGCGTAGGACAGTTGCCGTGAATCACAAACATTCAATGGATGGTGGCGCCATCTGTAATTCATTTCCAAAAAAATGTTATTTATAGTTGGTCTTATGGCTTCACAGATGTCCCTACTTTAGAGAAATAAAATGAAATTTACTTACAAAATAAAAATAAGTGCATCAAAAAATTATTGGTGATGTTATTAATATTAAATTATCATTTTAACATAAAAATACGTAATAATTATCGAATCAATCGATTAATATGATAATTATTATACTGGCAACCAGCATAATATTAAAATATAAAATGAAATAATTGTCATACTAATTGTCATTCTTGTTTCATTGCAAATACCCTTTTTATATATTAATATCTCAGAAATACAAGTGTACTTATTAAAACTATTTACCTATTTCTAATATTAAAAGCAGAAATTAGTATTGCAAAAAAAATTCGGAACTGTTTCAGTAAATATACGAATAAAAAAACATAATAGTTTAAATATGATGTATATAATATAGCTATATATAGCGAATTAGTTCGGATTCAATCTGTAAGAGACGTTACGTCTAGTAGTTCAATTTTGTCAATTTTGTTTTGAGGCAAAGCCTATTTAGTAAAATAAATTATTACAAGGCTGCTCAAAACATCGAAATTTCGGCGTTTCTCAGCCGAAAAAAATTAATTATAACTAAACAAAACAAAATTAAACTGCCATTTACCTACATTCCATAGCTTCCTATATGATAGATGAAGAGATTAAAAAATAGATTAAGTTAAACAAGTTATATTTTCAATAGTTATCGTGTTTACCACCCCATGCGGACTTGATAAATCTACACCATAAGCCACTAAAACCACTTTTTTACGTAAAAGTTGCAATCGATTAGATTTAATAAATTATCATTAGTTCAACAATCATTTATCTTTGTAACAATGTAATTTTTATATCTTTCATAAGTTCAATATTATTGTTAGATACGATTTTATGCTACAAAACGTTGGAATCTTGATTTTTAGGCGCTAATAGAACATACCTACGTGCTTTGCGCTTAAGGCATATAGTAACGTTTATTAGCAACCAAATATGTCCTAATACAAAGGAGCTTATATTCGCCGTGTAGTGACGGTGTAAGAATATCCAATACCTGATATTACGCCGTGAGTGTCATAAAGAGGCGACAGCGGGAAACAAATTAGGAGATGGCAGTGGCGCCTTTCTAATAACAACTAAAAATAAAAAACTGCGGTTGCCATCCCGCTTGCCAAGCGTGGTAACTATGCGAAATGTCCCCCCTATGAGGCAACAGTGGAGGATTCTTATATTGAGCAGTGGACTTTAATCGGCCGTAGCGGTAACGATAACAAATGAGCTTTGTCTCCTGAACAAGACTATCACCTGTGTCTCAGGAAACAGTGCCTTCCCTAGTTTTTAGCCCAAAGTCTATATTCGATAATTCATTATATTTTAATTAATACTTAGAAAATTATGGCAGTTACTGCAAAAGAAAAAAATACAGTATTATATATTTTCTTCTATTTCCATTAATAAACAATCCTCTACTTAAAACCTTTATACGTCGTAGAGCCATGCTGCAGCTATATTAGTAGTATAGTTGTAGCACGAATGGGCCCGGACCGGACCCATTCCGGAATGGGGAAGGACCACACTCTTACAGAATACCAGCTTGACACTGCTGTGTTTCGTATGGTGAGTGTAGATAACCGGAGACCCATTTTACTGGAAACGAGGCATTCCATCTTGGTACTCAAGGGTGGCAACGCATCTGCATTTTGATTCGCAAACGAAGATAAATGTAGATGTCTATGGACCACAGCAACCACTTACCATCAGGTGGACTGTGTGCTCGTTTGTCACCCTATACTATAAAAAAACCTATAATAAGAGAAGGAAAAAGATATCCGACGCTATGATTCTAGTCTCTTACGTAAATAAGTTTTTTTTTTAAATATTCAAATGTGGGATTAGTATTGCAAGTTCAAATACGTATAATTCCAGCAAACTTTATCGTCATGGGTCAAGTTCAATTCATTGTTATTACTCTTATTTGTATATCGGTCCGTTTTAGTTCGCTGGGTTTGTGCGTAACAGTGTGATGTTAATATTTGCTTACGGAATTAATTTCTGTTGGATTTGAAATTATTACTATTTTATAATCGACATAGTCACACACTGGAAATTCTATTTAATGCTTTGCTGATAAATTTGTATGTTTACTTATTAATTAATACTATTTAATTTAATTCGGCTCTTCTTTCCTCCAAGAGACTAATTATGATACAGATATAATTATGATAATATATGGGTTCGATCCCACGCGGGCGTCAGTGAAAAAAAAAGATAATGTGTTTTTCTGTTATAAACTCACAGTGCTCCCCGCACAGGAACAAGGAAAAGTCTGTTACTCTGTGCCAGTGCATGATGTTTGACTTTGCCCGATCCCGATTTTTTTAAATGTGTTTTTTTTTAAACAGACCTTAATATCCGTTTGCATTTGCGTTGCTATTGAACTTTTTAATTTAGCTATAGCCTTGAGATACCACGGCTCTATTTTATAATATGTGTTACATTATTAATCATTTTTAACTGTTTTATTGATTTACCATGGTTTAGCATCTGTTCGTTAAGATTTATTTTTTATTTTAATATGCATTATTCAATGTACATATTTCATGTAAGTTCAAAATCTTTCATATTTATGTTGCATTTTTTAAAAATTAAAAGTTTATTATTACTAGGTTCCCCTCAAAACATGGTTTTGTGCCGCTTGCATACATCGACTTCTCGGTAATTAAATTAAAAGTAAATCCCGTAAATTCAAAGTTACTTAAACATAATTCTATCCAAAGCAAATTCTTATCTTTAACTCGCATTTCACATCGTCTACTATCTATAACGCCACTACCTATCCACTAAAACCCGTTTATTCGTTTGTTTGTCCCCAACTAATAGGTCGCAAGTAAAGAATTGCAATCTGTGCCAAAATGGTAATCTGATTAACTTACTTCTTTAAGTTTATTTAGTTTATGATTTCCGATTATCAGAATTAACCCGGAGAACCTTCAGCTTTTTAATCAAACAGATATGAAAATAAGAACAATGAAACGCGATAAAATCCATAAAAGTAGTTTTATTCAATGTGTAGTGGTCGGGTAAATATAAGAAATCATTAATTAAAAACTTATTTCAGACGCTACAAGTAAACTGATTTTAATAATTAAAATTAATGACAAATTTTACTAATAATCGCGTTAATAAAATTAGCATTAATTTGTTGATATCATTTTAAAATTAGAATTTCAAAACATTTTACAACTCATTTGCGTTCTCTCAATTTTTTTTTGTTGATAGTGTTCGCGCCAAACACTTTCAAGTATTGACGCGAGAGGGCGCTCGGCGCGGTGCATTCATACCGGTTTGACTTTCGGTCGTGCGAAAAACGCCCAAGGGCAATCAGTCGTCCTTAAGCGGTGGTAACGATTGGCACGCTGTATTCTGTTAGGGAACTCGGAATAATTAGGTGCGGCCCGTAAATATACGGTCTAGGATTTTGTGACGCGCATTCCTGCTGGAGAGCTTCCCGGGACTTATTAGGTCCGACTCAGAATATGTATAAGTGCATTCGACAATATTAGCTAGTGCGGCCTCTGATATTCTAGAACTAACTGTTGCAACGCGAAACGGTAGCGACCTTTGGTCCAGAGGCTCCGTGTGCGTTTTGTGCGGTAACCTTATACCCCGCGATAGTTAGTGGCTTCTGTGAGTAAGTTAATCGTACGATAGAGTTAATTGACTGTCATCGTGACGAAAGAAGAAAGTGACTGTGGACAACCTCGGAAGGCCCCCTCAAGTTGGAGCGGCGTCGACGCTCGGGCTGCTGCCGACGGCCAAGGTCTAGGTTCAATCACCATCAGTCACACCCAGATACACATCACATCACTTATTTCCCTTTCACTACACAACCACATGTGACCTGACCGACTCCGGAGGGACCAGTCGCCTTGGATATAGGTAAGTAAGCTTCGCCTAATTCCTCTGCCGGTTGACTGGCCGTAGTATAGAACGTTCCCCCATATATTTAGTGTAATTAGAGAGATTCCACGTGGCCACATTGAGGCCCGACCTACGTCTGCTCGGGAAGTCTTCAGCTCATGGGCCCCTGAGGATTTGACCCTTTAAGGGAGCAGCCGTAGGCCGTAATAAACTGGTAGCAGAGCGCGGTTCCGGGTTCGATTCCCCGGTCGATTCAGACTATAGTGTTTGATAAACATTAAACAATTCTGGTGGCAGAGAGCGTTGGTTTGATTGGTTTAATTTGTATCTACAATCACGCCCGGCCGTAATACGTAAAAATATTTTTTTGTACGTAATAATAAAATTATTTTCCTTTGTTGCTTTGTTGCTTGCCTTTTTTGGTTAGTGGGTAGATTTGAAAAGCCGCGCCCTAGGTTGCGCAAACGGAAGTTTTCTAGAGATATACGTCATGTAGGTAGATGGTTATTTTTACGTAATCGGTTAATTATCGTTGTCGGATAGTTGTAGTGGATTACTTAACGAAGGGTCGATTTCCGAGCTAGGCATTTTTGTTGATCGACCGTGATGTGTATCTTCGTTTATACTGTAATTTGTATTTGAACTAAAGAGTAGTAATTTGTATTTGCGCCATTTGAATTTAACTTGATTTGATCGCACTAGTATTTGTTATTTGTTAATTTGATTTGTGTCTTTCCTTTTGTGCTAACTTGTATTTGGTTGATACGTATTAATTCGTATTTGCGTAATTGCTATTCAACGCGATTTGATAGGAGCTGCATTTATTAACTGTTAATTTTTTGTTGTATTTTTTATTTGTTATCTTTGTAATTTGTGCTCGAGCCGCGTCGTAATTTGTATTTAATAGTGATGTCATCGCCCAAGCTACTGATCCGTTGTCTGCGGACTGAGTTGCGCTGGGCCACAAGCGCCCATGCTTTGATAGGTCGACCGGATAGGGTCCATAACTTGATGAAGCGGTTCGAGCAGGTGGATGCTTGAAGGGCCGCAGTGGAGGAGGCTTACGCTAAACTCGAGGATTCGTATGTGGAGAAGGGAGTCCTGGACTCCTGCTTCGCGGACTATGAGCAGTTCTTGTGGCTCACGGACGAGTTGATCGAGGCTGAAGGCAGGTATGCCGAGGAGGCGCGTGAAGCTCGGATGAGTGACTTGTCCGAGTCCTCTCTGAAGCAGCTTCAGCCGGAGCTGTTAGGACGACTCCCAACTCTGGACCCGCCAAAGTTCTCCGGGGTCCTTTTCGAATGGCTGACCTTCGTTGGTCTTTTCGACGCCTAGTGGACGCCCGGAGTGACCTGACCCCGAGCCATAAGATGGCGTACCTCCTGGCCTCACTGGAGGGGGAGGCCCTGGGCGTCGTCGGCCACTTGAGATTGTCGGACGACGCCTACCAGACTGCTCGGGACCTCCTAGCCAGAAGATACGCCAACGTCCGGCGAATTGCGGACGAACATGTTAAGCAGCTTCTAAGCCTCCCGCTGCTTAGTGACTGGACCAGACTGCGTCCGGACCTGTTGGATCCAGTCTTGGTGGCCTGTAATACGTTGAGGCGGCTGGATTTACCAGTGGGCGAATGGGCTTTTTCGTTGCTCCGCATCGTGCTGTCCCGTCTACCTCTCGACCTTCGAATCCATTTTGAGGAGAGGTACGGCGGGGACGAGGCCTCCTATATTCCGCCCTTCTATGACCTGCTGAGGTTTTTGGAGGAGCAGTGCCGGCAGATAGAGAACGCGGCGGGCACCGTTGATGACTTACGAGCCGTGCCCAGTGAGAGGCTGAATCCTCCAGGCAAGTCGTCGTCAACCCCCCCTGCTCCTATTGACGAGCGTCTGATCATCGGGTAACGTCGTGCCCGAAATTATTAGGTAAGCCGGTTCCGGCGAGGCGAACTATCGCCAAGGAGCGCCGCTGGTGCAGCTCATGTCTGGGAGGGCACCTCCAGCGAGACTGTCCGCATCGACGGTCCTGTCTGCATTGCCAGGGCAAACACCATGCAGTTTTGTGCCTGGGTGCGAACGGCGTCTCCTCTCGGGGCTCTGACAGGCCCTCGACCCCCACGGGCGGGGGCGCTCAGCCACGCCCTCTGCCGGGTGACAATCGGCGTCCGCCGGCCAGCCACCAGGCCCCTAAGTTTGATAGGGGCCCCTCCCCCGACCAGTCGGGGGGTAATTCCCCCAGGGGCGGGGGTGTCATCACTCCCCCTCAGCGTGTGTAGAGGAACTTCACGGCCACTCATCGGTCCGCTGGACCCTTCTCACTCCCGTTAGCTGAGTGGCCGCGACTGGTGTACCACTGTTCCCCATTTGATGGAGGCGGCCCTGGCTAGCTGCCGCCTTAGCTCCCACCACGGCCACCTCCACTGAGCCTAAGCCGTCAACAGTCCACTTGTCAAAATGTTCTGTTGCCGACGGCCTCAGTGAAGGCGTACAACCCGAGTGGCGACTGTTAGTGGTTGTGCTCTATTGATTTCGGGTTCACGCCATGTGGCCTCTCCTTGGTGGTGGGAAGATTAGGGCCCCTCTGGAGCGTTAAATCACGCTGTCAAGGGGTATTAGATTTGGTTTGGTCGAGCACTTAGTCAAAAAATACTTGAATTAAAATTAAAAATTGCTTTGGGCTTTCCGCGAAATTTTCCTATTTGTAGCGGTTTAAATTAAAAGAATTGAATTTAATCTACTCCTTTAAATGCTACTGCATGTGTTTTGTACATATATTTAATCACTGTATTTGATTGTTGCGTCTGTTTGCTGAAAGGAAATTGAATGGCGCGCTATTTGAAAAATTATGTAACATATACATAGATAGTGTTTAACCATTTTGCTTTGCGAAGAAGTAGGGCTGTCCCTTACGTTATTGTTTTGTTTAATTTGCAAGTTGACCTATGCGCATCGGTGATTAATTTGGTTGAATTAATTCTGTAGTTGAACATTGATGCTTTTGAAAAATTAGTTGAAATATGAGCATAGGACTACTTGCCTAACAGGCTAGCTAGTTTTGGAGATTATCAGATTGAAATCAGCTGCCGCACTATTTTAGTAAATGATAATATGGTGGGTGGCCTGGCTAGGCCTACTTGTTGAAAATTCATACTAGGGACTATCTGTGCGTTTCGTTCGGCTCTCCACAGACGACGTTCATGTGGAATTTGTGGGTGCTCTCTGCACTGAAGCTTAGGAGGCCGCTCGGGGCCGCTTCGTGTCGCGTCGCTGTTTGCAGACCTGATCTGGTCGGATTGCAGAACTAATCATAGGGGCACAGATAGGTCTTTGAAAGAGGTCGTCGGACTTCTGTCCAGTACAGGACTTGTTAAAGTGCTGCGATGCCCAGGAGGGGCATCCAGTGGAGGTTGACCCTCCGGATTGCCACATAAGGGCTATTTTTTGAGGCGCTGGTTAGGGTTGCAAGATCTGATAAGCCTATCAGATCTGCCTAAGGTGGCCTAGTTTGGTTGTAGATTCGGTCTTGCAACTTGCCTTCGCGACCTTGTCCCGCTGACCGGTTTGCTCGCGGACCTAAATCCTAATGTCCGGGAAGGGGGTTTATTCGCGCCAAACACTTTCAAGGATTGACGCGAGAGGGCGCTCGGCGCGGTGCATTCATACCGGTTTGACTTTCTGTCGTGCGAAAAACGCCCAAGGGCAGTCAGTCGTCCTTAAGCGGTGCTAACGATTGGCACGCTGTATTCTGTTAGGGAACTCGGAATAATTCGGTGCGGCCCGTAAATATACGGTCTAGGATTTTGTGACGCGCATTCCTGCTGGAGAGCTTCCCGGGACTTATTGGGTCCGACTCAGAATCTGTATAAGTGCATTCGACAATATTAGCTAGTGCGGCCTCTGATATTCTAGAACTAACTGTTGCAACGCGAAACGGTAGCGACCTTTGGTCCAGAGGCTCCGTGTGCGTTTTGTGCGGTAACCTTATACGCCGCGATAGTTAGTGGCTTCTGTAAGTTAGTTAATCGTACGATAGAGTTAATTGACTGTCATCGTGACGAAAGAGGAAAGTGACTGTGGACAACCTCGGAAGGCCCCCTCAAGTTGGAGCGGCGTCGACGCTCGGGCTGCTGCCGATGGCCAAGGTCTAGGTTCAATCACCATCAGTCACACCCAGATACATATCACATCACTTATTTCCCTTTCACTACACAACCACATGTGACCTGACCGACTCCGGAGGGACCAGTCGCCTTGGATACAGGTAAGTAAGCTTCGCCTAATTCCTCTGCCGGTTGACTGGCCGTAGTATAGAACGCTCCCCCATATATTTAGTGTAATAAGAGAGATTCCACGTGGCCACATTGAGGCCCGACCTACGTCTGCTCGGGAAGTCTTCAGCTCATGGGCCCCTGAGGATTTGACCCTTTAAGGGAGCAGCCGTAGGCCGTAACAGATAGTTTAAAGCTTTTCTAAAATTACGGAGCGGAATACAATTCTCGGGCCATTAACAGAGTGCACTCGTCATTTTCCATTATCTTTTTGTTTTTGTTGAGAGAAGGATCAATTGTATTCACAATTCTTTTACTTTAATACAGTAGTATTTTACGGCACTTCTAAATCAACAATTAACATTAATTTTTTCTTTAAATATTTAATAGAATAGAGTCAATTTTAGCACGCAATCACGAGCTTGCTAACGTTTTTCCAATTTTGTGAATAACACCTATGTTGAGCTAGAATATTTATCTAAACATGGACCCTTACAACATTGACAGAGGATTGGTCACGCTACATTACTGCGTATGGTCTAAGAATTTATGTCTTATCCATAAAATCTTGAAAGATTTGGTAGACCACAAATCCTCGCAAAAAGACACCAATACCTACCAAGGATGATTCGGGAGGCTATTTAAATTTAAAAAAAAACACCCTAATTTCAATAGAGAAGATGGATGGGTGCTGCTATCTGCTTGGGATTCTATAATTAATAAAATTAAATCTAAACCTACCTACCCACTGCAAGACTTCAATATACTATAAGCTCATTCTGTGTAGATCGGACCAAAAATTAATATTTAAAAAAGGTAGCCGGGCTAACTATGACATTACAAGCTACGAGCAATTCCATCTTAGTCCTCAGGGGTGACAACGCATCTGTTTTGTGTCTTATATTTACGCGTACAATACATATTTAATGAAACTTATTTTACGGATTCTATCGCGTTTAATATAACTTTTTAATTCCCGACGTTTACGGAAGCTATACAGCAACCAAAAAAGAAAGTTGATAAGTCAACAATTACATTATGTCAAAAAATAAAAATTATAAAACACTATTGACAAATATTGACATTAATATTTATATGACGTCACTAAATTTTTTTGTCTTCCCGGAACACCTCAACTAACGCTTAAATTTTATGGTATGATATTAAAGTTCAAACTGACTTAAGTATTATTACGAATCTTTTGTACTTCAAAGAATATTATAAAAAAAAGAATTAACGAAATTGGTTCAGCTGCTCTTCGAGATTTGCGCTTAGCAACACATTCAGCGATTCATTCTTATATTATAGAATAATGTCAACTGTCAAATTGGCGTCGATAAAGCAGAGCCCTTTTGACCTTTATTGTTATGGACTGACTTGGCACTGGCAGAATTCTACTAAGAGAAGGCACTTATCACCAGGTGGGATCGTAGGCAAAGATTGACTTCTTATAAGTAAAAACTTGTCATTGAGCATTTTTATAACAATAAAACATATTGCAAATCCTCAACAAATGAATCAGTTTTATTTATTAGTGTTTCATCTTAGTATTAACAAGCTTCGCTTCCCGTATTAGTGTGATTTATAAATTATATAACAGTAAAGCAAAGTACTCGCTTTGCGTACGAAGTGTGCAAAAATATATTCAAGTGGTATCAGAGATATCACGGAGGCACTGAAAATCAGTGTATAATGCGGAGTTGCTAACCTCAATTTTCAGGAATGACGTGGATAAATAGTAAGCTTTGGCTTTGTTTTCCCCTTTTATTGTATTTCTTCTTTATTTCTATTAATAATATCTCATTGTATTTTAAACTACATTTTAGCAATATAGGTAATCATAATCAAAAATTTTAAACTATGAATTTTTTCGAGAATAAAATAAATGAAATATTCAAATTTTGAAAGTTTTGCTTACACTTTACGTCGTAGAGCCATGCTGCAGCTATATTAGTTGTATAGTTGTAGCACGAATGGGTTGGCTCAACCGGGGAAGGACCACGCTCTCACAGAATACCAGCGTAAAATAGCAGCTTAACACTGCTGTGTTTCGTATGGTGAGTGTAGAGAACCGGAGACCCTTTTTACTGGAAAAGAGGCATTCCATCTTAGTCCTCAAGGGTGACAACGCATCTGCATTTTGATTCGCAAACGAGGATAAATGTAGATGTATATGGGCCACAGCAACCACTTACCATCAGGTGGACTGTGTGCTCGTTTGTAACCCTATCCTATTAAAAAAAAACTTGCAACGCTGGGCAAACGCTTATTATACAGATTTCTCTCCCTTTTTGCCTAGATATCTGTCTGGGTAGGTATTCTTACCTATTTCTGAAATTAAACAGCAGTGCCTGCATTCCTGTGCTTATAATAATGTAGTGTAATGTTGAAGAGTGGAGGCAGTTAATGACGTTTATTATTGAATAAGGGTTACAAACGAGCACACAGTCCATCTGATGTAAGTGGATGCTTTTGACAATAGACATCTGGATCTATCGTCAATTACAAATTAAAATGCATATGCGTTTTCACTTCTGATGACGAAGATTGTTTCCAATAAAAAGGATCTCTCGGGTCCTCTACACTAACCATACAAAAGATTATGAGAGTGAAGGAATAGAGAGTGCACTTGTGCTTGCGCACACTCGTGCACTATAACACTGCGCAAAGAAAGCGCAGGCTAGCCTCCATTGAGGCTGGCTGCCGTGACCGAAATTCGTTCTGTAGGACAATTATAATTTTGTTATAAATTCTTTAATTATTTATACATTAGCTCCCACAAAACACGCTTCATCTAGTTGTAAGTTATAGGGTAAATATTTCTACAAGCTTAATGTTCAGCTCAATACGACTAACGTATTGCTCCGCTGGATTTAAAATAAACTAATCCATTAAACTGTAAATTCACTCTAAATATTATATATTTTGAGGACGTACAATGTCCAGTAACCCCCACATCATAACGGCTGACTGTGCACTGATCAATAGGTTATTAAAAAAGATAAAAGTAGATATAATACTTAGGCTTAGGGTGAAGGCGTTTACCATTTTCGGTTGTTAAGGCTTGATAAACATTGAACACCAATGTACCAAAGGATTGCATCGTAATATGCTTTTAAAGTGTATATTTATAATTATACACTTATACAATATTTGAACAATAATAAAAGACAGCCACTACAGTCGCTTTACATCTTTTCAGTAGAATACACATTTTTATTTTTTAAAACTGTTACGGGTTCCTAAGTAGCCATATAAATTAAAATCAAAAAGCTAATGGAAAACGTTATTAAAATTCATGAGAGCAAGACGACAGTTGCTAGAGAGTATGGGCACGGAATTTCTAATAAAATTGATTGATTTTCGTTTATAATACACTACTAAATTTTAATTACCAAAAAAAAACTAAGGGCTGACACAGTACAGTGTACCTATCACCTATATGAATTCAAAAATTGAAATTGAGTTTTATTCGTCAAAATAACTTAAACCACCACATCGCTCTTACTATTTTAAAATATCGTCTACTTGCATATTTACTCCGCTCAAATCCAGTCTGGAAATGTTCAGATATTTTAAAAGAATTGATAATAATCTTAAAATAGTTTTAGAAAACATTCTAAATTTAACTTTAAATACAACATCTTGGGCTCAAGCTACTTAACCTATGAAATTTGGTGGTATTGGTGAGAAAAATATTTCTGGTGTTGCATTGCCTGCTTTCCTTGCTTTCGTGTATAGTGTCAGTGACTTATGTAACATAATTTTATATAGTAAAGTAGAGCTGTGCTCTGCAATGGAGGCAGGGGAGACATGGCGAATTCTATGTATTAGCGAAAATGTTCCACTGGAAGGTAACCTACAAAAACAGTGGAATATTCCGTTGGTACAGGCCGTGCAGAAAGATTTTTTTCATAATTTCTATAGTGACCAAGATCAGGCACATCTTCTAACTGTTTCGACTAAGGAATCTAGTTACACGCTTTACCATCAAGTAATCTTGGCACATTACTTGATGGGGAAAGTTTGCGCATCGCCGTAGGAATTCGATTAGGACCGGCGATTTGTCACCCCCATCAGTGCCCCTGTGGTAGCAGCGTCGACAAGTTTTGGCTCCACGGACATACATGTAAGAAAAGTGCTGGTAGGGTTTCACGGCACGTTGCTATGAACGATGTCATCCAAAGGGCTCTGGTCTCCATAAATGTTTCCTGAGTTTTAGAGCCTTGTGTAATATTTAGAGACGATAGCAGGAGACCGTCGGGTATGACACCCACTATATGACGGCTAGATAAAATAAAATGATGTGTCTTACCTAGTTTGAAGAGCACCTCCCGCCCTTCCTAAATTGCATTGCGAGATATCTTCAGATGTAGTTGATACTGCGGTAGCTGACCGCTAAGTGAGCGACGAGCCAAAAACAGCTGCTATTTATACAGCCGACCCAACTGATCCCCACTTAAGCAGCGAGTGACTGCTTAGTGCGATAAAATATGCGACCAATCCACCTGCTATTAAATTAATAACAAACCGCACCTCACGGTGATCAGCAATTGGTTGCGCGGTTGGAGGGTAGGCGGGTGTTTTGCAGCGGTTTGTTATTAATTTAATAGCAGTCATCTGAGTATGTCAGGTCGTGAAAAATTCATTCATCATCAACAGGAAACTCATTTAATGCTCGTAATAATTTTGGCGGGAAAAGTTACAACCTATATAATTCTCTCATTTCTGAGAGGATTTAAGGGCAATGAAATGTCCGCCACGCTGCCCCAATACGTGCTGGTGAATTTCAAATGTCTTCGAAAAATGTTATTTCTTATTTCTCAGACATGCAGTCCTTCACGATGTTTTCCTGCACCGCTGAACACGTGGTAAATCAGCACTTAAAATTGCAATTAGTAATTTCAGTAGTGCCGGCAAAAATTAAATCCAGGTTGTTCGCCTACTGTGAAATTTACCTGAGTTACCACGGCTCACTCACTTTGGCGGGAAGACGCGTGTCAATTGTTTTTATCACATATCAAAAATAAACATAACCTAAAAAGATTTAAGGCGATAATCTCAAACTAATAAGATGCACGGCGACATGGAAGCACCTAATTTATGCACGGAAAGTGTTGGTAAGCAAAATTTGACCGGACCGTGTTCTTTTCGTGTTTGATTCGTGACTCTCAACTGTGATCAATGAAGAAAATGTGCTCATTCTCGGGCTAACAATTCAAAAAAAAAACCGGCGCGTTACTTATAAAGATATTGGAGTAAATTTCCATATCGGTATGGGCCAAATTAAAAAAAATACATCATAATTTAAAAACTATAAACACTGCACAGAGTACAGATTACCCCAAAAAAATTTAGAGACGTAAATTTTCTCAACAAATAATTATTGACAGATTAACTGAATATGTTGTGAATTACTTTTTTCAATAGTGAATTGATTGTATGTCTGTATATCTGTTTTGTATTTAAACGTGCAGTTGAAAGTGAAATACTGTTTGCTTAAGGCTTTAACTAGCCTGAATGACCTTGACGAAACGGCGATCGCAGAGATTTTAGCCGATGTCAACACCGTCTAGCAACTACGTTCTGTATTACTTATAAAAGTGCAAAGATTAATAGACTGCAGAGATGACAATTATATAAGTGACATACTGCCTGTTATGCTTGCGCATCACTGAGAATTATGTCGCGGTTACGCATCTTCAATTACATTGCACGGTGTGGTGCTGTAGCTTTGTCCGGTCGGCATCACGAGCTATCAAGTGTTCAAGTTTCAAGTACGTAAGAATTTTTATTATATATGTTAACTCGTATTTATTTGTATCGTATTAGTAGATCTGAGTCAAAGCGTTCGCTGTAAATATTTTCCCGGGTTTGATCCCCGACAGAACGAATGAAATTTGTAATTGCAATTTTCGTCAACACGCATTGGGGAAGCACGGCGGGCATTTCCTTGCCCTAAAACCCTCTCAGAAATAAAAAAAGAGTCCTGTGCCCAGTAGAGGGACTTGTATAGCTTATTACTTTACTTTGTAGCAATACTTATATTCGTTTCAGATATAGAAGGGTACCTTATGCTGACAAAAATATCATGTGGAGGCGACGAAAACGTAAAACATCTTTGTACCTAGATAAAACGTTCGAAAGATTGTCAGTCATGTCATACGCCACATTTTCTATAGAGCGTAGAACATTGCAGATAGGGCAAAATAAAAAATAATCCAATATATTATGGGAACTATTTATTAATAAAATATACATTTATAGGTATTTATAATAAAAATAATGAACAAGCTGCAAGGTTCAACTAATAATGTTTTTTGTAAACACAATCGTAAAATTCCTGTTTTAATTTTTACCAATTGTTAATTGATGTAACGTAGTCAAGATCACTTCATATAAAATATATTTAATTAAAATTGACACGTGACCTATTTGGCCTTCTATTTACAACTCGGCGGAAATTTGAAAAGAAGATTTTGTCTTTTCGCACAAGTATTGTTTACAACTGGCGTGGTTTCGAAAAGCGTGATTAAGTGTCAGCGGTATATAATCAATTAAATACTGAACTTTATTGAAATTTATTTTTGTTATATCTTCTTAAAAACTGGCGCCATCTCACTATTTTATTATTTGTTTTTTTTGTACGCATAAGGATAAATTAGACTAAGTTAGATTAACTTGGATAAGTTTATATTTTTTTTAATTTTATCACAAAATTTCCGCAATAAATTATTACCTTTTCTACAGTGATTCTCTCCTCTTAGTTTCGGCGTGACTGTAGGATGTTATAGTGAGTCACCGTCAGTTACTAAGCGGCCATAAATCATTATATGTATGTATAGACATACATATATACATTTTTTGATTTTAATGTTTATGTTTTTTGAATTTTGATTGATTTTTTGAAACCTGGTAAAATTATTTTTTTTCATACCAATTGATGGGCCTGAGTATAATGCCAGTTATGCTCTTTGGCTGAAGTTATTTTTTATTTTATACTCAATTGCAGACAAAACAATATTGATTGTGCATTTCTAAAACAAAATTTTACCTCTTCTCCATCTAATAATAGCCCCTGCACCTAACACGGTGGAATAGTTATTATTATATATAAGACCATTTGCGAAAACAGTTTTTGTTAACAGTTATGAGTGTAACATTTTATCAGCTGCTTTGTTTATAGTGCCTTGAGCAACACTGCCGGTTTCTGTACAGAAAATGATGCTGGCTTTGCAAATGTGGATGGACGCTATCATTGAATATAATACCCGCTATGTTACACTTATTTACATAGAAACTTTAATTATCATTTGCATAAAATTCTAAATAGCACTTTTTACACAAGAAAGTAAACTTTTAGATCAGTCCATTTTGTTTTTCACTAATTAAGTAAAAAGTAAAACAAACCAATAGGGCCGTGAATTAAAATTTCTTGCAACTTTTTATAGAAAAGCATGACCTTATCATAATATAAAAGTCAATCATTTAGCCATGTGATAAAACTTTTAAGTGTGCCAGTCAAACATTAATGATGATATTCGGGTCATTATGCTGGAAATAGTCTTTTAAATATTTTGTAGTACAATTGATAATCTTCAGTATGATTGACCATGTATATGACTTTTATAAGTCTATGTTATTTTTGATGAAAATTATTATTACAGATAAAAGCCCTTTCACATTTATTTTAGTCTCGAATTAAATTAATCAAAATGAAAATAATAACCTTGGCTCTTTATAACGGATCTTTAAATGTAAAACACTGACTTGAAATTATATAATTATTGGCATTTTTTTAATTCATTGAACTTTTTTAAGATTTTGTTGAAACTCTACTGGTAAAAAAAAAACAAATATATATATTATAGGTCTTGATGAAAATAATGTATGCCCGTTACATCGCATCCCATCAAGAATTTCTAATGTAATTCTTGGTGTAAAGCTAAGACGTGATAATAACTGTAAACAATAGAATAACAAAATAATGAAAACATTTACATTTACATACAAAACATTTACAAAAATACTTGCTTTATAACCTAATAAATATTATTTGACCGTAATAAAATAAAACAAGGTAGTCTTGGGCATAAAAGTAAAAATAAATATTTTCGATTATTTTTGCAATATCTAACAGCCGGATCAGCGGGCGATTCTGATCCATCTAAAGATGCTAAATTTCAGCAAGCACTGTCAAATTCAATAGGAGTGACAGAAAAACGGTTATTGATATAGAAAGGTAAATAAATTATTTAACCTATAAAATAAAATCACTTTATTACAAATCAAAATAGCCCAATAGCTTTATTAACATGAGACATAATTGTACGAGTGCCTTTTTGAATTTGAATTGAGTGAATTTTTTTTTAAATAGAATAAGGGTGACAAACGAGCACACAATCCACCTGATGGTAAGTGGTTGCAACGGCCCATACACATCTACATCTATTCTCGATTACGTATCAAAATGTAGATGCGTTGTCACCCGTGAGGACTAAGATGTAATGCCTCGTTTCCAGTAAAAAGGTTCTCCGGTCTCTACACTCACCATACGAAACACAGCAGGATTAAATTGCTATTTTACATGTTATTCCGTGAGAGCGTGGCCCTTCCCCGGTCGAGCCGACCCATTCGTGCTACAAATATACCTACTACTAATATAGCTGCAGCATGGCTCTACCACGTAAAAAAATTGACGTTGAAAATTTAAGTATTTTTAGAAGCAACTTTGCAATTATTTTCTATTTAGTTAATTTTTGTGGAATCGTGTTTTGCAAACCGCCACCTGAAATACGTACAATAGATTTTTCGATAATGACGTGAAATTACAAAACGATCCCCATGCATTTTAATGTGGCTATATTCAGCCTCTTAATATGAACATACCTCGGGATTTAGAAATTTTAAAAGTTTTCATGCGTGATTACTGTCCCGTGTGAGGCAACATTTATACTTATATACATATTCTCATCATATTTTTATGGTTGGTTAGAAAAATTATATCTAAATGCAAACTTTCACAGGGTACATTTTTTTAACTATTTTTATCCAGCAAGTAGTAAAGCAACTACAATCCCATCGGTAAGTGGTTATGTAGCCTAAGATGGTGAATTTCACTGACTTAACAAAAACCTATTCACTCTTGCCTAATAGTACTAGGTAAGTATTATTTGCGACCTATTTGTGTGTGTGTGTGTGTGTGTGCGCGTGTGTGCGTGTGTGTGTGTATGTGTGTGTGTGTGTTTGTGTGGATGTGTGAAGAAAAGCGTATGAGAATATTTACCATTTAACATTTTTTAACATTTAATAATTTTAACATTTTTAGATGATAGTTTGTCTAACATAAAAAAAAAACCATAAACCCAAGAATGTCTTTATATATGTATTTATACTTAGGGAAACACCATTTTTTTATTTATTTAAATTGTTTGATTTAATTTAATAACAGTGTACCTAAGTGTTAGTATCTTTACCTATATTTCCCTCCCCAATAATATTTTATAAAGTCATACTTATATAAACAGCGTTTTATTGTAATACATAATTATAAAATTCAGTATCAACTAATTAATAAAAATATGCAACAATAAAATTACATAGGTATTAAAAACTATCGAAATCTAAGTAACGAGAGCATGTTCGTCGTTCCACATCTAAATTATATAAAAATGCATTTTTCAATTTCACTAATCAACGTCGCCGCAAAAATTTCTTCTTCTTTGGGCACTTTAAAATTTCATTTATTTAGAAAATAATATTTCCAGTTACCAGTATACAGATATTAACTAAATTAAGTATTTCTAGTCATAAAAATATTTATAATTGAGTATAACCTTTTAAAAAACTAATATATATTTGAACGAAGTCGCTCCAACACCGACGTGCGGTCCACCCTCGACGATGTCCGAAAACGGACTGTTTTCCTATATAAAAAAGTACTCTGTGCGGACTGTGACAGAGCTTACATGGCGACGGAGCATGCGCGCTCGCGTAAATATATTCAATTTCAGGGAAAAGTGATATATTCTCTTATAAAACGGGTAATAAAAATAAAACTCTCAATTAAAAATATTAATATTTTTAAGACCTTTTTTTTAGTGTAAGAAATATTTAAAACGCTTGTGCCGTTCGGGAGAAATTTTGCAAAATATGACAAAGATAGGTACTCTTTGGGGATTTTTTTCTAGTAAGGAGTTGACAAAAATACAATTTTGTTAAATTAGAAACATTTACCAAATCTTCTTCTGTTACCCTGTATTTTTTCTTTGTGGATTAAATGAACAGTTATTGAGATTTTTTTATTTAAATATCCTAGATTTAGGCATTTCAACCACTGTTAAGGCCTTAAACATTTGTTAATATATGTTCTATTAATTATTAAAATATATTTATTATTTAAAAAATACAAAGATTACATAAAAAAAGGAAGGAAACATAAGATTTTTTTTTAATTTTTTTCAAAGTTGTTTAAAAAATATGATTCGAATTTCTTCACGTTTTCACACATCAGCGTATGCGAATTTCGAATTCTTGTTAATCTGTTGTATAAAAAAATTCTGTTAAATGCTAAACTTTCTGAAGTTTTACCTCTTGATAAAGCAACATTTTATGTTAATCCAACAGAAGTTTCTTTATCTCAAATATCAACAACAGTTTTTTTCTAAGGTATCCATATGATACCCAAGCTGAAGAAGGAGAGCAAGGAAAGAGAAAACCTTGTTACCTATGCTAAGACTCTACAGAAAGTCTGCCTACAAATGTGTAGCATGCAAAAAAATCTAATATGTCTGCAATTCTCAAACCCTGGTTAATCAATTGCAGAGATAGTATGACTATGACACGTGGTAGAGACATGCTGCAGCAATATTAGTAGTGTAGTTGTAGCACGAATGGGTCGGCTCGACCGGGAAAGGACCACGCTCTCACAGAAAACCAGTGTAAAATAGCAGCTTAACACTGCTGTGTTTCGTATGGTGAGTGTACAGAACCGGAAACCCTTTATAATGGAAAAGAGGCATTTCATCTTAGTCCTCACGGGTGACAACGCATCTGCATTTTGATTCGCAAACGAAGATAGATGTAGATGTCTATGGGGCACAGCAACCACTTACCATCAGGTGGACTGCGTGCTAGTTTGTCACCCTTATTCTATAAAAAAAAATTTGATTTAAAACCGAGGATAGATGTAGATGTCTATGGACCACAGCAACCACTTACCATCGTTTGTCATTTGACAAAAACTCAATTAAACCTACCGTATCAAAAAAAAACCCCTGTGTAAAGCATGCCAATAATTATAGGATAATTGATCCCCCGACAGTTTTTTTCAGAATGAACATTGTTATTTTTTTAACTGAAAATTAATTACATTATAAGAAAAAGTACAGTTACCTTGATTTTTAAAATAAATAATTAGTTAATAGAACTTTAAGTGATCTCAGTGGCAATTTAATCTGAAAAGTGTATTTTCTTGATATTTTTGAAATTAATGCTATTTTGTAATAAATGTTTCTTAAATCTATTTAAAATCCTAAATTCTGTTTCATGTATTTATTTACACAATTAATATCAAATGACCCGAAACAATGTAAGAGTCTGTCAGACACAATGTCCATGCTATTATCACAAAAATAAAGTTCCAAATTTTAACCTTTAACTATTAAAGGTTAACATTTGTCATTTATGGATCGTTATTGCGAAAGCTAACTGTAATGGAAATTGTATACTTGAAGAATTTATATTTCCTCTTATCCAAAATTTTGCAATACTTGGAAATGGAACACTATCATTATTTTCATAAGTGCGATGAGATTAAGTTTCGTAGCATAACATTACAACTCATGGCATTTGATCAGGCGGGCCACGATTTTCTTCATAGATGATATCTTCAACGTAACCTACAGCTCCATTCACTAATTCTTTCTCTATCCATAAATTTGAGCGTAACGTAACTTTGCGAGTAATAAATTTATTATAACCGCCAACCACCACGTCCCCAGGACCGTTTCGAGGCCATAAATTTGACCAATAAACGATGAAACAGATCGTAACAAAATTTCGACATTTAGTATTACGACGCAGTAAAGAGCTTGTTTGACCATTATGGGAAACACTCTATAGTGAATTATATAGTAATCGTCTAAACAGATGTTGTATATATTTTAATCCACTTTAGAAAAGAAGAATGTACTCAATTCGAGTGTATTTATTTGTGTAGGAGTATTATTGAATTTTGGAAAACTATTCACCGCTAAGGGTGGTATAGTTGTAACAAGTATAGTTGTAGCACGGACGGGTCGGCTCGACCGGGGAAGGACCACGCTCTCACAGAATACCGGCGTAAAATAGCAGCTTAACGCTGCTGTGTTTCGTATGGTGAGTGTAGAGAACCGGAGACTCTTTTTAATTGGATAAGAGGCATTCCATCTTAGTCTTCACGAGTGACAACGCATCTGCATTTTGATTCGCAAACGAGGATAGATGTAGATGTCTATAGGCCACAGCAACCATTTACCATCAGGTGGACTGTGTGCTCATTTGTCACTCGATCCTATAAAAAAATGATTTTTTAATGTATTTATATAGAAGAGTGATGATCCAGATACCAAGAGGATCTCGGCGAACTGTAGTTGAAAAATAGAATTCGTGCTTCTGTTCTACTACAGTAATGTGGTTGTGTAATCTTTGCTTAGCAAATTTTGAACAATTATTACATTTAATGTAATTTTTAATATAGTCATATTTAGTTTTATATCTACTGCTTGTTGTGCTTCAACTTTTATATAATATTTTTTTGTTTAAATGTTAAAGATCCTTTGAGTGGCACTGTAATTTTAATATTAGTTATTTCATTAGTTTATTTATGATGCAATCCTGTAAAGTATGAAATAGTTTAGTAATGTTTTGAGTATCTGGTATTTTTAACTTTGCTTCAGCTCCTGTTATGGACACAACTGTACGATCTCAAAGATGTCCTATTTAGCTTCTACCTAATCTCCTCAAATTCCTTCTTTTCAATTTCTTCAGTTCACCAGGATGACATTAAAAAAATTGTTCTAGCAATTTAATCCAAGGCTGTAGGTTGTGATGTGTGATGATGTGAGAGTCAGTATGCTGGAGTATGTACGTGCACTTACACTACTACTCTAATTATTAACTTTTCGCTGGACTCAGGTCAGTACTAAAATCTCTGGAAAAGGGCTTTCATACGCCCTATTCCCAAAATAACAAATCCCAGATTACCTAATCACCTTCGTCCTGTATCTATATTGCCCTTTCTATCCAATGTTCTGGAAGGCTGCGTACATAAGTAAGTCTCCAATTTTGTAGTTAAACATAATCTATACTCAGCGATTATGAGCTTGGTTTTCGTCTCGGTCACAGCATTACTAAAAGTTACAGAAGACATCAGACAAGATATGGAAAAGAAGAAAGTGACTGTAATGGTGCTTGTTGTCTTTTCTAATGTTTTTAACGCAGTGGACCATGATATCCTTTTATCTATCCTGTCCTATTTAAGATTTGCACCCGCAGTCTTGAAGTTTCTCAGAATGGGTTCTCTTCATATCTTTGCCGTCAGCAGTCCGCTCATTTGGGGCAGAAGAGTTCCAAGTGGGCTGGTTTTGATGCTGGCGTTCCGCAAGGTGCTATACTTTCTCCATTAATTTTATCAGTTTTTATAAACTTAATCACATTTATTCTTAACTGTTCGTACCATCTGTATGCAGTCGACTTCCAAATTTACTTGCACTTATCTATTGTAGAGCTCCATGACGCTATTAGAATGTTAAATCTGAGCTTGTAAGCTGTAAAAAAGATGGTCTAGGCGTTTTTTCAACAATTTAACGAAGTGTCAAGCTGTAATCGTAGGTTGCTCGAGAATGTTGTCCAAAATTGATGTTTTAAGCCTACCTGCTGTCTATTACAGTGATATACTGATACCGTTCTCTTCCTTTGTAAAAATCTTGGCCTGTATATGAATAACACAATCAACTGGTGTACGCATGCCACCGAAATATATAAAACATACATAAAACATATTGGATACTTAAAAGAGGCACTGACAATAGGAGAAAATTTAAAGAAATAATGAAACAACTGACATTTAATGACATATATGACGAATTAAAATTTGACCTAGCTTTTAGTAATTTTCATGACACAATTAGATTATTCTATGACTAACATATGCTTTCCAGTGATTTAACATAACATAACATAACATAAACACTCACGCCTGTCACCCAGAGGGGTAGGCAGAGACTACGGACTTCCATTTGGCGCGATCCTGACACACCTCTCTCGCCTCTTTTACATCCATATATCTACGCATACACGCTCGTCGGTTAAGGGTACTCCTAATCTGGCCCATTTTTAATATATCGCCAATTTCGTCGATAAACCTTCGTCTAGGGCGTCCCTACCCGACCATGCCGTTCACTTAAATTAAAGGTCAGATAAAAACTTGTGGTCCTAAATGGATTACAGCTGGGCTTAAAAGACTTGTAAACAAAAAGGAAGTTGAGGTACATTTACTATTTACATCAAGACCTAAAGAAAAAAATCAAACAAGTCAAAATATCACCTCTATACTTACATTCTAAAAAAATATTAGAACATCCCAAAAATTAGCAATTAAAAGCATGTCTCAAATAGCAAAAACAAATGCAAGGCAGCGTGGAGCATTATCCAAAACAAATATGCAGCTAATAATATCCCAAAAAGTATTAAAGAATTAAAAATGAATAGTAAAACTACTAGTGACAAAATACTAATGGCCCAGAATTTAAACAAACATTTTATTCATTCACCGAATAAAATGAAACAAATTGACAAAACATGAACCAAACTTAACATGAAAAGTATTTTTCGTGTTCTTCAAATAAATATGCGTTAAAAAAAGTAATACTTTCGTTGAAAAACACACAATCAGTTGGTTATGACAACATAGTAACTGGAATACTTAAGATATGTGCTGAAAAATTATCGCCAGTTCTGTCACATTTGGTTAACCTATCGTTTATACAAGAATCCTTTCCAACAGCTCTCAAGTTTTCATTAGTAAAACTGCTACATAAAAAGGATGATACATGCGACATAAATAATTATCGACCAATTACTTTAGTACCTATACTGTCTAAAATCTTTGATAAAATTATGTATATATTATGACTATCTAACAAAATTTGTCATTTTAAAAGTAGAGCAAAATGGATTTCAAAGAAATAAATTGACCACATAAGCAGCCTATTCACTGGGTACCGTAAAAATTAATTGTATTGACAAGGGTCACCACTAGGTGACCCTTGTCAATACAATTATTAAAAATACTGCAGTTACTAAACTGCAGTATTTGTGATATGAGTAAAGCTTTTGATGTAGTGTGTCATGATATCTTAATTGATAAGCTGTACTGCTATGGTATTCGAGGCAGCGTGAGGCATTACAGTGGTTAAAATCTTATCTAAGTGGTAAAGAAAAAAATGTAGTATAGTCCCACAAGGGAGTGACTTGGGGCCTCTTCTATTTTTACTATACGTTAATGACCTACCTGACTTTATCAAATGCAAGTTTGTACTTTGTGCTGACATTTCAATTATAGTAAGTACTAACACTAAATCCAATTATAATGATAAAATAATGACAGCTGTTATAAGTGTCATAGATTGGCTGTACAAGAATAGACTCAAAGTTAATTTAGGCAAAATAAAAATAATACAATTTAATCTAAGGATATGTAAAGAAAGTATTGACATTAAATTAAATGGACAAAAAACTAGAGGAGGTTCAAAATACAAAATTCTTGGGGATACATATTGATGATGGTTGTACTTGGCAAAGATACAATAAAGAAGTATTTACTTAAATCAATAAGTTCATTATTTACCCATTACGAAGACTGCCAAAGACTTTCAAAAAATTGCTTTACTCGCCTATCATGGCTATATAGCTTCCATTTTGAGATATAGCGTAATACTTTGGGGAAATGGATTTACAGTTAACAAAGCTTTTATTGCTCAAAAAAGTGTGTAAGGGCAAGCTGCGGGGTTGGTCCATGGTATTCTTGTAGAGAACTTTTCCAATCCGGAAAACTCTAACACTTCCTTGCATTTATATTTTCGAATTGGGTATCTTGGTCAAAAAACATACACAGTTGTTTTACAAAAAAAATAGTAATGTTGTTAGTTTTAATACAAGGTACAAGGATAAACTAGTTCTTACATTTAAAAAGAAGGCAACCTGTCATAAGAGCTGTTACTCGATGGCAATAAAGGTGTTTAACAAACTCCCTAGCGACATAAAGTGAATGCCTCTTAATAAATTTAAAAGTAAACTTTTTATGTGGTTGGTGGCAGGGCTTTCTATAATATTGAGGAGTTTTTTTAATAACAAATAAATTCATTCGACCATGAATGTAATGTTTGTAATGTATTATGATTTTAAATATGACAACTATAATAATAAAATAGTTGTTGGTTTAAATAATAATTAACCGTGTTTTATTCTTTGCCACCTTAAGATACCTCTATCGTCTGAAGAACTTTCTTCCAATTAAGACTAAGCTAACACTTGGGCAAACACATATAATGCCCATTATCGATTATGCAAATGTGTGCTACACAGATTTGAACCAAAATCTTCTTAAAACACTTCAGCGTCTTGTAAATAACTGTATTAGATATATATTTGGTCTCCGAAAATATGATCACATCTCTTACTATCATGAACGCCTGAATTGGCTCACTATCCAACAAAGACGAAACTCTGGAATTCTGCTTGTTCTTTTTTCAATTTTGAATAGTCCAACTTCTCCAAAATATCTCAAGGACAAATGTCAATATCTCTTTATAACTCTTCGCTCCTCATCTAATCATAAGGTCAGTATTCAACCTCATTTCACTGGATTCACCAACAATTTCTTTACTATTCAGATAACACTACTCTAGAACTCCTTGCCCGAAAACATAACAAGAGGGCCAAGTAAGGACTGTTTTAAAAAGTTGCTTTTGACTTTTGCCTTTGACATGACTTTGTGTTGAAACGAAGCGATGTTGGATGTTAAGAATGATGATGATATATTTAAGATATTTACATACACTATAAATAAAGTTTTTATATATTAATTGTATATATTAGTAGATATGTATGTGTGTATATATATTTGCACCTGCCACAAAATCTCATCACTCCACGGGTTGACTGGCAGAGAATGTCATTCCATCCGCTCAATTTCACCATTGCATATCGCGACAAAACTTGCGATACCATCCATACCATCTGGATGATTAGCGGTCCACCACTGTGCAATTTAGAAGAAGTTTTCTTTCTCGCACAACTTTCTTGTGGATTCGATTACTACCAGCGATTTTTCCGGACCGATACGGCTTAGAGACTTACAAGAAAAGATCCTACTTTTTAAAATTTGCAATTCGCATTTGCAATTCCACTGGTGTTGTAGTTGTTCATGGGCGGCGGTAGTCACTTACCATCAGGTGAGCCGCATGTTCGTTTGCCCCCTCTCCTATAAAAAAGGCATTAAGTCCGCCCTTAGTTACCCTTGTTGTTAAGGTGTCAACAAAACAAGATTAAATAAATAAATAAATATTCGTAGCGTGCCAACTCCCTGCCCGCGCGATCCCAAGCTGTGACACAGTTATTGTTCGGAATTGCCGCTCTAGTAGTTTACATAGAATTTTTTGCCTACCACTGATATTTTGGTTAAAATCTGGGTACTCCGACGCCATTTACTTATAGAAAGAATCTAGTGTGAAATGAAAAAAAATATTTTTCCGAAAAATATCCAAGTTGCTTATATCAAAAGGACTCATTTATCTACAGTTTTTCCTTTGATCACATTCAATCCAAGCAAAACAACGTTAAATTATTGACGTTCGCATAATACCTCATTTATTCTGACGATACGAAATTGCTTACTACAAAAGCTAAAGATGACATATGGACTCTTGTTACTCACAAACTGCGAAATATTTTCTGCAACATTAACTCATGTTTATTTACGTGTTACTTTTGCTGGGATATGTTTTTGTGAAAGGAATATAACTAAAAATGTTTATATAACTTTCTTTAAACTTGGCAAAGGACAAACTATATAAAGCCATAACGATTTCTTATTTTTTATGCGAATACAACACGATAAATGACATGTAATTTTTTAGATGTTATCATATTTATTCCCGATGTTTCTTCGAATTTAAAAACCGAATGTTTTACCTACCTATTAGCCAACATATTGTGACGTGCTGGAAAACGCCCGAAACAATAATTAAAAAGTTTAAAGTGAACGTGAAAAGTAAAATTCGTAAAATTTGTTTTGTTCGATCGCTATATCAATTTCATTATTTTATATTAATATAATAAACACTAAAGGCGGGTATGTACTTTTAACAAAAAGTATACAGTGAAACTACCTTCCAGAGAAGACTGGCTGAATTGACAGGTCACCTGTGAGTCGGTAGACTTATATGGTATACCGATGGGTCAAAAATGGGCCTCAACGTAAGCTTTGGAACGAATTTGGGTAGATTCACTTCTACAAATCTTCCAGGCAAAAATTTTCACCATAATTCAGTGTGCGGTAATCAATCTGCAAATCACTACGTTAACCATATAATCTAGCAGTACTGCTAGCGTTAAGATCAAACTTGGTGAACCCGAAGCTAGTTGGAGACTAGACGTGAACCGTCTATATGCCCTGGGAGGTAACAACAAGGTCGTTTTAAGATGGGTTCCGGGTCACGCGGGTATTTTAGGCAATGAGACTGTCGACAAGATCGCACGGGAGGGCTCAAAGATTACACAATTTGAACCCGAGTCTCAATCTTTTAGGTCGCAGTAATACTGGTCTCTCTAGACCTGCATAGCTGCTCGTACATAATAAAAAATCGGCCAAGTGCGAGTTGAACTCGTCCATGAAGGGTTCCGTAGCAGCAAGTAACATTATTTACTTAGGCACATTTTACAGATTTATTATTAGAAAATAATGGTTCACGGTTTATGTTTATGAAATTAAATATTTTATTTTTATATTTGAGTTGATTGAATGAAAGGTAAATTGCGGTTTACGATTTATGACGCATTAAAAAAAAAACTACTTACTAGATCTCGTTCAAAACCAATTTTCGGTGGAAGTTTATATGGTAATGTATATCATATATTTTTTTTAGTTTTATCATTCTCATATTTTAGAAGTTACAGGGGGGGGGAGGCAACATTTTACCACTTTAGAAGTGTCTCTAACGCAAACTATTCAGTTTCGAAAAAAATGATATTAGAAACCTCAATATCATTTTTGAAGACCTATCCATAGATATCCCACACGTATGGGTTTGATGAAAAAAAATTTTTTGAAATTCAGTTCTAAATATGGGGAACCCCCAAAATTAATTGTTTTTTTTTTCTATTTTTGTGTGAAAATCTTAACGTGGTTCACAGAATACATCTACTTACCAAGTTTCAACAACATAGTTCTCAAAGTAAACGCGCAAACTTGTGTCTTCTGAGGATTAAACTGGACTAGATTTAGTCGCCCCCAATCTCTCGGATTAGTTCTTTGTTCAGCAAAGACTCGACTTCAGACACAAGTTTGTTCCGGTACTCGGCGACGTTTTCCCGAGAAATATTGGCACAGCTGGTGTATAGAGCATCACCAGTGCTGTCATCCGCATAGCAATGAATGCTACCGGTTTGCAACATATCATTGATATGCAGAAGAAACTGCGTAGGTGATAGAACGCAGCCTTGTGGAACACCAGCGTTAATAGGCATGTAGTCGAAGCATGCACCGTCTACAATGACCTTGATGCTCCGATCTGCAAGAAAGCTGGTGATCTAATTGCATAATTTCTCGGGAAGCACATAGGAAGGGAGTTTCGAAAGAAGCGCTTTGTGCCAAACCCGATCGAAGGCCTACGCAATGTCCAAACTAATGGCCAATGCCTCCCCCTTGGACTCTACTGCCTCCGCCTATCTATCAGTTAAGTAGACCAGCTGATCGACCCAACGAAAACCGTATTGGCGGTCAATAATCAGCTGGTGATTCTCAAGGTACCGCATGAGGTGGCAGTTTATAACGGATTCCATTATTTTGGAGAACAAGGGGGTGATGGCGATAGGCCTGTAGTTGGACGGGTCTGAGAGGTCACCTTTTTTAGGGATCGGGTGGATATAAGGTGGCTTCCATGATTTTGGGACTATGCCTAGAGAGTAGGAGCACCAGAAAAGACGCGTTAAAACCGGTGCCAACTCCGGAGCACACGTCCTCAGCACAATTGGGGTACTCCGTCAGGCCCACTCGACTTGTGGATATCCAGGGAGAGGAGTGCTCTGCGAACCGAGCGCTGTGAGAACCGCACATCCGGCATAGAGCACTCACACCGCGGGATGGTCGGCGGTGTGTTCCCCCGTCATCAAGAGTCGAGTTGAACGCAAAAAGGGAGATTAAAGGTCGGCTTTCTTTTGCGTCGTGGGCCAGTGAGTCGTCCTCCCTGTGCAGAGATGGTAGTGATGGCTTACAGAGATTCCCTTGGACAGCCTTGGCGAGAGACCAGACTGCACGGGTTCCCGAAGGAAGACGAACTAGTTTCTCGCCAATTCTGCCTATGTGCTCTGACTTTGCCTTGGCAATAACTCTTTTGAAGAACCTGGAGGCGAAGTTATACTTCTTTTTTAGTATGCTGGTGTTTACATCCCGAGTCGCTCTCCCGAGACACTCCTGCTTACTGCGTAATGCAGTCTTACAGGAGCGACCAAACCAAGGCTAAGATCTGCCTCCGATGTGTACCACAGATGATGGAATAAATAGTTCCATTCCCTGTAGCACCACATCAGTGACAGAGTCAGCAACAGCGCTGGGATCATCCGGCGAAAAGCAAACACGCCCCCATGGGTAGGAAGCAAAAAAAGACCGCATTCCGTCCCAATTCGCCGACCTGTAATGCGAAACACGGCGGCAACCTGCACAACGCAACCGCGAGGGGAGCGTGAGTGGCACCACTCTCCAGATAAGACAATAGTCCGAAGAGCCGAGAGGGGCATCGACGGAAACCTGATATCCGTCCGGATGAGAGGTCAGCAGAAGGTTCAACAGGGAAGGTGTATGATCCTCAACATCTGAAATCCGCGTAGGCGATGTAACCAGTGTGTCAGACCATATTCCAAGGCAAAGTCATAAATAGATCTCCCCCCATGATCGGTTTAACGTGAACCGAGCCATTCGGCGTGGTGGGCGTTAAAATCGCCAAGGATCACGTTCTCTGTGGATGGGACCTGTTGTAGCAAGGAATCTGCAGCCATTTGGACGTGGTCGTTGAGTCGGTCTGTTTCGGCATTACCGCTATGGGACCTATAGAGCAACCCGTAGACGCGCGGATGGTCGTCGCTGTCTACGCGTAGCCAAAGGATGGACAGGTCCGAACCTTCAAGACACAAAGGAGTGCTCCAATTTGTACCCCGGGTAGGAGAGATACGAAGTATCAGCCGGAGAGGACACCTGCGTCTCGATCAGAAAGAGCAAGGCCGGCTTCGCCGTCTCGAGATGGTAGTGGACGGCGTTTAAGTTCGAGTGAAGTCCCCCCCTGATGTTGCACAAGTTCACGGATAGCGTGGCAGGAGTCGCCTTGGTCTTGTTGCTCAGTTTGCACCGAGGAGAGCTCAGGAGTGGAATAGCATGGTCGTGGATGCTCAGCGAGGGATTCTCCAGGGGTGCTGGTACCCTCCTGGCATAGTCTATGATGTAGTTGCGCTACCATTTTGTGGGGCTTCCGGGGGAACCTTTACGCTCTTCTAGAAAATTCATTTTAAGTGTGCCAACTCACAATACATCATTTTTCAATAAATCTTTTACTGTCCAGTCTATTAAGCTCTGGAATGCCCTACCTTTGCATATACGTGAGGCACAAACTATTGTTATCTTTAAGCGATTACTTAAAGAGCATTACTTGTCTCAGTCGTTCGGAGACCGTTAGGATAGATTGTGTGATTATGTATTTATTGTATCTATCAGTTTTATATTATTGTTTGAGGAATTTTGTATATATATATATATATATATATATATATATATATATATATATATATATTGATATATACGTGTTGTGTGTATATTTATGTATATATGTTTATATATATGTGTGTATGTATATATGTATGTATATGTGTATGTATATGTATATATTATATGTGTTACCTTATCTTTTATTATGTGTTAGTAATTTATATTATTTCATGTATTACTTAGTTATTTATATCTTTTTTATTTTGCATTTATTATTTGTATATTTATATTGCACCACCTACCACCTACCTATTCATTGTTTGTATTACTTTACACCTTTGGTTGCCTGGAAGAGATCGCTATGTAGCGATAAGGCCGCCAAATTGTACATATTATAATCTGATTTTGTTATGACGTTTGTATATTTGTTCGTGGTGTACAATAAAAGTATATTCATTCATTCATTCATTCATGTTGATGGGGGGGGGAGGAATTGGGCCTCCGGTCACCTGCACTCACCAGACGAAACGCGGAAGCAGAGCTTCCACTTCACGCCGGTATTCTGTGAGGTCGTGGTACTAACCCGGCTCGAGCCGGCCCATACGTGCAACAGCAAAAGCTGCTGCGTGGCTCTACCACCGTTATATGGTATACTACAGTTACATTACTCAAAGCTTTTTAAGCTGTGCGGGAGAGAAGACCAAAGATCAGGCTTTCGGGGAATTATGCTACATCAGGATAACGCCTCTTCACATCCCTCCCTGAGAACAAAAGTATTTATTGAGAAATCTGGTGTTGAAACTCTAATTCACCCACCCTACAGCCCTGGCTTAGCTTCTTGTGATTTTTTTTGTTCCCAAGATTCAAGGAACAAATAAAACGTAACTTTTTTCAAGCGCCGAAGAAGCCGTGGCTGCCTACGAAGAAGTGATTTCCGACCTGTGAGATCAAGACTGGCAAAAGTGTTTTCAGAGTTGGTTTAGGCGAATGGAACTTTGTATAACGGTATTCGTCCTATTGCCGTTGGTTCTACATTTCGACGCTTAACTTCAAAATTAGCTTGCAGGCACATAATCTCTAACCTTAAGAGCAAATTTCAGCCTACTCAACAAGGCTTTGGCACTAGAGGTGACTGTGAGACGGCGGTACATTCAGTGCGCACATTTTTAACAAATTATGATGCAGACGTTCTTGTGAATGTTGACTTAAGGAATGCTTTTAACTCTATCGATAAATTTGCTGAAAGGAGTAGCTAACAATACCCCCGAAATTTATCACTACGTTTGGCAATGTTATAGTCGAAATACTAACTTGTTTTACGAAAACCATGTTATCGATTCTGCTGTCAGTGTTCAGCAGGGTGACCCACTAGGTCCAGCACTTTTCAGTTTGGGAATGCAACCCATTATTTCAAATTTGTAATCCAAGCTGAATGTCTGGTACCTGGACGATGGTACACTGGGAGGTAGAGCAGATGACGTCCTCAGTGATATAACTCATATTTTTCGAAATTTTAAAAATATTTGTCTTGAGCCAAAATATTTTTTCCAATAATTTATCTACTTCTCAGAGAGACAGTTTAATTCAAAATTTCAATCATGTTTCTCGAGGAATAAAAACTGTCAGTGTGGAATCACTATACCTGCTAGGTGCCCCGTTGTTTTTCGATAGTATTAAACCTGTTTTATAAACAATATTTGATCAGTTTTTAAAGCACGTTGATAAATTGTTTAAATTAAACCCCCACATAGCTCTTAATATTTTAAAATATTGTCTCCTTGTACCTAGATTTACATACTTAGTTCGCTCGAGTCCAGTCTGGAAATGTTCGGATATTTTAAAAGATATTGATAATAATCTTACAATAGCTATAGAAAAAATTCTAAATTTAACTTTAAATACAACAGCCTGGTCTCAAGCTAATTTACCTATAAAATTTGGTGGCATTGGTGTGAGAAATCTTTCTAGCGTTGCATTGCCTGCTTTCCTTGCTTCCATGCATAGTCTCAGTGACTTATGTAACATAATTTTAAAAAATAAAGTAGACCTATGCTTTGCTACGGAGGCAGGGCAGATATGCAAACGCTCTGTCTCGGTGAAAATGTTCCACTGGATTTTAACCAACAAAAACAGTGGGATATTCTGTTGGTACGGGGCGTGCAGAAAGATTTGTTTCATAATTTCCATAGTGAACAAGATAAGGCAAGTCTTCTAGCTGTTTCGAATAAGGAATCTAGTCACTGGTTACACGCTTTACCATCAAGTAATCTCGGCACATTACTTGATGGGGAAAGCTTGCGTATTGCATTCTGTATATATATACAGAATGGATATATATATATATATATATATATATATATATATATATATATATATATATATATATATATATATGTAAAAAAATAACATTTCTTTAAGTTTTGTTATTGTTTATTAAATTCTTTTATGGTTAGTCGATAAAGCAGAAACAATTTACTTCGCTACTTGATAGATGGCGCTGTCAAAGTATTTGAGTGGACTGTAGATAAAGCAGACGGTTTCGAAGATGGCGTCAGTAAAATGTTAAAATTGTAAAACACGTAAACAATCGGATAATAATAAAATAACTAATAAAGGGAATCGACAAGTGTAATAACTTTTAATGTCGTTTCTTTATTTTTTCAGGTATGTTTAGTGATTATTGTAAGGTGTAGTTAAGTGAAAAATACAAATGTACAAATAATTTATACTAATAAAACTTTGTTCTTTCAGAGCAACACAAACGTTTATTTCACCGATTCCCTATAAATTACACGAATTGTCTTATAAAACGACATTTCTAGTTAAAGAAAATGGAGAAGTTAAGATTTACTTTTGCGGTATTAGCGGCAAGTGATGGCAAAACAAATGTAATCTGCATAACCTCAATTGAAACACCCGATGGACGTAATTATAATGTTCCGGACGAAATGAAGCCTGCAAGCAAACACACGAGTATTGTGAGCACAGAGGTATTCACGAAGGTCAAGAATTCTCTAAAAAAAAGACATCAAATACGTAAATTGTGGATTCCATTATCTCCGGAATTGAAAAAAATCTATTTAGATGAAGGCGAAAATTTGCAGTTTGGAGATCAATATTTAGATGAAATTGCAGAGGAATCCAGACCACTAGTTCACAAAAACTGCGACGTCGGGTCTGGAAATAAAAACCTAGGAAAAACATCTGAAAAATTTTTAATTGAGAAATTTTCAGGAAAAAATTCCAATGTGAATCAATGGATAGGTGAATTTGAGAATGAGTGTGAACGATTCGAAATACTACAGGATACAGAGAAAATTGAGACTTTAAAGCATCTACTAGAGAAACAATGCCATGATTGGTACACTAGTATGTTGATAAAATTCACTGTAAATTCAGAATGGACTGTTTGGAAAAATAACTTTACTGAGACATACGGAAATAAAGGTTGGTCACAGGTTAAATATGCATTTGCCTATAAATTTCAAGCGGGTTCAGCACTGGAATATGCTACGAAAAAGGAACGGCTGTTATTAGAAGTAAATAAACACATAGATACACAGACGATGATAAATCTTATCGCAACTGGCCTACCAGATTACATATTGGGCAAAATTGATAAGGAATCTATTACATCCACTGCAAGTCTTTTCAATGAAATTGGTAAATTTGAGCATACAACAAATAAACATACCTATTATAAACCAAAACAAGACACATTTGAAAATAAAGGAAAATCTGATAAATATCAAGCCTGCAAAATCTGTGAAAATTTGAACAAGGGAACTCGTTATCACCCAGAAGAAAAATGCTGGTTTAAAAAAAGTGAGCAACAAGAAAACAAGAGAAATCACTACAGGAATATAAACAATACTATATTAGATCTTGAATTAAATGATAAAGATCCAAAAAACTAACAATCACACCATTAATCAAAGTCAAACTTACATTAGATGAAAAACTAAACGTTTTTGGCATATATGATTCAGGATCTAATGTGTCCTTGATTAATTCCAAATTAGTAAAACTAAAACAAGAAGAAGGAAAAAGAGAGTTTAGTAATGCAAATTTAGTAACAATTAATGGTGTGAAGAGTACAGGAGGTTTGACAACAATAAAGATTAAAATACTAAACATAGAAAAAAAATGCGACGTGTATATTGTGGATGGAAAAGATTTTCAATATGATTTCCTTATTGGACTAGACATGATAAAAGAGTTTAGATTAGTTCAGAATGAAAACCTGGAAATCACACAAAAAACCAAAGACAACACTGATATGGAACTAAATGAGAAATTGACTTCTAAGGAAGGTAAGAGTAATGCACAATTTTACTCTAATAAATTCTCTATAAATTTCAACCAACATGTAAATGAAAAAAATTTTGAGATAAAAATGGGTAATTTAAATGCTCAACAAGAATTTGAAATAAATACACTGATTGACAAATATAAATCGAGTTTTGCGAAGGATAAATACGAAATTGGAACAGTAAGAGACTATGAAGCACATATCGACCTCCTAACGGACAAATACTGTAGTAAAAGGCCCTATAGATGTTCAATGGAGGACAAAAAAGAGATAGAAGAACAGGTGGCAAAATTACTTCAAAAAATCTTATAGAAGAATCATACAGCCCGTTTGCAGCACCTGTAACTTTAGCTTTTAAGAAAGAAGATAATAAAAGAAACAGATTATGTATTGATTTCAGAGATCTCAACAAAATAGTAACACCACAAGCTCAACCATTCCCGTTAATTGAAGACTTGGTAATAAAAACAAGAAACTGCAAGTACTTCTCAACATTAGATATTAACTCTGCATTTTGGTCCATCCCACTGCGAATCACTGCGAAATTTCACTGCGAAATTCACTGCGAAAAGAAGACAGAAAAAAAACAGCTTTTGTTACACAAGAAGGCCACTTTCAATGGACGTGTCTACCCTTCGTCTTGAAAACCTCTCCCGCAATATTTCAAAGAATCCTGAGCAACATACTAAGAAAACATCAATTAACTGATTTTACTGTTAATTATATATATGATATCCTGGTGTTTTCAAAGTCTTATAATGAACATATAAACCATTTATCACAATTACTGGAAGCAATAAAACAAGAAGGATTTCGACTAAAATTTACAAAATGTACGTTTGCGTCGAATTCTGTAAAATATCTTGGACACATAATAGAAAATAATACAGTTCGACCAGTCAGAGATAATTTAATTTCAATAAGAGAATTCCCTACGCCAAAAACTCTGAAAAATGTCAGACAATTTTTGGGGAAAATTAATTTCTACCATGAATACATACCCAAGAGCACAATTATATTAGAGCCCCTATATAATTTACAGAGGAAAAATCAAAAATTCATTTGGTCAACGGACTGTAAAAATTCATTTGAAGAAATAAAAGATTTACTTTGCTCCCAACCCATCTTGGAAATTTATGATCAAAACTTGCCAGTAAATATATACACAGATGCATCATTGGAAGGTATAGGAGCAGTGCTAAAACAAATTCAGCCAGACGGAAAAGCAAAGCCAGTAGCCTATTTTTCAAGAAAATTAAATGAATCCCAAAAGAAGAAGAAATCAATATACTTAGAATGTCTGGCTATTAACGAAGCAGTACGATCTTGGCAATATTGGTTAATAGGGAAACCATTCACAGTATATTCAGATCACAAACCGTTGGAGAACATGAATGTTAAATCTAGACCTGATGAAGAATTGGGAGAACTAGTGTATTATTTATCGCAGTATGACTTTCAGATAAAATATGCTCCAGGTAGAGAAAATTTGGAAGCAGATTGCTTAAGCAGAAACCCGGTACTGAATGAAAATGAAGATATTGATGAACAATTAAAAATAGTAAATTTGGTAAAATTAGAAGATATCATCACAGATCAAGAAAAAAATAAAAATATACATGATAACAAGAATAATTTGACATACAAAAACAACATATTTTATAAAAAAGTAAAAAAACATGAAAAAATAATACTGTCGGAAGATTTCAGTTTAAATTTATAAAAAATATTCATGAAAATATGTGTCACATAGGTGTAAGACAGATGCAAAAAGCAATTGGTACAAGATATACAGCAAAAAAATTAACAGCAAACATAAATAATATTTGTAAAACTTGCGATATATGTATAAAGAATAAAACAAGAGGACAAGCTAAATATGGCCTAGTGTCACACTTAGGACCCGCCACAAAACCATTTGAAATTATCTCCATAGACACAATTGGAGGCTTCGGAGGCTCGCGGTCGACGCAGAGATATCTACATCTTCTAGTGGATCACTTCACTCGTTACGCATATGTACTAACCTCGAAGACACAGAATGCAAAGGACTTCATAAAACTGGTTAGTAATATAACGAACTTAAATGATATCGATATTATTCTCGCAGACCAGTACCCTGGAATAAATTCAAAGGAACTTAAGACGTTTTTGAATGACAAATCAATTGCGCTAGTTTTCACTGCAGTAAATTCACCATTTTCAAATGGCTTAAATGAGCGATTAAATCAAACGCTTGTCAACAAAATAAGATGCCAGATAAATGAAAAACCTAACACCATAGCATGGACAACAATTGCTCATAACTGCGTAAGTAAATACAACGACACGGAGCATACGGTCACTGGCTTCGCACCGAGATACCTACTAGATAGGACAGATGTTACAATTGTGCCAAATGAATTAAAACAAGGCAAAAGAATAGAGGAATGGATTGAAGATAGGAAAAAAGCGTTACAAAATACAATAAAATCTCATAACTATAATAAAATGTTGATTGACAGAAAAAGAAAAGACTATAGTTTTAATAGGGGTGATTTGGTATATGTTGAGAATGGACATAAATTAAATAGGAAAAAACTGGATGAGCTAAGGATTGGACCTTTTAAAATTGAAGAAAAAATATCATCTTCAATATATAGAATAGATACAGGACACAGAAAATAGGACACAGAAAATCCGAGTCAAACCTTTTTCACGTCACAAAGCTCATTCCAGTTCCTAAATAAAGAACCGAGTTAAGAACATGATGTACAACGAGTGTGATTTAGTTATAACTATTATAATAATTGTAAGTAAGTTTAGGTATTGTTACCGAAAATTTCGATGAAATTTTCTGTCCTGGGGGAGGAGTTGTAAAGAAATTACATTTCTTTAAGTTTTGTTATTGTTTATTAAATTCTTTTATGGTTAGTCGATAAAGCAGAAACAATTTACTTCGCTACTTGATAGATGGCGCTGTCAAAGTATTTGAGTGGACTGTAGATAAAGCAGACGGTTTCGAAGATGGCGTAAGGAAAATGTTAAAATTGTAATACACGTAAACAATCGGATAATAATAAAATAACTAATAAAGGGAATCGACAAGTGTAATAACTTTTAATGTCGTTTCTTTGTTTTTTCAGGTATGTTTAGTGATTATTGTAAGGTGTAGTTAAGTGAAAAATACAAATGTACAAATAATTTATACTAATAAAACTTTGTTTTTTCAGAGCAACACAAACGTTTATTTCACCGATTCCCTATAAATTACACGAATTGTCTTATATATATATATAAATATATATATATATATATATATATATATATTTTTATGGATACGCGAGTGTTCAGGGGTGCTGACCTGGGAACGGATCACTATCTAGTGATTACTAGATTTAGGGGTCTGTTCGCGGGTTGGCGATACCGGACGGCAGTAACAGAACCACAGTCGGTCTGTCGCATCCGAAGCTAGAAGCTTCAGGAAGCGGATACTAGGGACAAATATCATGCGAGGGTAGCCGAAAAGCTTGACACCATCGATGGCAGAAACGAATGTGTAGAAAGAACATGGCAGAACCTTAGGGATAGAATGGTAAGTGCAGCGGAAGAAGTGTGTGGAACAATAAAAAGAGGCAGTAGTAAAAGAAGAGATGCATGGTGGAATGATGAAGTGAAAGAAGCTGTAAAGAAGAAGAAGAAAGCATGGTTAGACTACTTGGCCTCTAGTAATGATAAGGATATGAGAGAGAAGATGAAAGAAAGATATAGGCTGCAGAAAGTTCACACGAAAGCACTGATTGAGGAAGCGCGTGAAAGGTGTAGAATGGAAGCAGACGAAAGGTTGTCGCACAACTTTAAGGAGAACTCCAAACTCTTCTGGAAAGAGGTTGGAAGGACCCGAAGTGGTGCGACGGCCTTGAGAATGAACAAAGTGCTTTCGAGAACTAATGACGTCCTCTCAGAAAAATCGGACGTCATGCAGCGATGGAGCGAATTTTATAGAGAAATGTATGCGTGTGATGATCTTAGTGAGGGATCCGGGGATGACGCCGTGACTGGTACGCCAGACTCGGACCTCGATGACACTGAGGTCATCAGTATGAAAGAGATTGAACGTGCGATTCGAAGTTTGAAATGTGGTAAAGCTGCGGGACTAGACAGAGTTACTGCTGAAATGGTCAAGTATGGTGGGCCTCGTGTCTGGGACAGCTTTCATCTGCTGTGCAATTTGTGCTGGCGGACGGGGGATGTCCCGGATGATTGGCGATCCGCAGTCATTGTGCCTTTATATAAAGGTAAAGGTTCACATTGCGGGTGCTATCGGGCGATCAGCTTGACCAGTTTAGCAAGTAAAGTTTACTCGAAGGTTTTGACACGTAGGATGCAAGAGAAATCGGAAAGAATTCTATGGGAGGCACAATGCGGATTTAGACCTGGAAGAGGATGCACGGATCAAATGTTTTCTCTCCGCATGATCACGGAAAAGCTTCTGGCTGCTAACCAGAAGATTTTCTGTGCTTTTGTGGATCTTGAGAAAGCATTACAATTTACAAACACAAGCTAGTGATACCAGTTTCTCGACTCCACAGAGTCAGTAATTCATTCTTGGGACAATGTATACGCTATTACAACAAGGTCCCGGAAAGTGTACAGGTTCTCTCTATTACCAAGTTTAAATGTTTTATTAAGCTGAAACTGTATAAAAAGGGTTATTATAGTATAAATGAATACATGGTTGATAATAACCCCTGGGAATGAGGTGATCGCTTCCAAGCAGTTTCTAAAATAAATTTTGTAAATAGTTCGTAATCATTTATATTGTAAAATTTATTTAAAAAAAAAGTCCCGCTGGGTTTCTTGCTGGTTCTCCCCAGGACAGAGGGTTTTTTTCGAACCAGTGGTAAAGTAAAAAATGACTTTCAATAAGAATTACACATGTAATGTTTTATTGAATAAAAATATTCTATTCTATTCATTTGATAAGGTTGTAAGGAAGAAAATGTGGGAACTGTTGCCGGGGTATGGTGTGGATGGTCGATTGCTAAGGGCTGTACAGTCTCTTTACTGTGACTGTAAAGCCTGTGTGCGGGTAGGGCATGACCTGTCACCCATGTTTAACGTCCAAACGGGCGTAAAGCAGGGTTGTGTCATGTCTTCCTGGCTGTTCATACTGTATCTCGACAGCTGTTTACAGAAGCTGAAAGATAGCTGTTTGGGTGTGAAATTGGGTGACATAAAAGTAAATTGTCTGCTGTATGCTGATGATGCAGTGCTTATTGCACCATCAGAGGCAGAACTGCAGGCATTAGTCACGTGTATGAAAGAGGAATGTGAAATTAAAGGTCTCCGTTTGAATGCTAATAAAACTAAGGTTCTGGTATTTGAAAGGGACGAAGAGAGAACGAAGTGTGAAATATGGGTAAATCAAGAATGTCTAGAACAGGTAAATGAAATTGTATACTTGGGGAGTGCTTTTAGCCGGGATGGAAGATGTGATTTAGATGTGGACAGGCGTGTCGCTGCCGGGAACAAAGTCAATGGTGCCCTGACTGCGTTAGTCAAAAGGCAAAGCGTAGCGAAGAGTGCACGCCTTGCAATACATAACGCAGTGTTGGTACCGACTTTGTTATATGGCAGCGAAACCTGGGTATGCCAGAAGAAGCATAAAAGTAAGTTGAATGCAGTGGAGATGCGATCTCTTCGTAAAATGTGCGGCGTTACCATGGCCGACCGAAAGTGAAACGAAGAGATTCGCAATATGGCAGGTTTGAAAGATGACCTTATCACAAAAATTGATAAGGGCGTGCTTCGGTGGTTTGGGCACGTTGAGCGAATGAGTGAAGACCGAATGGTGAAGAAAATATATAGCGCGAAAGGTAATATCAAAAGGTGTCGAGGTAGACCGAGACTAACTTTCGAAGACCATGTGAGCAAATTGCTCGAAGAGGGTAGGGTCAAGAGTACTCGGATACCTAGACGTGCATGCATGAAGAAGATAATGAATCTGAAAGAAGCGAAAGAGGTTTGTAAGGATTGTGACACTTGGCGATCTGTTCTCTCTGGCTACCCCGTCAGGGATTGTGCGTGAAGATAAATAAATAAATAAAATTTATATATATATATATATATATATATATATATAAATTACGTGTCACGTTGTTTGTCCGCGATGAACTCTTAAACTACTGAACAGATTTCAATGAAATTTTGTACACTCCGTGCAGTTTGGTCCAACTTGATAGAAAGGATAGTTTTTATCCTGATAAGTGACACTCAATATTTTTTTATTACGAATATAAGGTTTTTTTTATATGAAGGGTCGTCGAAATGGGCAGAACAGCGTCTGCCTGGCCAGCTAGTATATATATATATGTATTTGCACCTGCCACAAAATCTCATCACTCCACAGGTTGACCGGCAGAGAATGTCATTTCAGCCGCTCAATTTCACCATCGCACATTACGACAAAACTCGCGATACCATCCATACCAACTGGATGATTGGCGGTCCACCACTGTGCGATTAAGGAGAAGTTTTCTTCCTCGCACAACTTCCTTGTGGAATCGATTACCACCAGCGATTTTTCCGGACCGATACGACTTTGGGACTTTCAAGAAAAGAGCCGACTCCATTTTAAAAGGCCGGCAACGCATCTGCAATTCTCCTGGTATTGTTGTTGTTCATGAGCGGCGGTAGTCACTTACCATCAGGTGAGCCGCATGTTCGTTTGCCCCCTCTCCTATAAAAAAGGCATTAAGTCCGCCCTTAGTTACCCTTGTTATTAAGGTGTCAACAAAACAAGATTAAATAAATAAATACTCGTAGCGTGCCAACTGCCTGCCCGCGCGATCCCAAGCTGTGACACAGTTATTGTTCAGAATTACCAGAGCGGTAGAGTAGTTTACATAGAAGTTTTTGCTTGCCACTGATATTTTTGTTAAAGTCTGGGTACTCCGACGCCATTTACTTATAGAAAGAATCTAGTGTGAAATGAAACAAAATATTTTTCCGAAAAATATCCAAGTTGCTTATATAAAAAGGACTCATTTATCTACAGTTTTTCCTTTGATCACATTCAATCCAAGCAAAACAACGTTAAATTATTGATGTTCGCATAATACCTCATTTATTCTGACGATACGAAATTGATTACTACAAAAGCTAAAGATGACATATGGACTCTTGTTACTCACAAACTGCGAAATATTTTCTGCAACATTAACTTATGTTTATTTACGTGTTACTTTTGCTGGGATATGTTTTTGTGAAAGGAATATAACTAAAAACGTTTATATAACTTTCTTTAAACTTGGCAAAGGACAAACTATATAAAGCCATAACGATTTCTTATTATTTATGCGAATACAACACGATAAATGACATGGAATTTTTTAGATGTTATCATATTTATTCCCGATGTTTCTTCGAATTTAAAAACCGAATGTGGCTACCTATTAGCCAACACCTCAGCCCCCCTTGTGACGTGCTGGAAAACGCCCGAAACAATAATTAAAAAGTTTATAGTAAATGTGTAAAGTAAAATTCGTAAAATTTGTTTTGTTCAATCGCTATGTAGATTTCATTATTTTATATTAATATAATTAACACTAAAGGCGGGTATGTACTTTTAACAAAAAGTATACAGTGGAACTACCCTCCAGAGAAGACTGGCTGAATTAACAGGTCACCTGTGAGTCGGTAGACTTATATGGTATACCGATGGGTCAAAAATGGGCCTCAACGTAGGCTTTGGAATGAATTTGGGTAGATTCACTTCTACGAGTATCTTCCAGGCAGAAATTTTCACCATAATTCAGTGTGCGGAAATCAATCTGCAAATCACTACGTTTACCATACAAACTTGGTGAACCCGAAGCTAGTTGGAGACTGCGTGAACCGTCTATATGCCCCGGGAGGTAACAACAAGGTCCGGGTCACGCGGGTATTTTAGGCAATGAAACTGTCGACAAGCTCGCACGGGAGGGCTCAAAGATTACACAATTTGAACCCGAGTCCCGATCTTTTAGGTCGCAGTAATACTGGTCTCTCTAGACCTGCATAGCTGCTCGTACATAATAAAAAATCGGCCAAGTGCGAGTTGAACTCGCCCATGAAGGGTTCCGTAGCAGCAAGTAATATAATTTACTATATAATAATATGTATAATAATATGTATGCACATTTTACAGATTTATTATTAGAAAATAATGGTTCACGGTTTATGTTTATGAAATTAAATATTTGAGTTGATTGAATGAAAGGTAAATTGCGGTTTACGATTTATGATGCATTAAAAAAAACTACTTACTAGATCTCGTTCAAACTAATTTTCGGTGGAAGTTTACATGGTAATGTACATCATATATTTTTTTAGTTTTATCATTCTCATATTTTAGAAGTTACAGGGGGGGGGGGGGCAATATTTTACCACTTTAGAAGTGTCTCTAGCACAAACCATTCAGTTTAGAAAAAAATTATATTAGAAACCTCAATATAATTTTTGAAGACCTATCCATAGATATCCCAAACGTATGGGTTTGATGAAAAAAATTTTTTTGAAATTCAGTTCTAAATATGGGGAACCCCCAAACTTAATTGTTTTTTTTTTCTATTTTTGTGTGAAAATCTTAACGTGGTTCACAGAATACATCTACTTACCAAGTTTCAACAACATAGTTCTCATAGTTTCGGAAAAAAGTGGCTGTGACATACGGACAGATAGACAGAGAGACAGACATGACGAATCCATAAGGGTTCCATTTTTTGCCGTTTGGCTACGGAACCCTAAAAAGGAGGGTCGCGAGCACAATTCCCGCACGTGATTGGTATATTGATCCAGTATTGATTCCGCAACTACATATCAAAGTGCGTAGTGTTCAGAGCAAAAACTGTTCTAAGTTAATAGAAGCCTAGTTCCATTACTACATAACTACATACTCGTATAACATAATTTACTTGAAATAATCTCTGCGTTCTCCAGTATTGCAAATTAGCTGAATATGACCGCGTTTGCCTCTACGAGTAAGCCGAATAAGCGCTTATGTGAAATAGGTTGCGGATAAATTCTAAAGCAAATTGCTGTTCCTTATTTAGGTAACATAAATAATTTGGCGCTAAATAGATAAGCGGTTTATATTAGAAATATTTCTTGGGCTAGTGAATATATTCAGCTTAGAAAATACTTGTGGTTAAATGTTGCAGGTGTTCATGGGCCGCAGAAGCCACTTTTTTTTTTAAAGAAATAGGGTGACAAACGAGCATACAGTCCACCAGATGCTAAGTGGTTGCTGAGGCCCATATACATCTACATCTATCCTCGTTTGCGAATCAAAATGCAGATGCGTTGTCAGCCTTGAAGACTAAGATGGAATGCCTCTTTTCCAGTAAAGAGGGTCTCCGGTTCTCTACACACAGAAACACAGTGGGATAAAGCTGCTATTTTACGCTGGTATTCTGTGAGAGCACGATCCTTCCCCGATCGAGTCTATCTATTCGTGCTACAACTATACTATAAATATAGCTGCAGTTTGGCTCTACTACTTAAAAAGAACTTGCGATCACTAGCATTCCTTCCATGATTTTTATAGATAAAGAGGGGGCAAACGAACATGCGGCTCACCTGATGGTAAGTGTCGACCGCCGCTTATGAACAACTGCAACACCAGGAGAATTGCAGGTGCATTGCCAGCCTTTTAAGAAAGAGTTAACTCATTTCTTGAAGGTACCTAGTCGTATCAGTCCAGAAAAATGGTAGGTGTAAGCGATCCATAAAGTAGTCGTGGGAAGAAGAAAATTCCTAGTAAAACGCAGGGTGGCTGATCGCAAAACATCTAGATGGTGTGGATGGAATTTGGAGGTTTGTCACAATGTGTGTTGGTGAAATTCGGTGACTGAAATTAATTCGAATAATTCATCAAAGCACTCCTCGTGAATCGAGCCGATCAGAAAGAATTCCGTCGTCGACGGATCGAGCTGCTCTGCGCTGGATGAGGTCAAGTGGAAAGAGAGAGACAAGAAAAGAGATAACAGTATTGAGGCTCAACTTGCCCCTTGTAAAGTTGCAACCTACCATTTTTCCACAGTACCATATTATACAGCCCATATGAGACCACCATATGAGACCCTATGAGACCTACCACATGAGACAGCTAGATTAGTGTATTTTAGTTACTTTCATAGCGTAATGTCTTATGGAATTTTGCTATGGGGTAATGCGACTGATATTGAAGCTATATTTGTTTTGCAAAAGAGAGCCGTTCGGGCGATTTTAAACCTAAATTGTAAAGAGTACCTCAGACAAAAATTTAAAGAAATAAACATATTAACTTTGGCATCGCAATATATTTATGAAAATGTAATGTATGTTCATAAAAACATAAATAGTTTTAATAAGAATAAGGATGTGCATACTTTAAACACTAGGAACAAACAATAAGCTTGTAATGCCAGTTACTAGACTCCACAGAATCAGTAATTAATTTATGGGGCAATGTATACGCTTTTACAACAAGATCCCAGAACATATTCAAAGTTTGTCAATAAACAAGTTTAAAAGTTTTATTAAAGAAAAACTGTACAAAAAGGGTTATTACAATATCAAGGAGTACATGAATGAAAATAACCCCTGGGAATAAGGTGATCGCCACCATGCTGGTTCTATGAAAAATCATTTAAAAATTGTATAAACGAAATAATTGTTAAGTGAAATATGTTTGAAAAAAAAAGTCCCGCATGGTTTCTTGCTGGTTCTTCCCAGAACAGAGGTATTTTCCGAACCAGTGGTAAATAAAAAATGACTTTCAATAAGTATTATGTAATAATCAATATTGAATAAATAATTATTCTATTTTATTCTATCTTAAAAGCTTGAAATCATGTTTCAATTCACCGCTTAGTTTTAATTACATTGGTACTGCTAGGGTTTGAACCCGGGTAGCTTGTGTGCAATCAAAATTTACAGTGGGCGCTTATCATAATTTAGTTTGTGAACGAAATAAAACATTTTCAGATTTCACTTCATTACAGAACTTAACTAGTATATATGTTTTTAAAACGCCTACGTGTTGTAACGACCCGCCCCCCCTCTATATATACTTATACTTGTATTTCTTTAGAATCTATATCTATAAGATATATAAATATATCAAATTTACGTGACCAGTATATTAATCATACATTGATCTTTCTAAAGGTTCAAATATAGGCCGTTTAATAAATTTATGGCGTGATCGTCTTAGTTAGGACCCTTTTTTACGTTATGTTTGCATAGTAACTTAGTTCTTTTAGGTGTATCTTGGAAGAATGAATATTCACGAGAGCAATCGAAAGCTGTAGGTAGTGTCTTATAAGCTAAAGAACCCCGTTCACGAAAACAGAGAGTTCAAAAAAGTTAAGAAAAATAAATTGTCCCTATTCCACTTGTATCAGGTTCACAACATTCAATTCCTTATTAATTAATCCCTTCCCGCTTGGAAAAGGCTCACAATATTTATATCAAATGCCAGATACATGGCTTTCGCTCTCCCATATTTTAAAAAAAATGTGGAGGAGGCACGGCAAACGCCGTGCACGGTGAGCGTCAACCATTTTAATGCGCCCCCCCCCCCCGAAGGGTACGCTAAGTTGGGAACTGGACGGTAGTCTACAGCAAAATAACTGGCGAACCAATAGACTTGGCCCCTTGATAGTGCGTAAGCACAAACATCGACCGAAGTCGCGCATGTCAATGCATGTAAACGCCATACAGAATACGATCAAATCCAGCCACAGTGAATGTACGTCACACGGGTTAGACAACAATAGGCACACTGGCCATAAAAGCCCTCCGTGAGCACCACCACCTGCCAGACCGCCGTTCCTGCAGACGTGATGTAAAGGTAAGCTGCATGGTCAGCACGGCCAATCGACCGCAGAGCGTGTCATGAGTCTACCGCTCACCTCAAGGGAATGGGGTCCCACGTTGCGCGGCTTTTGGCCGCAGCCTTGAGAGTCAGATTCTCCCTCCAGCTACCACCCGCATGAGGTCGACACATATGCTCCACCAACAAATACAATGGCAGATATAGCCAATAGGCAGTTATAAGATAATAGTTATAATTCGCCATCTGAAAGGGTTTGTGTCACTGACGTTGTGTATATGCATTTTTCGATCATGTTTGTCTCACCCACCAACAAGTTGCCTTCAATCTTTCAAAGGTGGGAGCTTTATAGAGATAGATTATTATGTTGTTATATAAAACATCATGGAGGTCAGACAGTCTGCAGCCCCGCAATGAAGAGACCCGACTTAGGTTGTGTGAAAGCTACTTAGATTGTGAGTCAAACCAAGACGCAGGGAGCGCCATTGAGAATAGCGACCCGCCAAACAACAATCGCAGAGACGCAATGCTGCAGAACGTAACAAGCATCATTACGACTATCGTCGGGCTTACACCATCCCAAGGTCCCCCCATACAGTCCCAGCAGACATCACCACCCGCATACCTCCATCGACCAGAACCACAAGATGCGTCGAATCAGGTGCAGCACACCCGCAGATCCATCACAAGACGCAATACTGCAAGTAGCAGTAAGCATCAATGCAACTATCATACGGATGGCGCCCCCTCACAACACACCCACATGATCCCTATCAACTTTGGTAACAAAATTGATAATGTTGTTAACTAAAAATACCACCAACGTATCATAGCGCTATTGCACTAAGACATGGAGGAAACACATTCACCGTAATCCGAAAGATAGCCGACGTATCATAACGCTATGCGCTAAGACGCCGCCCACAAACGGTAGGGGCGTGCGATGTCCACGGGCAAGTCGTATTGCTACAACAAACCCGCTTACCACCGACACTAAGATGATATGTCTAGGACACATCGGTTAGCGAGTCCAAGTTTACCTCGGTCTCGGAGGCTGTGAAACAACCTACATGCCACTATAATAATCCTTTTCAAGTCTCATTTCTTTCAATATAATGCTTTTACATATTTGAGACCTTCCACATATTTGCTTTATTTCATAGACCATACTATTGTATGTCTTATTCATATGGGACTTCAAGTCATAACTATGCTAGCTTAATGCTTATGCATCATAGATACCTTCTATATTAATGCTTTGGTTCCATAGACCTTACTTTCATAAGTCCCTAATATAGGACTAGTCATTGTACAACCTTACTACTAGCAGTCGATCAGCCGACCACCCCATATATATGTACAACCTTGGGTATGTGTCTCCGGCAACGCCCCCTTATAAGGAAACATTAGAAAAACACCTTCATCATCTTAGAAATTTTCCGATTAATACAAGAACACATTCATCAACTTTTGATCCATTTTTGCTATTATATTACAAATGTTATTGCATACCTTAAGCGAAAGCGCAAGGTATGTTTTACTATCGCCTAAAAATTAAGATTCCAACGTTTTATCGAATAAAATCGTATCTAGCAATCATATTATACATATAAATGATATAAAAAGCACATTGTTAGAAAGATAAATGATTGTTGAACTTATTAATTTTTTTTTAAATCGATTAATTGCTATTTTTAAATAAAAAAATTGTTTTAGTGGCTTATGGTGTGGATTTATCATGTCCCTGTGGATTGTAAACACGATAACTTTTGAAAATATTTCGGCTCCAAAATGGCGAAATTTTCGTTGATTTGGTAGCCCCGTATGTAAATTATTTCTGTAAATGGGGAGCTACAGCCACAGAGTAGTTTACTCACACTCAGTTTCAATCGCCGTCGTGAGTGTACATTGTTTCAATTGTTTGCAGCGGCTCAAAAAGATCGCTGTACAAATACACAATATTCGAATAACCAAATTTCTTAAATACTTGATTATAATAATAATAAGAGATTTTTTTTATTACAATATTTTAAAAGCACAGAATAAATAATAGCGTACTAAAAGTAAGAAGTATAAATTTTTTGTCATGGGTGACATTTTAATGGGTTTCGAGGGTGTTGAAACCGATAGGGTTGTCGAAATGTAAATCCAAGGTGGCGGCCGCAATAGATATCAATTTTTTCATCATGGGTGTCATTTTCATGGGTTTCGAGGGTGTTGAAGCTGATAGTGCTGTCGAAATGTAAATCAAAGATGGCGGCTGCAATAGATACAATTTTTTTCATCTTGGGTATCATTTTCATGCTTTTCGAGGGTGTTGAATCCGATAGTGCTGTTGAAATGTAAATCCAAGATGGCTGCTGACGTAGGTATCAATGTTTTCATCTTAGGTGACATTTTCATGGTTTTCGAGGGTGTTGAAGCCGATAGTGCCGTCGAAATGTAAATCCAAGATGGCGACTAAAATAGGTACCAATTTGTTCATCATGGGTGTCATTTTCATAGTTTTCGCGGGTGTTGAAGCCGATAGTGCTGTCAAAATGTAAATCCAAGGTGGCGGCAGCAATAGATATCAAGTTTTTCATCTTGGGTGTCATTTTCATGGTTTTCGAGGGTGTTGAATTCGATAGTGCTGTTGAAATGTAAATCCAAGATGGCTGCTGAAGTAGGTATCAATTTTTTCATCTCAGGTGTCATTTTCATGGTTTTCGAGGGTGTTGAAGCCGATAGTGCTGTCGAGATGTATTTAAACTACTTTAAAAATTCCGTATCATCATGTTATACGTAATTTTTTTAATGCGCTTAAGGTATGCCCAATTGGTATTACCAATATATTTATCTTTATTATTGCGATATAATCGATTTGTATTAATATAATTTAATACGTTACAGAATTTTAATTAAAATATTTAGATTTTTAGAGACAATTTATGCGTTAACTATACTATAATATTCAATATTCCAAATGAACATATTTGAACTTTATACTTAATATTGCATTTTAATTGTGTAAATTATAATTTCTATGATATTTTTAAATGCCTTTACATTGAATTTAATTATTATTTATTAAGTGGCGAAGCTTGCGAAGTCACTTATTGATTTCACGATATCTGTCCATCTGTCTGTCTGTCCGTCTGTCTGTCTGTCCGTCTTTCCGTCAGTCCTACGATTATCTTGAGAACGGTTTTGAATTTTCAAGCTCTGTTTTCAGCAATCGATTACTGATCACCCAGGCATCTGAACCTCCTATTTTGAAACTGATTGCTCAACGGCAACCGTTAGAAACCACTACAAAGCTGATTGCTTCGCCACTTTGCTATGCTGTTAGCTTGCTAGGTTTATTAATAATAATTATGAGACGTCACAGTGTGTATAAACTTACTTAGAGTAGGGTCACACGAATAGCCGCTTTGATTAAGCCGACCCAATGACTCAATAGAACGTGGCATCATGGCGTGTGCTTATTAACTTTATGCAGTACTACACATAAATTACTTCGGAGATCATTGGCAAGACAGTTATTGGCAAACACAGACTTGATATTTGTTTTTTTTTTGCTTGGAAATATTCAGTTCGTACAAATCATTTTAATACACTATTAAAAATAAAAAAAATATTGGGCGATGTGGTTTTTTTTAATTATTTTTAATTTTATTAAATTTATTCCTGTGACATGGTACAGTAGGTTGTTGCATAACATTTAGTCGCACTGCGATCCACGCAGAAATATTAAAATAAATTATTCTTCGTTTTTTTTTTTTTAAATCGTTACAATGTCAGCTTAGAGATAAGATAATAATAATAATAATAAGGCGTAGGGAAGTGACGACCCCATCGCCCGCTGACGTAACGGTTATGTGACAAAACTGCTACGTCAGCGCAGTCAGTCAGCACCTTGCCAAGAGGTGTTAGCGCCGTGCCTCGGCAAAATTGGAGGTGCAAAGGCCCGATTGTGCACATGGCCTCACCATGAAACGGTGCCGGGTCTGGGCGTCTCCCGTTAACTGACGCCCAATACATGGATGATGGATTTAAGAAATACGCGCAAAGGGCCGCTGCCTGGAGATCGCCAGGGCGCGTCTGGAGCTGGCGCTGGACGCGGCAGCATGCGAACCGCCAGTCGACCGCGAGGTGCTGCACGATCACCCAGCAGCCCCTCGCATCCATCATCCCCACCAGCTGGCTTGGTGTTGGCAGGGTCTTCGTTGGCCCAGCAATCAGCACCCGCCACTGGTGGAGTACGCCGCATGCGTTGGTTAATGCAAATGAATAAAAATGCATTGCGGGCGTATTTTGGGGCGAAAGGGAGAGAAATTGGAGGTTTTGGGTATCGGGCTAGGATGCACCAACTATTTGCTGAGCTGGAGCCATCTATTACCGTTACCGAGCAAAACCTGGCAGACCGAGTTCGGTACATCATGCGCTCAAAAATATTTGATGACGCCGAACTCGAACGGCTACGACGTGAGGCTATTCCTTTGTCGAATGAAAATGCTACGACAGGAGATGCGGCTCTACGAGTTGCAGAGCAACACGCACATGTAGATGCCGCCGTAGATCTCCTTGTAGTTGACTCAGGCGACGATGGAATAGTCGCCCCAGAACTAGAGCAAATGAGGAGCATAGTGAGAGGCGATTAGGGAAACGCGCAGTACGCCTCTCGAGAATCGACCGCGACTCCCGCGCATGCCCCTAAGCAAGCGGAATCGGGCTGTCGTGAGGGCTCTCAACCCAATGCTGGTGACCTATTTGGAAGCCAGCCGGGACCTTTGCGAGACGGACTCAATTCTTTTTGGCGCCGCACTGGCAGTTTGCCGTATTATTGGCGCCAAACTTCCCAAGGCTGGACGCGCTACTAGACAAAGTAGCGCCATCCCAGCCTGGAGAAGAAGGATTGAGGACCGTATCGCAAAGGCAAGGGCCCTCATCGGCAGGCTGATAAGCTTCAGGTCGGGCAATAATAGGCCGAGAATTGTGCGCACCGTCAGGATGGCGTTTGCTGGGACAAATATCAGTTTGTCCCAGCCGGATATAACGCAAAAACTGACGGAGCGCATAGACGACCTGAAGCAGAGAATCGCTGCTTGGGGGAAGCGGATTCGGCGATATACCGAGAGGTCGACACGGTTCAACCAGAATCGTCTCTTCCAGAGTGATCAGAAGAGGCTCTATGAATCATTGGAGCGACCAATGGTACGTGGAACGGGCCCAGCACCGAATCAGGCCGACACTATCGCATTCTGGCGCGGCCTGTGGTCACAGCCCGTAAACCACAGTGAGGGCCCTTGGACGGCAGTTGTGGCGAGTCAGTGTGCGAATGTTACGCCCATGGACCCCGTCATCATTACGCCGGATGACGTAGCTGAGGCGGTCCGTAGGGCCCCGAACTGGAAAAGTCCGGGACTCGACGGACTGCATCACTACTGGCTGAAGGGGTTCGTGGTGTGTCACGCTGTTCTCGCCCGACAGTTTCAAAAGGCTCTCGACCAAAAGTTGCTCCCGAGCCTCTTCACTACTGGGATCACTCATTTGGTTCCTAAAGACCGAGATTCCACAGACCCGAGCAAATACCGCCCCATAACGTGTCTACCTACCATATACAAGACATTGACATCCATTTTGAGCGCGAGAATCACTCGTCACCTGAACTCAGATCAGGTGATGTCGCGCGCTCAAAATTGATGTCGGGGCGGCGGTCGTGGAACCAAGGAACCACTCCTAATTGACGCGGTCATTGGCAAGGTGGTTAAACGCAACCGTCGGAACCTCTCCGCCGCCTGGATAGACATACATGGCTGAGGAGGGTCCTCGAGCTGTACAAGGTTGACTGTACAGTTCGAGACTTCCTCGGGCAGTGTATGGGGCGGTGGAGTACGATCCTTTGTCATCTAGGCGAGCGGATGACGGCTGCAGAGAACCACATAAGGATAAGAAGGGGTATCTTCCAGGGCTATTGTCTGAGTCCAACCTGGTTCTGCCTCTCTCTGAACCCTCTCAATACCTTACTGGAGGGCTCCGGGAGGGGATTTCAGCTTCGGAGAGGAGGTACAAAAGTGACCCACCTTTTCTATATGGATGATCTCAAGTTATTCGCCTCCAGTCGCTCTCATCTTATGGAATTGCTAAACATCACATGTGATTTTAGCAATTCTATTAGAATGGAGCTGGGGACGGATAAGTGTGCGGTCCTCCATGTCGAAAGGGGTAGGGTTGCTAACTCTGAGGGCATAGACTTATCTATGCCCATCAACATAAAGACCCTATCCGAGGCTGAAACATACCGATACCTGGGTATGTCACAGAACATAGGTATCGATGAGGCGGACATGAAACGGTCAGTTTGCGGTGTGTTTAATGCACGCTTGACAAAAGTGCTTAACAGTCTTTTGTCGGGCGTTAATAACACACATGCATATAACAGTTGGATCATGCCTGTTCTCATGTATACCTTTGGCATGCTCAGGTGAACTCAGACCGAACTGAACGCTCTGGACAGAAAAGTCCGCACTATAATGACGTCCCACAGGATGCATCATCCGAGATCGTCAGTAATGAGGCTGTACTTGCCGCGGAAGCATGGTGGGCGCGAAATTATTCCTGTGGTCGTTTCTGCGAACGGGTTAATCCCAGTTAGCCTCTTGGGTCATCTGAGGCGACTGGGACTCCGTGACGGACCGCTCCAAGCTCAAATGCAGAAGGCGGTGCTCCTCGATACCGCCCGCATCGTCCGCCGGTTTCTTTCCCTTTCCCCCTAACCCTCGGCCGTTTGGTCTCCCCTGCCGAGGGCTTCCATCTGGTTGGGTTCTTTTATATATTTATGTATTTTTTATGTATTTATACTATTTTATTGATATTTATGTATGTTTATATAGTTCGTTTATAATTATATATTTAAACAGCCCAACCAGATGAGAAAACTTTATAGATAACCTCAATAATAATAATAAAATGGCGTAGGGAAGTGACGACCCCATCGCCCGCAGACGTAATGGTTATGTGACAAAACTGCTACGTCAGCGCAGTCAGTCAGCATCTTGCCAAGAGGTGTGAGCGCCGTGCCTCGGCAGAATTGAGGGTGCTAATTTGGGCCCGCTTGTGCCAAATCATGAAACGGTGCCGGGCCTAGGCGTCTCCCGTTAATTGACGACCAATTTATGGATGATGGAAGGAAATAGACTGCGTTTAGGGCCGCTGCCTGGGGGTCGCCGGGGCGCGTCTGGAGCTGGCGCTGGACGCGACAGCATGCGGGCCGCCAGCCGAGTGCGAGGTGCTGCACGACCACCTAGCAGCCCCTCGCATCCATCATCCCCACCAGCTGGCTTGGTGTTGGCAGGGTCTTCGCGGGCCCAGCAATCAGCACCCACCACTGGTGGAGTACGCCGCATGCGTTGGTCAATGCAGATGAATAGCAACGCATTGCGGGCGTATTTTAGGGCGAAAGGGGGAGAAATTGGAGGTTTTGCGTATCGGGCTAGGATGCATCGACTTTTTGCTGAGCTGGAGCCATCTATAACCGTCACCGAGCAAAACCTGGCAGACCGAGTTCGGTATATCTTGCGCTCAAACATATTCGATAGCACTGAACTCGAACGGCTACGACGTGAGGCTGTACCCTCATCGGATGACAATGCTACGGCTGAGGATGCGGCGCCACAAAATGCAGAGCAACCAGCACACGTGGATGCCGCCGTGAATCTTTCAGTTATGGTTGGTTTAGACGATGATGGAACAGTCGCCCAGGAACTAGACCTAGAGCAAATGAGGAGTACATTGGAAGAGGCTATTTTGGAAACGCGCAGTATGCCTCTCGAAAATCAACCGCGACTCCCGCGCATGCCCCTAAGCAAGCGGAATCGGGCTGTCGTGAGGGCTCTCAACCCAATGCTGGTGACCTATTTGGAAGCAGGCCGGGACCTTTGCGAGACGGACTCAATTCTTTTTGGCGCCGCACTGGCAGTTTGCCGCATTATTGGCGCCAAAGTTCCCACGGCTGTACGCGCTACTAGACAAAGTAGCGCCATCCCAGCCTGGAGAAGAAGGATTGAGGACCGTAGATTTCGTAGATCGATACAGCTAGATTAGTTTATTTTAGTTATTTTCATAGCATAATGTCTTATGGGATTTTGCTATGGGGAAATGCGGCTGATTCAGAAACTATTTTTGTTTTACAGAAGAGGGCCATTAGAGCTATTTACAATCTAAAACCGAGAGAGTCTCTTAGAGATAAATTTAAAGAAATTAATATATTAACTTTGGCCTCTCAGTATATTTACGAAAATTTAATGTATGTTCACAAAAACAAAGATAGTTTTAGTAAAAGTAGTGATATACATTCTGTAAACACTAGGAACAAACACAAGCTAGTGATACCAGTTTCTCGACTCCACAGAGTCAGTAATTCATTCTTAGGGCAATGTATACGCTATTACAACAAGGTCCCGGAAAGTGTACAGGTTCTCTCTATTACCAAGTTTAAATGTTTTATTAAGCTGAAACTGTATAAAAAGGGTTATTATAGTATAAATGAATACATGGTTGATAATAACCCCTGGGAATGAGGTGATCGCTTCCAAGCAGTTTCTAAAATAAATTTTGTAAATAGTTCGTAATCATTTATATTGTAAAATTTATTTAAAAAAAAAAGTCCCGCTGGGTTTCTTGCTGGTTCTTCCCAGGACAGAGGGTTTTTTTCGAACCAGTGGTAAAGTAAAAAATGACTTTCAATAAGAATTACACATGTAATGTATATTGAATAAAAAATATTCTATTCTATTCTATTCTATTCTCGTATCGCAAAGGCAAGGGCCCTTATCGGCAGACTGATAAGCTTCAGGTCAGGCAATAATAGGCCGAGAATTGTGCGCACCGCCAGGATGGCGTTTGCTGGGACAAATATCAGTTTGTCCCAGCCGGATATAACGCAAAAGCTGACGGAGCGCATAGACGACCTGAAGCAGAGAATCGCTGCTTGGGGGAAGCGGATTCGGCGATATACCGAGAGGTCGACACGGTTCAACCAGAATCGTCTCTTCCAGAGTGATCAGAAGAGGCTCTAAGAATCACTGAAGCGACCAATGGTACGTGGAACGGGCCCAGCACCGAATCAGGCCGACACTATCGCATTCTGGCGCGGCCTGTGGTCAGAGCCCGTAAACCACAGCGAGGGCCCTTGGACGGAAGTCGTGGCGAGTCAGTGTGCGAATGTTACGCCCATAGACCCCGTCCTCATAACGCCGGATGTCGTAGCTGAGGCGGTCCGTAGGGCCCCGAATTGGAAAAGTCCGGGACTCGACGGACTGCATCACTACTGGCTGAAGGGGTTCATAGTGTGTCACGCTGTGCTCGCCCGACAGTTTCAAGAGGCTCTCGACCAAAATTCGCTCCCGAGCCTCTTCACTACTGGGATCACTCATTTGGTTCCTAAGGACCGGGATTCCAAAGACCCGAGCAAATACCGCCCCATAACGCGTCTACCTACCATATACAAGACACTAACATCCATTTTGAGCGCGAGAATCATTCGTCACCTGAACTCAAACCAGGTGATGTCGCGCGCTCAAAATGGATGTCGGGGCGGTGGTCGTGGAACCAAGGAACCACTCCTCATTGACGCGGTCATTGGCAAGGTGGTTAAACGGAACCGTCGGAACCTCTCCGCCGCCTGGATAGACTACAAAAAGGCATTCGACTCGGTGCCTCATACATGACTTAAGAGGGTCCTCGAGCTGTACAAGGTTGTACAGTTCGAGACTTCCTCGGTCAGTGTATGGGGCAATGGAGTACGATCCTTTGTCATCTAGGCGAGCGGATGACGGCTGCGGAGAACCACATAAGGATAAGAAGGGGTATCTCCCAGGGCGATTGTTTGAGTCCAACCTGGTTCTGCCTCTCTTTGAACCCTCTCAATACCCTACTGGAGGGCTCCGGGAGGGGATTTCAGCTTCGGAGAGGAGGTACAAAAGTGACTCACCTTTTCTATATGGATGATCTCAAATTATTCGCCTCCAGTCGCTCTCATCTTATGGAATTGCTAAACATCACTTGTGATTTTAGCAATTCTATTAGAATGGAGCTGGGGACGGATAAGTGTGCGATCCTCCATAACGAAAGGGGAAGGGTTGCTAACTCTGAGGGCATTGACTTATCTATACCCATCAGCATAAGGACCCTTTCCGAGGCTGAAACATACCGATACCTGGGTATGTCACAGAACATCGGTGTAGATGAGTCGGGTATGAAACGGTCAATTTGCGATGTGTTTTATGCACCCTTGACCAAAGTGCTTAATAGCCTTTTGTCCGGTGTGAATAAGACGCACGCATATAACGGTTGGATCATGCCTGTTCTCATGTATACCTTTGGCATACTCAGGTGGACTCAGACCGAACTGAACGCTCTGGACAGAAAAGTCCGCACTATAATGACGTCCCACAGGATGCATTATCCGAGATCGTCAGTAATGAGGCTGTACTTGCCGCGAAAGCATGGTGGGCGCGGCTTTTTAAGCGCGTTTATCATGCATAATCGCGAAGTGTGCAGCCTCCGTAATTACTTTCTGACGAGAGCGGATGATCCATACTATTGGGACGTTATTTCTTGTGATAAAGGGCTAACCCCTCTATCCTTAGCCAACGAGCAATGGCAAGACCCGGCAGTACAGAGCATTTCCGACCGGGAGACCGTATGGAAGGAGAAGGAGCTCCACGGGAGGTTCTACAAGGCTCTACATGAGCCTTTAGTAGACACAGTCGCCTCCCTCCACTGGCTACGTTTCAGTGACCTCTTTGGGGAAACTGAGGGTTTTGTCTGTGCAATACAGGATCAGGTTATTAAGACCAACAATTATCGGAGATACATCCTAAAGGATGGCACCGTCGACATCTATCGAGCTTGTCGCCATCCCGGTGAGTCACTTAGGCATATCATCTCCGGTTGTTCGGCGCTTTCTAACTCTGAGTATTTGCACAGACACAACCTAGTAGCCAGGATTCTACACCAGGAGCTCGCTCTGAAATACGGTCTCGTGGATCGGAAACTGCCATATTATAAGTACTTGCCGGAAGCCGTGCTCGAAAATGACCGCGCCAGGCTCTACTGGGACCGGGCCATCATCACAGACAGGGACTATTCTTGCGAATAAGCCTGATATTGTGCTGATGGACCGGGCACAGTCAAGGATATTTTTGTTGGGCATTACCATTCCCTATGACGAGAACCTCGTGAAAGCCGAAACAGATAAGCTGACAAAATATCTGGACCTGGCTCACGAGGTGACCGACATGTGGGGTGGTCTGCCGGCCAAAATTATTCCTGTGGTCGTTTCTGCGAACGGGTTAATCCCAGTTAGCCTCTCGGGTCATCTGAGGCGACTGGGACTCCGTGACGGACCGCTCCAAGCTCAAATGCAGAAGGCGGTGCTCTTCGATACCGCCCGCATCGTCCGCCCGTTTCTTTCCCTTTCCCCCTAACCCTCGGCCGTTTGGTCTCCCCTGCCGAGGGCTTCCATCTGGTTGGGTTTTTATATATTTATGTATTTTTTATGTATTTATTTTATTTTATTCATATTTATGTATGTTTACCATTTTCATTTACAATTATATATTTATACTGCCCAACCAGATGAGAAAACTTTATAGATACCCCAAAATAATAATAATAATAATAATAAAAAAAAAATGCAAATGCAGAAGGCGGTGCTCCTCGATACCGCCCGCATCGTCCGCCGGTTTCTTTCCCTTTCCCCCTAACCCTCGGCCGTCTGGTCTCCCCTGCCGAGGGCTTCCATCTGGTTGGGTTTTTATTTATTTAGGTATTTTTTTATGTATTTATTTTATTTCGTTGATATTTATTTATGTTTATCATTGTCATTTACAATTATATATTTATACAGCCCAACCAGATGAGTAAACTATATAGATGCCCCAAATAATAATAATAATAATAATAATAATAACAATCATGTTTCATACCCGCCTCATCTACACCGATGTTCTGTGACATACCCAGGTATCGGTATGTTTCAGCCTCGGAAAGGGTCCTTATGTTGATGGGCATAGATAAATCTATGCCCTCAGAGTTAGCAACCCTACCCCTTTCGACATGGAGGACCGCACACTTATCCGTCCCCAGCTCCATTCTAATAGAATTGCTAAAATCACAAGTGATGTTTAGCAATTCCACAAGATGAGAGCGACTGGAGGCGAATAACTTGAGATCATCCATATAGAAAAGGTGGGTCACTTTTGTACCTCCCCTCCGAAGCTGAAATCCCCTCCCGGAGCCCTCCAGTAAGGTACTGAGAGGGTTCAGAGAGAGGCAGAACCAGATTGGACTCAGACAATCGCCCTGGAAGATACCCCTTCTTATTCTTATGTGGTTCTCCGCAGCCGTCATCCGCTCGCCTAGATGACAAAGGATCGTACTCCACTGCCCCATACACTGCCCGAGGAAGTCTCTAACTGTACAGTCAACCTTGTACAGCTCGAGGACCCTCTTCAGCCATGTATGAGGCACCGAGTCGAATGCCTTTTTGTAGTCTATCCAGGCGGCGGATAGGTTCCGACGGTTGCGTTTAACCACTTTGCCAATGACCGCGTCAATGAGGAGTGGTTCCTTGGTTCCACGACCACCGCCCCGACATCCATTTTGAGCGCGCGACATCACCTGATTTGAGTTCAGGTGACGAGTGATTCTCGCGCTCAAAATGGATGTTAGTGTCTTATATATCGTGGGTAGACACGTGATGGGGCGGTATTTGCTCGGGTCTATGGTATCCCGGTCTTTAGGAACCAAGTGAGTGATCCCAGTAGTGAAGAGGCTCGGGAGCGACTTTTGGTCGAGAGCCTCTTGAAATTGTCGGGCGAGCACAGCGTGACACACCACGAACCCCTTCAGCCAGTAGTGATGCAGCCCGTCGAGCCCCGGACTTTTCCAGTTCGGGGCCCTTCGGACCGCATCAGCTACATCGTCCGGCGTTATAATGACGGGGTCCATGGGCGTAAGATTCGCACACTGACTCACCACAACTTCCGTCCAAGGGCCCTCGCTGTGGTTTACGGGCTCTGACCACAGGCCGCGCCAGAATGCGACAGTGTCGGCCTGATTCGGTGCTTGGCCCGTTCCACGTACCATTGGTCGCTCCAATGATTTATATAGCCTCTTCTGATCACTCTGGAAGAGACGATTCTGGTTGAACCGTGTCGACCTCTCGGTATATCGCCGAATCCGCTTCCCCCAAGCAGCGATTCTCTGCTTCAGGTCGTCTATGCGCTCCGTCAGTTTTTGCGTTATATTCGGCTGGGACAAACTGATGTTTGTCCCAGCAAACGCCATCCTGACGGTGCGCACAATTCTCGGCCTATTATTGCCCGACCTGAAGCTTATCAGCCTGCCGATGAGGGCCCTTGCCTTTGCGATACGGTCCTCAATCCTTCTTCTCCAGGCTGGGATGGCGCTACTTTGTCTAGTAGCGCGTCCAGCCTTGGGAAGTTTGGCGCCAATAATACGGCAAACTGCCAGTGCGGCGCCAAAAAGAATTGAGTCCGTCTCGCAAAGGTCCCGGCTGGCTTCCAAATAGGTCACCAGCATTGGGTTGAGAGCCCTCACGACAGCCCGATTCCGCTTGCTTAGGGGTATGCGCGGGAGTCGCGGTCGATTTTCGAGAGGCGTACTGCGCGTTTCCACAATCGCCTCCTCCAATTTACTCCTCATCTGCTCTAGTTCTTGGGTGACCATTCCATCATCGCCTGAATCAACCAGAGCAGGGAGATCCATGGCGCCCTCTAAATGTGGCTGCTGGTCTGTGGCCTGAAGAGCCGCATCCCCAGCTATAGCCGGTTCATTCGATGAGGGAATGGCCTCACGTCGTAGTCGTTCGAGTTCGGCATCATCAAATATTTTCGAGCGTATGATGTACCGAACTCGGTCTGCCAGGTTTTGCTCCGTGACGGAAACTGACGGCTCAAGCTCAGCAAAAAAGCGATGCATCCGAGCCCGATACGCTATCCCTCCAGTTTCTTCCCCTTTCGCCCTATAGTACGCCCGCAATGCGTTTATGTTCATATTTTTTGTCCAACGCATGCGGCGTACTCCACCAGCGGCGGGTGCCGCTTGCCGAGTCCGAGAGGACCCCGCCGACACCAAGCCGTCTGGTGGGGATGATGGACGCGAGGGGCTGCTAGGTGGTCGTGCAGCACCTCGCGCTCGGCTGGCGGCTCGCATGCTGTCACGTCCAGCGCCAGCTCCAGACGCGCCCCGGCGACCCCCAGGCAGCGGCCCTATGCGCGTTCTATTATCTTCCATCATCCTAACAGTCAGTGTGCGATGTGTTTTATGCACGCTTGACCAAAGTGCTTAACAGCCTTTTGTCCGGTGTGAATAAGACGCACGCATATAACGGTTGGGTCATGCCTGTTCTCATGTATACCTTTGGCATACTTAGGTGGACTCAGACCGAACTAAACGCTCTGGACAGAAAAGTCCGCACTATAATGACGTCCCACAGGATGCATCATCCGAGATCGTCAGTAATGAGGCTGTACTTGCCGCGGAAGCATGGTGGGCGCGGCTTTTTAAGCGCGCTTACCATGCATAATCGCGAAGTGTGCAGCCTCCGTAATTACTTTCTGACGAGAGCGGATGATCCATACTATAGGGACGTTATTTCTTGTGATAAAGGACTGACCCCTCTATCCTTAGCCAACGAGCAATGGCAAGACCCAGCAGTACAGTGCATTTCCGACCGGGAGGCCGTGTGGAAGGAGAAGGAGCTCCACGGGAGGTTCTACAAGGCTCTACATGAGCCTTTCGTAGACACAGTCGCCTCCCTTCACTGGCTACGTTTCGGTGACCTCTTTGGGGAAACCGAGGGTTTTGTCTGTGCAATACAGGATCAGGTTATTAAGACCAACAATTATCGGAGATACATCCTAAAGGATGGCGCCGTCGACATCTGTCGAGCTTGTCGCCATCCCGGTGAGTCACTTAGGCATGTCATCTCCGGTTGTTCGGCGCTTTCTAACTCTGAGTATTTGCACAGACACAATCTAGTAGCCAGGATTCTACACCAGGAGCTCGCTCTGAAATACGGCCTAGTGGATCGGAAACTGCCGTATTATAAGTACTTGCCGGAAGCCGTGCTCGAAAATGACCGCGCCAGGCTCTACTGGGACCGGGCCATCATCACAGACAGGACTATTCTTGCGAATAAGCCTGATATTGTGCTGATGGACCGGGCACAGTCAAGGATCTTTTTGGTCGACATTACCATTCCTTATGACGAGAACCTCGTGAAAGCCGAAACAGATAAGGTGACAAAATATCTGGACCTGGCTCACGAGGTTACCGGCATGTGGGGTGGTCTGCCGGCCGAAATTATTCCTGTGGTCGTTTCTGCGAACGGGTTAATCCCAGTCAGCCTCCCGGGTCATCTGAGGCGACTGGGACTCCATGACGGACCGCTCCAGGCTCAAATGCAGAAGGCGGTGCTCCTCGATACCGCCCGCATCGTCCGCCGGTTTCTTTCCCTTTCCCCCTAACCCTCGGCCGTCTGGTCTCCCCTGCCGAGGGCTTCCATCTGGTTGGGTTTTTATATATTTATGTATTTTTTATGTATTTATTTTATTTTATTCATATCTATGTATGTTTACCATTTTCATTTACAATTATATATTTATACTGCCCAACCAGATGAGAAAACTTTATAGATAACCCAAAATAACAATAAAAAATAGTCCTTAATATGTATAAGATCCATCCTAAGGTAACAGCATTGCTTAAACATATGATGTCGTATTGGTGTACTGAACTTTCTCTTAGTTTAAAGGGTTATAACATCAAAACGAACTACATTCACATACGTCGAGGAATTTTTCAGGGTGACAGTTTAAGTCCCCTCTGGTTTTGTCTTGCTCTGAATCCGTTATCTGCAATATTAAACAATACAGGTTACGGGTTTCTTATTAAGGGCGGTACTGGGATAGAGTTCAAACTTAACCATCTTTTGTACATGGACGACATAAAGTTGTACGCTGCTAATGCTCGTGAACTTAGAGGATTACTGCAAAGTACTGAGCAGTTCTCGAATGACATTAAAATGTATTTTGGCCTGGAAAAGTGTCGAACTTTAAGTGTTGATAGGGGAAAGGTCAAAAAGGCAGAAAGCTACGATCATACCTAAGGCATCAATTATACCACCATCCTGAAGGTGGTATAATTGATGCGATGGCTAAAGATGACAATTACAAATATCTTGGTTTACTCCAAACTCTTCGAATCGACCACAAGGAAATAAAATCTCGGATATGTAAAGAATACTACCGTAGGCTCAAATAAATTCTTGGAACGGGTCTTAAGAGCAAAAACATCTTCAAGGCAATCAACACATTCGCAATGCCAACAATAACTTACACCTTCGGAACTGTAAAATGGACAGACACCGATATCGGGAATATTGAGAGAACTACCCGTGTATTATTGACAAAATATCGGTTCCATCATCCTAAATCCGCTACTGAACGAGTAACTTTGCCAAGAGCTGAAGGCGTAAGAGGTCTCGTTGACCTAAGGCGGCTTTATTCCAAGCTAATAAAAAACTTGCAAAATTACTTTCTCAGCAAAGAGTCGTCTCCCTTACACCTAACAGTTACTTTAGCGGATAATGGTTATACTCCACTGGATCTTCTTCATTCTAAAGATGTTGAGCCCTTGGTTGCTGATGCCGAATACCTTAAGGCCAAACTTAACCAGTGGGCCTCAAAACCACTACATGGAAGGTTTGCCCACGAGCTTAGAGGCCCTCACGTTGATATTGCAGCGTCGACCAGTTGGTTGCGCCGCGGGGAACTGTTTGCAGAAACTGAGGGTTTTATGATAGCAATACAGGATCAAGTATTCCGACAAAGAATTACCTAAAATACATAGCCAAAACAAATGTCGAAGATGACCTATGCAGACGATGCTATCAGAAACCTGAAACGATCCAACATATCACGGGTTCGTGCCAGGCTCTTGCTGCATCAGAATACACTCAGCGTCATAACGATGTCGCTAAAATAATCCATCTAGCACTGGGCCGAAAATATGATCTATTGAAGGATGACAACCCGTACTGGAAATAATCCCTTAGTCCCGTGCTGGAAAATGACAACATTCAACTATATTGGGATAGATCAGTTCTAACAGACCGGTCCGTCCCCCATAATCGGCCAGATATTATAATTCTTTATAAAAAGGAGAAACGGGCTTATCTGGTGGACATTGGGGTTCCTAACTCGCATAATAATCAGCAATATATATTAGAAAAAAAGACAAAATACCAACCGCTTGCTGAAGAAGTGAGACAAATGTGGCTTCAGGATGAAGTAGAAGTCCTTCCCCTCATAATCTCAACTACAGGAATAATACCGCAGCAGCTTACCGAAAATCTTGCTAAGCTAGACCTACCAATGTCCGTTAGGAACAATATTCAAAAAACTGTTATCCTAAGGACAACTGACATTGTGAGTTAGCATCTTGCCCTATAAAACACAACCTCTTTGCATCTTGCTAAAAGCCGATCTAAGAGTTGTAAACCCAAAAGGAGAAAAAAAAAAGAATAATAATAATAATAAATGTGAATGTGAATAAGGCGTAGGGAAGTGAGGACCCCATCGCCCGCTGACGTAATGGTTATGTGACAAAACTGCTACGTCAGCGCAGTCAGTCAGCATCTTGCCAAGAGGTGTGAGCGCCGTGCCTCGGCAGAATTGAGGGTGCTAATTTGGGCCCGCTTGTGCCAAATCATGAAACGGTGCCGGGCCTAGGCGTCTCCCGTTAATTGACGACCAATTTATGGATGATGGAAGGAAATAGACTGCGTTTAGGGCCGCTGCCTGGGGGTCGCCGGGGCGCGTCTGGAGCTGGCGCTGGACGCGACAGCATGCGGGCCGCCAGCCGAGTGCGAGGTGCTGCACGACCACCTAGCAGCCCCTCGCATCCATCATCCCCACCAGCTGGCTTGGTGTTGGCAGGGTCTTCGCGGGCCCAGCAATCAGCACCCGCCACTGGTGGAGTATGCGTTGGTCAATGCAGATGAATAGCAACGCATTGCGGGCGTATTTTAGGGCGAAAGGGGGAGAAATTGGAGGTTTTGCGTATCGGGCTAGGATGCATCGACTTTTTGCTGAGCTGGAGCCATCTATAACCGTCACCGAGCAAAACCTGGCAGACCGAGTTCGGTATATCTTGCGCTCAAACATATTCGATAGCACTGAACTCGAACGGCTACGACGTGAGGCTGTACCCTCATCGGATGACAATGCTACGGCTGAGGATGCGGCACCACAAGTTGCAGAGCAACCAGCACACATGGATGCCGCCATGAATCTTTCAGTTATGGTTGGTTTAGACGATGATGGAACAGTCGCCCAGGAACTAGAACTAGAGCAAATGAGGAGTACATTGGAGGAGGCTATTTTGGACACGCGCAGTATGCCTCTCGAAAATCGACCGCGACTCCCGCGCATGCCCCTAAGCAAGCGGAATCGGGCTGTCGTGAGGGCTCTCAACCCAAAGCTGGTGACCTATTTGGAAGCCAGCCGGGACCTTTGCGAGACGGACTTAATTCTTTTTGGCGCCGCACTGGCAGTTTGCCGCATAATTGGCGCCAAAGTTCCCACGGCTGGACGCGCTACTAGACAAAGTAGCGTGATCCCAGCCTGGAGAAAAAGGATTAAGGACCGTATCGCAAAGGCAAGGGCCGTCATCGGCAGACTGATAAGCTTCAGGTCGGGCAATAATAGGCCTAGAATTGTGCGCACCGTCAGGATGGCGTTTGCAGGGACGAATATCAATTTGTCCCAGCCTGATATAACGCAAAAACTGACGAAGCGTATAGACGACCTGAAGCAGAGAATCGCTGCTTGGGGGAAGCGGATTCGGCGATATACCGAGAGGTGGACACGGTTCAACCTGAATCGTCTTTTCCGGAGTGATCAGAAGAGGCTCTATGAATCACTGGAGCGACCAATGGTACGTGGAACGGGCCCAGCACCGAATCAGGCCGACACTATCACATTCTGGCGCGGCCTGTGGTCAGAGCCCGTAAACCACAGCGAGGGCCCTTGGACGGAAGTTGTGGCGAGTCAGTGTGCGAATGTTACGCCCATGGACCCCGTCAGCATAACGCCGGATGACGTAGCTGAGGCGGTCCGTAGGGCCCCGAATTGGAAAAGTCCGGGACTCGACGGACTGCATCACTACTGGCTGAAGGGGTTCATGGTGTGTCACGCTGTGCTCTCCCGACAGTTTCAAGAGGCTCTCGACCAAAAGTCGCTCCCGAGCCTCTTCACTACTGGGATCACTAATTTGGTTCCTAAAGACCGGGATTCCACAGACCCGAGCAAATACCGCCCCATAACGTGTCTACCTACCATATACAAGACACTAACATTCATTTTGAGCGCGAGAATCATTCATCACCTGAATTCAAACCAGGTGATGTCGCGCGGTGGTCGTGGAACCAAGGAACCACTCCTCATTGACGCGGTCATTGGCAAGGTGGTTAAACGCAACCGTCGGAACCTCTCCGGCGCCTGGATAGATTACAAAAAGGCATTCGACTCGGTGCCTCATACATGGCTTAAGAGGGTCCTCGAGCTGTACAAGGTTGACTGTACAGTTCGAGACTTCCTCGGGCAGTGTATGGGGCAGTGGAGTACGATCCTTTGTCATCAAGGCGAGCGGATGACGGCTGCGGAGAACCACATAAGGATAAGAAGAGGTATCTTCCAGGGCGATTGTTTGAGTCTAATCTGGTTCTGCCTCTCTCTGAACCCTCTCAGTACCTTACTGGAGGGCTCCGGGAGGGGATTTCAGCTTCGGAGAGGAGGTACAAAAGTGACCCACCTTTTCTATATGGATGATCTCAAATTGTTCGCCTCCAGTCGCTCTCATCTTATGGAATTGCTAAACATCACTTGTGATTTTAGCAATTCTATTAGAATGGAGCTGGGGACGGATAAGTGTGCGATCCTCCATGTCGAAAGGGGAAGGGTTGCTAACTCTTAGGGCATAAACTTATCTATGCTCATCAGCATAAGGACCCTTTCCGAGGCTGAAACATACCGATACCTGGGTATGTCACAGAACATCGGTGTAGATGAGTCGGGTATGAAACGGTCAGTTTGCGATGTGTTTTATGCACCCTTGACCAAAGTGCTTAATAGCCTTTTGTCCGGTGTGAATGAGACGCACGCATATAACGGTTGGATCATACCTGTTCTCATGTATACCTTTGGCATACTCAGGTGGACTCAGACCGAACTGAACGCTCTGGACAGAAAAGTCCGCACTATAATGACGTCCCACAGGATGCATCATCCGAGATCGTCAGTAATGAGGCTGTACTTGCCGCAAAAGTATGGTGGGCGCGGCTTTTTAAGCGCGCTTATCATGCATAATCGCGAAGTGTGCAGCCTCCGTAATTACTTTCTGACGAGAGCGGATGATCCATACTATAGGGACGTTATTTCTTGTGATAAAGGGCTAACCCCTCTATCCTTAGCCAACGAGCAATGGCAAGACCCGGCAGTACAGAGCATTTCCGACCGGGAGACCGTATGGAAGGAGAAGGAGCTCCACGGGAGGTTCTACAAGGCTCTACATGAGCCTTTAGTAGACACAGTCGCCTCCCTCCACTGGCTACGTTTCAGTGACCTCTTTGGGGAAACTGAGGGTTTTGTCTGTGCAATACAGGATCAGGTTATTAAGACCAACAATTATCGGAGATACATCCTAAAGGATGGCACCGTCGACATCTATCGAGCTTGTCGCCTTCCCGGTGAGTCACTTAGGCATGTCATCTCCGGTTGTTCGGCGCTTTCTAACTCTGAGTATTTGCACAGACACAACCTAGTAGCCAGGATTCTACATCAGGAGCTCGCTCTGAAATACGGTCTCGTGGATCGGAAACTGCCATATTATAAGTACTTGCCGGAAGCCGTGCTCGAAAATGACCGCGCCAGGCTCTACTGGGACCGGGCCATCATCACAGACAGGGACTATTCTTGCGAATAAGCCTGATCTTGTGCTGATGGACCGGGCACAGTCAAGGATATTTTTGGTCGGCATTACCATTCCCTATGACGAGAACCTCGTGTAAGCCGAAACAGATAAGCTTGAAAAATATCTGGACCTGGCTCACGAGGTTACCGACATGTGGGGTGGCCGAAATTATTCCTGTGGTCGTTTCTGCGAACAGGTTAATCCCAGTTAGCCTCTCGGGTCATCTGAGGCGACTGGGACTCCGTGACGGAACGCTCCAAGCTCAAATGCAGAAGGCGGTGCTCCTCGATACCGCCCGCATCGTCCGCCGATTTCTTTCCCTTTCCCCCTAACCCTCGGCCGTTTAGTCTCCCCTGCCGAGGGCTTCCATCTGGTTGGGTTTTTTATATATTTATGTATTTTTTATGTATTTATTCTATTTTATTGATATTTATGTATGTTTATATATTTCGTTTACAATTATATATTAAAACAGCCCAACCAGATGAGAAAACTATATAGATAGCCCCATAATAATAATAATAATTTATTTGATACAGACAACACAGATCCAATACAAAATTAAAATTAAAATTTTTTAAACTATACCTTAATTTTTAATTATAATATTTGGTTAATCAATGATATTATTATATTTTATTAATAATATTTTAATAAATTTGACCATCTACTAAAAATTTCACTACACGCATACATATTACAAATAATTTTGATGAGATTATTCTGCGACCCAAAAACAAAACTTCTAAATCACGCGATACGGTGACGGATCAACGCATCCAAACCAACGACACGGGCCTCTGCGAACATCTGGGACGCGCTATAGTATCGTGGCTGACGGAACAACACGCGGAACGAATCATTATACTTCACCTTCAGCCTGCGATATTCCTCTTTAGTGTAATTCGTCCACAGCTGAGGAGTGTAAAGTGGCTGACAGTAAGCTGAAAACAACGCTAGCTTTGATGTATAAGAACACCTTTGAAAGCGTCTAGCTATCATGTTGGCACGCACTGACAAGGAACGACGCTCGCGGTCCATATCGGAACCATCACACAGATCCTGAGTAACAATATGACCCAGGTATTTAAACGTCGTTACCCACTTCAATTGTGAATTACACAAATACAATGTGGGGATATGAGGTTGAACCCTACCACTCTTAAAAAGCAAACAAACAGACTTGTTGGTGTTGTACAATAGGTTATGATCCATTGCATATTTCTCACATATCTGGAGTAGTGCACGCAGTGCACCAATCGAGGGACTCAGCAGCACCATATCATCAGCATAACTCAAGTTATTAAAGCATTCAGAACCAATGTGGCAACCCAGTCTGGTGCTTCTAAGCTCCAGACTGGGTTGCCACAATTAATGTTAATTAATATTATGTTAAATCTAATAATAGTAATAATAATAACACATATTAAGAAACAGTAGAATATAAAATAATAACAAAAGTATCAATTAACGTGAACAATAATCACATAAATAAGAAATATGTTTCTATTGTAATTTGTTGATAGAAGAAATCCATCCATCCCTCCATAAGGTACCGTGTAAGGTTGTAAAGTATACTTACTTACTTAAACCTAGTATTTTATATTTATAATGAGACAAGATGGTACTCGCCGCGTTGCAGCCTCAGAAAAACTCCGCGGATTCCGCTTTTTTGTAATTTTTTAAAGTAACTTGTAATATTAATAATAGTGTAAATAAAATTACGTAGAATGGAAAACAATAACAGACCCATGGGTAACTGAATTAAAAAATCATTTATCATCATCATCATTACAGTCAATTAAAAGTCCATTGCTGAACATAGGCCTGCAATGGAAATTGACAGGCAAGTTGGCAAACGAAGTTGTTTATTTTTTAGTAATGGGGAAGACGCTGCTGACCTTTTCCTGGTTTTTTCTATTTGTCACCTTTTACTACATCCGCGGTATGATTTGGGTAGTGAATATTTTTACACGACACAGTGTAATAAAAAAAAAAACATCCTGTATTATCTTTGTAGCTCCAAATGAGGTCACTTGAAAACAACTATTATAATGCCGTATGTCAGCCATGAAGTTATCATGCTCAGGGTGGAGATATTTTTTATCACACAGTAAAGAAGATCTGGAAGATTTTGCAAAGGTTCCAGCTGGACCTTTCCTGAATCGCAGCACATTCCCCCAGATGCATCCTTGTACTTGAGAGTTTTACACCAATTGCATTCGATGTTTTTTGGTCCCAAAACAACATTATTAACACTATCGTACGCTATGTTACTACGTAGGTCACTAAATAAGTTTGGAGATGCTCGAAATTTTAAAATAGAATGCACCCGTGTTATGTTTCTAAAAATTTATTTAAAAATAGAACTCCATAAACCAATTGCTGAATATTAAAAAAAAACAAAGTTCCAATAATTTTCCTGCAACGCTTCTCACGCTTTTCATTTAAAACGATGGATCTTAGCCGTGAACATTTGCACGCTATGGTTTAAGCGAACAATTAAATTTACAACGGTTACAAACAGCATCAGGGGACTGAGTTCCATCAAGCGCAACAATTCTCAGGTGGAATTCAAAAGCGGTAAAATTAATCTTAAAGATGACCAAAGAATCGGGGCCCCTCAAACAGCAGCAACGGCAGAAAATATATGGACTACTGAAATGTTGGTGCGAAAAGACCCACGAATCACATATACAGATATTGAAAAGATTGTAGGCATTAGTTCGGGGAGCATCATCCTGCATCAACATCTTGGAGTGAGGAAGCTTTGTTGTCGATGGATCCCTCGTTTGCTCTCCGAATGAGAAAAACAGACTCGTGTGGGGTGGTGCCATGAAATGTGTCTACGTTTTGAAAACGGGGCATCTAGGCATGTTTCAGAAATCGTTACTGGTGACAAGACATGGATTTATTAATATGATACGAAAAATAAAAGGCAATCATCGGTATGGATCTACTCAGAAGGACAGTTACCGACAAAACTGTAAAGACTTCGCAACGTCGGCAATAAATGGTGGCTAGTTTTTTTTCGCGGAGCGGACATTTGTCGCGACAATGCTGGAAAATTGTACGTCAGTCAACTATGAATAGTATACTACAGTTACATTACTCAAAGCTTTTTAAGCTGTCCGGGAGAGAAGACCAAAGATCAGGCTTCGGGGAATCATGCTGCATTTATTGAGAAATCTGGTGTTGAAACTCTATGTCACCCACCCTACAGCCCTGGCTTAGCTTCTTGTGATTTCTTTTTGTTTCCAAGATTCAAGGAAAAAATAAAAGGCAAGTATTTTCAAGCGCCGAAGAAGCCGTGGCTGCCTACGAAGAAGTGATTACCGACCTGTGAGATCAAGAATGGCAAAAGTGTTTTCATAGTTGGTTTAGGCGAATGGAACTTTGTATAGAACATGATGGAGAATATTTTGAAAAGATGTAAAATAAATATTAATAGTATCTAGAATACTTTTTGTATATCTTAAAACTTATTGAGTGTCCTACGTATCATAACTCAGTGCAAAAAAGGCTTAAGAATTCCAAGGTTATAGATGTATTTCAACTCGCTGTCCTTCATGATTTCGTTCATATCGTAACTGTGATACTCTGTACACTTCAGTGTTTGCACCAATATTTACTTGCAGCCTGCTTATGTACTTCAGGTTGTTCCCGCTGACAATCAACGACAGTCTGCCTGTGAAATTTAGGCTGTTTTTTTCTGATAATTAGCTGCTTGTTTACGACGATTAGAAGGTTTATTTTGATTAAATTTTTTTCTTGCTTCTTTAGATTGCAATTCTCTGACCACACTAGTAACGAAAAAATAGTAGTAACTTTTTGTGACTAACTTGTCAAACTAATTTTATTTTGGACTAAATCTTGGGTAGTGAATGTTGGAGATTCTTTGCAATCATTTGCGGACAAAGAAGAAATTAAATCTGACTCACATTCAGATTCAATAATTGGTATAAGTAGGTGAATGAAAATCTTGCACAGCATTAGAAATTGGTGACGGTTTTTTTTTATAGGAGAGGGTGCAAACGAGCATGCGGCTCACCTGATGGTAAGTGACTACCGCCGCCCATGAACAACCGCAACACCAGGGAGGGAATAGCAGATGCGTTACCGGCCTTTTAAAAAGGAGTAGGCTCTTTTCTTGAAGGTCCCTAAGTCATATCGGTCCGGAAAAATCGCTGGTGGTAAACTATTCCACAAGGAAGTTGTGCGAAGAAGAAAACATCTTCTAAATCGCACAGTGATGGACCGCCAATCATCTAGATGGTGTGGATGGTATCAGGAGTTCTGCCGCGATGTGCGTTCGTGAAATTTGGCGGCTGGGATTAATCCAAACAATTCCTCAGAGCACTCCCCATGGTAAATGCGAAAGAAAATGCAAAGAGATGCAACATCTCTTCGCAGTGCCAATGAGTCGAGCCGATCGGAAAGGACTCGGTCTTCGACGATTCGAGCCGCTCTGCGCTGGATGCGGTCAAGTGGAAGGAGCTGGCACTGGGGAGCCCCAGCCCAGAGATGGGAACAGTATTCCATGTGAGGCCGAACCTGCGCCTTGTAAAGTGGTAGGCGTTGAGCTGGCACGAAATAATCTCCCGCTCTGCTGAGCACGCTAAGCTTTTTAGAGGTCAATTTGGCCTTCTCTCCCAAGTGACCACGAAACTGCACGTCACTCGATATGTCGACGCCGAGGATTCCGATACTAGCTGAGGCAACAATGGGAATACCTTGAAACTGAGGAGATACGACAAAGGGGTTCTTTTTAGCGGTAAACGCGCAAACTTGTGTCTTTTGAGGATTAAACTGGACTAGATTTAGTCGCCCCCAATGCGAGACTTTGTCCAGCAAAGACTCGACTTCAAACACAAGTTTGTTCCGGTACTCGGTGACGTTTTCCCGAGAAATATTGGCACGGCCGGTGTATAGAGCATCACCAGTGCTGTCATCCACATAGCAATGAATGCTACCAGCTTGCAACATATCATTGATATGCAGAAGAAACAGCGTTGGTGATAGCACACAGCCTTGTGGAACACCAGCGTTAATAGGCTTGTAGTCGGAGCATGCACCGTCTACAACGACCTTGATGCTCCGATCTGCAAGAAAGCTGGTGATCCAATTGCATAATTTCTCGGGAAGCCCATAGGAAGGGAGCTTCGAAAGAAGCGCTTTGTGCCAAACCCGATCGAAGGCCTTCGCAATGTCCAAACTAACGGCCAATGCCTCCCCCTTGGACTCTACTGCCTCCACCCATCTATGAGTTAAGTAGACCAGAAGATCACCAGCTGATAGACCCCGAAGAAAACCGTACTAGCGGTCACTAATCAGCTGGTGATCCTCAAGGTACCGTATGAGGTGGCAGTTTATAACGGATTCCATTATTTTGGAGAACAAGGGGGTGATGGCGATAGGCCTGATGTAGTTGGACGGCTCTGAGCGGTCGCCTTTTTTAGGGATCGGGTGGACAAAAGCTGTCTTCCATGATTTCGGGACTACGCCTAGGGAGTAGGAGTACCGGAAAAGACGCGTTAGAACCGGTGCCAACTCCGGAGCACACGTTCTCAGCACAATTGGGGGGATTCCGTCAGGCCCACTCGACTTGTGGATGTCAAGGGAGAGGAGTGCCCTGCGAACCGAGCGCTGTGAGAACCGCACATCCGGCATGGAGCACTCACACCGCGGGATGGTCTGCGATGTGTTCCCTCCGTCATCAACAGTCGAGTTGGACGCAAAAAGGGAGCCTAAAAGGTCGGCTTTCTCTTTTGCGTCGTGGGCCAGTGAGTCGTACTCCCTGTGCAGAGATGGTAGTGATGGCTTACAGAGATTCCCTTGGACAGCCTTGGCGAGAGACCAGAATGCACGGGTTCCCGAAGTAAGGCGAACTAGTTTCTCGCCAATTCTGCCTATGTGCCTTTGCCTTGGCAATAACTCTTTTGAAGGACCTGGAGGCGAATTTATACTTCTTTTTAAGTATGCTGATGTTTACATCCCGAGTCGCCGAAGCCGCAACCCAGGCTTGATAACACTCCTGCTTACTGCGTAAAGCAGTCTTACAGAAGCGACCAAACCAAGGCTGAGATCTGCCTCCGATGGGTACCACAGATGATGGAATAAATAGTTCCATTCCATGTAGCACCACATCAATGACAGAGTCAGCAATAGCGCTGGGATCATTCGGCGAGAAGCAAACCCACCCTCATGCGTAGGAAGCAAAGAAAGACCGCATTCCGTCCCAATCCGCTGACCTGTAATGCCAAACACGACGGAAACCTGCAGAACGCAACCGTGAGGGGAGCGTGAGTGGCACCACACTCCGGATCAGACAATGGTCCGAAGAGCCAAAAGGGGCATCGACGGAAACCTGATATCCGTCCGGATGAGAGGTCAGCAGAAGGTCCAACAGGGAAGGTGTATAATCCTCAACATCTTGAATCCGTGTAGGCGATGTAACCGGTTGTGTCAGACCATATGCCAAGGCAAATTCATAAACTGATCTCCCCGCATGATCGGTTAAACGTGAACCGAGTCATTCGGCGTGGTGGGCGTTAAAATCGCCAAGGATCACGATCTCTGCGGATGGGACCTGTTGTAACAAAGAATCTATAGCCATTTGGACGTGGTCCATGAGTCGGTCTGTTTCGGCATTACCGCTATGGGACCTATAGAGGCACACGTAGACGCGCGGATGGTCGTCGCTGTCTACGCGTAGCCAAAGGATGGACAGGTCCGACCCTTCAAGACTGCCGAGGCATCGAGATGTCCTCTCTGACATACACGCAAACTCCAGCCCGAGGCACAAAGGAGTGCTCCAATTTGTACCCCGGGCAGGAGAGATACGAAGTATCAGCCGGAGAGGACACCTGCGTCTCGGTCAGAAAGAGCAAGGCCGGCTTTGCCGTCTCGAGATGGTAGTGGTTGAGTAAACATCGGAGATGCAGCCATTTCAATGCGTCGTTTGTTGGCTATTGGACGCTCATCAGTTTTATTATCTCCATCGGCATCAGCGTAGGCATTGAAGTAACCATTAGAAATATCTTGGGAAAATCGTAAACTTTGGATGCCATTTCGATACACTTCAAATACAAATAACATATTCTCATATTTGACCGGCTGCAATTAACTCGCAGAAACCGCCATATGTAGTGTTGTAACATATCTAATGTATAGATACTTTTGTCGCATGATTGTTTCTATGACGGTCATAAGACATAATAGGAAATTTGCTTAAAACAATACACACTAAATTAAACTTCTAAGACAAACTACTATTTACTTAAATATCTATATTAAAACAAAATATAAAACTACATTATTATACTCAACAAATTAAACACAGATATTTTTACAATAAAAACTAAAAATCTATATTATACACTAACATATAAAATTCGAAGAATCTTATGTAATTATTATAATAAAAAAGTTTAAAAAATTATAACAATAAAAAAGAATATAAATTAAGTACACTCGAAATATTTTAATAAAATAGTGAAAATGAAATTCCAAACAAATTATTCAGCAGTCGTAAATATCCGCTAAGTAGGTAATCTAAGATATTTCCAGGAAATTTTCGAAGGAAAATCTTGATAACTTACCTTATACCTATTTATTTGTTCTTGGATACCAAATATCCAAGAACAAATAAAATTGTAATTTAAAATTCTAATCTGATTAAAATATTCTTTTATGATTGACATTCAAATTTTAAAGAGTATTGCACCAAGTTTTTATGGTGAGTTCAACTTTTTGAGTTATCAAACATTTGTCAAAATAGAATGTAATTTAAATCAGAAGAACTAAAGAGTATTGATATCAACTTCGATGCAAATCATCTCCAAAATAACTTTCTACCGCTTTTTAACTTCACTGCGCCACGGAGCCATCGTATTTAAAAGGTTATTGTGAGTTTAGCCTTCATAGTAAAATAATATATAATGATTTCTTATATTTGTGCGAACACTACACATTAAATGAAACAAATTGTATGAAATTTATCGCCTTAAAGCACCCGAAACGTCTGGAATTAAAAAACTAAAATAAAAAACAAAACAAAACAAAAAACGCAATAAAAACATATATGCATTGAATAAATGATTATTTATTCGTTGATACGCATTTTATTATCGAATTTTGAGAATTTTTCGTATGCAAAACAAAAGTACGTACGGAATATACGAGGCTGGTACAGATAACTGAAGTGAGGATCAAATGCAGAATGTTGATGGATACAGGTCAATCAGGCGATTTGAAGCATTGCTTGGGGAAGTCTACATTCAGTAGTGGACTTATGATGAGCATTATGACAGATCAGATAGCTCAGAGAGTAAACGGGTAAAAACAACACAAGTGCTGAAGATCAGAACAAAAAGATGTGAACTCATATCGTTCCTTAAATGTCGTAAGCGTTGATTGAGAGAAATGCTTAGACCTCGTGACCATTGTAGATCTTTATAATTGACTGTGGACACTGGGGTTAGCATCATAGTTCAGAAACTAATTCTGCCGTCGCCAATACATATTTCAAGAGGATATCTGGGCGGAATGTTTTTCCTCGCACGACTTCCTTGTGGAATCGATTACCATCAGCGATTTTTCCGGACCGATACGACTTAGGGACCTTCAAGAAAAGAGTGTACTCCTTTTTAAAAGGCCGGTAACGCATCTGCTATTCCCTCCCTGGTGTTGCAGTTGTTCATGGGCGGCGGTAGTCACTTACCATCAGGTGAGCCGTATGCTCGTTTGCCCCCTCTCCTATAAAAAAAAATGTACTCCATACAAACACATCCCTTGGCTTTCTCCCTGGATAAAACCCTAGAGCAAATAAAATTTTTTTGATGCAAATTTAACAAATATAAAAAAATAAGAAGAATCCTATTTTTCCTGATTTGGTTATGAAGATGATCTAGTTTTGAATGCGGAAACAGGAGAATATAGAAAATGATTTAGTCAATTTTTCATAAGTGTATTCAATCCGAACTCGGTTGCCTAATTTCTTGCTGTTCAGATATTCTCCGGGTTCATTAAGAGGAACAGATAGAGAAAGAGATAGGGAAAATATAAAAACACTGTGGATTTAGTTTTTATTAGATGCATACAAACAATTTGGTTCCCGTTTACGACAAAAGCGGTCAAGATAAAATCTAATGAATTGCGACTTCCAACTGAAGCTGTGTTTACTGGAACTACATAGCAAACATACAATGCTCTTGGCCGGGCATTCGGTCGCTCGGTCGCCTGTTTTGGAAGAGACTCAAATTGTTCGCGTGTGCTAACCAAAAATTACTGCTGAAATCCCACAAATGGTTTTTATAAAAATCGGTATAAAGTTTTTGTGTGTATTGCAAAACATTCTTTGATACGATTGTGAGAATTAAACAGTTCTTACACTAAAGAGTTTATAATTAAGTATATTAATAAGACACATATTATACTTATAATATATTATTAATAATTATAAAACAGATATCTTTACACCCGACGTAGAAGTGTGCTAATTTGTCACTTTTACGTTTTCATTATGTCTCTCATACGAATCGCCTGAATCGTATGAGGAAATATACTATACGTAGCTATAAGTGGTAGAGTCATGCTACAATTGTTTATATTGTTGCGGTAGAAGTACGAATGGGTCATTTCGACCTGGGAAGGACCACGTTCTTACAAAATACCAGCGTAAAATAGCAGCTTAATGCTGCTGTGTGTTTCGTTTGGTGAGTGTGGAGAACTGGAGACCCTTTTTACTAGAAAAGAGGTATCCCATATTAATCCGCAGGTCTGACAATGCATTTGTATTTTATTTGCAAACGCTAATAGATGTAGATGTCTATAGGCCACAGAAACCACTTACCAAGTTAATAGCACTACTATAAAAAAAAAAAAACGGCCAAGTGCGAGTCGGACTCGCGCACGGAGGGTTCCGAACAAATCCGTAGGTATATAAGTTTAAATTTATACTTTTCGCAATTTTTCCTTTATCTGTGCTATAATACGTTGCTTCGTACCAAATTTTAAGATTCTGAGTTCACGGGAAGTACCCTGTAAGTTTTGGTTCCCTTGCGAATGTCGAAATTTTGCGGCATAAACGGCTGTATCTTTTGATTGCGTTGGCTTAGAAATTTGATTTTTTCACAGCTCTAAGAGACAGTAGACTTGAGTATTGATATGAATTTCAGCTTGATAGCTCCACGCGTTCCTGAGAAAAGGGGTTTTGACCGACAGACAGACAGACAGACAGACGGACAACAAAGTGATCCTATAAGGGTTCCGTTTTTTCTTTTTGAGGTACGGAACCCTAAAAAAGTTTCGTTTCTACGGATATTTCTCACTCACTACACATAACTGATTTGTTGATCATACATGAGGAATTCGCAGTAGAATCAGACATGGCAATTACGAGTATAGAAGACAATAACATCCAAGGTCTGCTGCTTTATGACGATCCTGAGATCATTTCTAATCTTCTAATATCTCACATCACATTATCACTTAGAGAGAATTCTCGTACCACGCCGTCAGTGCCGGCAGATAGAGAGCGCGGCGGGCACCGTTGACGACTTACGAGCCGTGCCCAGTGAGAGGCTGAATCCTCCAGGCAAGTCGTCGTCAACCCCCCCCTGCTCCTATTGTCGAGCATCTGATCATCGGGTAACGTCGTGCCCGAAATTATTAGGTAAGCCGGTTCCAGCGAGGCGAACTATCGCCAAGGAGCGCCGCTGGTGCTGGTCATGTCTGGGAGGGCACCTCCAGCGAGACTGTCCGCATCGACGGCCCTGTCTGCATTGCCAGGGCAATCACCATGCCGTTTTGTGCCTGGGTGCGAACGGCATCTCCTCTCGGGGCTCTGCCAGGCCCTCGACCCCCACGGGCGGGGGCGCTCAGTCACGCCCTCTGCAGGGTGACTCTCGGCGCCCGCCGGCCAGCCACCAGGCCCCTAAGTTTGAAAGGAGTCCCTCCCCCGACCAGTCGGGGGGTAATTCCCCAAGGGGCGGGGGTGTCATCACCCCCCCTCAGCGTGTGGAGAAGAACTTCACGGCCACTCATCGGTCCGCTGGACCCTTCTCACTTCCGTTAGCTGAGTGGCCGCGACTGGTGTACCACTGTTCCCCATTTGATGGAGGCGGCCCTGTCTAGCTGCTGCCTTAGTTCCCACCACAGCCGCCTCCACTGAGCCTTAAGCCGTCAACAGTCCACTTGTCAAAATGTTCTGTTGCCGACGGCCTCAGTGAAGGCGTACAACCCGAGTGGCAACTGTTAAAGGTTGTGCTCTATTTATCTCGGGTTCACGCCATGTGGCCTCCCCTTGGTAGTGGGAAGATTAGGGCCCCCCTGGAGCGTTGAATCACGTTGTCAAGGGGTATTAGATTTGGGTTGGTCGAGCACTTAGTCAAAAAATACTTGAATTAAAATTAAAAATTGCTTTGGGCTTTCCGCGAAATTTTCCTATTTGCAGCGGTTTAAATTAAAAGAATTGAATTTAATCTACTCCTTTAAATGCTACTGCATGTGTTTTGTACATATATTTAATCACTGTATTTGATTGTTGCGTCTGTTTGCTGACAGGAAAATTTGAATTCATCTGAAATTGAATGGCGCACTATTTGAAAAATTATCTATATGTTTATGATAGTAATTAATCATTTTGCTTTGCGAAGGAGTAGGGCTGTCCCTTACGTTATTGTTTTGTTTAATTTGCAAGTTGACCTATGCGCATCGGTGATTAATTTGGTTGAATTAATTCTGTAGCTGAACATTGATGCTTTTGAAAAATTAGTTGAAATATGAGCATAGGACTGCTTGCCTAGCAGGCTGGCTGGTTTGGAGATTGTCTGATTGAAATCAGTTGCCGCGCTGTTTTAGTGAATGATGATATGGTGGGTGGCCTGTCTAGGCCTACTTGTTGAAAATTCATACTAGGGACTATCTGTGCGTTTCGTTCGGCTCTTCACAGACGACGTTCATGTGGAATTTGTGGGTGCTCTCTGCAATGAAGATTAGGAGGCCGCTCGGAGCCGCTTCGTGTCGCGTCGCTGTTTGCAGAGCTGATCCGGTCGGATTGCGGAACTATTCATATGGGCACAGATAGGTGTTTGAAAGAGGTCTTCGGACTTCTGTCCAGTACAGGACTTGTTAAAGTGCTGCGATGCCCAGGAGGGGCATCCAGTGGAGGCTGACCCTCCGGCTTGCCACATTTGGGCTATTTTTTGAGGCTCTGATTAGGGTTGCAAGATCTGATGGGATGCCTAAGGTGGCCTAGTTTGGTTGTAGAGTCGGTCTTGCAACTTGCCTTCGCGACCTTGTCCCGCTGACCGGTTTGCTCGCGGACCTAAATCCTTATGTCCGGGACGGGGGTTTGTTCGCGCAAAACACTGTTGTCGGAGTCGACACCAGATGTCACTCGGCTCGGCGCGATTCCGGTTTAAAGTTCGGCTGGGCGTGGCACGAGGGCGCGAGTCGCGAGAGAAAAGTCAGTCGTCTTTAATCGGTGCTGACGTGAGCACGCGGTCCATTCTGTTAGGGAACTCGGAATAATTAGGCGCGGCCAGTAAATACACGGTCTATCATTGTGACGCGCATTCCTACTGGAGAGCTTCCCGGGACTTATTGTGTCTGACTCAAAACCTGCATAAGTGCATTCGGCAATATTAGATAGTGCGGCCTCTGATAATTTAGAATTAACTATTGCTTCGCGAAACGGTAGTGACCTTTGACCCTTTAAAATCCGTGTGCGTTGTGCGGTAACCATTATACCCAGCGATAGATAGTGGCTTCTGTAAGTTAGTAAATCGTACGATAGAGTTAAGTGACTGTTATCGTGACGAAAGAAGAAAGTGACTGTGGACAACCTCGAAAGGCGCCCTCAAGTTGGAGCGGTGTTGAAGCTCGGGCTGCTGCCGACGGCCAAGGTCTAGGTTCAATAACCATCAGTCACACCCAGATACACACCACATCACCATTCTTTCTTTGCACTACACAACCACATGCGACCTGACCGACTCCGGAGGGACCAGTCGCCTTGGATAGGTAAGTAAGCTTCATCCAAATTCCTTCCGGTCGACTGGCCGTAGTATAACGCTCCCCCATATATTTTAGTGTAATTGGAGAGATTCCACGTGGCCACATTAAGGCCCGACCTACGTCTGTTCGGGAAATCTTCAGCTCATGGGCCCCTGAAGGTTGGATCATTTAAGGGAGCAGCCGTAGGCCGTAACAAGCTGGTAGCAGAGCGTGGTTCGCGCAAAACACTGTTGTCGGAGTCGACACCAGATGTCACTCGGCTCGGCGCGATTCCGGTTAAAAGTTCGGCTGGGCGTGGCACGAGGGCGCGAGTCGCGAGAGAAAAGTCAGTCGTCTTTAATTGGTGCTGACGTGAGCACGCGGTCCATTCTGTTAGGGAACTCTGAATAATTAGGCGCGGCCAGTAAATATACGGTCTATCATTGTGACGCGCATTCCTACTGGAGAGCTTCCCGGGACTTATTGTGTCTGACTCAAAACCTGCATAAGTGTATTCGGCAATATTAGATAGTGCGGCCTCTGATATTTTAGAATTAACTATTGCTTCGCGAAACGGTAGTGACCTTTGACCCTTTAAACTCCGTGTGCGTTTGTGCGGTAACCATTATACCCAGCGATAGTTAGTGGCTTCTGTAAGTTAGTAAATCGTACGATAGAGTTAATTGACTGGCAACGTGACGAAAGAAGAAAGTGACTGTGGACTACCTCGAAAGGCGCCCTCAAGTTGGAGCGGTGTCGACGCTCGGGCTGCTGCCGACGGCCAAGGTCTAGGTTCAATCACCATCAGTCACACCCAGATACACACCACATCACCATTCCTTCCCTTGCACTACACAACCACATGCGACCTGACCGACTCCGGAGGGACCAGTCGCCTTGGATAGGTAAGTAAGCTTCATCCAAATTCCTTCCGGTCGACTGGCCGTAGTATAACGCTCCCCCATATATTTTAATGTAATTAGGAATTTCCACGTGGCCACATTGGGGCCCGACCTACGTCTGTTCGGGAAATCTTCAGCTCATGGGCCCCTGAAGATTGGATCCTTTAAGGGAGCAGCCGTAGGCCGTAACAAACTGGTAGCAGAGCGCGGTTCCGGGTTCGATTCCCCGGTCGATCCCGACCATAGTGTTTGATAAACATTAAACAATTCTGGTGGCAGGGAGCGTTGGTTTGATTGGTTAAATTTGTATCTACAATCACGCCGGTCCGTAATACATAAAAATATTTTTTTTGTACGTAATAATAGAATTATTCCCCTTTGTTCTTTGTTGCTTGCCTTTTTTTGGTTAGTGGGTTGATTTGAAAAGCCGCGCCCTAGGTTGCGCAAGCGGGAGTTTTATAGAGATATACGTCATGTAGGTAGATGGTTATTTTTACGTAATCGGTTAATTATCGTTGTCGGATAGTTGTAGTGGATTACTTATCGAAGGGTCGATTTCCGAGCTAGGCATTTTTTGTTGATCGACCGTGATGTGTATCTTCGTTTATACTGTAAGTTGTGTTTGAACTAAAGAGTAGTAATGGTATTTGCGCCATTTGAATTTAACTTGATTTGATCGCACTAGTATTTGTTATTTGTTAATTTGATTTGTGCCTTTTCTTTTGTGCTAACTTGTATTTGGTTGATACGTAGTAATTCGTATTTGTGTAATTTCTATTCAACGCGATTGGATAGGAACTGCATTTATTAACTGTTAATTTTTGTTGTATTTTTTGTTTGTTATCTTTGTAGTCTGTGCTCAAGCCGCGTCGTAATTTTGCATTTGATAGTGATGACATCGCCCAAGCTACTGATCCGTTGTTTGCGGACTGAGCTACGCTGGGCCACAAGCGCCCATGCTTTGATAGGTCGACCGGATAGGGTCCATAACTTGATGAAGCAGTTCGAGCAGGTGGATGCTCGAAGGGCCGAAGTGGAGGAGGCTTACGCTGAGCTCGAGGATTCGGATGTGGAGAAGGGAGTCCTGGACTCCTGCTTCGCGGACTATGAGCAGTTCTTGTGGCTCACGGACGAGTTGATCGAGGCTGAAGGCAGGTATGCCGAGGAGGCGCGTGAAGCTCGGATGAGTGACCTATCCGAGTCCTCTCTGAAGCAGCTTCAGCCGGAGCTGTTGGGACGACTCCCAACTCTGGACCTGCCAAAGTTCTCCGGGGTCCATTCCGAATGGCTGACCTTCGTTGGTCTTTTCGACAGCCTAGTGGACGCCCGGAGTGACTTGACCCCGAGCCAAAAGATGGCGTACCTCCTGGCATCACTGGAGGGGGAGGCCCTGGGCGTCGTCGGCCACTTGAGATTGTCGGACGACGCCTACCACACTGCTTGGGACTTCCTTGCCAGAAGATACGCCAACGTCCGGCGAATTGCTGACGAACATGTTAAGCAGCTTCTAAGCCTCCCGCTGCTTAGTGACCGGGCCAGACTACGTCCGGACCTGTTGGATCCAGTCATGGCGGCCTGTAATACGTTGAGGCGGCTGGAATTACCAGTGGGCGAATGGGCTTTTTTGTTGCTCCGCATCGTGCTGTCCCGTCTACCTCTCGACCTTCGAATCCATTTTGAGGAGAGGTACGGCGGGGACGAGGCCTCCTATATTCCGCCCTTCTATGACCTGCTGCGGTTTTTGGAGGAGCAGTGCCGGCAGATCGAGAACGCGGCGGGCACCGTTGACGACTTACGAAACGTGCCCAGTGAGAGGCTGAATCCTCCAGGCAAGTCGTCGTCAACCCCCCCCCCCCTGCTCCTATTGTCGAGCGTCTGATCATCGGGTAACGTCGTGCCCGAAATTATTAGGTCAGCCGGTTTCGGCGAGGCGAACTATCGCCAAGGAGCGCCGCTGGTGCTGTTCATGTCTGGGAGGACACCTCCAGCGAGACTGTCCACATCGGCGGCCCTGTCTGCATTGCCAGGGCAATTATCATGCCGTTTTGTGCCTGAGTGCGAACGGCGTCTCCTCTCGGGGCTCTGCCAGGCCCTCGACCCCCACGGGCGGGGGCGCTCAGCCACGCCCTCTGCCGGGCGACTCTCGGCGCCCGCCGGCCAGCCATCAGGCCCCTAAGTTTGAAAGGGGTCCCTCCCCCGACCAGTCGGGAGGTAATTCCCCCAGGGGCGGGGGTGTCATCACCCCCCCTAAGCGTGTGGAGAGGAACTTCACGGCCACTCATCGGTCCGCTGGACCCTTCTCACTCCCGTTAGCTGAGTGGCCGCGACTGGTGTACCACTGTTCCCCATTTGATGGAGGCGGCCCTTGCTAGCTGCCGCCTTAGCTCCCACCACGGCCACCTCCACTGAGCCTTAAGCCGTCAACAGTCCACTTGTCAAAATGTTCTGTTGCCGACGGCCTCAGTGAAGGCGTACAACCCGAGTGGCGACTGTTAGCGATCTCGGGTTCACGCCATGTGGCCTCCCCTTGGTGGTGGGAAGATTAGGGCCCCCCTGGAGTGTTGAATCACGCTGTCAAGGGGTATTAGATTTGGTTTGGTCGAGCACTTAGTTAAAAAATACTTTGAATTAAAATTAAAAAATGCTTTGGGCTTTCCGCGAAATTTTCCTATCTGTAGCGGTTTAAATTAAAAGAATTGAATTTAATCTACTCCTTTAAATGCTACTGCATGTGTTTTGTACATATATTTAATCACTGTATTTGATTGTTGCGTCTGTTTGCTGAAAGGAAATTGAATGGCGCGCTATTTGAAAAATTATGTACATATACATAGATAGTGTTTAATCATTTTGCTTTACGAAGGAGTAGGGCTGTCCCTTACGTTATTGTTTTGTTTAATTTAATTTATTGATCTATGCGCATCGGTGATTAATTTGGTTGAATTAATTCTGTAGTTGAACATTGATGCTTTTGAAAAATTTGTTGAAATATGAGCATAGGACTACTTGCCTAACAGGCTAGCTAGTTTTGGAGATTATCAGATTGAAATCAGCTGCCGCACTATTTTAGTAAATGATAATATGGTGGGTGGCCTGGCTAGGCCTTCTTGTTGAAAATTCATACTAGGGACTATCTGTGCGTTTCGTTCGGCTCTCCACAGACGACGTTCATGTGGAATTTGTGGGTGCTCTCTGCACTGAAGCTTAGGAGGCCGCTCGGGGCCGCTTCGTGTCGCGTCGCTGTTTGCAGACCTGATCCGGTCGGATTGCGGAACTAATCGTAGGGGCACAGATAGGTTTTGAAAGAGGTCGTCGGACTTCTGTCCAGTACCGGACTTATTAAAGTGCTGCAATGCCCAGGAGGGGCATCCAGTGGAGGCTGACCCTCCGGCTTGCCACATTAGGGCTATCTTTTGAGGCGTTGATTAGGGTTGCAGGATTTGATGGGTTGCCTAAGGTGGCCTAGTTTGGTTGTAGATTCGGTCTTGCAACTTGCCATCGCGACCTTGTCCTTTTTTTTTTTTTTATAGGATAAGGGTGACAAACGAGCACACAGTCCACCTGATGGTAAGTGGTTGCTGCGGCCCATAGACATCTACATCTATCCTCTGTTACAAATCAAAATGTAGATGCGTTGTCACCCGTGAGGACTAAGATGGAATGCCTCATTTCCAGTAAAAAGGGCCTCCGGCCACCTGCACTCACCAAGCGAAACGCAGAGGTAAACCTCTACTTCACGCTGGTTTTCTGTGAGGTCGTGGTACTACCCCGGTTCGAGCCGGCCCATCCGTGCGACAGCAAAAGCTGCCGCGTGGCTCTACCACTGTTGTCTCGCTGCCCGGTTTGCTCGCGGACCTAAATCCTTATGTCCGGGACGGGGGATTGTTCACGCAAAACACTGTTGTCGGAGTCGACACCAGATGTCACTCGGCTCGGCGCGATTCCGGTTAAAAGTTCGGCTGGGCGTGGCACGAGGGCGCGAGTCGCGAGAGAAAAGTCAGTCGTCTTTAATCGGTGCTGACGTGAGCACGCGGTCCATTCTGTTAGGGAACTCGGAATAATTAGGCGCGGCCAGTAAATATACGGTCTATCATTGTGACGCGCATTCCTACTGGAGAGCTTCCCGGGACTTATTGTGTCTGACTCAAAACCTGCATAAGTGCATTCGGCAATATTAGATAGTGCGGCCTCTGATATTTTAGAATTAACTATTGCTTCGCGAAACGGTAGTGACCTTTGACCCTTTAAACTCCGTGTGCGTTTGTGCGGTAACTATTATACCCAGCGATAGTTAGTGGCTTCTGTAAGTTAGTAAATCGTACGATAGAGTTAATTGACTGGCAACGTGACGAAAGAAGAAAGTGACTGTGGACTACCTCGAAAGGCGCCCTCAAGTTGGAGCGGTGTCGACGCTCGGGCTGCTGCCGACGGCCAAGGTCTAGGTTCAATCACCATCAGTCACACCCAGATACACACCACATCACCATTCCTTCCCTTGCACTACACAACCACATGCGACCTGACCGACTCCGGAGGGACCAGTCGCCTTGGATAGGTAAGTAAGCTTCATCCAAATACCTTCCGGTCGACTGGCCGTAGTATAACGCTCCCCCATATATTTTAATGTAATTAGGAATTTCCACGTGGCCACATTGGGGCCCGACCTACGTCTGTTCGGGAAATCTTCAGCTCATGGGCCCCTGAAGATTGGATCCTTTAAGGGAGCAGCCGTAGGCCGTAACAACTCGTATCCCAAGGAGCCAAAGCTATTAAGTCCTTGATAACTCCAGGTTCTCTGCGTTGTATTAAAAATAGGAACGATGTGCAAAAAACTACGTTCCAACCGGCACGATGAAGTCCTTAAAATTACATAAAAGCGTTATCGCAATTTTCGTACTTACTTGTTAAAGAAATTTAAGCATTCTTATGAAAGACAACAATTAGAAAAAACATCAAAAGATTCAAGAGCACTTTGAAAACACGTAAGGATCATCACACATTTGAACCAGAATAAAACTGAAAGTGATAAACTCTTGACAATCAAACAAACCAGGGAGGAGTCAGTTGAACATGTCAATTATTTTTGCAGGCGTGGGAGAAGAAAACCTGGCTATCAGTATCTCAGCTGTAAATAACCCTCATGATCTGTCAACTCACCTTGTTGATAAGACCCAACTCACAATTTTTTGCCTATTGGAAACAGATAACCAAGAGGTAAATGAATTGACATTATAATGAATCTGAAATCAAACAGTGCTCCTGGTTGTGACTATGTTCTAGCTCGGTTTTTGAAACCAGCTCGGTATATACTGGTCCCCTGTCATCTGTCTCCTAGCCAACTGCTGCTTTAGGAAAGGTGTCTTCCCAAGCTTATTGAAACGAGCTATTGTTACCCTGGTGCACAAGGGTGTGAATAGGGAGGATGTCAATAATTACAATGCTTCCTTCACTGCCCAAAATACTAGGGAAGCTTATCAATAAAAGACTGGGAACCTACCTTAAAAATACAACATATTGGCAGAATCAAAATACGCCTTCCAATCAGAAAAATCTACCGAGGATGTTATTTTGTCCCTAACATCACTCATAACTAATTAGTTGGACAGTGGAGGCAAATGCTTGACAATATTCTTAGACCTGAAGAAGGCTTTTCACACTGTATCTGTTCCCATTCTTGTGCGTAAACTAGAAGTTCGTATAAGTAGCACTCCATTAAATTTTACTAAAAGTTATCTGAGTGCCAGGAGGCAGAGAAGGTTAGAGTGAGTAATTTTGTGAGCACCGGTGCTGACTATTATTCCACATTTACATCAAATAGCTTTGCAATATATCCCTAAACTCTACCACGATCTTTTATTACTCTGATGATACTGCAACGGTCATTACTGGCTACTCCTGGGACTCTACCAAAAAGAACGCGGAATCGGCTCTTTTTGCTACTGCTCTATGGTTAAGGTTAAACCTATTTTCGCTAAATACAATAAAGATCTAACTTTATGTGGGTTTGGTTGCGTTCTACTGCTTATGCAATAGAACTCAACCAAACCTGTAATCTGTACAGTCTCACGATACATTATTGCTGTCTTCCAAATGATTCATGCTGCAACTCTCCTTTCATTGCCAAAGTGAACTCCACAAAATATCTTAGAGTAATGATTGACGACAGACTTTCATTACACGCCCACACTGACCTAATTACAAGTCGCACCAGAAATTAATCTGGATTTTAAAAAATTGCGACATTCTGCGAATCAAGACCTATTAAAACGTATATATGTTTCCTTGGCGCAGTCTATCATGACATTCACCTTCGGGGTGGTGCGTCCAGAATAAAAATTATAACAGCTGAACGTGCGCACCGCACACTTTTGAAGGTCATGTTCACGCACGTACGCACGCACGCACGCACGCACGCACGCAAGCACGCACGCACGCACGCACGCACGCACGTACGCACGCACGCACGCACGTATCGTAGAACACTGGGTATTGTGTATAAATGCTCTGTTGTTTTCTAATTCTACATTTTCTGTTTTCTCAAATACCTCTTACGACACCCGTTACTTTTACGACCCATTGAAGTCCACTGCTGAACATAAGCCATAGATTGCCTCATTGAGGGAATATTTGTCATTTGCCACACTTGGAAAACGCTGTTTTGTATATTTAGTCGTTATTCAAAAGATGCTCCTGCCAATCTCCGTATTTATTTCCCTCGGTCGCCTCTTACGACACCCGCGGGATGATACGGGGTAGTGAATATTCTTACACCGCCACTACACGGCGAACGGTTTACCACACAGTTGAAGTGTTTGGAATAAATGCTTAATATATTTTAATTAATAATTATGTTTATTCCAATCGACTTCAAGGCAGGTAAAGAACTCAATTGAAAATATTTTTTTTTACCACAGAATAACGAGTGAAGCTAGTAAATAAAATATTTGACTTCTTTTTCTAATAATAAGTATTGCAAAATTGAATTAAAACATTACATTTATTCTTTTGTGTCACCTCTCATTATTTATGTGATTTTATTTAGGTATTAGTACAATTTAGAAGTAATAAACGACATTAAATGAAAGCAAGTAGCGTGACCTTGAGACTAACAAGTCGACAGTAAGGCCCAAAATCCATATTATGTAATAAGTTAATTTATCATCATATTTTTATCATATTTCAATAAATTTATGGAGAAACATTTTGGCGTAAAACATATGAACATACATTTTGTAGGGACAGTGGATTATAAAAGTTTTATATTCAAGTTAACTAAAACGACAACACATTGTTAAATCGTCTCCGCATGAATCCAGGACAAGGATAGAATATAAATAACACAGCATTATTACAAATCAAGAAAAGCAAATTACATCGCATACGCAATAAATTCTTAGAAAAATGTTAATATCAGTTGTATTCCAAACACGATCTCTTCCTTCGCAGTTTCAATCAGTGCCGTTATTTGATTCCTGGCGTCGCTTCAGCTATGCTCATAGAAACGCTGAGACTTTGTTATTCTTATAGTATTATATTATATTGACTACCTCGTTGGTCTAGTGATCGTAAGCGCTACTGGTGATCATATGGTTCAAATCTCAGGTCTGCTGAAAAACAGTTATTGGGTTTTTCTGTGAAGAAATTCTCAGTTTCTCAGTTTAGCAGCCTTTAAATTATAGGTATTTAATTCTAATGCTATGATAAGCAAGTAAAGCGAGTAAAGCATCTGCTTTACTTGCTTTTCATAGCATTGGAATGATCCTCATCCGAAAGAGAACATCTGTTCTCTCTCGGATCGTGTCGGATAGCCAGATGGCCGGATTAAATTTATTAATTTCGTGCACTTTAATCCTGTCCTGTGCTGTCTACTAGTATTTTATTATTGTATAAAGGTAAAACACGAGCAAACAGTTCTATTAATGGGAAGCGCATGATATAGCCCATAGATATTTACATTTATCCTCAGTGTAACACCCCTGAAAACTATGATGGAATGCCTCCTTTCCAGAAAAAAGGGTCTCCGGTTCTCTACACTCACTGTAGAATTAAGCGACTATTTACGCTGGTATTCTTTGAGAGCGTGGTCCTACCCCGGTCAAGCTGACCGATTTCTGCTGTAGCCATAGTTATAGCTGCAGCGTGGCTCCAGCACGTAAAATTTTGCGTTGGAATTGGTTTTGTGACCGAAAAATTCGGTCTGGAGGACATTATTCTCTGTTTTTTAATGTGAACCAGTCACGGAAGTCGTAGGCTAGCGTGATATGGGCATACTATGCAAAGAAAAGTAAACCATGTAACACGAAGAATATTAGGTATGAAAGTGGATCGATATATGAAAAGAAGGATGCTTAAAAAAAGACAAAAGGAAGGAATAAGTAAGAACGTTAGGAATGATATACTCAAGAAAGGAGTGAGTAAAGAGATGACGGCTAATGGAGGAGAATAGAAAAGGAAGACATGCTATGCCGACCTCAAATAACTGGGGATAAAAACAGGAAGAAGAAAACGTTATTCTTATATAGAAAATTTATATCATAGTCAAAATTTCTATGTTATTGGCTTGTTTGCGCCGTGTGGTGGCGGTATATGAGAATTCATCACTCCATTTACTCCCGTTATTGCAGCTAGAGGTGTTTGGGAAATGCTAGAAAAATCTTATGGAGAGGCAGGCCCATATAATATGACTAAAATGATTGGCAACATATAAACATACTTTTTCTTTAGCGTGTCTTTCTGGCCAGTATGTAGATACAGGGCCAACATACTTCTCCGTTACGATATTCGCTATAGTTGCAACTACTAAAAAATGTCTGCACCGCAGTTTTATAATAGTTCTCCCAGTTGGTTTCCTTGTGTCGCCTCTAATGACATCCGAGACATGAAATGGGGTTGTGAGTTTTCTTAAGCCGCCAATATACGGTATATTAACATACTTCTTCCCCAGTATGTTAAATATTGCCAAAATAAGCAATGGACTTTTACGGGCTGATGTTTATGTACATGTTTCTGAGAGGGAACAAAACGAGGAAAACCTTGCAAATTTATATGTTTTGTCTGCCTGTCTGTCCGGGCTAATCTTCTAAACCAATTATGATAAAACTGAATGAACAGATAGAGAGCAATGCCAGGAGGGACCTAGGCTATAATTTATCAGATTTTTTTTTAAAAACGAAAAATTGTTAAATAAATGGATTTTAATTATCTTAAACCTAAATGAACCTACATTTATAGATCCCATTCAGGCGAAGCCGGGGTGGATCGATAGCAAATAATAAAACTTGAAGTGACCTGAATTGATTATGCGAATTAAGTGACAACCTGTCACTATGAAATAATATAAAGCGATTTTCTAGCGTTAGCGAAATGATTAGGCACGCACACAGCGACCCTTCACATGTGTGTTTAAATATTAAAAAGGGTATCGAGTAAAAGGTCGGAAGTCAAAAATTAACAAGGATGTCGACGGGCTCACTCATGTATTTATTGAGTGGTGGTATGTGCTTAGCGCGATTTACCATCTAGGGCTCTGGTTCTTTACACTCGACATACGAAACACAGCAGCGTTGAGCTGCTATTTTACGCTAGTATTCAGCCTGGTCCTTCCACGGTCGAGCTGACTCATTCGTGTTACAACCATAATATAGCTGCGGCATAGTTCTACCACGTATACCTATTGTGTGGTTGTATATGCTTATGCAGACTGGTGACTGGCAGCTGCAGGACAGATACCACGGATTGCTTAACATCTATTACTCATTCATTTTTATTGCAGTATATTCAAAGCCATTGCTGAACATCCCCCACCCCACAGATAGGAACGATATTTGCCACATAGTTGTCTGTTTGCCATAGTGTTACGCTCGACAGACGGGTTAGCAAACGGAGTTTATATTATTTTGAGTTTTCAGAAAGATGCCGCTTCTCATCTCCATTTTCATCTTACCCTGTCGCATTTTACCCCGCTGTACTAGCGATTGTAAGCGCGCCTACTAATCACGTGGTCCCGGGTTTAAATCTCGGATTGATTAAAATAATAGTTATTGGGTTTTTCTGTCAGAACACGAACTTAAGCACTGTTGGTCCCGCGCCTGTTCTTTCTCTGGGTGTGTCGTATTGTCGTCCCATCGGACTATAAGAGTGAGGCAATAGGGAGTGCACCTGTGCTTACGCACGCACTCAAGCACTATAATACTGTGAACTGTGGCCAGTCTTCCTGAGATTGGCCGTCATGACCGAATTTCGATCCCTGGGGGACATTAGTATTATCAATATAGGGTAGTGGATTCCCTAACGCCGCCACTTCACGATTAACTGGTTTGTTTGACGATTGACTACAACATTTCGATGTAAAAAATTTAGCGCTTAGACTTATTACTTCATATTTAAGTAACAGAACTCAAAAAGTCGTGATCAATGGTAAAAGTTCCTTCGAATCAGTAGTATCAATGGGCGTTCCTCAGGGCTCGATTCTTGGCCCATTCCTGTTTTTAATCTATATTAATGACTTACCTTATCTTGTAGGGGACAATCACGATATAGTATTATTTGCTGACGATACCTCTTTAATTTTCAAACTCAAACGGCAGTTAATTAATTATGACGATGTAAATAATGCTCTATCGACATTGGTTCATTGGTTTAACGCCAACAATATGCTCTTAAACAGCAATAAGACAAAGTGTATTAAATTTACAATACCTAATGTAAAACATTCAAATACAAATGTGCTGTTAAATGGGGAAGAGTTGAGTCTTGTGGATACCACTGTTTTTTTTGGTATTACTATTGACGCGAAACTTCAATGGGGCCCTCATATATCTAAATTAGCAAGCAGACTTAGTTCTGCAGCATATGCTGTAAGAAATATTAGAAGTCTCACAGATATTGAGACAGCTAGATTAGTGTATTTTAAATAATTTCATAGCGTAATGTCTTATGGAATTTTGCTATGGGATAATGCGACTGATATTGAAGCTATATTTGTTTTGCAAAAGAGAGCCGTACGGGCGATTTATAACCTAAATTGTAAAGAGTCCCTCAGAGAAAAATTTAAAGAAATAAACATATTAACTTTGGCATCGCAATATATTTATGAGAATGTAATGTATGTGCATAAAAACATAAATAGCTGTAATAAATATAAGGATTTGCATACTTTAAACACAAGGAACAAACATAAGCTTGTAATGCTACTTACTAGACTCCACAAAATCAGTAATTCATTTATGGGGCAATGTATACGCTTTTACAACAAAATCCCAAAACATATTCAAAATTTGTCAATAAACAAGTTTAAATTAATTAATTTAATTTTATTAAAGAGAAAATGTACAAAAAGGGTTATTATAATATCAAGGAATACATGAATGAAAATAACCCCTGGGAATAAGGTGATCGCCATCATGCTGGTTCTATGAAAAATCATTTAAAACTTGTATAAACGAAGTTATTGTTAGGTGAAATATGTTTGAAAAAAAGTCCCGCTTGGTTTCTCGCTGGTTCTTCCCAGGACTGGGGTGTTTTCCGAACCAGTGGTAAATAAAAAATGACTTTCAATAAGTATTATGTAATAATCAATATTGAAAAAAAATTTTGCTGAAAAAAGTAATAATAAAAAAATGGTGTACTTGGTGTGCATGATTAAGAGTATCGATCACCCAACTTGACATTGGAAGTCGTTTTTTTTATAACTTTTTTGAGTTATGCTCGTACTATAAAGTATATTGCACACCAAGTACATCATTTTTTTATTACTTTTTTCAGCAAAATTTTTTTTCGAATATAAATGTACTTGGTGTCTTTTTATTTTATAACTTTTTGTAAAAATGTAGTTATTATTTTTGTAACTATAGTTGAAAGTGTACTTGGCGCTATGCTTAACAGTGAAACTGTTTTTGTTCGGATATAATATCTTTTTGTTAAGTACACAATTTCTTTTTTATTCAAATATCGCACACCTCATACCGCGAAGCGGTTGAGTTTATGCATTACTCTCAACACGTCAAGGTCAAAAAATTTTTTGCTCTTTAACTACCTTTACAACAACTGATTTGCACTCATAAGATAATATGAGTAGATTTATTTCAAGAAAATTTAATCAATCTATCTCATATTTTCTATAAATTAATTTTATTTTGCTATTTTAAGAAAACTGAAAAAAATTTTCGTGGACGTCCGGATTTTTTTTGCATGGTCACGATAACTCTTGAAAAATTTAACGTATCGAGACCGGGTTTTGTTTATTTTTTTAAGAATTATATTAAATAGGTACTTATTTTATAACAATAGTGATGTTTTTTTTTTTTATATAAAAAAGTCTCTATTAATTATACAGTCAACTGAGGTATAAAACTTTAACTTTGAATTTCAATGTAACTCTGAATAAAACTCTACTAACAATTAAATATGGCTGTGCAATGTGAGGCATCAACAAATTGTAAAGCAGTGTACTATAAAGGATTATAATCATTTGATACCGAGATAAATGAAAACATGGCTTAAAAGACAAGCATTCAAGTTAACAATCTTTAAAAAGATAAATAATTCGGCTGAAATTATTAAAATCTTTTTATGGAGTGTAGAGTAGAAGGAGAACCATCTTATAAGGTGCAAAAGTTGAAAAGTATCCAACTATATACTGAAAATAGAGGTCCCAAAACCTACCACAATAGCGCTGGCTTCTGAAAAACTACCATATGGGTATAGCAGTTGTAGAAGGAGTGAAGTCAGCTGAATTCAAATATTAAAAAAAATTATGACTAGAGTAGTTAGTAAAATGCCAGTATACAAAACCTCAACTATTTACGTAGTACAAAACCTAGCAGATTGGTCGGTCCTTGTTTATTTCTCCATCTTATTCTAATTAATTTTGGCGCTTTTTTTTTAATTTATCCTATGCTACTGCAGTGCCACCCTTATTGGACGCGTTTTTAAGGACACTTTATATATATAGAGATGGTCCTCCTTGTACTCTACACTCCATAAATCTTTTGTGGAATCTATGGAGTGTAGAGTAGAAAGAGAACCATCTTATAAGGTGCGAAAGTTGAAAAAGTGTCCCATTATATACTGAAAATAGAGATTCCAAAACCTACCACAATAGCGCTGACGTCTGAAAAACTACGATATGAATATAGCTGTTGTAGCCGGAGTGAAGCAAGCTGAATTCAAATATATAAAATTTTTATGATTAGAGTAGTTAGTAAAATGCCAGTATACAAAACCTCAACTATTTACGTAGTACACAACCAAGCGGTTTGGTTGGTCCTTGTTTATTTCTCCATCTTATTCTAATTAATATTGGCGCTTTTTTTTAATTTATCCTTTGCTAGTGCAGCACCACCCTTATTGGACGCGTTTTTAGGGACACTTTTCATATACAGATTGTCCTCCTTCTACTCTACACTCCATAGTGGAATCTTTTTAATGTTATATGAAAACAATTGATGAACAAAATGATAAATGACTGTATAAAGTGTTGACGTTTCGTTAATAATTAAATATACGAAGTTAAAAATTAGATGAGGTTATGTTGACATCTGTTTCGAGAATATATACACTGTATCCTCACGCCTATACGTTTACAGGCTTATACATATGTTTAACGTGTGCTCGGCGTGGGACACTACAGTGTCTCCGGATATACATAGCACAGCATAGCATCTAGCCGATCAGAAAGAACTCGGTCATCTACGATTCGAACCGCCCTGCGCTGAATATTATTGCTCCGAATTATTATTTATTTGATATATATATTTAAATGGTAATAAAAAAAACATCAAAATATCGATATATTATTCATATACCTTGATGTTTTTAAAATCGATGTTTCACTTTCGGAAATATCGAGGTTCTAATATCGCTTTTTTATGAGCGATGTTGCATCCCTAGCGCCATATCAATCAATATTCTCAAGATAGAACATACCTACGCGCGTTGCGCTTACGGCATGCAATAAGAATGTTGAACGTGTACTTGGCGTGAGACACTGCAGTGTTTCCGGATATCGTCAAAATGATTATTTATTCGATATATATATTTAAATGGTGATAAAAAACATCAAAAATATCGATATATTATTCATGTACTTTGATGTTTTTAGAATAGAATAGAATATTTTTTTATTCAATATACATTACATGAGTAATTCTTATTGAAAGTAATTTTTTACTTTACCACTGCTTCGATAAAAACCCTCTGTCCTTGGAAGAACCAACAAAAAACCAAACGGGACTTTTTTTTAAAATAAATTTTACAATATAAAATGATTACAAACTATTTACAAAATTTATTTTAGAAACTGTGCAGAAGCGACCACCTCATTCCCAGGGGTTATTATCAACCATGTATTCATTTATACTATTATAAACACTTTCGAAAATATCGAGGTCCTAATATCGCTTTTTTTATGAGCGATGTTGCATCCCTACCGCCATACCAATATTCTCAAGATAAGGTGTCTATCTGCTTAGACGCCTTGAGATAATATTGCCAACTATCTGCTGGCTCAAGTTGCCGTCGAAATCACCAAAGGGCTGCGCAATGTGACGCATCAACATATTGTAAAGCAGTGTATTATAAAGGATTATAATCATTTAATGCTGGGATAAATTAAAACATGGCTTAAAAGACATGCATCCAAGCCAAACATCTTGAAAATAAATAAATGAAATCTTGGCCTAAAAGACAAGCATTCAAGTCAACAGTCTTTAAAAAGATAAAAAATTCCACCGAAATTAATAAAATATCTTATGAAATCGGAAAAGTGCGCAAGCAAAAATTTGAGATATTGAAAAGTATGAAATAATTGATAGATAGAAATAATTTTTAGTGTTATATGGAAACAATTGATAAACAAAATGATAAATGACTGTATAAAGAGTTGACGTTTCGTTAATAATTAAATATATGAATACAAAAATTTGGTGAGGTTATGTTGACATCTGTGTATACATTCGAGAATATATACACTGTAGTCTCACGCCTACACGTTTACATACATATACATATGTTGAACGTGTAGTTGGCGTGTTTATGCCCAAAAATGGGCATTTTGAGACGGCACCCAATCACCTTCGACTTAGTGAATCGCCCGATGGTACCAGGTGTCACGCGCATCGCGGGGAGGGGGCAGCGGTAGGCAGCTTCCCAGCGTGTTGCGCTCGTGGGCGAGAAACAGTAGCTCGACGGCGGCTGGGCAGTTAATTAGTGTCTTTCGGTGCCCGCCGCTGAGGTTTTGCGAGACCGCTTTTTTGGATTAGGGTCTAGAAACTTGGAATTTGTGCGCGTGACTTCGATACGTAATTGTGTTTCGTGAAAACCGCCTCGTTTTAGGTTGTCTAGGGTTAAAGTTCTTGACAAGAGGCTTGTATTGTGTTTGACTGATTAAAGTAACTTCTTTGAAATATTTAGGATCGAACGAAGGAACTTAGTTGTGTTTAACGCAGAACCGTGTGACTCATGAAGAGATCGCGTTAGTTCCCTAATTATTAAAAAGTAATTTTGTGATAAATGAATCCGGGACATTGAATGTTGAACTTTGAACTACTGTCCGTTACTGTGTCGGGTATCACGTGTTAGATTCTACGATGAATGTGGAATTAGGCGAGTTTAAGTACTTAAATGTACAATGAAGTTAATAGACTGAAATAGTGACATGAAGAAAGAAATGGTCCAGCGGGGAAGCCTGCTGGAGTGATGCAGCATTGTGGGGCAGCACGGAAATCGGCCGCTGCCGGTTACCTCAGCTGGGCCAGGTCTCATATATATACACATCACTAAACACTACTTTCCATGCACCATACACCCACCTACGGCCTGACCGAGCCTTGGGGCGGTCTTAGATTCGGATATAGGTACGTACTATATTTTTCTAGCCTTCTCCCTACAGTTTAGTATGATAGGACATTTTTCCATATGGCCATTTGGGCCCGACCCGCGTCTGGCCATCGACGAGGCTGCTATGGGCCCCAGCCATGGCGACCTGTGCAGGGGCAGCTGCGGGCCGTAACATTTTTGGTAGGAGGGCGTGGTTGGATTGGTTTAATTTTATGTCTACAATCACGCCCGGCCGTAATACGTAATAATAAAATTATTTTTCTTGTTGCTTGCTTTTTTTGTTTGTTAGCGGGTAGAATTGAAAGCCGCGCCGTTAGGCTGAGCAAGCGGGAGTTTGTTAGGGCTAGGTATGCGTTGGGTAGGTAGATAATTCTTATCACGTAATCGGGTAATTATCGTTGTCGTATAATTATTGTAGATTAATTATCGAAGGGTCGGTTGTCTGAGCGAGGTATTTTTTGTTGATCGACTGTGGTGTATATCTTTGTTTGTATTGTAATTGTATTTAATTTAATAAATAGTAATTCGTATTTGTGTAAATTGTATTTAACTTGATTTGATAGGAATTGTATTTGTTATTTGTTAATTAATTTGTATTTGAGCCGCGTAGTAATTTGTATTTAGAAGTGATGCCATCGCGCTGCCAGGGCTATCACCATGCCGTTTTGTGTCTGGGGGCGAACGGCGTTTCCTCTCAGGGCTCTTCCGAGCTTTTGACTCCCACGGGCGGGGGCGCTCAGCCGCGTTCCCTGTCGGGGGGTTGTTCCCCCAGGGGCGGGGGGTCGTCTCCCCCTCCCTCAGTATGTTGACAGGGACTTCACTGCCATTTAGCCGTCAGCAAAACCCTTCTCACCCCCGTCAGCTGAGGGGCCGCGGGTGGGGGTACCACCGTTCCCCCTTTTGATGCAGGCAGCCCCCAGCTAGGTAGCTGGCGCCCTAGCTCCCACCATGGCCACCTACACTAATTTTTCGAGCCGTCAACAGCTCACCTATCAAACCGTTCTATTGCCGACGGCCACAGTGAGGGTGTACAAACCGAGTGTCGATTGTTTAACGGTACGCGCTCTATTGGTTTCGGGTTCATAACACGGTTGGCCTCCGCTTGGTTGTTGAGAAGACTAGGGCTCCTCGGGAGCGTTGAATCGCGCTGTTAGAGATTATTAGATTTGGTTTTGGTCGAGCACTTAGTTAAAAATTCTTTAAATTAAAAATAAAAATGCTTTGGGTTTTCCGCGAAATGTTTTCATATTTGTGGCGGTTGTGATTAAGAAAGCGAATTTAGCGTGCTCTTTGAATATTTGTACATATGTTTTTGTAATTGTATTTGATCACTGTGTTTGCTTGTTGAAAAGAAAATTGAAATTGAATAACCCTATTTGTGCCGAAAGGAATAAGAGTCATTCCTCTCTTTGTTTTCACATTTTGTTGGCACTGTCGATGATATTTATTTGGAAAGAGAAATAAGGCTGTCTCTTACGTTTATCGATTTGTTTAATTTGTCTGTTTGATCTATGCGCATCGGTAAATTAATTTGTTTGAATTAATTCTGTAGTTGAAAATTGGTTGAAATATGAGCATAGGACTACTTGTCTAAAAGGCTAGCTAGTTTGGAGATTATCAGATTGAAATCAGCTGCCGCACTATTGAGTAAATGATTATATGGTAGATGGCTTGGTTATGCCTATTTGTTTGAAAATTCATACTAAGGATTATCTGTGCGTTTCGTTTGGCTCTCCACAGACAACGTTCATGTGGAATTTGTGGGTGCTTTCTGCACTGAAGCTTAGGAGGCCACGCTAGGCCGCTTCTTATCGCGTCGCTGTTTGCAGACCTGATCCGGTCGTATTGCGGAACGAATCATAGGGGCACAGATAAGTGTTTGAAAGAGGTCGTCGGACTTCTGTCCAGTAATAGGACTTATTTAGGTGCTGTGATGTCCAGGAAGGGCATCCAGTGGAGGTTTGACACCCCGGCTTGCCCATGTTGGGGCTGTATTTTTGAGGCGGTGGTTGGAGTTGCAAGATCTGATGGGGTGCCTAAGGTGGCCTAGGTTTGGTTGCAGATTCGATCTTGCAACGTGCCGTCGCGAACCTGCCCCGCTTGCCGATTTGCTTGCGGACATAAATCCTTATGTCCGGGACGGGGGTTTGTTTATGCCCAAAAATGGACATTTTGAGACGGCACCCAATTACCTTCGACTTAGTGAATCGCCCGATGGTACCAGGTGTCACGCGCATCGCGGGGAGCGGGCAGCAGTAGGTAGCTTCCCAGTGTGTGGCACTCGTGGGCGAGAAACAGTAGCTCGACGGCGGCTGGGCAGTTAATTAGTGTCTTTCAGTGCCCGCCGCTGAGGTTTTGCGAGAACGCTTTTTTTGGATTAGGGTCTGGAATTTTGAAATTTGTGCGCGTGACTTCGCTACGTAATTGTGTTTCGTGAAAACCGCCTCGTTTTAGGTTGTCTAAGGTTAAAGTTCTTGACAAGAGGCTTGTATTGTGTTTGACTGATAAAAGTAACTTCTTTGAAATATTTAGGATCGAACGAAGGAACTTAGTTGTGTTTAACGCAGAACCGTGTGACTCATGAAGAGATCCCGTTAGTTCCCTAATTATTAAAAAGTAATTTGGTGATAAATGAATCCGGGACATTGAATGTTGAACTTTGAACTACTGTCCGTTACTGTGTCGGGTATCACGTGTTAGATTCTACGATGAATGTGGAATTAGGCGAGTTTAAGTTTTTAAATGTACAATGAAGTTAATAGACTGAAATAGTGACATGAAGAAAGAAATGGTCCAGCGGGGAAGCCTGCTGGAGTGATGTAGCATTGTGGGGCAATATGGAAATCGGCCGCTGCCGGTCACCTCTGCTGGGCCAGGTCTCATACATATACACTTCACTAAACACTACTTTCCATGTACCTTACACCAACCTACGGCCTGATCGAGTCTTGGGGCGGTCTTAGATTCGGATATAGGTACGTACTATATTTTTCTAGCCTTCTCCATACAGTTTAGTATGGTAGGACATTTTTCCATATAGCCATTTGGGCCCGACCCGCGTCTGCCCGTCGAGGAGGCTGCTATGGGCCTGTAACATGGCGTGAGACACTACAGTGTCTCCGGATCAGCACTAATTTTTAAATGTTTCAATTTAAAAAAAAATGTAAATGAATCAACTAAAACGAGCATTGGATAAAATTAATCAAAAATAGGTAAGTATCTTTTTTAGTATAACAATAGAACAATAGGTACCTATTTGTCTAGTTAGGAAACCGATAACGACGTAAATACCTACGTAGTATAAAACTTACCCACATCTGTTATATGGTATATGGTTAAATATTGACATTTTCTGTATGTTTAAAGTAATAAAACATAAAATAATGGTAAAACTTACCATTGACTTCCGTCAAGTTGGGAGTAGATATTTTTTTTCAGAAAGGTTACATTATTATAAGCACACACGCAAAGTTTCAACATGCGGAAACTCGTACCTTTTAAGAAAAAAATTATTGAATATCAACTATTTTTGCAATATTTATGTCAATTCCTACCGTAAAACTGACGCTACTATGCCAAGAGTGGATAGTTTGAGGGTAGCACAATATTTCATGAAGAATTAGGACTTACAGCTGCTGAAATTCGTGGAATAATGATGAAAAGGTACGTACCTATGTTCTAAGTAAGAATTAGGTACCTACTCTCCTCGTTAAGCACGCATAGAGTGTTTTTATAGAGCCGGAGGCGCGTAGGGGGAGCAGCCTCCGCCTGCTGTAACAAATCGAGGAGGGATGCCTGCGATTTGTTACGTAAAGGCGTAGAGGCTGCTCTTCCCTTAGAGCCCCAGACGTTGCAGTCTCAAAATAGATACAGAAATCCCTCTGAATCAGACCCTCTAGTTTTTCTGATGAAGGGAATTTTTTTTCATAAAATGGATTTATATTTACGTTATTAATGCAAACATATAAAAATGTCGATATTTTTGAAATCGATTTTTTTAATCGATACATCAGCTTACATTTTGAATCAATTTAAAAAATCGATCTTCTTCGGAGAGAATCAACACACCTAGTGACAATACAAAATAGCGTCAGTTTTACGGTGAGAATTAAAATAAATATTGCAAAAATAGTAGATTTTCAATAATTTTTTTCTCACAAAGTACGAGTTTCCGCATGTTGAAACTTTGCGTGTGTGCTTATAATAATGTAACCTTTCTGTAAGAAAATATCTACCCCGGAGGACGTCAATGGAAAGTCGTTGTGTGACGTCATTGGCTAGTGAGCGCCCGCCCGCGTTTTAAAAAATCTTCGTTCGTAAACACGCACTTTGATCGTTAATATCTCAGCCAATTTTTATGATATGAAAAAAGTAAAAACATTGCTTTTCTTATATAACTTTGTAGATTTACTTGGCATGTAAAGGAAAAAACGTTTGTCAGACCAATTGCGCTATCAGCCGGCAAATTGGAGGGCTATAGTTAAACATCTGCATTAAATTGAATATTTGTCACAACGTTTCCAAAAAGGACTGGTTAATGTATAAACTTTGAAACAGGCATTTTGTGGCCTTTTTAAATCCAGTCATCGAAAAATGTCTTTCCATTAGTTTGCCCACTAACTATACTAAAAGTATAGTTCTACGCACGTGCCTTGCCTTCTTTCATTCTCATATAAAGAGAATCGTAATTCCGATAAAATTATAACTCATCCCCGAAAATAATTTTATAAATAACGCAATATGTTACACAGGCGAAAGCACTAGCGATAATAAATCCAATAGTGGAATGTGTTGCATTGATATTATTTTAGCAATATAGCTAATTTAGAGGCGCTCCGTGCTCCATTAGAGCGTTCGATTTTAGCACATAAACGGACTCACTAATGGCCGACGGTAATATGAGAATATTTAGTTTTATAATATTACACGTTATTATTTACTTAATGTGTATAAATTCACGGCTGTTAATAGTTATTTATAGTCTGAAATAGTTTGTAACTCCCTTAAAATTTGCAGTCTTAGAAAAGTACAGAAGTGGCTTAGAAATGAGTTGCAGCGCTATCGGCCGCGGGTTCGATTCCCGCACGGATCAAGTATTAGTATGGCCTACAAATAATTGTTCAGGGTTCTGGATGTTTGCTTTTGTGAAATTTGCGTGTAAACTGCCCACGATATAGGAAAAAATCCTAGTGTGGAGGTAACGTTTTTTGAAAAGAAATAAAAAGGAGTTCCAATGTTTTGCACAGGCCTCTTATTTCTGCTAGAGTTACGGAGCAATTAGACAGCCGCAGTACACGTCACCGCGCACTTTTGTTTCACAGTATCATAAAAATTAATTCACTACAAAAGCAGCGAGCAACAACTTGGCCAATTTTTATTTCTCTTTTGCTGTGTTATTTATAAACATGATTTTATTTCTACGTATAAAAAAAAGGTTATTGTCAGAGATAGATGTCTATGAGCCACAGCATCCATTTATAACCAAGTAAACTGTGTGCTCGTTTGTCACTCTTATTATATTCGTTATCGTTACAGCCTATCAAAAGTCTACTGCTGAACATAGGTCTCACCTTTTGAACTCACATTTCATCTTCACATTTTCAGTGAATTACTCGTACATTCGAACTTTTTTACGTTCGTGCCTTTATAAAAATTATATTAAAAATAAACTCCTTTATCCGAGATGAAGACTAAGAAGTTGAATTCTATTGCATAAATTTTTAAAACATATTTCACGAGTCAAAACATAATGTTTAAGATATCACTTTGAAAGTTTAATTACTCAATGTCTCAAAGTCATTGAAGGGACGAGCTATTTGCTTATCCAGATGAGCAACGAGAATTTATTCTTTATTCTCTTACGAGTATTACTATCCAGGATTTACGTTATTATTTAAACGTGTAAAAATGAAAGGTAAATATCTAAATTGTTTATAAGATTTGTTTTAAAAAATCTTTGAAAATTATTTCACAAGTATTGTTCGAAAAAAATTAAAGATCAGTGCGCAAAAAGTTGAATTCGACGATTGAGCTCTCGGTTGAAGTTCGTCTTACTTATTTTGCGAACTATTTGCCCCAGGTAAACATACATGTCAACAACTTCGAGCGTCTATAACACTTATGAATGCTTAAACATTATTTATAATATTGTGTACTTATTTCATTTGAAGGTCATTGTAGAAGCGTGCTCGTCGCGACCCCTGCCAGCCCTTTTCAGGGCTGCAATTCTACTCAGCTGCGCACCCATGCCAACGAGGGTTAGGGCGTCCCCCCAAGGCGACGCACACCAACTCGTCCCCGTTGGTGTGGAATGCAGCGCGCAAAGCGGCGATGGGGACCGCCACCCGTCACGCACAGCCCGACACAGCGGAAGGTGGAGGACAGAGTGCAGAGTTGGCAGGTGGAATGTTAGAGGAGGCATGAGAGATAAGACGAATGAGTTGATCGAAATAATGAAAGAAAGAGAATTAGATGTCGTGTGTATGTCGGAGATCAAACGGAAGGGCAGTGGTACTGAAGAACTCCCTGGCGGGGCGTTAGCTCTATGGTCCGGAGTCCCGGAGAGCGAGAACGCCTGCCAGGGAGTGGGGGTGCTGTTGTCTTCTCGGTTGGTCGATGTTATGACTGAATATAAGGTTGTGAACTCAAGACTTCTCTGGGTTCGCTTTAAATTGGGACTGACGAAGTTATTCCTTTTGGCTGTTTATGCGCCGGTAGCTTCGTCGTCCAGGGCCTGCGTCGTCCAGGGCTGAGCTGGAGGAGTTTTGGGAAAATGTAAGAGAAGTTCTAGATTTGGCTAGGGGAAACGAAAGAATTGTTGTATGTGGTGATTTGAATGGATGGGTTGGTACCGCTCGACCAGGGTACGAGTCGGTACTTGGAAAGTTTGGCGATAAAAGGGTTAATGATGCTGGCAAGCTTATACTGGCGGTGTGCAAGGAAAAGGGTCTTCTTGTGACAAACACTATGTTTAATCACAAGAAAATCCATATGTATACTAGAGAACGAAGGAATGAGAGAAGTATGATCGATTTGTTCCTGGTGGATGACCGACTGCGAAAACAGGTGATGGATACGTGAGTGTTCAGGGGTGCTGACCGGGGAACGGATCACTATCTAGTGATTACTAGATTTAGGGGTCTGTTCGCAGGTTGGTGCCACCGGACGGCAGTAACAGAACCACAGTCGGTCTATCGCATCCGAAGCTGGAAGCTTCAGGAAGCGGATACTAGGGACAAATATCTTGCGAGGGTAGCCGAAAAGCTTGACACCATCGATGGCAGAAACGAATGTGTAGAAAGAACATGGCAGAACCTTAGGGATGGAATGGTAAGTGCAGCGGAAGAAGTGTGTGGAACAATAAAAAGAGGCAGTAGTAAAAGAAGAGATGCATGGTGGAATGATGAAGTGAAAGAAGCTGTAAAGAAAAAGAAGAAAGCATGGTTAGACTACTTGGCCTCTAGTAATGATAAGGATATGAGAGAGAAGATGAAAGAAAGATATAGGCTGCAGAAAGTTCACACGAAAGCACTGATTGAGGAAGTGCGTGAAAGGTGTAGAATGGAAGCGGACGAAAGGTTGTCGCACAACTTTAAGGAGAACTCCAAACTCTTCTGTTCATACTGTATCTCGACAGCTGTTTACAGAAGCTGAAAGATAGCTGTTTGGGTGTGAAATTGGGTGACATAAAAGTAAAATGTCTGCTGTATGCTGATGATACAGTGCTTATTGCACCATCAGAGGCAGAACTGCAGGCATTAGTCACGTGTATGAAAGAGGAATGTGAAATTAAAGGTCTCCGTCTGAATGCTAATAGAACTAAGGTTCTGGTATTTGAAAGGGACGAAGAGAGAACGAAGTGTGAAATATGGGTAAATCAGGAATGTCTAGAACAGGTAAATGAAATTGTATACTTGGGGAGTGCTTTTAGCCGGGATGGAAGATGTGATTTAGATGTGGACAGGCGTGTCGCTGCCGGGAACAAAGTCAATGGTGCCCTGACTGCGTTAGTCAAAAGGCAAGGCGTAGCGAAGAGTGCACGCCTTGCAATACATAACGCAGTGTTGGTACCGACTTTGTTATATGGCAGCGAAACCTGGGTATGCCAGAAGAAGCATAAAAGTAAGTTGAATGCAGTGGAGATGCGATCTCTTCGTAAAATGTGCGGCGTTACTATGGCCGACCGAAAGCGAAACGAAGAGATTCGCAATATGGCAGGTTTGAAAGATGACCTTATCACAAAAATTGATAAGGGCGTGCTTCGGTGGTTTGGGCACGGTGAGCGAATGAGTGAAGACCGAATGGTGAAGAAAATATATAGCGCGAAAGTTAATATTAAAAGGTGTCGAGGTAGACCGAGACTAACTTTCGAAGACCATGTGAGCAAATTGCTAGAAGAGAGTAGGGTCAAGAGTACTCGGATACCTAGACGTGCATGCATGAAGAAGATAATGAATCTGAAAGAAGCGAAAGAGGTTTGTAAGGATCGTGACACTTGGCGATCTGTTCTCTCTGGCTACCCCGTCAGGGATTGTGCGTAAAGATAATAAGTAAGTATGTACTTATTTCGTCGTGTAGTAACGAATACGTAAAACTAACCGACGAGTGTGCTCGATCCCCACTGGTATCACTAAGTTAATATTACATCAATTATTAATCGTAATATTAAGTCATTAACCACGCGTCGTGTAGTGGCCGCGTAAGTGAATCCACTACCCCTTATTTTCTCTTTATAATTATGTCCTTAAGACCGAATTTCGGCCACGGCGGCTAGTACCAACGGAGACTAGTCATCTTTTTTTCTTTAATTTCTGTGCAGGACAAGTCTATAGTGTCCGAGTGTATGCGCAAGCTGAAGTGCTCTATATTCTTTTACTCTCAAAGTCCGATGAAACGGTTATCCGACACGACCGGAGAAAGATTAGGTGCAGTACCAACGGTTTTACGTGCTTTCCGAAGCACGATACTGAAACACTGCCAACTTCCTGACACTGAGCTGTTACTAAATTTTTTTTGACAAAAAACCCATAACTAATTATAGCCAGACCCGGAACTCGAACCCGGAACATTATGATCAGCAACTGCATTAATCACCACACCAACCAGGCAGTTCCGCTATATTAGGCAATAGAATAAATATTAGATGACTATGGGCCACAGCATCCTACATCATGTGAAATGTATGTTTGTTTGTCAACCCCATTCTATATAATTAATACAAAAGAACAAAATATCCTTATGTCAGGCCATGAGATTTAAAAGTTAAGAACATTAACCCAAAGAGGTGTTACCACACCATGTATACCACAACCTTACACTATTGAAGGAACTTTAAAAAAAAAAAGATAGACCGAGGTATTGTAATCAACCTGTATCTGCAAAACACTACCCTAACAAGCCAGAAATCGGGAGCAACGAATATCTCTTCGTAATTTTTCACATTTCTGAGAGAAATTTGCAGTAAACTTAAAAAAAGAATAAGAAAATCAAGAACTAAAATTTATCTTTTTTTACTTTTCTTTGGATAAACATAACAACAGATATTGTTCCAAACTCCGAAATGCCGGCTCATAGAGAATTTTTAGAATTTCCTAAATTTTCTGTGCAGTTCTAAAAGGACATTGCTAAAACTCGCCTAAGAACCAACATATATTTGACAATTACCAAAATTCTTATCCTTAATTGTGCATTAGATAACATTCATTAGACAGTAACGGAAACTTCTGACTTGTGAAATCAAAATAAAAAGAACTTTTTCGATTTTGAACTTTGTACCTATTTTTGAATACTAATGTGCTGCGTTTGTGGCCTCCTATGATTTAGCCAATCGCACAATATCTTCACTCACATTTTCAAAAGTTGTCATAAACTCAAAAATTGGTAAATTCAATTGGTCATGCCCTAAGCGCATTAAAAAAATTACGTATAACACGATTATACGGAATTAATAAAAGTAGTTTAAATACATTTCGACAGCACTATCTAGGCTTCAACACCCTCGAAACCATGAAAATGACACCCATGATGAAAAAATTGATACCTATTGCAGCCGCCATCTTGGATTTACTATTCGACAGCACTATCAGTTTCAACACCCTCAAAAACGATGAAAATGACACCCAAGATGAAAAAATTGATATCTATTGCAGCCGCCATCTTGGATTTACATTTAGACAGCACTATCGGCTTCAACACCCTCCAAAACCATGAAAATGACACCAATGATGAAAAAATTTATACCCATTGCAGCCGCCACCTTAGATTTACACTTCCTCAGCATTATCGGCTTCAGCACTTCGAAAACAATGAAAATGACGCCCATGATGAAAAAATTGATACCTATTGCAGCCACCATCTTGGATTTACATTTCGACAACCTTATCGGCTTCAACACTCTCGTAAACCATGAAAATGACACCCATGACGAAAAAGTTTTTACTACTTACTTTTAGTACGTACTACTATTATTTGTTCTGTGTTTTTAAAATATTGTAATAAAAAAAATCTCTCATTATTAATAAAATCAAGTATTTAAGATATTTTGTTATTCGAATATTGTGTACTTGTACAGCGATCTTTTTGAGCCGCTGCATACAACCGTAACAATGTCCACTCACGACGGCGACTGACGCCGAACTAACTGAACTGAGTGACGCAGTTTCTACTTAGTAATAATTTACATACAAGGCTGCCGAATACAACGAAAATTTCGCCATTTCGCAGCCGATAAAATTTATTATAACTAAACTAAACAAAATTAAACTGCCATTTATATTCAATGGCTTCCCACATGATAGATGAAGAGTTTTAAAAATATATTGAGTTGAACAATTGATATTTTCAAAAGTTATCGTGCTTACAAGCCTTGCGAACTTGATAAATCCACACCATAAGGCACTAAAAAATAGTTTTTTATTGAAAAATAGCAATTAATCGATTTAAAAAAAATATTAATACGTTCAACAATCATTTATCTTTCTGACAATGTGCTTTTTATATCACTTATATGTACAAATGATTGCTGATACGATTTTATGCGACAAAACGTTGGAATCTTAATTTTTAGGCCCTAGTAGAACATACCGACGCGCTTAGGTGCTTACGGCATGCAATATACTCGTATTTTGAAATCGTTTATATTTTAAAATATATCTCAGATTAATATATGCCACAGGGAACTGGGGTACAGTGAAATCATCTGTTTTCGTTTAAAATAGCAAAACTATTGTATATCGTTGACAGCTACAAACCACAGAATACTTTTACTCCTAGCGGAGATTACAAACTGATAACGTTATCGTTTTGGTTTCGTTTGAAAAAATATATTTCTGCAAATGTTTTCGGAATCTAATCTAAGCATTGTGCAGTTGGTTTGTTATGCGATAAATTTTTATAAATTACGATTCGGCTTGAACAACGGATATCGATACTCTTCTTTAGCGACCTACCTGGCTTGAATCACGGACTTCAAACAAATGAGACTGTATAGGTTGTTTTTATTTGGTATGAATAAAATAAATACCTAATCACAACCTGAGTTTTATTTACCGTATAAATGCTAGGCTAAGACTGAACTGCTTACATTGGCAATAACATAGTAATGTTTCATAAAAATAAAACATAACCTCAAAATCTCTATGATAACTGCTAATATCTAAGTTTTCAGAAGTGTCCGTCAGGAATTACTGTTCTTACGTACATGTGTAATTTCGGACTTAAAAAGTTATTTTTTTTTTACTGTTGGTTCTTGGGCGAATTTGTTATGTACGCAGAACAATGTCCTTTCAGATTTTAATCTTGTGTTAAAAATTGCAGTAGGTTCGGTTGAAATTTCTAGTAGTGACGTCTTATTTTTGCCTATTTAAATGAAACCGATATAGCCAACTTTTGAAACTGTTGCTTAAAATGAATTTTGCTATGCAATTTTAATGAATGTAACATACGAGTAAAAATTATAAGCCTCATATTTTCATAAGAGAGGTGATTCCCATTATATTGGCCAATGAAATAAAAATCCAAAAGGACTGTACAAAATATTTATAACAAAAAAGTTTTCGGAACTTTCTTTCCTTATCTCTTTATAAATAGCGGGATTATAATATACGAAACATAATAATGTATTCCAGACCGAATTTCGATCGGGGAGCAGGTGCACATATTCTCCTACTCTCATAGTTTGATAGGAAGGTAATCTGAAATGTACGGAAAGAGATCAGACCAACGTCTTTACTTGCTTTACAAAGTAAGGAGTTAAAATGGCGCCAGCTTACGGATCATGTAAAATTCTCAGTAGCAGACTGAGAATTTTTCGACGGAAAATCCAAATAATATATTTTAGCCCGAACCGGAATTCGAACTCGGAATTACATGATCAGCAGTAGCACTTACGACCGCTAGACCAAAGATTTCATGTTCTGACGGCAATACCATGTAATAAAGTTTTTAATAACATTAATATAATGGCAAAGTAACGCCATTCAATTCGATTTTGTCACGTATACGATAAATCGCGAATGCGCGAGTCGTGTGAATGAGTCAACATGAACATAAACGCCACTGCGTGTCTTATTCGATAAAATAGTTTCGAGGCGCCGCATTCCAGAGGGAACATCGTACGGTATATGTTAAAAAATGTATCTTGAACACGACATTTTCTCGCATGGACGCTATTTAAACAGTTTGACATATTGTCTACTGCCACTACTATGTTCGATAAAATCTAGTGTACGGTATATGGGAAAAGTATGGCCGTGTGTACGTGGCCTAAGTTGTTAGATGGAACAAAAATTGTTGAGTCAATATTAAAGTGTAAATAAATCAAATGGCTAAATTATATAAACATAATATATCAGTCACTATTAACAAATTTTCTTGCAGCGATAAATTATACTTTAATAGTAACATGCTGTCTAACAATTTTAAAGTAAATTTAACCATCTGGAGCATTGACTTATATATTAACAGATCTGAAGAAAATAAAACAACGTTTAAATAATAAGTTTGAACTAAGGTCACAAAATTTAGTTACGAACTTTTCAGACAGCTTAATTACTTTAATATTCGAACTCTTTTCTCTTTTACTTCAGTTTTATTTATATGTATGCATATAAAAAATTTAACAGGTCTAACATCAGTTTTAACTCTTCTTCTTCATCAAGATATTACTCCATGATATCCACCGCTGGACACGAGCCTCTCCCATTGTTCGTGTTTAATAAGTATCATCCAAGTAGTATACGCCTCGCTCCTTTGACTCTGCTTTTTGCCACCGTCAAGTATTTTATGCTATCTATCCTCTCAAGCGTCTAGCCCACACGATTGTTGTACCCTTGTACGTCAAGATACGCGTGGCCCTGATTTGGCTGCTACCGCGCTTGCATGTTGTAACAAAAAACCTACATAGCTACTTAACTATAATAGCTAGAATGAAGCAAAAACTACGAAAAGTTGATAGAAGAATAAAAATTAAACCTATGTATGTTTTAAGATCTAAAAATTTAATGTAAGATATTAAAAATAGGTATGATATAGTATCCAGGACGTACAACGCTACTTTTATTTTGGATAGCATAGTATCCATGGACGTTTCAGTGGCTATTAATCTATCCATAAGATCATTTTCGTAGTAGCCTCTTACAAAGAGACGAATGGCGGCGATGGATTTTCTTACACCGTCACTATTTGGTAATGTAACGCATATTTTTGTAATTTAAGTATATAATGAGCCGACAATGATAACATCAATTATTCACTTTATGAGGCTATCTGTAGGAGAGGCCTACGTTCAACAATGGATTTTTGACAGGTTATAATAGTGCGGCAAGGGTGTAGTTATTTTGCTTTATTCACGGTAAGTCTCTTTACATTTATCATCATATCTATAACACTTTAGTACTGAACTAGAAGTTTTAAGCAAAGGTCTTAGAAGCAAAACCCGCAAATTTGCACTTTACCTTGTCGCGTTAATTACTGGATCGGAGTTTCACACTACTGTCTTTAGTTGTAAAGTGAATGTTTTAGTTGGAAATTTGCAAATCGTTTGCGATGTTAATGTAGAATATACTCGTATTTTACTATATTAGAATTCAACTGAAACAGCTTGTGACGGCTCGTTATTATTATTAATAATAAATAATAATTAAATTCAATAAAGGAACATTTAAAATACCATATATATATATATATATATATATATATATATATATATATATATATATATATATATATATATATATATATATATATATAATTTGAACAATTAATATGCGTTAATAAGCATAAAGTTTAAATATATTAATTTCGAATATTAAGTATTATAGTATAGCAAAGGTTTAATATTGTCTTGAAAACATTTTAATTTATTAAAACTGTGTTTAAAATATTCAAAATAAAATAAATTATAGAAGGACAGGACGATTATATTTCAATAATAAAGACAAATAACATTTGTAATATAATAGATAAATCGGTCAAAATTTTTTTCTATGAGGGTGTTCATGTAATGATTGCTTATATGAGGGCATTGCCAGAGATACATACCCATGGGTGTACATATATATGGGGTGGTCGGCTGACCGACTGCTACTGGTACTGTTGCACAATGTATTGTTCTATATTAGGGACTTATGACGGTAAGGTCTATGATACAAAAACATTAATATAGAAGGTCTCTATGATGCATAAGCATTATGGTAGTAGAGTAATGACTTGAGTCCAATATGTATAAGACATAATATTCATCGCCACCATCATCATTACAGCCCTTCACAAGTCCACTGCTGAACATAGGCCTCCCCCAAGGAATGCCACAAAGCACGGTCCTGAGCCACCTGCATCCATCGACTTCCTGCACATCTCACCAGGTCGTCACTCCATCTAGTGGGGGGATGCCCAAAACTTCGCCTGCCGGTACGAGGCTGCCACTCGAGAACCTTTTTTCCCCATCGGTTGTCGGTTCTTCGAGCTATATGGCCGGCCCATTGCCACTTCAGCTTACTAATCCGTTGGGCTATGTCGGTCACTCTGGTTCTACTGCGGATATCCTCATTTCTGAGTTTATCACGCAGATAAAATCCGAGCATAGCCCTCTCCATAGCTCGCTGAGCGACCTTGAGCTTCCTCATCCGGCCAGCAGTGAAGAACCACGTCTCAGTTCCGTATGTTATCACTGGCAACACGCACTGGTTATACAGTCTCGTTTTCAAGTTTTGAGGTATACCTGACGAGAAGATGTGCCGTATATTTCCGAACTCTGCCCAACCGAGTTGAATCCGTCGATTGACCTCTCGGTCGAAGTTGGACTTATCTAGTCGGACTATTTGTCCCAGGTAAACAAGCTCGTCAACTACTTCGAGCTTAGTGTTCTCAACAACTACCGGCCTAGGTGTGACATGGACATTAAACATGATCTTTGTTTTGTCCATGTTCATCTTAAGACCTATACGTTGGGAAGCACTATTGAGGTCATTGAGCATAGTGCTTAGGTCCTCCAGCGATTCTGCATAAGGACTATATCGTCGGCAAATCGAAGGTGAGTGATGCACTCGCCATTGATTTTGATACCGTATCCTTTCCAGTCCAGCAGCTTGAAAACGTCTTCCAATGCAGCGGTGAAGAGTTTCGGGGATATGACGTCACCCTGTCTTACACCTCTCTGCAATTGGATAGGTTTCGTACTCTGGTTCTGACAAAATCTAATAGTTATGTCATAAGCTAATCCGAGTATCGGATAGCCATCGTAGCCCTACTGTACAAGTACTTCAGCACTTCGATATACCGACAGTCAACTTGACACCTCTGAAGGGACTGCAGCACCGCCCAAATTTCGACGGAATCAAAGGCTTTCTCATAGTCCACATGCGCCAGACATATGGGCAAATTTTACTCCTCTGACTTCTATACAATTTGCCGAAGGGTATTTATGTGGTCTGTGGAGCTAAAGCCTTTTGGGAAACCGTCTTCTTCGGGAGGCTGGAAATCGTCAAGTCTGCGCGCGAAACGATTCGTAATGACTCTCGAAAACAGCACGTTGACGCGGCTCAGAAGGGAAATCGGTCTGTAGTTCTTCAAGAGAGCGTTGTCGCCTTTTTTGAAGAACGAGACCACTGCACTTCTGCTCCACGCCTCCGGTGTAATGCCACCATGGAGGACGGAATTAAAGAGCTCCTGAAGGACTACAAGTACCGGTTTTCCACCCCCTTTCAGAAGCTCCGCTGTAATTCCATCCTCGCCTGGGACCTTGCCGTTTTTAAGGTGCTGGAGAGCCATTCTAATCTCGCTTAGACTGACGTCCGGGATATCTTTGGAATAATGTCGGATAAGACTCGCTTTTGGATCGTTACTCACACTTGCGTGTGGCTCCAACGATGACGTGTACAGCTGCCCATAGAAGCTCACAATCTCACTCAAAATCCCAGGTGCCCCGGAAACGATGCTGCCACATTCTGTGTTCAGCTTTGACAGTTGGCTCTTTCTGGCAGACAAATCTCTGGCAAAGACTTTGGAGCCTTGGTTCCGCTCGATCGCTTCTTCAATAGTAGCTGTATTGAAGTTGCGTAAGTCCCGCCGCATGCATTTGGAGATCTGTCTGTTCAGTTGCCTGTATGCTGTCAAATCTGTTGAAGAATGTAGCTTCATCTCCCGTCTTACAAACCTGAGATTAAGAGTGTGATCGGAGAGTTTTTGTGTTCTTCTGCGGCGGGTCTTGCAGAACTTAGCTCCGACCGTATGGACAATTGCCACGAGCTTGTCATTCATATCGTCCACTCCATTGCAGTCTTCTAGGCACTGAAAACGGTTTTGTAACTCGAGTTGAAAGGTTTCGGGACTTTGGATTAGAGCACGAGAGGGACGGAGCGTTGACTTCATTAGACGAGGCCTCTCCAACTTAACGTTTAGGTTCAGTTTGCCTCTAACCATTCGGTGATCGCTACCAGCTTTCACCCTCGCGATCACGGAGACATCACTGAACAGTTGTCATCTGGTCGTCATAATGAAGTCAATCTCATTTTTTGTCGAACCGTCGGGGCTCGACCAGGTCCACTTCCTGTAGGGCCGCTTCTGGAAGAAAGAGTTCATCATAAAGAGTCCCTCTTTCTCCATGAAGTCGGCCAGCTGTTGGCCCCTTGGGTTCCGTTGCCCAATTCCAAATTTTCCTACTTGCAGCTCAACGTTCTCTCTTGTACCTAGTTTTGCATTGAAGTCTCCCATTAACACCGTATATTGGGTTTTGGAGGAATGCATGGCTCTAGAGATATCCTCATACATTTCCTCCACCTCCTCATCGGGGTGTGCCGAGGTTGGTGTATAAACCTGTATGACCTTCAGCGAATACCGTTTGGTGATTCTGAGTATAAGGACGCAACCCTCGTCGACACACTTTCAATATTTACAACGTTGTTAACGAGAGACTTGTGGACGATAAATCCGACACCTCCTTGGGACAGATGGTCGCCCTCCCGGTAATAGAACAAGTTGCCGGATTCGAGGATTACCGTTTCCTCCCCCTCTCTTCGGACTTCGGATAATCCTATAATATGCCAGCGTAACTTGTCTATCTCTTCTTCCAGCTCCACAATCTTCTCGTCAGTCCTCAGGATGCGTGCGTTGTATGTTGCCAGGTCGAGTCGTCGTAGGTGGCAACCGAACCTCCACCGGATATTCTTAGCACCCCCTGCCCCGCCGTTACCATGGTCGCCACCGCAGCCAGGAATACCGGGGTCGCCGGGGACTGGGGGCCGTCTCTTTGTTACATTCATTGATAGGAGGGTATTTGCCATAGTTGCCACATTTGGCGAGCGGTTTGGCAACCGCAGTTTTTTTATTGTATTTTTGTTGTTATCAGGAAGATGCTGCTGCCCATCTCCTGCCTGTTTCCCTTTGTCGCCTTTTACGAAACCCACGGGAAGATATGGGGTAGTGGATATTCTTAACCGCCACTACACGGCCAATAATAAATATATGTTTTAAATAAATAAATTGACTAGGCAATCGCACTAAACAATCTAATTTAATATAAAATGTATTACTTGAGAGATACATTGTGTTTTCATGCGATGGGCTAAGTCAATCTATTTATTTAAATCATAAAATATTTTTAATATTGATATGGTCACTATAAGATGTTGTTAGGTTAGCTAATTACGTAATAACTTAAGACAGAAGGACCCTTAAGTAAGGACAGAATAAATTGACCCTTTTCGTTCTTTCTAAAATTCTTGGAACTTCTTGACAGAAAAAATCAAGAATTGATTTCGGCCCGACCCGGGATTCGAACCCGGGATCTACGGGACCCTGGAACGACCACTAGACCAACGAGGCAGTCAGACGACAAATACGCTACACAGTATATAACAGACAAAGCATTTGCATTTCGTTACTTAATGCAATATAAAGATAAGGTACATCTCTATTATTTTAATTCTAGGGGTTTTCTCCGCCTTTACCAAGTGTAACTGAAGTGTTTAAAGTCCTGATGTTACAGAAACTTATTATTAAACAGAAACAGAATATTTTTTATTCAATAGAAATTATAAATAATACTTATTGAAAGTTACTCTTTTGTTTAATTACCACTGTTTCGAAAAAAAAAACCTCTGTCCTGGGAAAAACCAGCAAGAAACCCAGCGGGGATTTTTTAAATAACAGCTTACAATCATGTATGTTACAAAATTAACCACACAAAACAAATTAGAAATAGCTTCGTAGCGATCACCTCATTCCCAGGGGTTATTATGATCTATAAATTCCTTAATATTATAATAACCCTTTTTATACAAACCTTGTTTAATAAAGTTTTTACTTTATTAAACATACACATACTTTCTGGGATTTTGTTGAAAAAGCTTATATATTGCCCGAACAAGCCGGTTTCCGAAAAGGCTTTACCATAGACCACATACATACCCTTCGGCAAATTGTACAGAAGACCGAAGAGTACAATCTGCCACTTTGCCTTGCGTTTGTGGACTAGGAGAAAGCTTTTGATTCCGTCGAAATTTGGGCGGTGCTGCAGTCCGTCCAGCGGTACCAAGTGGACTGTCGGTATATCGAAGTGCTGAAGTGTTTGTACGGTAGGGCTACGATGGCTATCCGAGTACATAACTAGAGTACGAAACCTATCCAACTTCAGAGAGGTGTGACGTAATATCCCCGAAAGCCTTCACCGCTGCATTGGAAGACGTTTTCAAGCTACTGATTAGACTGGAAAGGATAAAGTATCAACGTCAATGGCGAGTACATCACTTATGGTCACTACAAGATGTTGTTAGGTTAGCTAATTACGTAATAACTTAAGACAGAAGGACCCTTAAGTAGGGACAGAATAAATTAACCCATTTGGTATTACATGGATCTAACAACTTTTTACGGTTTAAGGTTGCTTAAAAGTGGTACATTTTGGTTTGGTGTTTATAAGAGTGACGTTTGCTATAGTTTGAAGTTGATGCTGACTTTTGATCGGGGCTCTGCAGGGCAAAATTGTTCATAGTCTGGATGTGTGTCCTTATGCAATTAATGTATGTTGTCGATTCAGCAAAGAAGATGTGTGAGGAATAAAACTTCCTGTAAGTCGCACAACGGTGGACAGTCAATCATTCAGATGGTATAGAAGGTATCGCGATATTTGTCACGATGTGCGATGGTAAAATCACTATTGAACATAGGCCTTTTAAATAGATTGTCTAATAACATACTCGTATTTGTCATAGTTGCCAATCTCGGCACGCAGGTTGGCAACCACATTTTTTAATTTTATCTAGTTGTTATTACAAAGACGCTCTAGTCCAATTCCTGGTTTGCTTCTCTCTGTCGCCTCTTACGACACCCACGGGTCGATGTGGTGTTGTGGATATTCATACACCGCCACTAAACGGCTACCAAGTATAAAAATTTTGTATTACACGTAATATGATTTAGGAACCATAGTAATTTGAAAAAACAAATTGAGACTACCGAAATAGCGGAAACATTCCAATAATCGTATGTGATAACGTGATATGGCTCAGGGATAATTTAAACAACGTAATACATATCGTATCATGAACTAAGCCACCGTCAGATATACGCAATTATTGCTACAAGCACCTGGCAATTTCATATCCGTGTTTATGTGAGATGTCTATTAATTAACTACACATTGCTTATAATTAAAATACATCAATTTTGCATTAGAATTGAATGGAATGGAATATATTTAATTGAATAAAGAATCAGGCGCGGTCGCAGCCTGAAATTTTGGAGGGGGTCACTAATAATAAAGTATGTCAAGTAAATTAAACTTTATTCCACAATATAAAAATTAATTGCAAACATCATCAAATAAAAATATGTCTTCTATTTTTATTGGTAAATCGGGTGATAATACTTGAGACATCTGGGGCTAACTCTGGACGAATATTTAGAACACCTAAATCTGTCAGCCTTTTGCTCTCAACCAAGTGTTTACATGCCTTAGCTTAGAAAATGATCTCTCTGTTGTCACACCGCTTATAGGAAGAGTTGCCTGAATTTTCAGCAGTCTTTTTTATAGGATAAGGGTGACAAGCGATCAATCAGTCCACCTAATATTAAGTGGTTGCTGTGGCCTATAGACATCTCCATCTATCTTCGTTTGCGAATTAAAATGCAGATGCGTTGTCACCCCCTTAGGACTAAGATGGAATTCCTCTTTTCCAGTAAAAAGGATCTCCGGTAACGGTTACAAACGAAACACGGCAGCATTAAGCTGCTATTTTACGCTGGTATTCTGTGGAGCCGGCCCAATCGTGCTACAACTATACTATTAATATAGCTGTAGCATGGCTCTACAACGTATAATTTTTATATTTATATTTGGCTAGAGATCATCATCACACTTCGATTGTAGATACCACACACTGGAAATTTTGTATCACTATTTTCTTTGAGCTCTCGTTTCCAATTTCAAATCCATAGCTGATACTCGGTAACGAGAGTGGCAGCAGGAACACTCATGAAATGGGAATAACGTTCTGATGATTTCTTCACATTACGCAGATCTTCTTCTGTATATTTAGATTTCGGTATAAAAATGCCTAATCCAAACAGTTTCATCGTATCCGTAGAAAGTCAATCCTGTAGGTCAGTTAGTTTCATTATGTTATCTATCAGTGGAATATAAACAGTCCTCCTAAAATATTCTATATATGAAATATTCTTCGTCATTTCCTTGATAATCATCGCGAAGAGTCTGTCAGTAATTTTTAGAAGATTTTTAAATTGACGTGTATGATTTGGGGGGGGGGGGGGGTCATGCCCCTGGGACCCTCCCCTTCGGACCGCGCCTGTACAGAATACAAGAATATCTATTAAAAGTAATTTATTATATTACCACCGTTTCAGAAAAATCCTCTGTCCTGAGAAGAACCAGAAAGAAATCAGGCCGAATTTTATGTAAATATTACTTAACGTTATAAAATGTTGTTCAATTAAATATAAAAACATTTACTTCTAGAATATTAACAATCACCTTATTTATAAGGGTTGTTATCAATCATGTTTTAATTGCACTAAGCTTGAAGTTGTTGACGAGTATGTTTACCATAGTCTGACCAGATAAGTGCAACTTCGACCGAGAGGTCGATCAACTAATTAGATTCCGCTCAGCAGCGTTCGGGAAATTTCGATACATCTTCTCGTCAGGTGTATCTTCAAAACTTCCAAACAAGATTGTACAAAAAGTGCGTGATGTCAGTGATGATTAATGGATCTGAGACGTGGTCTTTTACATGTTATTCCTATTGAAATTAATTTTTCATATTGAAAGTAAAATCCAATAACTGATTTTGTCCGACCCGATAATCGAACTTAATGAGCAGTTGCGCTTTCGACCACTAGGCCAATAAGGCAAATTAATTTTTATTAAAAGATAAAACAAGACTTCAAGTATATAACTAAAAATAATAAAATAATTTTCATAAATTAGTCGGTCTGGGCCTTTTGCTTCCATGACGTGGTAGAGCCATGCTGAATCTATATTATTGTGGCTCGACCGGGGAAGGACCACGCTCTTATAGACTACCGGCGTAAAATATCAGCTTAATGCTGTTGTGTATAGTATGGTGAGTGTATAGAGAACTGGAGATCCCTTATTACTGGAAACGATACATTCCACCTTTGTTTTCAGGGGTGACATCGCATCTGCATTTTGAATCTTAATCGAGGATAGCACAGCATTCACTTCCTCTCCCATCAGGTGGATTGTGTGTTCGTTCGTCACCCTTATTCTATATAAAAAAACTCACTTTATATTACATTAGGTTCTTACAGATTAATCGTAATATGTTTAATAAAATAATATATAATATATATATATATGAAAATTCACTGCGAAAACATCAGACATTAAGCGGGTATTAAATTATTCATGTGGGGGAAACATCAGTTTAAGCATTACCTCCACAGAGGTTAAGTGTAATCGCTAATCGCTAACATAATCCGAAGACAAGACTATAACAATTATAATTTTGCGATATTATTGAAATATATTAGTTGATATTAAGATAATTCTTTACATTAACTCATCGAAGAATACATACAAGAAGACTGAGTGTCGCAAGTCAAAAATGTGTACTTTGATACATTTAGTATGTCATCTACTGATAATTATAAAAGCTTTTAGAAAAATTTACTTCGCAAATATCGAAGCGTTATAAAATAAAATGATGTGTCTTACCTAGTATGAAGAAGCACCTCCCGCCCTGCCTCAATTGCGTGCACTATCCCCGTCACCACTAATCCCAGCACCGCTACTCCCAACACCACTACACTAAGCAAGACACACCACTGACGACAATACGACACGTGTTTCGTCTCTACACGAGGCATCCTCAGGTGATACAGACTCTACGGTGGCTAACCGCTAAGCGATTATTTTATAACGCGGATATTTGCGAAGTAAATTTTTCTAAACGCTTTTATATAATGGATTTCCGCAAAGTAACGCCTGATTCTATTAATTATACTGATAATTGTACGTGTAATGGCGGTGTAAGAATATCCACTATCCTGCATTATCCCGTGAGTGTCGTGAGAGGATAGAGAGAAACAAATCAAGAGATGGACAGCAGCGTCTTCCTAATAACGAATAAAAATAAAAACTGCGGTTGCCAACCCGCTTGCCAAGCCTAGCAACTATGGCAAATATCTCCCTTATGAGCCAATCTATGAGGGAGGCCTATATACAGAAGTGGACTTTAATAGGCAGTAAAGGTTCCGATGTCGGGTAAATAGTCCTTCAGTTCATGCGACATTTATTTGAAAGAATTTTACTCAAACGAGACCTTGTTGGAATGCTAATGCAAAAAAATATAAACTCAATTAAGATGGAATGATCATGATCTCACTACGCTTTAACTGTGAAACATCTTGAAGTGTTAGTCTCCTTCGATCAATGTACGTCTGTGACGTATAGCATCGATGCAGCTCTTTTGTGACCTCAATTTGCTGAAACTTCGTGTGGAAATGACATAGCGGTAATTCGAGAGCAATTCAACTTTTAATTAGTTTCATGCTAAACAACCGGCACAGACCTATGGAGTATTTTTCTTCACAGCAAACCATTGAATATAATAATTATGAAACCTCTTTATTCTCTTATTAAAAAAAAAACAATTAAATATAATAGATATTACGACGACTCAACTCGGCTGGGCAGCGTTCAAGAGATCACGACACATCTTCACGTCAGGTATACCTCAAAACTTGCAAACAGTATTGAACAACTAATGCGTGTTGCCAGTGATAACATATGGATCTGACACTTGATCCTGCACTGCTGGCTGTATGAGGAAGCTAAAGGTCGCTCCGTAACTTTGGAAAAGGTTATATAGACTTAGAAATGAGCATATCTGCAGAAGTACCAGAGTAACCGCCTTAGTCTAACGAATTAGTAAGCTGAAGTGGTAATGGGCTGGCCATATAGCTCGAAGAACCGACAACTGATGGGAAAAAAACGGTTCTCGAGTGGCAACCTCGAACCGGTAAGTGAAGTATAGGGCTAGTAGATGGAGTGACAATATACAGTAAGTCGATGGATGTAGGATGCCCAGGACCGTCCTTTGTGGTGTTTCTTGGAGGAGGCTTATTTCAGCAGTGGCTGTAATAATGATGATAATATAAGGTATTGTTGAGACAGTTGCGTGGAAACTTCGTAGTTCAGTTAGCCGTCAAATTTCGACACTCTAGTTATATTTGCGTGGTCAACTTACGAGTTATAAATGAAGGTTACATTCATAGAAAGGGAAAGAACATGCTAATAAAAGAAAGGAATGGGAAGGGAAATGAAAGTAGTGGTTTTTGAAAGCACACAAAAAAGCACATATTCCACTTGATAGTAAGTGAATGCTGGGGCCCATATACATCCACATCTATCCCCGATTAAAGAATGCGTTGTTACTCCTGAGGACAAAGATTGAAATCTCGTTTCCAGTAACAACAGCCTCCAGCTCCCTACAATTACCATACGAATACACCAGCATTAGACTGCTATTTCACGCTGGTAGAGCGTGGTCATTGGATAGATGCTCTATAATCATAATATAGCTACAGTATGGCTCTAGCACGTGACCGTATAGTGGCGGTGTAAGAATATCCAGTGCACCATTTTGACACGTGGGTGTGGTAAGAGACGACAGAGGGAAATTGAAACAGAATATAGGTAGCAACATCATCGTGATAACAATTTAAAATTATAAAAAGCTGCCAAACATGGCAGCTATGGCAAAATCTCCCCTGTCAGGCATTCTAGGGGGAGCCCTGTGTTCAGCAGTGTACTTTTAAGGCTGTTCTAGATGGATGGAAAGGCTTTTATTCCAGGATATTATAATAATATTCTATGTATCATTACTTTTTATTATAAGTCTTTGTAACTTTTTTTTTTAAATAAATCTTACCCCCACACTAGTATTTTCTCCTGTATCGTGGAGGCAGTTTACAAACATAAATTGCACAAGGACAAACATCCAGACCCGGAACAATTATTTGTAGGCCATACAAATACTTGTTCCGTGCGGGATTCGAACCCGCAGCCCCAAGCGCTGCGACTCATTGCTAAGCCACTGCCCCACGGAGCCGTCGTAACTGAATTAACTCTGGGCACTATGATGTTCGGCGTAATACTGTCCACTTACTTATATCTATATACTTATTTATATATATACAAATAAATAAAATTAAAGTTTGAAATTTTGAAGAATTTGTAATGTTAAAATAACAGCATTTTACTAAATACATATGAAAGTATAGGTATACGGTACTAACAACCAAAAAAAAATTTTTTTTAATTTTGTATGTCTGTCTGTCTGTCTGTTTATTCCGGCTAATCTCCGAAACAGCTGGACCGATTTTGACGGGACTTTCACTGGCAGATAGCTCCTGTTATAAGGAGTAACTTAAGCTACTTGCAATTTTTTTTTATAATTTTTCATTTTCATATTCCAAAGAATATGGATTGAAATAGATGGTATAAATAGTCTTTGATTATCTTAAACCAAAATTATGCCAATTTGCTAGATCTTATCCAGGCGAAGCCGGAGCGAATCGCTAGTTATATATAATATTAACTCACAACATTCTCTAACAGATTTTATATACACCTTAGAATCGTTAGAAATTGCATTTTCATATGAGAAGTTTTCGTAGTACCCTCAGCATCGTTTGAAGTTTTTGCACGTATTCAGTTTATAGCCCAATCCTAATAGCAGCCAGATCATAAAAGACGAGTGTTAAATAATGTATGGATGATGTAACTCGCTCCACGTATCATATTTCTTGCTAAAGGGACGATATCAGTAATTCTAACGCGTAGTCCTTATTTTGTGATAACATACGACTTCTAGTTAGATGTAAAACGCTTCCGGCCTTGGTTTAAAACACGGACTAAATATAGTACTGGTATTATTACCATGTATAATGCACGAACTAAATGAAATGTTATTCTATCTATATATTTCTATCTATTACAGTCATCGATCACTAAAAAACTTCTATCACTAAAAAGTCCTTACTGAAAGAGCGCCCACTGGAACATTTAGGTGCACTTTTAATTTGTACGTAGCTTTGTAAATACAACTTTAGGCAATGTATTTAAGGTTGAATTTACATTAAAATATATTTATTTCAACTAGAATTACGTCAAAACAATTGACAGTTTTTAGAGAACTTTTGCATTGAGTTGTGTATCTAGTTTTTTTTATTAGTGATCGATAATTACAGTCTATAAAAGTCCACTTCTAAAAATAGGCCTCTCATATTGTTTGCCATAGATTTTGCGATAGTAGCCAAGCTATGCAGGCAGGTTGGCAACCGTAATTTTTTTATTATTTTGAGTTGTTATCCGGAAGGTGTTGCTGCCCATCTGCAGTTTTAGTTTCTCTCTGTCGCCTCTAACGACACCCACGGGACAATATCGGGTAGTAGATAGTCTCACACCGACACTACACAGTTTTAAAAGGTTCTTTTACAGCTACAGAATTAATAAAACGTTATTACAAAACGAAAATCATCTTTAATTTAAATCTGTGATACTCGAGATAGAGTATCACAGATTTTAATTAGAGATAATTTTTGTTTTTTACCGACTTCAACAAGGAGGTAGAGCTTTTAACAGTGATAACAGTGAAGTAACAGTTTAACAGTGAAGGAGGTAGAGGTTTTAACAGTGGTAGAGCTAAGCGGTAGCTTTTGCTGTCGCACGGATGGGCCAGCTCGAACCGGGGTGGTACCACGACCTCACAGAATACCAGCGTGAAGTAGAGGTTTACCTCTGCGTTGATCTTGGTGAGTGCAGGTGGCCGGAGGCCCAATTCCCCCCCCCCCCCCCCATCAACATGGTAGTGGAATTAAATACAAGACTACCCCAGGAGGGTACCAGCACCCCTGGAGAATCCCTCGCTGAGCATCCACGACCAAACTACTTCACTCCTGAGCGTGGGTGCTCAGGCTGCCCCGCGTATTCTGGGGGAAGGGCAAAATTCCGCTCGTGACTAATGCTGCTCGGGGCAAGCGGAGCAATACAACCAAGGCGACCCCTGTCACGCTATCCGTGAATTTTTGCAACATCAGGGGACTTCATTCCAACCTTAACGCTGTCCATTACCATCTAGAGACGGCGAAGCCGGCCTTGCTCTTTTTAACCGAGACTCAGGTGTCCTCTCCGGCTGATACTTCATATCTCTCCTACCCGGGATACAAATTGGAACACTCCTTTGTGCCCCGGGCTGGAGTTTGTGTATACGTCAGAGAGGACATCTGTTTTCGACGCCTCGGCAGCCTTGAAGGTACGGACCTGTCCATCCTATGGCTGCGCGTAGACAGCGACGATCATCCCCGCGTCTACGGGTGCCTCTATAGGTCCCATAGCGGTAATGCCGACACAGACCGACTCATCGACCACGTCCAAATGGCTGCAGACTCCGTGCTACAACAGGTCCCATCCGCAGAGATCGTGATACTCGGTGATTTCAACGCCCACCACGCTGAATGGCTTGGTTCTCGTTTAACCGATCATGCGGGTAGATCTGTGTACGACTTTGCTTTGGCATATGGTCTAACACAACTGGTTACTTCGCCTACGCGGATCCCAGATGTGGAAGACCATGTACCTTCCCTGTTGGACCTTCTGCTGACCTCTCATCCGGACGGATATCAGGTCTCCGTCGATGCCCCTCTGGGCTCTTCGGACCATTGTCTGATCCGGAGCACGGTGCCACTCACGCTCCAATCGCAGTTGCGATCTGCAGCTTGCCGCTGTGTTTGGCACTATAGGTCAGCTGATTGGGACGGGATGCGGTCTTTTTTTGCATCCTACCCTTGGGGGCGGGTTTGCTTCTCGCCGGAAGATCCCAGCGTTGTTGTCGATTCTGTTGCTGATGTGGTACTTCAGGGTATGGAACTTTTTATTCCATCCTCTGTGGTGCCCATCGGAGGCAGATCCCAGCCATGGTTTGGTCGCTCCTGTAAAATAGCATCACGCTATAAGCAGGAGTGCTACCGGGCCTGGGCTGATGCATCAACGTCTCGGGATTTAAACACCAGCGCACTTAAAAAGAAGTATAATTCCGCCTCCAGGTCCTTCAAAAGCGTCATTGCCAAGGCAAGGTCTGAGCACATCGGCAGAATTGGCGAGAAGCTAGTTCGCCTTCCTTCGGGAACCCGTGCATTCTGGTCTCTCGCCAAGGCTGTCCAAGGGAACTTCTGTCAGCCATCCCTTCAATCTCTGCACAGAGAGGACGACTCACTGGCCCATGCCGCAAAAGAGAAAGCCGATCTGTTGTGCTCTCTTTTTGCGTCTAACTCGACTCTAGATGACGGGAGGAACACACCGCCGACCATCCCGCGATGTGAGTGCTCCATGCCGGATGTGCGATTTACACAGCGCTTGGTTCGCAAAGCACTCTTCTACCTGAACGTCAGCAAGTCGAGTGGGCCCGATGGAGTCCCTCCCATTGTGTTGAAGACGTGTGCTCCGGAGTTGGCACCGGTTTTAACGCGTCTTTTCCGGTACTCCTACTTCCAAGGCGTAGTCCCGAATTCATGGAAGACAGCTTTGGCCCACCCGATCCCTAAAAAAGGCGACCGCTCAGACCCGTCCAACTACAGGCCTATCGCTATCACCTCCTTGTTCTCCAAAATAATGGAATCCATTATAAACTGCCAGCTCATGAGGTAGCTTGAAGATCACCAGCTGATCAGTGACCGTCAGTACGGTTTTCGTCGGGGTCGATCAGCGGGTGATCTTCTAGTTTACTTAGCTCATAGATGGACGGAGGCAGTAGAGTCCAAGGGGGAGGCATTGGCCGTTAGTTTGGACATAGCGAAGTCCTTCGATCGGGTCTGGCACAAGGCGCTTCTTTCGAAGCTTCCTTCCTATGGGCTTCCCGAGAAATTGTGCAAATGGATCACCAGTTTCTTTGCATCAAGGTCGTAGTAGACGGTGCATGCTCTGATTACAAGCCTATCAACGCTGGTGTTCCACAAGGCTGCGTGCTATCACCAACGCTGTTTTTCCTGCATATCAATGATATGTTGCTAGCTGGTAGCATTCATTGCTATGCAGACGACAGCACTGGGGATGCCTTATATACCGGCCGTGCCAATATTTCTCGGGAAAACGTCGCCGAGTACCGGGACAAACTTGTGTCTGAAGTCGAGTCTTTGCTTAACAAAGTCTCGGATTGGGGCCGACTAAATCTAGTCCAGTTCAATCCCCAGAAGACACAAGTTTGCGCGTTTACCGCTAAAAAGAACCCCTTTGTCGTATCTCCTCAGTTTCAAGGCACTCCCCTTGCTGCCTCCGCCAGTATCGGAATCCTTGGCGTCGATATATCGAATAGCGTGCAGTTTCGTGGTCACTTGGAAGGGAAGGCCAAATTGGCCTCTAAAAAGATTGGCGTGCTCAGCAGAGCGAGACAGTATTTCATGCCGGCACATCGCTTGCAACTTTACAAAGCGCAAGTTCGGCCCCACATGGAATACTGTTCTCATCCCTGGGCCGGGGCACCCCAGTGCCAGCTCCTTCCACTTGACCGCATCCAGCGCAGAGCGATTCGAATTGTCGACGACCGAGTTCTTTCCGATCAGCTCGATACACTGGCACTGCGTAGAGATGTTGCATCTCTTTGCGTATTTTATCGCATCTATCACAGGGAGTGCTCTGAGGAATTGTTCGGACTAATTTCAGCCGCTCAATTTCACCATCACACGTCGCGACAAAACTCGCGTTACCATCCGTACCATCTAGATGATTGGCGGTCCCACCACTGTGCGATTTAGAAGAAGTTTTCTCCCTCGCACAACTTCTTTGTGGAATCAATTACCACCAGCGAATTTTCCGAACCGATACGACTTAGGAACCTTCAAGAAAAGAGCTTACACCTTTCTAAAAGGCCGGCAACGCATCTGCAATTCCCCTGGTGTTGCGGTTGTTCATGGGCGGCGGTAGTCACTTACCATCAGGTGAGCCGCAAGCTCGTTTGCCCCCTATTCTATAAAAAAAAAAGGAGGAGGTACGCAAGTCCACTTTTTGTTTTTTATGTGTGTTTCCTCATAACTTTGTTCTACGTGAACCGATTTCGATTATTCTTTTTTATTTAGGTTACAGCCAATATACGCCCTCTTTTTAGAGGGTTTTAGTAAGTAACCTACTTACCTGTAAGTGCAAGTGAGAAAAAAATGTGACTTGAAAATTGATTGAAGAACCTGTTTTGAATAAACTTCTTCAGTCAGTCGTATAAAGCTAGAATAGGAACTTAATTCGTCTATAACTTGTAATATTTATTACACGTGGTAGAGCCATGCTGCAGCTATATTAGTAGTATAGTTGTAGCACGAATGGGTCGGCTCGACCGGGGAAGGACCACGCTCTCACAGAATACCAGCGGCAAATAGCAGTTTGACACTGCTGTGTTTCGTATGGTGAGTGTAGAGAACTGGAGACCCCTTTTTACTGGAAAAGAGGCATTCCATCACTCTGCTGTTTTCTCTGTGCAAAACTAACAATATCTGGTAATGCTTCTTGAGTTACTCGCATTGTTATATATGACTTGATAATTTGGCGTCTCTTACTGCAGTCACTTAGAAGCTCAGACTTAGTGCTTAGTCCTCAGAGGCGTGACAACACGTTCGAAATCTTCCTTGTTTGAAGTTAACTGCAGTTGTCTATGGATTGCAGTAGCTATTTACCGCCAGGTGAATTCGCCGTGTAAGTCCGTTACTCACTTCAATTTTATTAAAAATATTAAAAAATACTCTGTATGTAAGTTTTATTATTAGTTTTTCACTTTTTATTTTATTCCATTTTTTCACATTTTACTGTCCCTTATAATATGTTTCATAGTCACTAATGTGTGGTGACTTCTCGTGACTTTAAGATACAGGCACTGACAAAATATCAGCGATTATTACATTACAGCATAATACTGAGTCGAATGTCTTTTTGTTACTACCTCCATGTTTTCACTCATTGCAGTCACAAAAAGTCCGCTAATTAACACGAACACCCACGGGATGACAAGAGGTAGTGGGTTCTCTTACACTGCCCCTACTACTAATATGTATCAACAAATTATGTGGAAATATACACATCTGATGCAATAATGTATGTATTTTTAACTGTTAATTTTAATATAAAAACTAAGGTTAAGTTTGGCTATCTAAATTGAGTTTTTTTCGTAGGCAAATGTTCGACTTGAATTTTTTTTTCATATTTGGTTGAATAATTTATATATTCTAAAATGTTCGCCGCTTAAGGAGCAGCACTTTAGCCTTCTGACAACCAGCAACACCCAGTTGCTATCATGAATAAATCTATCACAACTAAGTTTATCCAAGTAGGTAATATGTGTAGTTAAATAACTTTTTATAGGGTGACTAACGAGCACATAGTCCACCTGATGGTGAGTGGATGCTGAAGCCCATAGACACCTACATCTTTTATCGTCGAATAAGAATCAAATTGCAGATTCGTTATCACCCCTGACGACTACGATAGAATGTCTCGTTTCCAGTAAAAAGGTTCTCCATTTCTTTACACCTACCATACGAAACACAATTACATTTATTTACTACTAGCTGTTCCGCGCGACTTCGCCCGCGTCTAATTTAGGTTTTTAATTTTTTTGTGCGGAACCCTAATTCTTTTTTTTTAACAAAAGTAGCCTAAGTTACTCCTTATAACATCAGCTGCCTGCGAGTAAAAATCCCATCAAAATCGGTCCAGTCGTTTCGGAGATTAGCCGGAACAAACAGAGAGACAGATAGAAAGACAGACAAAAATTTTAAAAATTGTGTTTTTGTTATAAGTACGTATATAGTTTCAAATTATTACGAGCTTGGGGTACGAGAATTAAAAACTGCCAAATGAATTACCAAAATTGACACTTTAATTACAGAAAACTAATTACAACTTAAAACCACAATAATAACAAAACACAATTGTACTACAGATCACTTTAGTTCGCAGTTGTATCGCTTTGAAGTATTCGTTTGTATGGCCAGTTCAATACTGCCTCGTTCGCAGTGTAAACCGGTCTTATATAGGGCCTCAGGTAGTTTCCAGAACCTTCTACTATAGAAACTTCTAGAATGTTCGAGTACATATCGGTCACGATTGACTAAGTGTCGATGGTTCTAGAAAGTTCTTCAATGGAAATTTCCAGAATGTTCTCGACTCTCCTGGTTCTGCTACTCGATACTAGAGGGCGCTAGTGGTAACTAGCGTCGCGCACCAATATGCATTTAGTTAAAAGCTGTTATTTTGACATTAGAAACACACAACATACAGATTTTACGGTGGTATTCTGTGAAGGAGTAGTTCTTCCCCGGTCTAGCCAACCCATTCGGAGACGACCTACACAACCATATTATACCTGCAGTATGGCTCTATGACGTATAATTGTCTTCTAGTAACATATAAATACAAAAACATGCATGTTTTCCTTTTTCGTATATATAATTTGTCGAGTATTTGAAACAATAAAATAATCAATTTAATTTAATTCAGATTGTGTTAGAACATTGACACAGTGCAATTGACGACTGTGGCACATGTAAGTAACACTCAGTCACAATTACCTATCCGTGCAAAAATTACTTCCGATATTGGCAAGCGGCAACGTAATTGGCAACACTGGTGTTAGTAACGCTGAGAGTGATTAACTGTAACCAATTTGCGTCAGCATACACACAGCCATCCGTATGTATTAATTACTACCACATAATTTAAAGTTCGGGAAAATAAAGGGTTCTTCTATCAATACGACAGCTCCGTGGTGCAGTGGCTTAGCATTGAGTTGCAGCACTGGGGGCCGCGGATTCGAATCCCGTTCGGAACAAGAATTTGTACGGCGTATAAAATAATTGTTCCGGAGTTATATGTTTGTCCTTGTGCAAATTAAGTTTGGAAACTGCTTCCACGATACTGGAAAAAATACTAGAGTGGTGGTAACGTTTTTCACTATTAAAAAAATATAATTTATTATAGATGGCAAATGAGCACACAGTCCATCTGATGGTAAGTAGATGTTGTGGCCAATAGACATCTAGATGCTATTTTACGCTGATATTCCGTGAGAGCGTGGTCCTTTCCCGGTCAGGATAACCCATTCGTGCAACAACTATGTAGCTGCAGCATTGCTCTACTACGTAAGGCAGTGGGATACAAGTAAATCAAAATGTGCATGCATTAAGCGCATTAATAAATAACGTATTACATGATTATATATAAATTTTTAGAGTAGGTTAAATACACACAAGTTTTCACTAATAACTTTATTACTATACTTCCAATTTTGCGATAATTTTTCCTCAAACTTCAATTAAAAAAAGTTAGGAAAATCCAAATATGCACGACTCATAATGCTCATATGACGGTGAAAAAATTAAAAAAATGTAAATTGTAGTTCTAATCGTCAAATAGCTCAAGTATCAGTCACCGAAGTACACCTTCAAGTCACTCCGTCAAGTCCAGAGGTACGGTCTATTCATAATTAACAAAACGAGTCCAAACTCGGCACATCTTATTCTCCTCGTCGAGGAGTTACAGTAGCAGTCATCGAAGTTCACCTTCAAGTCACACTCTCAAGTCCGGAGGTAAGGTCTCATCATAACTAACAAAATGAGGCCAAACTCGGCACACCTAGTTCTACTCTTCGAGGAGTTCCAGTAGCAGATACAGATGTATACCTTCAGGTCTCCATAAAGGCCAAGACGTATAAGTATATTTATATATGAATTCTGCGTACCTCTAGCGAAACAAAATATTGTAATTAAAATCTGTGATTATAAAAATAATAATAATATTTTACATTGGTCAAGTATGTATCAAATTTGGTTTTTGGAATATCTTGTATTTCTACAGCGATCGATATTTTTCAGCACGAACCGCTGTAAACTAACGACCATTTACGACGGCGGCTGAGCCTGGAGTTCCCTATATAAAAAAAGTACTGTGTGGCCCTGAGTAAAAAAGTACTTTGTGGCCCGGAGTGAAGCAAAGTGTATTTAGTAAAATAAATTAATACAAGGCTGCTCAAAACACCGAAAATTTCGGGATTAATCAGCCAAAAAAATATAACTAAACACAACAAAATTAAACTGCCCTTTACATTCCGTGGCTTCCCACATGATAGACGAAGAGTTTAAAATATAGATTGAGTTGAACAATTGATATTTTCAAAAGGTATCGTGTTTAACCCTCATACACTTTTATATTATCCATAATATTTTCTCAAAAATACCTTATTTTTATAGGATAGGGTGAAAAACGAGCACACAGTCCACCTGATGGTAAGTGGTTGCTGTAACCCATAGACATCTACATCTATCCTCAATAAAGAATCAAAATGCAGATGCGTTGTCACCCGTGAGGATTAAGATGGAATGCCTCTTTTCCAGTAAAAAGGGTCTCCGGGTCTCTACACTCACCATACGAAACGAAGCAGTGTTAAGCTACTATTTTACGCTGGTATTCTGTGAGAGCGTGGTCCTTCCCCGGTCGAGCTGACCCATTCGTGCTACAACTATATTACTACTATAGTTGCATCATGGCTCTACCACGTATAAAATGTATACCTTATTGTTACTTAAGTATAAGAAATAAGCCTATGATATTGCAAACTTTTTTGAACATAGTATTTACATGTCACTAAACATTACGCCAGCGCACCGGGTAAGCGTCTTCCACACACAAGCGGCTTGCGGTGGCGGCTAACCGCGGGCCGCGGCTGCAGCCGCTGTAACAACACACCACCGCGGCCCAAGTGGCGGCCTGAAGCGCCATTCGCTGTGGTGTCTGTGTTACGATCGGACGTATGAACATGACAAACCGTGACGAAGTTTTTATTATATTCAGCAATATTATCATATATTTTGTTTTAATACTAATGCTTTTGTGATCACGAAGCGAATTATCATAAAGTACTGGATAATTTTGCACTGTTTCTAATAAAATCTCTGAATTTAGCACCATTTTTCACGCGGTACACGCGGCCTGTTGAAAAAATTTACAACTGACCGCGTACTCGCTGACACACACGCATTGGCAAATGGGGCGGAGCATTCGGCCGCGGCCAGCCGCTCGCAGATCGCGACAAGGCCGCACGAGTTTGCAGACTCACTTACATTGGAAGCGAATACAACTGGCCGCCACCGCGGCCGCCACCGCAAGCCGCTTCTGTGTGGGAGACGCTTAAAGCAGTTCCGGAGCTATTTTTCAATAAATATTTAGGGCTAGCTGAGAGTAATGCTAGATAACTCATACTATTCTTCATGAATCTGGCTCTCATATACGAAAATAATTTTTCATATTGGTTTCAGTGATTAGTGTTTAAACAAAAAAATACTCTTTCGTTTCATTATATTATAGTAATAGATTATAATATTATCACTCTAGTATAACTACTAAGCCAGTGCTTATCTATGATCCCACCTGATGGTTTTTTTTTTATATAGAATAGGGGGCAAACGAGCTTGCGGCTCACCTGATGGTAAGTGACTACCGCCGCCCATGAACAACCGCAACACCAGGGGAATTGCAGATGCGTTGCCGGCCTTTTAGAAAGGTGTAAGCTCTTTTCTTGAAGGTTCCTAAGTCGTATCGGTTCGGAAAATTCGCTGGTGGTAATTGATTCCACAAAGAAGTTGTGCGAGGGAGAAAACTTCTTCTAAATCGCACAGTGGTGGACCGCCAATCATCCAGATGGTACGGATGGTAACGCGAGTTTTGTAGCGACGTGCGATGGTGAAATTGAGCGGCTGGAATTAGTCCGAACAATTGCTCAGAGCACTCCCCGTGATAGATGTGATAAAATACGCAAAGAGATACAACATCTCTACGCAGTGCCAGTGTATCGAGCTGATCGGAAAGAACTCGGTCGTCGACGAATCGAATCGCTCTGCGCTGGATGCGGTCAAGTGGAAGGAGCTGGCACTGCGGTGCCCCGGCCCAGAGATGAGAACAGTATTCCATGTGGGGCCGAACTTGCGCTTTGTAAAGTTGGAAGCGATGTGCCGGCATGAAATACTGTCTCGCTCTACTGAGCACGCCAAGCTTTTTAGAGGCCAATTTGGCCTTCCCTTCCAAGTGACCACGAAACTGCACGCTATTCGATATGTCGACGCCAAGGATTCCGATATTGGCTGAGGCAGCAAGGGGAGTGTCTTGAAACTGAGGAGATACGACAAAGGGGTTCTTTTTAGCGGTAAATGCGCAAACTTGTGTCTTCTGGGTAAGTGGTGATGTAGCCTAAGATGGTGAAGCGCACTGACTTAACAAAACCCACACTGTAATCGGATGCAAGACAGATGCTGGCAACTTGTTCCACACAATATACTAGAATAAAAATTCAAAATTTTATTTTCAACAACCATTTGATAACTTGTAATGATATTAACAAAGGTTGGACAAATTAGGCTTACTTTCGCGTTTTGAATAAAGATTTCTCGAGAAAATTAGGGCGTGGCTAGGGTTGCAATACATTTTGACATATCAAAAAGTCTCAATTATAGTGCCCTAAGCTAGTAAATTATGTTTATTTTCACTTTTTTTTTTGGAGGGAGGAGAACGGGCATACGGCTCACCTGATGGTAAGTTTCAATTACCGCCCGCGAACAACTGCAACTCCAATGGAATTGAAGGTGCGTTGCCGGCCTTTTAAAAAAGATTAGACTTTTTTTGAAGTTCCTTAAGCCAATATGGCTTCCGGAAATTCGACAGTGGTAATCGATTAGAATGAAGTTTCCTTGACATGGTTAGGGTTCCCATCCGTCCCGAGAAATCAGAAAGTAATTATTTTTTTTCACTGTCAAATATTGTCAAAAGTTCATGGGCGGCGGCAATCACTTACTATCACGTGAGTCACATGCTCGTATGCTCTTGCATCTATATTAAATTTCAGCTAAGACTATTTTTCCCAGCGTATGGCTTCTCTCAATTGATATACTGCTTTTTTCGTCTACAGCGCGCCTAATTTTGCATTTAATGAAATAAAAATGTTACTGAGGTGTGAACCGTCCTAACGAAAATTAACCAAGTATGGTAACCCTAAGTATAAACTTTATTGTAGAAGTTACGTAATGAGTTTGTTCAAGATGGAAAATTTCTGTTTGCTTAAGAGGTTTATAGCGTTATACTCTTAAAATAACGACCGCAGGAAAGAAATAAAAACAATAACTTAACAAATGTAACTTTCTTTCTTTATCGACCCACGGCTCATTGCTGAAACTATGATATACCAAAGTAAGTAACGTTCGTCTAGATATTTTACGCCTAGTATACACGAGATGATCATAACACTAAAATTTCACTTCTCCTACATTTAATCTGATTTATTGATAATAATTGCGACCACCTACAATTCAATCCTCACTCGGATGTCAACCCGCCTACCAAGCATGACGACAACTACGGCGAATAACCCCCTATGAGGGACCCAACTATTGGAGAGGTCTATGTTCAGCAGTGGATTTATGATAGGGTGTAATGAAAGAATGAAAATTTATGAGCAAGCGATGCTTATGTTCGCAGTCCATTGATGCAGGTATACTCGTGGGATTCTATGGGGGAAGCCTATATTCAGCAGTGGACTTGTGATGAGTTGTAATGAAGGTGATAATTATGATAATGATTATGATGATGATGATGGTGGTGGTGGTGATGGTGATGATAGAACAATCTAATTACATAGAAATATTTTAAAATTATTTGCATCAATGGCAAGAGACTGCTAAGATGTTTAAATCAAAATATTCCAATACTACTAAAAATTCTTTTGACATTTCAAGACGTTTCCTGCATTTCAGAGCTTGTCAAAGGAGTTTAAGTTGGAAAATCCGTTTTAAAATCAATTCATTGAATAGCAGCGTAGCTTCTTCGTTGAGTATTTTCTGTCAATATTTACTGACAAACTAATAAATAGAATAGGTACGATTTAGTTCCAGCGAATTCTACTACTTTGTTAATATTATTTCATAAATATTTTTTAGCGAAGCAATATAGGATCTTGCTGTCGTCAAAAATTACCGCAAAGAAAAAAATAATCAATTCTAGCCACTAACTTTCACCATTATTTCGCGATAAACCTCGCGATACTCTCCTTGCCATATGGTTGACTGGCGGTCCACCATCGTGCGATTATCAGAAGTTTTTTCTTCGGCCAACTTTCTTGTGGAATCGGCTATCAACAGCAATTTTCCGGACCGATACGACTTAGGAACCCTCAAGAAAAGAAGCTAATCTTTTTTAAAAGGCCAGTAACCTGTAACTTTGGGATATTGTTGCAGTAGTTCTTGGCGTCTTGACTACAAGTGAGCTGCATGCTCGTTTGCCCGGTCTTATATATAAAAATAAAACAATTTATCGCGACATTTAAAAGTTAGTTAATAATAAATCAAAGATGGAAAATAACAAATAAAAATAAATATAGCAATGAAAAAAACAGAAAAGAGAAAGAATGTTTAGCCGTTGGAAGGAAAAGTGGAGATTTGCCGCCGAGCAAGGTGTTTTGCCCGGGATGCGGCCAACACTCCGAGTGGTAAGTAGTTCGGAGCAATTCCATACATACTGCTTTTACTTCGGCGCTTTGATAGCACGATTTAGGCTTCGATATATTTCGCTTGTGGCGTGTCGACAGCACCGCCACAAATGCAACATCCCATGTTGGTCCAAGGTTGTTGTATGACAAGATTATAGGTAATGAATGATCTTATAGCCAACGGGGAGTAGCACCAGAGTTGCAGGATGTATGGTACTGCATTTTCCAATCCACCAGCCAATATCCCTTTACAGTGGGATAGCTATGGGACTCTCAGGGACTTAGTTGATGATGATGATGATGATGGTGGTGGTTGCGCCATGCTGTAGATATATTATGGTAGTGTGTCAGCACCGGGAAAGGACTACGCTCTCATAGAATATCAGCGTGAAATAGTAGCTCAATGCTGCTGTGGTTTGTTTGGTGTAAAGTAGAGAACCAAACACCCTTCCTACTGGATACGATACACTCTATGTTAATACCCAGAGTTGACAATGCATCTACATTCTGATTCTCAATGAAAGATAAATGTAGATGTCTATAGGCCACAGTATCCACTTACCATTACATGCACTGTGTACCCGTTTTTCACCCTTATTCTATAAAAGACCTACGTGACAGCTCACTACCATTTACACAAATACCTAGAAGTATCGACAAACGATGGGGAAGAAGTTCTCGAGTGGCAGCTTTGGATCGATACGCAAAGTATAGGGCGATTCTCTTTCTAGATCAGGGATGATGTGTTAAGACAAGCAGAAAACCATTGCAGATGGTTTGGGAGCGTATTTCGTTTTATTTCTTGATGGAGACGTTTGTTCAGTTCTGGTCACGTATGACCAGCCATAATGGTTATGTTGACATTTTTTTAGTAAGTAGAAAAATGAGTAGTTTTACTCTAGAGGACGTTAAAGATCAAATGATTATTCAACATTAAACCAACAATAGAAGCCTAAGGCGCGATACCAATTTATTCTTCTTAATTATATAATGCTTTTAAAGTTCAAAGGCAAAATTCTTTAAGGTCAATAATTACCTTGACGGAGTCAGGAAGCGACTGAAATTCACTTACTATAGAGATAAAGTAAAAGATATTTTTTGTACAGAGTTTTAATTATACTTTTTCAGTGTCCATAAAATATAAAAAATATGTGCAGTTCACACTTGGTAGAAGTGAAACCTTCAAATAAAATAACACTTGTCACAATACAATATGCAGCTGTTCCGTACTCGCAAATCTTCGCTAAATTCTCGCGGCGAGCCAAACTCCTGATTTTCAGCCGGATTCAGAAGTGATAGCTCGGGCTATATTTAATTATGTTTTGCCGCTGGCAGACATGTACCTCAAATTGCTTAAATTAAGATACTACAGCGTTTATCAAGTCTGCGCCTCTAGCCGGCCCCTCCACACAAACATGTCTGGCCCCTGCTGACCATCCGACCGTGCAGATTGATGACCCTATGTCACCGAGCACCGGAACTCGCGCGGCTTTATAAGCAGCGCCGCGGCGCAGCCCCACTCCCCTCCCGCTATCGCGTCCGCAGGCCAAGGAACTCCCTCTCGGATCCGCCAAACAAACTTTCAAACGACTTGAACTGCCTCCTGACGGCTCAGTTAAATTCATAATTAATTTACATAATCAATTTTTATTCATAATTAAATTGCCTTCGTAGGCACTCCCTCAGCGGCTTATAGCCGCCTGCGCCCTCTTTTCCCAAAAGAGGGTCGCTTTCGATACGGCATAAGAAGCTTTAAACAGCTGGTTGCCAGTCCCCAAAGGCGGTTTTTAGGGGGTATCACTTAGGCTCCCCGGTTAGGCGTGAGTCCCCCATAGCCACGATGGATAGCCTATCGTGGTATGCGTAATGCATTTTCCGCCTCCCTACGTAAAGGGTAGTCCATTTTCCAATTGCGTCGGGCGCAAAAAAAAAAACAACCAACGGGTATTCGATCACCAGATGAGTGAGAGTGCGATAGTCCTGCAGTCCGCTCCGATTCATAGGCTCCTCCTGTTCGATAGCCACGCAGTCTTTAGGAGCGAGTGCAGGGAGACCTAGGAAGCAATAGCCATGCAATCCTTCTTAGTCTCATTTAGGGAGACATTGGAGAGCGATAGTCACGCAGTCCTCTTAAAGTCCTCGAGTAGGGTTGACTACAGGGGCGTAGCTACCGCCGTATCAGCCGTATCAATGATACGGGGCCCCCGGGCTACAGGGGCCCCAAACGTGTGTGAGCAAAAATTCCAAGGACTTCTATGGGACAGGAAAGGCTATCACTATTGTCTATAGAAGTAAAGAATTTAGTAAAACTGAAATCGTCTTCAGCTATGAATGCAGCCGAATCTTCTTCAGCTGTGTTAGCCGAACAAAAGGCACGAAAAGTGTATATTTGATTTGAGTTGTTTGGCTAGCTTAGTTCCTAGGAGTATTAATTGAAAATAATAACTCAAAAACCCGTGTAGTGGCACGGGTGGCAGTGTACAGTACCCTATATCTTCCCGTGGGTGTCGTAAAAGGCGACAGAGGGAAACTAAGGCAGAGGATGGGCAGCAGCATCTTTCTGATAACAGCATTACAACAATAAAAAAACTGCGGTTGCCAACCCGCTCGCCAAGCGTGGCAAATACAGCAATATAACCCCCATGAAAGTAACGAAGAGATGGCCCCCAGTCCCCGACGGCCCCGCTATTTCTGGCTACGGTGGCGACCATGGTAACAGCGGGGCAGGAGGTGCTAAGAATCTCCGGTGGAGGTGCTGTTGCCACCTACGACGACTCGACCTGGCAACGTACAACGCACGCACCCTGAGGACTGACGAGAAGATCGTGGAGCTGGAAGAAGAGATAGACAATTTGCGCTGGAATGTCATAGGATTATCCGAAGTCCGAAAAGAGGGGGAGGACACGGTAATCCTCGAATCCGGCAATTTGTTCCATCACCAGGAGGGCGACCATCTGTCCCAAAGAGGTGTCGGATTTATCATCCACAAGTCTCTTGTTAACAACGTTGTAAAGATTGGGACTGTGTCGACGAGGGTTGCGAACCTTATACTCAGAATCACCAAACGGTATTCGCTGAAGGTCATACAGGTTTACGCACCAACCTCGGAACACCCCGATGAGGAGGTGGAGGACATGTATGAGGATAACTCTAGAGCCATGCATTCCTCCAAAACCTAATATACGGTGTTAATGGGAGACTTCAATGCAAAACTTGGCACAAGAGAGAACGGTGAGCTGAAATTAGGGAATTTCCGGAATAGGGCAACGGAAGCCAAGGGGCCAGCAGCTGGCCGACTTCATGGTGAAAAAGGGACTCTTTATGATGAACTCTTTCGTCCAGAAGCAGCCCCACAGAAAGTGGACCTGGTCGAGCCGCGACAGTTCGACAAAAAATGAGATTGACTTCATTATGACGACCAGACGACAACTGTTCAGTGACTGAAACCGGTAGCGATCACCAAATGGTGAGAGGCACACTGAACCTAACCGTTGAGTTGGAGTGGTCACGTCTAATGAAGTCAACGCTCCTTCCCTCGTGCTCTAATCCAAAGTCCCGAAACCTTTCAGTTCGAGCTACGAAACAGTTTTCAGTGCCTAGAAGATAGCAATGCAGTGGACGATATGAATGACAAGCTCGTGGAAACTGGACTGGACGTGGACACGCCGCAGAAGAAAACAAAAAATCTCCGATTACACTCTTGATGTCATGGCTGTTACACGGCATATGAAGCTGCAGTCTTCAGTAGATTTGACAGCATACAGGCAATTGAACAGACAGATTTCCAAATGCATGCGGTGGGACTTACGCAACTTTAATACTGCTCGTATTAAAGAAGCGAGCGGAACCAGGACTCAAAAGTCTTTGCTCTCTGTCTGCCAGAAAGAGCCAACTGTTGAAGCTGAAGACCGAGTGTGGCAGCGTCGTTTCCGGGACACCTGAGATTTTAGAACATGAGAGTGCGGTAGTCTTGTTCTTCAAGAAAGGTGACAACGCTCTCTTGAAGAACTACATACCAATTTCCTTTCTGAGCCGCGTCTACGTGCTGTTTTCGAGAGTCATTACGAATCGTCTCGCGCGCAGACTTGACGACTTCAAGCCTCCCGAACAATCCGGTTTCCGAAAAGGCTTTAGCACCATAGACACACCCTTCGGCAAATTGTACAGAAATCGGATTTCTCCTCGGAGGAGTACAATTTGCCACTATCTCTGGCGTATGTGGACTATGAGAAAGCCTTTGATTACGTCGAAATTTGGGCGGTGCTGCAGTACCTTCAGCGATGCCAAGTTGACTGTCGGTATATCGAAGTGCTGAAGTGCTTGTACAGTAGGGCTACGATGGCTATCCGAGTACAGAACCAGAGTACAAAACCTACCCAATCGCAGAGAGGTGTAAGACAGGGTGGCGTTATATCCCCGAAACTCTTCACCGCTGCATTGGAAGACGTTTTCAAGCTTCTGGACTGGAAATTATACGTTATTAACATCGATGATGAGTACATCACTCACCTTCGATTTGCCGACGATATAGTCCTTATGGCAGAATCGCTGGAAGACCTAAGCACTATGCTTAATGACCTCAATAGTGTTTCCCAACGGATAGGTCTTAAGATGAACATGGACAAAACAAAGATCATTTTTAATGTCCATGTCACACCTATGCCGATATTTGTTGGGAGCACTAAGCTCGAAGTTGTTGACGAGTATGTTTACCTTGGACATATAGTCCGACTAGGTAGGTCCAACTTCGACCGAGAGGTCAATCAACGGATTCAACTCGGCTGGGCAGCGTTCGGGAAATTACGGCACATCTTCTCATCAGGTATACCTCAAAACTTGAAAACGAGACTGTACTACCAGTGCGTGTTGCCAGTGATGGCCTTTGGTACTGTGACGTGGTCCTTCACTTCTGGCCGGATGAGGAAGCTCAAAGTCGCTCAGCGAGCTATGGAGAGGGCTATGCTCGGAGTTTCTCTGCGTGATAAATTTAGAAATGAGGATATCCGCAGTAGAACCAGAGTAACCGACATAGCCCAACGGATTAGTAAGCTGAAGTGGCAGTGGGCCGGCCATATAGCTCGAAGAACCGACAACCGATGGGCAAGAAAGGTTCTCGAGTGGCAGCCTTGTACCGGTAGGCGAAGTGTAGGGCGTCGCCCCACTATAGTGTGGAGTGACGACCTGGTAAGATATGCAGGAAGACGATGGATGCAGGTGGCTCAGAACCGTGCTTTGTGGCATTCCTTGGGGGAGTCCTATATTCAGCAGTGGACTTGTGAAGGACTGTAATGATGATGATGAATAACTTAAAATCAATATATAATAATTTGAATTCAATGCAAGCGTTTTTGTTCCTTTTATGAAATCTTTACTCTTAATTGGGCCCCCCTAACAAATTTTGATACAGGGCCCATCTAAGGCACGCTACGCCACTGATTGACTATGTAATGATTAAGTATGTAATTGGAAGTCTACGCAATAAACCAACATAGCTACTAACGGGCCTTTAATTATTACATTTTCAAACCTACATTGGCGTCCAACGTTTTCAACTACCCACTTTTTGTGAATAATATTTGAAAAAATCAATCTAACTACATAAAATAACAACTGAAGAAGAAAAATCTAACCTGTTCATAATGTCAAAAGATCAGTTCACTTCATTACTGCAAACAATTACGGACACGCATTTCCATAATAATCGCAATATGCGACAATCGCGACATAAAAAATGGAATCACACCTTAAAAGCTATAAAATTGGTGTTTGCCTTAAAAAGTCAGACTCACGAAATATACATGTCGTTATTTGGAAAGAAACAAACTACCAAGCTGATAGACAGTTTCATTTGTGAGAAACGCGTCCTACACGCACGATTATCACCTAAGCAGCACAATGAAGAAGAAGACCTTTTGTACGGCTTGTTAAATATCAAGTATCGGAAACATGTTCCCAGAGCTGACATCGAAACATTTTCTGATCTACTAGAAAAATGCAGTCATTTAAAAAGCCTCGAAAAAGACCGCGGTGTACCTAACATTTAGTAAACGCTAAAGCTTGTGTGGGGAAAATGGTACCTATTTGAAGAATGTTACAAAAAGTTAGCAAATGACAAAGACAAGCAAACTATTGGCTGTAATGGCTGTGGGACGCTCGATATGTTCAGAAGCAACTGCAATACCTACAAAAATTAGGAAACGCCGCCTAAACCTGACCCTTTCTATACCATAGAAACAAGCCGACTATAAAACAGCGCCAAAATTCCGACATTGAAATATCCGTCAAGGGAGAAACTGGTTTCGCATATATAGACACCGCCGCAGGAAACAATATTGCAGGAACAAAACTATATCAAATTCTGAAAATATTAGGAAACAAAGTTCGAACAATGCCCAGCCGGCGTCATCCAGCAGACGGTACCATAAAAAAACGTCCCTGTTATCTGCAACCGTCGATATAATAATGGGTCAACGTATTTTGCCGACTACATTCTCAGTCATGCCAGACGCTAATGACAATATAACACTCCTGGGTACTTGATTTCTTTGGACGCCTCTGGAATCTTTTCAACCTACTACAACGTGTCTGGTATTTCATAGACAATCCGAAAGAAACTTTTAATTTCCTGCAACTCAACAATGAACCAGTACCTATAAAGGTCGTCAAATCTGTGTCTTTCGATGAAAAGGAAGAGGAAAAGGAGTAAGCTGAATCTTTAATTAGCTTCCTCAAGTGGGCAGAAATGTTATCCCTAATGTCAGAAACACCATAACCTCTCCAAAATCCAGAAGAAGATGCACCACCAAACAATACTCGATGGGTACATCGAGGCTATTGTTTTCAACACAAATTCTACACAAATTGGATACGCCACCTCGCCCTGTACATTCCCGAGAACCTGCTGATTATAATTCTTCTATTGATCTACGTATTTGTTATGTACTAATAAATTCTGTTAAACTTTATTGTATTGATATTCTCTCTACGCTCTAATGAGGGAACCTTATTCACTAAAGACGAATGGATAAAATTCAGTGACCTACTTTCTGAATATAAAGATATATTTCAAAAAATACACACCCAACTCTATTTGCTGAACATAAAACAGATACAGGAAGTCATTTTCCTATGAGTGTCAAGCCCAATAGATTATTACCCGCCAGACAACAACAAACACTACGCGAAAAACTCGATGAGATAATGATTTCTTATATTTACGCGAACACTACACATTTAAATAAAACTAATTTTACGGATTTTATCGCGTATATTAACTTATTTTACATTCCCGAAGTTTCAAGCACTTTACAGCACCCATGGTCACGGGGGGGGACTGAGGTGTATGACGTCCCAATGTCATAGTTAACCACGGCTACCTCCAGATTAAAAATTATTAATTTTTGTTCCGATCCAGTATGAACTTACTGTAGTCTTGCAGTTGTATGCTTGGGTTGGGATTTAATTTTATTAATTATGGGATCCCAAGCAGATGGTAGCACCCAGCCATCTTCTCTATTGAAATTAGGATGTTTCTTGATTTCAATAGCCTCGCGAATCATCCTTGGAAGGAATCGGTGTTCTTTAGCGAGGATTTGTGGTCTATCAAATCTAACGTAGTGACGGGGGCGATCCTGTACGTGTTCACAGACTGTAGACTTCCCGGAGCGTCTATTCTTCACATCAGCTATGTGTTCTTTAACGCGGATTTTTATGGATATTTTAGTTTATCCTATATAAGAGAGACCACATTCACAATCAAGCTTGTACACTCCTGCATCTTGCAGAGGAATATTACACTTGACTGATGGTAAAAACTGACTAATCTTCTTCGGCGCACGCTTCAAGATGTAGCCAATCTTGTCAGTGACACCTCTGATATATGGCAGTACAGCAAGCACTCGCTCGACTGTGGCTGGCTTAACTCGTTCACTGTGTCGTAGGCGCGGGACCCGAAGCTTATTGTCGTGCAAAACTTGCTTGACGTGTTGGAGCTCGGCGGCCAGGTGTTTACTGTCACAGATCCCTCGTGCTCTCTGAAACAAAGATATACCCACGGTAGCTAACTGTGAAGGATGGTGGTGAGAATCACCGTAATATCTATCTGTATGGGTCTTTTTTCTGTACACAGTGTGGCTTAAGGTTTTATTAGGATTCCGAATTACTAACACATCTAGAAAAGCTAAAGAATGATTTGCCTCTAACTCCATTGTGAACTGAATTTTAGAATTTAAGGAGTTAAGATGGTCTAGAAATGCAGTTACTTTATCCAAAGGGAGAATTGTGAAAGTCTACATACCACTTGTAGAATCTTGGTTTTACGGGAGAAGTACGCAGGGCTTTCTCCTCAAAGTCCTCCATGTATATATCGGCAACAATGAGAGATACAGGTGAGCCCATCGCCACTCCATCTACTTGCTTGTAGAACTCCTCTTTCCACAATAGGTAGCCAGATGTAAGGCAGTGTCTAAGTAATACTGCATATTCTACGGGCATGTTGTTTTGCTCTAGCCTTCTAGTAATAATCGAGATGCAGTCTTCAACAGATAAGCATGTGAACAGAGAGTGCACATCAAAACTGACCATAGTTTCATTTTCTGCCAGATGTATGTCTTTTATCTCGCTGACAAAATGGTGGGAATCCTTTGTGTGTGCTCTTGTATATCCCTTGAGCGGTGAGAGTATATTCGCTAAGTGTTGAGCCAACTTGTAATTTGGTGAATCGATTTGGCTCACTATAGGACGTAGTGGAGCATTGGGCTTGTGTATTTTTGGTAAACCATACAACTTCGGTGGTTCGGCACACGAAGGTAGACTATATATAAGCTATTTCATTTGTTCTAATGTTATATATGAGGTAACCGCACGCATAAGCGTTCGCGACCGCGTGATTATAAGCAAGTGGCGTGCATTGTAGTGCTGCGTTGTGTCTACGATGGTGGTGGGGGCGCGAAGCGCTCGCAGAGCCGGTTTGACGTTTGCTGCCTGACGACTCGAGCGGTGGCAATACGTATAATGGGTTGTGACGTCAGGAAAATATTCCCCGGGTTGAGACAGGAAGGCTTCAAGGTGATGCTAAATATATATGAAAATATATACGGTACTAATAACAAAAATAAATTTTTTAATGTTTTTGTCTGTCTGTCTGTCCGTCTGTCCGTCTGTCTGTCTGTCTGTTTGTTCCGGCTAATCTCCGAACCGGCTAGACCAATTTTGACGGGATTTTCACTGTCAGATAGCTGATGTCACAAGGAGTAACTTGGGCTACTTTTATTTTAGAATAATAAATTAGGGTTCCGCGCAAAAAATTAAAACCCCAAATAACACGCGGGCGAAGTCGCGGGGCAAATTTTTTATAAAATTAAAATGTGTTTTGTCACTTTTTTGACACAAACAGACCACCTGATGTAAAATGGTTACTACAGCCCATGGACACCTGTAACCAAATTTAATAAAAGCGTACATATATGTGGTGAACCACTGAGGACTAAGATGGAATATTTCTCAGCCATTATGCTGGTTTATTTTTTTTATTGATCCACCAACATTTGTATCATTCCTTACATGCTATTTAAATACAATGAAACAATAAGAACTAAAATGTACAAATAATTACAGGCGGATACCACATGCTATAATAACTATCTTTACTAGTACTGTAACTTTATTTCTAGGGTAAAAAAAAATAATAATGAAATACAGTAATAAAAATACATAGAGCGGAAAGAAAAGAAAATGTTTTATAGAATATTACAAGAAATGGTCTCTTAATGTGCGACGGAGCTTGTTAGGAGGGTTCGAAAAATATATTGATTGTTTCGCTAAATTTTTTAACAATTTTACTCATTCTAGCAATTGGAGAATTGGAGCCAAACACTGTTCTACGATGACGTCTAGTCAACGGTGTAATCTTACGAGCAAAACGCGCATAGCGATAGGGAACGCACAAATTAAATTTACTTTAAATTTCGGGACAGTCAATAACACCACTAATAATTTTCGAAGCATAAATTAGTTTATTTATTATTTATTATACCCTTTACATTAAAACACAACAGTGCAAGCATTGCTTGGCATTAAAATAGATATCATCTTAACTACGCAAACGGGCTTCCAGATAAAAATAATTCTACCACCTGTTTCTTTATAATGACGGGATAAACAAAATAATTTTCCTTGGTGAAGCATTTCTAGCTTCCTTTTATTGAGAGACAGGAATCCTTTTGTACCCAAGAGCCTGGCTAGGTAGGTACCAACAGCTTACCTATTTCTGTCAAGCTGTTTTCTTTTTTTTATAGCATAAGGGTGACAAACGAGCACACAGTCCACCTGATGTTAAGTGGTTGCTGCGGCCCATAGAAATCTACATCTATCCTCGATTACGAATCAAAATGCAGATGCGTTATCACCCGTAAGGACTAAGATGGAATGCCTCATTTCCAGTAAAAAGGGTATCTGGTTCTCTACACTCACCTTACGAAACACATCAGCGTTAAGCTGCTATTTTACGCTGGTATTCTGTGAGAGCGTGGCCCTTCCCCGGTCGTGCCGACCCATTCGTGCTACAACTATACTACTAATATAGCTGCAGCATGGCTCTACCACGTGAAAAATATATAATAATTCTTTGAAGAGTATTAGGGTCATTAAAATACGACTGGCCATGCAGAAATTTTAGTGTTTTTTTTTTTTGATAAGAGACACTCGCCAGTTAAAACAAAGTAAAAAAAATTATTATTCGCAAGTAAAAATACGAATGTTCTAATTTTAAATTTGCGCTAAAATGAAATATATTATGATTCGTTAAAAAGCCTTGGGAACATCTCCGAATAATCGAATTTAAAAGGGGCCAAAACTTTCGGAATGGATGACAAGTGAGGTGAATAAAGCTCTTGTGTGGGACGCTACGCACGCAGTAAATTTTGCGCTCTCACATTTTAGAATACCTTGATAAGGGTCAATATATGCGTACTATATAAATAAAGTTTCGTAAAATAGCAGCTTAATGTTGCTCTGTTTCGTATGCTGCGTGTCTATACAAAACTTAACCCTTTTTGTTACCTATTTTATATCTTAGTTCTCAGGGGTGACAACACGTCTGCATTTTCTAGGAGACAGATCCATCTTCGAGGATAGATGCAGATGTATATGGGCCATAGCATTAACTTCAAGTATATTATCTGCTCGCTTGCCACCCTTAATCTATATATAAAAAACCAATCTTATTATCTAATACAGTAGTTAATAAATAGTAGATCTAATTAACTCATATTATATATGTTATAAAGAGTAGCTAGTAGTAGTAAATTTTCAAATTCAAATCGATTTATTTATTTAAGATCTTAGTGAGTTGGATATTAGAAAAATTTATTGATCATTTAATCCATCTTTCATCACAGCCCTTCACAAGTCCACTGCTGAACATAGACCTCTCCCAGGGAATGCCACAAAACGCAGTCCTAAGCCACTCGCATCCATCGAATTTCTGCATGTTTTACCAGGTCGTCGCTCCATATAGTGACGAGCCGTCCTACACATCGGCTACTGAAAGGAGGCTGATACTTGAGAACCTTTCTTTCCCATTGCTTGTCCATATAATATTACGATACGAAATATGGCCGGCTCATTGCCAATTCAGCTTACTAATCCTTTGGGCGATGTCGGTAACTTTGGTTCTACTGAAGATATCTTCGTTTGTAAGTCTATCACGCACAGAAATTCCGACCATAGCTATAGCACAGCATAGCCCGCTGAGTGACCTTAAGCTTCTCCATACGGCCAGCAGTAAAGGACCACGTCTCAGATAAAGTCATCACTGGCCACATACATTGTTTGTACAATCTTGTTTTCAGGTTTTAAGGTATACATGACGAGAAGATGTGTCGTAATCTCATAAGTCGGCTCGATCGGGGAAAGACCACGCTTTCACAAAATACCAATGTAAAATATCATCATCATCATCATCATCATTACAGCCCTTCACAAGTCCACTGCTGAACATAGGCCTCCCCCAAAGAATGCCACAAAGCACGGTCCTGAGCCACCTGCATCCATCGACTTCCTGCATATCTTACCAGGTCGTCACTCCATCTAGTGGGGGGACGTCCTACACTTCGCCTGCCGGTACGAGGCTGCCACTCGAGAACCTTTCTTCCCCATCGGTTGTCAGTTCTTCGAGCTATATGGCCGGCCCACTGCCACTTCAGCTTACTAATCCGTTGGGCTATGTCGGTCACTCTGGTTCTACTGCGGATATCCTCATTTCTGAGTTTATCACGCAGAGAAACTCCGAGCATAGCCCTCTCCATAGCTCGCTGAGCGACCTTGAGCTTCCTCATCTGGCCAGCAGTGAAGGACCACGTCTCAGTTCCATATGTCATCACTGGCAACACGTACTGGGTGTACAGTCTCGTTTTCAAGTTTTGAGGTATACCTGACGAGAAGATGTGCCGTAATTTCCCGAACGCTGCCCAACCGAGTTGAATCCGTCGATTGACCTCTCGGTCGAAGTTGGACTTACCTAGTCGGACTATTTGTCCCAGGTAAACATACTCGTCAACAACTTCGAGCTTAGTGCTCCCAACAACTACCGGCATAGGTGTGACAGGGACATTAAACATGATCTTTGTTTTGTCCATGTTCATTTTAAGACCTATCCGTTGGGAAACACTATTGAGGTCATTGAGCATAGTGCTTAGGTCCAGCGTTTCTGCCATAAGGACTATATCGTCGGCAAATCGAAGGTGAGTGATGTACTCGCCATTGATGTTGAAACCGTATCCTTTCCAGTCCAGAAGCTTGATAACATCTTCCAATGCAGCGGTAAAGAGTTTCGGGGATATGACGTCACCCTGTCTTACACCTCTCTGCAATAGGATAGGTTTCGTACTCTGGTTCTGTACTCGGATAGCCATCGTAGCCCTACTGTACAAGCACTTCAACACTTCGATATACCGACAGTCAACTTGGCATCGCTGAAGGGACTGCAGCACCGCCCAAATTTCGACAGAATCAAAGGCTTTCTCATAGTCCACATACGCCAGACATAGTGGCAAATTGTACACCTCGGACTTCTGTACAATTTGCCGAAGGGTATGTATGTGGTCTATGGTGCTAAAGCCCTTTCGGAAACCGGCTTGTTCGGGAGGCTGGAAGTCGTCAAGTCTGCGCGCGAGACGGTTCGTAATGACTCTCCAAAACAGCACGTAGACGCGGCTCAGAAGGGAAATCGGTCTGTAGTTCTTCAAGAGAGCGTTGCCGCCTTTCTTGAAGAACAAGACCATTGCACTTCTGCTCCACGCCTCCGGTATAATGCCGCCATGGAGGACGGAATTAAAGAGCTTCTGAAGGACTTCAAGTACCGGTCTTCTACCCGCTTTCAGAAGCTCCGCTGTAATTCCATCCTGGCCTGGGGCCTTGCCGTTTTTAAGGTGCTGGAGAGCCATTCTAATCTCGCTCAGACTGACGTCCGGGATATCATCGGAATAATGTCAGATAAGACTCGCTCTTGGATCGTTACTCACACTTGCGTGTGGCTCCAACGATGACGTGTACAGCTGCCAATAGAACCTCTCAATCTCACTCAAAATATCAGGTGCCCCGGAAACGATGCTGCCACATTCGATCTTCAGCTTTGACAGTTGGCTCTTTCTGGCAGACAGATCTCTGGCAAATACTTTGGAGCCTTGGTTCCGCTCGATCGCTTCTTCAATACGAGCTGTATTGAAGTTGCGTAAGTCCCGCCGCATGCATTTGGAGATCTGTCTGTTCTATGGTCTGTCTGTTCTATAATATATTCATATTCCTGTATGCTGTCAAATCTGTTGAAGAATGTAGCTTCATCTCCCGTCTAACAGCCATGAGATTAAGAGTGTGATCGGAGAGTTTTTGTGCATTATGGGGGGTATATTGCCATAGTTGCCACGCTTGGCGAGCGGGTTGGCAACCGCAGTTTTTTATTGTATTTTTGCCGTTACCTGGAAGATGCTGCTGCCCATCTCCTATGTAAAATATCAGCTCAGTGCATTTGTTTTGTATGGTGAGTGTATAGAACCGGAGACTCTTTTACTGGAAATGAGGTATTCCATCTTAGTTCTCAGGCGTGACAACAAATCTGCATTTTGATTCTTAACTGAGGATATATGTAGATGTCTATGGGCCACAGCATCTACTTACAATCAGGTTGACAGTGTGCTCGCTTGTTATCCTTATTCTATATAAAAATATAATTACCTGTAAATAAAAAAAAGAAGAAAATAATCTATGGGAGAGGCTTATGTTCAGCAGTGGACTTTTTGAAGATGTAATGGATGGATGGATGGAAAAAAGGGAACTATAAACTATTTGTAAAACCACGTTGATCTAATTAGGTATATTGTTTCTATTTTATCTTCAACCAGACAACGATATTAATTCCACATTTACCATGCTGCCATACCGTTGATCAAATTACGTTATAACTTTGAGAAAGTATTGCTGGTGCGAAGGTTATAGGCGTAGTACTATTAAATTCCACTGTATCGCGCTCGTATCGTAACGACAAATTTATTTGAAAGTTACAATATGTCATTCAATTTTAATGAATGTCTTATGTATCATTCCTAAATAAAAAATTTATCTGTTCCAAATATAAAACGATATTTCCACAATTATTTCTTCTGTGGCAGCAACGTGCCGGGTGTCAGCTAGTTCTGAATAAGACAAATGAGATAAAATTTTGTTATTGCATGCCCCTTAAGCGCAAAGCTTGATGCTTAATTGCATCAGACCTAAGTGCCTACCCACTAAACACCACCCCTGAGACTGGCATTGGCTTTTGTGGCCTTTCTGCCGAATCGGAAGCGCCCCTTTTTAGTGAAAAGGGGACGCAGGCGGCGAGGAGTCGCTGAAAGCCTAACTAAGACAAGTTAAGGGTGGGGAGAAGATTCGGCCTGAGCCGCCAGGAGGATGTTTTGGTCGGCCGAAAGCTTGTTTGGGTGATTTGTAGCATGAAATCTAGCTGTATATACTTTTTTTTAGGAAAAAAGATAAAAATAAGTTTTGAATTATAATTAAATGAAACGTTCATCTTCACGATCAGCATCATTATACCCACAAGTCCACCACCGAATAAAAACAATCCAAATACCCATATAACAAAAATAACCTGCTTTCATCTATTTTTTTTAAAGGATGGGGTGACAAACGAGCACACAGTCCACCTGATGGTAAGTGGTTGCTGTGGCCCATAGACATCGACATCTATCCTCGTTTGCGAATCAAAATGCAGAATCGTTGTCACCCGTGAGGACTATTTTTGGTTGCTATTTTACGCTGGTAATCTGTGAGAGCGTGGTCCTTCCCCGGTCGAGCCGACCCATTCGTGCTACAACTATACTACTAATATAGCTGCAGCATGGCTCTACCACGTGCAATTACGGGATTCACTTTTAATTTCAGTATATAAATTAAAAGTTAATACCGTAAATTAACTTTACATTTATAAATTGCAATTATATTATATTAGGGGACTTAATGTTAATTGTAGTGAAATCACGTACCTTTAACTTGCATCCCACTTCATTTACTATCTATAAACTATCTTCTAAGCTCGTTTATTCGTTTTGTTTGTCCCTAACTAACATGTCGCAATAATTGTAATATGTGTCATAATGTTAATCGGATTAACTTCCTTCATTCTGCCTACTTAGTTTATGACTTCCCAAAATACTTTCTACTTGCCACCATTATTTATAAGAAAATTAAAAATATTTGATGTGACAAGGCTTTTGACATCAAGGTTATCAAAATTAACAATTTTGGTCAGGCGCTAGAAGTAAATATAAAAATTAACGATAAATTTTGTCATTGATACCGTAAATAAAATAGTGATAGCAATACTTTATCTACAGTATTTTAAAGTTCAAATTTCAAAAACATTTTAAAAGTCACATGAGTTCTCTCAAGTGTTTTTATGGATAGCTTAAAACTTTTCTAAAATTTCAAAGCGGAATACAATTCTCGGGCCATTAAGAGTACATAGTGCATTTTTTGTTATTTTTGAAAGAAAGAAAGAACAGTTGTATCCACAATTATTTTACTCGGAGACAATAGCATTATACATCACTTCTACGTCAACAAGTATTATTAATTGTGTTCTTTAACAATTTAATAGAATAGAGTAAATTTGTCGCGCGGCCAGAAACTAGCTAATGCAATATCAGATTTCTCAATTATACCTATGTCGAGCTGGAATATATTATCCGAGTAGGGGCCCCTAAAAATTTTATACAGGACTGCCCACGCATCTAAACTATTACGTTTAGTCATAGAATTTCGTAACCTTTCATTACACCTCGTGGGTTTCGTAAGAGGACATTTTTATATTATAAAACTGGAATTAGAAACGAAGTTACAATTTACTAGATGGTAAGCGGCTCATGTCATCTCTGGTCATTTGAAGCCAACCTCAAAGACATGTGTCGTGACCTCTGAGGGCTAAAGAGGAATGCTTCACAGCCTGAAATTACACTGGCTCTCTATATAGGAGCTCCCGCTCTAGCAACCATGTGTGTGGCTCTAGTGAAAATCTGTGTGGTACCATAGTACTGGTTTTCATCGGAACCTACTTAATCATAGTTCCAACATATATGCAAAGTCCGGCAAGCGATTCGATAATCGCAAAATCTCTCGTTAATGGAACGGTTCGTGCTCAGCATTGGACTTCTCACAGACTCATTATGAAAACAAATAGTAACAATAAAGATTAAAACTTTTTGTCTTGTCTCAGTGAAAAGAGTTTGGATGAGTTGAAGTCGAAGATAACACAGATAATTGCGTTGCCGAAATGAGTGTCGAATCCCGATAGTCCTCGCGGTAACTTTTTAACGACTTAATCACAAAACGTCAACATTTCTCTACTAATTTTACACACAGTAAACTTGTATTATACAACATGTAATAAAAATCCTGTGGTTCCCGCTAATTGCGATATCAGAATCAGTATTCAGATGTATAGAAATAACTTTACTTCAAAAAACACAACAATTGTCCGTCACAATACGTGAACATAGAAGGGCCTTTCTTGATAATGAGCATATTGAGTTTGTTTGTTGTTTGACTGCTATAACGACTAAAATGGGTCCAAATAGGACGATGGTAACTGAAAAACTTATTTTCCAATCAAATTTATAGGGAGTATTAATCAAAAAATATCAAAAAACATTTCGATTTTGAAAATAATACAATCTACATCACATCATTCACATCCCAAGTCCGTACAAAGACGGTCATAGTCATCAATTTTTTTTATAGATTTAGGATGACAAATGAGCACACAGTCCACCTGATGGTAAGTGATTGCTGTGGCCCATATACATCTACATCTACATTCGATTAAGAATCAAAATGCAAGTGTTGTCACCTGTGAGGACTAAGATGGAATACCCCGTTTCCAGTAAAAAGGGTCTCCGGTTCTCTACACTCACCATACGAAACACAGGCTGCTATTTTACGCTGGTATTCTGTGAGAGCGTGGTCCTTCCCCGGTCGAGCCAACCCATTCGTGCTACATCTATACTATTAATATAGCTTCAGCATGGCTCTATCACGTAAGTCAATATCTAAACATCATATCTATACATATATTCCATACAGTGCAATCTTAAGATCTAAACTATTCTGAGAGTTGCCCGCGTAAACCAAGAATACCACGAATAAAATATGGAAAATGTGTATGTATGAGGCCTTATGATTGATTGTATGAATACTTTTAAAGGGCCTGCAATAACTACCAACTAAAAAATAAGCGACAGTAATAAGTTAGTAAGAAATATCCTCCCTGTCTATCCCGAAAAAGTAAAGCTATAGTAATGAATTTAAGTCGTTTTCTTATTTCTTACAGTTTACAATAACATTACAAAGTTATAATGTAGCTAATTTTAGGTAATTTTTTTACGGAATTGTAACGAAATTTTTATTAATCCAAGTGCGTTTTTTAAATTTGTCGAGTCGAATTAAGAAGTTAACGAGTAATAACTCGTTAACTTGTTAATTCTACATAGCTGTGATAATTTTCCTTTTAACTCCATTATTTGCATTGTATATACTTTTCACATATCCAAAAACAGGGGTTTAGTTGGTGAAGGGGGGGGGGGGGTTACAATAACATTACAAAGTTATAATGCAGCTAATTTTAGGTAATTTTTTCTGGAATTGTAACGAAATTTTTATTAATCCAAGTGCGTTTTTAAGTTTGTCGAGTCGAACGAACCCCTGAATCGAAAAATTTTACCTATATGGGAGGTACCCAAATTAAAAAAAAATTAAGATTTTATTATATAGTATTGTAGGCGTAATTAATATCTATAACTATGGCAAATAACATATTTGTATCACCAAGGGTCTCTGAGTAACACTGCAGACAGACGGACATGGCGAAACCATAAGGATTCCATGTTAAATTACTACGGAACCCTAAAAAGGGTTAATAATGTAAACAAACAAACGGAGCTGTGTTGTCTCAAGTAATAATCGCTCCAAGCTACATCTAAATTTATAAGTGCACTAGTAACACAAAATCTATACCAATAACAGCAATTTTAAGAGCTAATTTACCCCGTACTCGGCAGTGCAGAAAACTGCATGTCAAACAAATAAAAAAAAACAAAATCGGGAGCAGGAAAAGTTAATTAACATGCACTTGGAAAGAGTGTTAGACTTTTCCCTGCTACAAAACTTCTAAAAATGAGAGGACGCAAATGAGATGTAGGCTGTTATTTTTAATTTAGGTTTAAAGAAATTAAATACAAAGTTTTACTTATAACATTTTTATTTATAATTATAATTATATAGGTATTTACCTATTAAATTGCTGTTATTCATGAAATAAGTTACCGTATTTTTTTTCTAGATTTTTTATTTCTATTAATCAAAGTAATCGTCCATGCAATCGATGCGTCTTTGCCAACGCAGTGGCAGTTCATTGATCCCTTTCTTGAAGAAATTAGCTGGACGGGAGAAAACAAATTCTTTAAAGGCATTTTGTACTGCATCTCTGGTATTGAATATTTATCCCGCCAAAAAGTCCAGACATTGCGCCTACGCAAGGTCTGAACGAGCAATTGACCAAAGCTGGTTGGAGATGTGTGAGCTTCTCCATCATTGTGTTCAGTTCTTCAGAGTAGGTACACATCTGTAGTAATGCTCACTCTGTTTGGTAAGAAGCTGTGATGAATTACACCGGACCTAGATCTCTAAATAGTTATCATCACATTTCTAGCGTTAACTTTTCGTTTATCACATTTTTTTGGTGAAGAACCAGGATCCAACCAACATGCTGAGCACTTGCGATTGTCAAACAGAATACAATTTTTCATCGCAGGTAATAATGTGGTTAAAAAATCCTTCGTTTGTGTGCATGTTGAGCAGTGTAATGTACGTCTCGAGGCGTAATTCGCGCTGGTGATTAAGATCATTTTCCAAGCTTTTTTACTTTCCGAATTTGACGCAAATGGACCAATATTGTTTTGATGCTAAAGTCTAAAGCTGCTGCTAATTCGGCCGTAGATTGAGTATAATCTGCTTCCACAATCTCCCTTAATTCTTCATTATCGACCAGTTCGATCGGATAACCACGGGATTCATTCTTCAGGTTAAAATTTTCAGAACGGAGCTGGTAAACCAATAACAGGTGGTGCGTTCGTTTGTTGTATTCGCTCCGTAAACGTCGTTGATGTTGCGTTCCGCTTGTGTCACTTTGCTGCAACAGTGGTATCTACTTGTATTCCATAATTACTCGAATTTTCAGGTATCCATGATGACGAAAAAGGTTCAAATGCGTTGAAAACATGACGCTAATAAATAAACAAATGACTAGTTTTGAAAACTAATTCCATGTTTTTAAAATAAACTTATTTTGAAATTAGAATTCTTAGTTAAACAGAAATTATTTTTATTTAAAGTAGCCAGTAATGTAGAACAGCAATTTCATAGGTAAAGAACTATTAATATATTTAAAAACAAACTCAAATTTTATAAAAGGAATGAAATTATTACTATGTCTTAATAAGGTTTAGAAAACCTCTACTGAGTAATTAAAAAATACTCGACGCCATATCAAACATACATTAGAACAGCGACGGACTCTTCTCAAATCCAAACCAAAAAAGCAATAGAATAAGAAATGTCCATAGACACCTGCAATAAACAAACAAAAAAATCCCATACCGTCCCTGTGCAATAAGACGAAACGTCCAAAAGTCTGTAATAATACTGGTCCTTTCACATTTCAAACCGAAACACAACAGTTACTCGGTGAAAAAAGCAAGGACAGTAATACCTACTGTACCAACGCAGACTCGTAGGCAGATAAGGGATCTTAATAATATAGCTCTACCAGGATCACAAAATGCCAAAGTTAAACATTAATGTGATACTTGTTTTTATGAGTGATAAGAACCAGTGACCCGTTTTACTAGTAGCGAGACATTCCATGTTAGTTCTCAGGGTGACAACGCATCTGCATTTGCTTCTTAACCAATGAAAGAATTGGGGTCTACTGTCTATGGACAACAACATTCACTTACGAGCTGATAGACTAGGTGCTCGTTTGTGACTCTCATATTTATAAAAAAAAGCTATAAGTTTGTGATTGAAAGTAAGTGATACTAATTCGTTTTTTTTTAATTTTATGCAGGTTAATATTAAAATATTCCAGAACAAATTTTGGTTACGGTGACCAGTCTCAACGGAGACTAGCCATCTGTGCAGACCGTGATTATTGATCACAGATTATACACTCTATTCCCTCACTCTCACACTCGGAGAAAGAAGAGATCAGGCGCAGGATCAACAGCTTTATATTCATTTAAAGGCCTGGGAACACTGAGAATTTTTTTTACATAAAACACAATGACTGATTTTTTCGTCCGACCTGGGTACGAGCCCGGGACATGATCAGCAGCAGTTGTGCTTACGGTCACTGGAGGAACGAAGCAGTGGAATTTCATAAAGTATTAACGAATAAGTAAGCATACAAATTTATCAGCCATGTAGTAAACCAAAACTTACAGCGTGTGACTCTGTCGATTACAAAGTAGTATAGTAATTTCCAATCCAACAGAAATTAATTCCGTAAGTAAATATTAAGTACACTCTTAAGCACAATCCCAGCGAACTAAAACGGACCGATATACAAATAATAGTAACAACAATGAATCGAACTTAGCCCATGACGATAAAGTTTGCTGGAATTATACGTATTTGAACTTGCAATACTAATCCAACATTTGAATTTTTCAAAAAAATTCGAATGCTTTTTACATAAGTGTTTAGAATCATATTGTCGAGTATCTTTTCCATTGCTGATTGTTTATTAATTGAAATAGCAGAATAAATCTAATACTGTCTTCTTTTTGATTCTTTAGCTGTAACCACCACACACTACTAGGTATTAATTAAGAAATAATTAATCATCTTATGTGTACTTAGCGATTATATATTTTGAGCTAAGAGTTAGGAAAGGCCTTATTAAGAACATTACTGTTTCCTGCGATACAGGTGATAACCTAGTTCAGGAGACAGGGCTCCATTGTATTTCGATATATTTGATTGCCAATAAACGTTATATTATTTATTTTATTGTCTTCTCTAACATAACACGCTTAAGTTTAATGCAATTTCAGTTAAACTCTATCCATAACAGCTTTGTAAAGTCTAATGCATTTACTATAGACTCCTCTATATATTACGTAAGGGGACTACAACATAGTTGCCTTGGCGGGTGGGCAACTTTAGTTTTGTCTGCTGACTTCCAAAAAGGAGACGGTACTCTATTCGACTGTAATTTTTTTTGTTTTTTTTTTTAATGTGTGTTTCCTCAAAACTTTTACTGGGTGGACCGATTTCGATAATTATTTTTTTATTTGAAAGCTGGTAGTTCTCGTGTGGTCCCATATGAATTTGATGAAGGTCAAGCCAACAGTTTTTGAATTATTCTTAATAACTTATATTGAAGTCTGCTGTACAAAATTTTTTATTTTAAATTATATCATTTTAGATGTTTTCAGGAATATGCGGTTGTCTATCTCCTGTTTATGTGACATTACATACATATTTTTTTATAGAATAATGGTGACATGCGAGCGCAGTCCACCTGACACATCTATCCTCAGCTAAGAATCAAAATACAGATACTACTACTACTAACAATGCCTTGTTTCTAGTAAAAAAAGTTCTCTACACTCACCATATGAAACACAGCAGCATTAAGTTGCTTTTAACGCTAGTATTTTGTAAGAATTACCCCCGTTGAGACGATCCATTCGGGCTGCAGCCATTTATATATAGCTGCAGCGTGGTTCTACTATATATAAAAATTGCACAAGGACCAACCAAGTATAATTATTTGTAGGCTATACAAATGCTTGTTTCGTGTGTGGTTGGAACCCGCGGCCCTCAGCGCAGCAACTCAAGCTAAGTTATTGCACCACGGAGCCATCAAATATGTGAAGTTTACTGAGAAATTATTCACAGAAACTTTTAAAATTCACTTTTCTAATTCAAGTTGTTTGATTTATGTGGTATCTGTGATAAAAGCGTAAAAGGGAGTGAGTTATTTTTTATTTTTTTATTTTTAAGCCATATGAATAAATTACTAACTTTGTGGAGTGGAGTAACTAGTATCACTAGCTTGTGTTTGTTTCTAATGTTTAAATAATGTATATCACTTTTTAATCAAGTTATAATAAGTAATGTTAAGTGGAAAAATAAAAAATTGTGCAATGAGCCAAAGGATTTTTCAGCGAAATTCGGGCAATATTCTTTAACTTTTACTATAACGCAAAAACGCAATATACTTTTCTCTGGGCAGTGCGAAAGAACTAATAGGCGTTTTGTACGAAAATTTGGGTCGGACTGGGCATTGTATGAAGTGACGTCATTTTCGCATTTATAACGGACCAGATTGACGACAAACTCACAACGACAAATTTAGCAAAATTCGTTTGTCAAATTTTTTTTAAATTCTAAAAGACTATTAGACATAAATGATTGATATTTAGCATAGATATAATATGCTAAAGGAACACATGAATATATAATATGACTTTTATGTCGGGCGTGTCTTCCGATGTGTCCATAAGAAGGGTAAATAGTTTTGGAATCAAAATTTATTATTATTATTTACATTTTACTCTTTACATTCATCATAATTAAAGTTAATTTAGTTTTAACATAATAATGATCAACTTCATGGTCTTCTATAAATTTACGGTGTAATGTTTATTTGAGCTATTTTGTTTATATCATTCATCCTATTTAATATTGATTGGCACCATAAAATAGATGTACATATTTTTTTACGTTCGAGTAGACTTCAAAATTTCATAAATGCTGTTCTATAATGATGTATACACATGGAATTAAACTAATGTAAATGTTAAAAGTTATAAGTAAATGTGATAAAATCCGTAATTTCGATGAATCCGCATCTTTGGATGAAAATTCCATAAAAACCAGCGTAAAATAACATATCGTTGATATGAACCACCGACGCTCCGGGAAATCTAAAGTATGTCAACATGTTTAGTATCGTCCCAACCAATATATCGCATCTGATTGATAACAAATACTTGCAATAGATCACCGATCCCTATTAATGATGATTCGCGAGGCTATTGAAATAAAAAAAATCCTAATTTTATTAGGGAAGAGAGCTGAGTACTACTATCAGCTAATGGCCTCATAACTAATAAAATTATAAAACTCAAGCATACTACTGCATTTATTCTATTCTATTCTTATTCTACTCTATTCTAACTATGACATCAGGTTGTCAAACACTTCAGTCCTCCCGTCTCGACGGTTGCTGTAAAATGCACAAAAAATCGGAAATTAGAAAAGTTAAAATTAAAACGCGACAAAATCCTTAAAAATATTTTTACTATAAACGTTATTCACATTGAACGTGGAAGCACTACACTTCTGAACGGGAGTAGAAAAATGTTCGCTTTGTTGTGGCGGTGAAAGAGAATCCGCCACCTAATATTGTCCCGATGTAAGAGGTGACATAGAAAAACAAACAGGAGATGGGCAGCATCACGTTCCTGACAACAGATCAAAATAATAAAAGCTGTGGTTGCCATCCCACTTAACAAGCGTGGCAACTATAGCAAATATCCAGCTAATTGACAATTTATGGAGGAGGGCTATGGTAATTTCAGTGGACTTTTGATATGCTGAGGATAATGAGTTCTACTCATCTTTGCAACACTTAATATCAACAGTAGAGTGAAAAGAAAAAGTTACATACCCGAAAATATGATTGAAGTAAGAACTGCATATATTGCTCCATGAAACACAGATACACAGGCCGCAGATACGAGTAGTTTTTAGCCAAAAAAGTGTTCACTGCGCTGATTCCAACGCGGGATGACCTCACTGCGAAATTTCTCAGATATGCAGGCTTTCCTTCAGCGCCGAGAACGTGGTAAAAGACACTTCAAATTGCAATTAAAGTATATTCTAAAATATATAATAATGCTTACATACCATGAAATTTAAGTATGAATCAGTTTGATTACCGCCTTTGACAAGTAAATTAAAATGAACCCTTTTTTAAGTAGAATCTTTACTTAAAAAAATTTTCCGCAGGAACCTGTTCATTTACATATACTCATATGAGCTATGAAACCAAGACTGGCACAAATATCTTAATATGTATATTTATTTATATTTAGAGGATAAGATGACAAACGAGCACAAAGTCCACCTGATGGTAAGTGGTTGCTGTGGCTCATAGACATCTACATCTATCCTCGTTTGCGAATCAAAATGCGTTGTCACCCGTGAGGACTAAGATGGAATCTCTACACTCATCATACGAAACACAGCAGCGTTAACCTGCTATTTTACGCTGGTTTTCTGTGAGAGCGTGGTCCTTCCCCGGTCGAGCCGACCCATTCGTGCTACAACCATAATATATTTTTTTTTTATAGGAGAGGGGGCAAACGAGCATGCGGCTCACCTGATGGTAAGTGACTACCGCCGCCCATGAACAACCGCAACACCAGGGGAATTGCAGATGCGTTGCCGGCCTTTTAATATAGCTGCAGCATGGCTCTACCACGTAGAAATTGTGGGTAAACTGTATGCTAAGGTGTTAATTGAAAAAGTTATGGAAGAAACTGATGGAAAAATTTGGGATGTGCAAGCTGGATTTAGAAAGGGGATGGGGTGTGCGGATCAAGTATTTTCCATGCGCATGATTGCGGAGAAGTTTTTGGACAAAAACCAGAAAGTTTTTTGTGCGTTCATGGACTTGGAAAAGGCTTATGACAGAGTGGTGAGGAATGTTTATGGCAAACACTGAACTCATTTGGGTTGAGCGCTGACTTGATATAGGCATTGAGGTCTCTTTATAGGGACTCTAGTTTGTGTCAGTATCAACGGGACCGAATACTGGTGGCCCGCCGACAGCAAAAATTATACTCTCGTACATTCGAAAAATATTGAATTATATTCCAGAATAAAACCAAAAAAAATATGTTCGAAAAGTAATTTGAATCTCGCACGCCCGCTCTTAAGTGCGCTTATCGGTGTGCAGTGCATGCGTCGGTAACAGCGGTCGGTAATGTTCGTGCTGATCTCAGTTAAATTCGTTTTCCTGAGAAACCGCCGCGGCCGGCGGCGCGGCGACGACGGCAGTGCGATGGCGGTTTATCCACGGGTTATATTGTTAGAGCAAGCGAGATAGAAATAGTCCCGAATTCCCGATTGCTCGCGTAGGTAGATACACGAAGCTTCCTGAGTCGGTTTCGTGATTTCTCCAGACAGTTTTCGACTCTATACGCGCGGTATAAAAGCCACGCTAACCGCAGCGACCGACAGTTCGGTTTTAATTTGAGTGAAGTGTCAATAGTTCTAGTGTAGATTTTTCTCGACTAGCCGGTGTCATATATTTTGATCCACATTCAACATAGATTTCCCGTCAAGTGCCGTGTATAATTGTGTTGTGAAATCGTAAGTAAAACTCTGTTATTAATAAGTGTTTCCCTACCTAATTAATTAATTATTTTTGGTAATTTAAAAAAGGATGGGTAATTTAAGTAGGTACTGTAATTGTTTTTAGGTGCCGTGTTAATCCTAGCCAGGATTAGAATGCAACATGGACAAGCCAGGACCTAGTAAAAAACGTAAGGTTTAAGATGAAAATCGGCAGTTTCAAGAAATATGGACTGAGAAATACTTCTTTGTATGGTCGCATAACAAAGTCGTTAGTTTAATTTGCAAGAATTCTGTTGCGATTGCAAAGGAATATAATGTAAAAAGGCACTATGAAACGCAGCATCCTACTTTTACCAAGTTTACAGGCGAATTAAGAATGCAAAAAATGTTGTCTTTAAAACTGGAGCTTATTGGTCAGCAAGCTATGTTTACAAAACCCATTCAAGATTCAGAAACAGCTACAGAAGTTAGTTATGAAATTTCTCGAATTCAAAGCGAAGCGAAGTCGCCCCTTCAATGATGGGGACTTTGTAAAAGAATGCATAGAAATAGCCGCTAAGAAAATGTGTCCAGAAGCAGCAAAAAAGTTTGAGAATATTCAGCTGAATTGTATGACTATCCAAAGACGAATTATGTCTTTGTCAGGTAATATTGCGGAACAACTTCTTTTACAGTCTTATTTATTCGTCTAAAGTCTGCCTTTTTTCTTTCAATCTCATCATTCATACCGCCAGAATTAGCAGCTTTGGTTGCTAGTAAATCTAGCCATGCTCTCTTCTTTGCTTCAACTTCCATCCGTACCACATCATCCCACCACAACGTATTATTTTTCCTTTCATTTTTTCTCTTACTTACACCCCGTACTTCGGTGGCTGCATCCACCAAAACTTTCTTAATATTATTCCATACATTATTCAAGTCTAAATCATTCATACATAATTCAGTCAACCCACTTATATTTTCCCTCAGTCTGCATTTATACTCCTCTTTCACACCTTTGTCTTGTAACCTCTCTATTCTTATACGCTGTAACGTAGTGGTAGATACAGATGTCCGATGCCGCCAACAACGGAATAGACAATTAATTCGGCATAAGACCAAGTAATGATCCGTCCCTACGTTGGACCCCTGGTAAACCCTTGTATCTACCACTGCGCTCCTCATTCTTTCATCCACAATTATGAAATCTATCATGCTTCTATCATCCCCTCTATTCCATGTATACATGTGAATCTTCTTATGGCGAAAGAAAGAGTTCGCCACAAAAATATACTTTTCCACACATACAGTCACAGAGGTCTTCACCATTCTCATTTATTATTTCATCGCCCAACGTTCCTAATATCCTTTCATAACCAGATCTCTTCACCCCAACCCTTCATTAAAATCTCCTAACATAATAATATTTTCATTTTCCTTACATTTCATCAATACCAGCCTTACCATGTCCCAAAATTGCTCACGGATATAAGTGGGCTTAGACATATCTGGGGCGTACACCCCTAGCACAAACAACTTCTTTAAGCCCACTTTCATTCATAGCCACACCAGTCTTGGGCTTACACATTTATATTCTTTCACACATTGACCCAGTCTTTCTGAAAGGATGACACCGACTCCCGCTCGGTCTCGTCTACACCAGACCAGCAAGCGGTATACATGCCATGTGCAGTGACATCTCTTCCCTTTCGTTTCGTCTCGTTTACACATAACACATCTATTCCTCTATCATTCATCATTTCGCATACTTCATCCATCTTATCATTCATTGCTCCACATACATTCAGCGTAGCCAGACGGGCCTCCGCAATCCACTTTTCGCCTCTCCGGGAGACAGGACTTGACGGGTGGCGAACCTCGTCGCCGGTTTTTCTCCCGGAGATTCTTCGCACCCCTGCCCCATTAAAGGGGCGCCGGGAAGTCGGGGCCATTTCTTTTATTTCGAACTTAGTGCGAACTAAGGGGTGGTAGATTTTACGTCGCTACCATACGGCGAGAAGCCGAGTCTATCCTGTCGGCTTTGTCGCTCGTTTAGCACCACCCGGGGGACACGTGTAGGGTGGGCCTAGGATTTGGTGGTCGAATCCTACGGTCGCGAGCAACTCATCCCCCATGAAGTGTGACCATTTAAATAAAAAAGAATCATCAGAATCGGTGCACATTTAACAAAGATATTGGGTAACATACACACATAAAAAGAAAATACAGTCAAATTGGACACATCCTTCTTCTTAAAAGTCGGTTCGAATTGAATGATTCTATTTTACTTTAACATAATCCTTGTCTCTCAGAACTGGTCAGAACACTACAACCGTAAAACGATACTGACGATTTAATTTTATCTGTCATTTCTCTGTCCGTGGTTGAACAACTCTGATGTCTGTTTCATGTAAATGAGAATATTTCCCCTCTTATTGAATGTTTGGATTGCTTCATCGTGCATTTAATGTTTCTTTGTAGTAATGTGTCACTCATTTATTACTAGTGATCACCGTTGTTCAAGTATTAATAAAACCTGATACACAAAAAATAAATATTTAGTTCTCCAGCACAATCCACACATGATTTAACTTCTGGTGGTCTATCAAATATAAATTTCAAATGGTAAGTTTACAGATTTATTAACAAATCACTATATGAATAAACTTAAAAATTTGTGATAAATCAGTAGATATAAACACATCAAATCTTATCATCTACTATACTATGATATATTATGCTAACCTATAATATTATTCTATATACTAAACCGATCACCTAGTTTTTAGGGTTCCGTACCCAAAGGGTAACCAAATAGACCTTATTACTAAGCCTCCGTTGTCCGTCCGTGTATCTGTCAACGGGCTGTATCTCATGATTCGTAATAGGTAGTTGAAATTTTCACAGAATGTGTATTTCTGTTGCCGCTATAAAAACAAATAATAAAAATAAAAATAATTAAACATTAAAGGTGGCTGCTCTACTAGAAACGTGTCTTACGATGGTACGACACATTTAGCCAGCCTTAGACTCGCAATTAGCCGGTTATTTAAAACCTGATACACAATAGAAATAATACTTTAATAGTTTTAAATACTAGATAAATGAAAAGCTTGTAAAAGTACTTAATGTGTGGTGGAAGCATAAGAAGATATAATTACCCTCTATCTGCTCGTCATGTTTTTATTACGTTCCAAAGATTAGCACGGAAAAACAAACAATAATTTTAAAATGTTTACTCGTATCTGATAATCATACATGACTTAACGGTAAGCAAAATAACCCCATCATAAAAGGCAGCTATTTCGATATTACACGCAGACACTGTAATTTTATTTATATGATATATTATTATTTATATGGTGTTATTGTTATTTATTAAATTAATAAAAACTGACAACATTTTTCTTGGTGTAACTTTAACAATAATTATGTCCACTGTTATGTGCTCTGACTGACTTTTAATATCCTACACTTTATAACAGGTGCCGCGATGAATATAAATGAGATTTTTGCGATATAACATTACCGAAAACGGGAAACCAAGTGGCCCAAGTTCTGTTTTATTATACTATGAATAATAAGTTAAATTTCATATCGCTTACACTTAAACGTCACGTAGATTTTCATTGCGTTACCAAAATTTTCCAGGTAGTTACGATAATTTTTAAATGTTTTTTAAAGCTTTGAACAATTATGATGAAACCTTGGGGTTCATCTTAAAGATTACATAATATGGATTTCTTTTATATATTCTAATGGATTAAGTAGCGAATGATATTCCTGTTAAATGATTAGTTTAATATGTATGTACAGTTCTACTGTTATGATAATATTATATTGTTTAATATTTGAATAATAACAATATAACCTTTGCTTTCTTCTTAAAAATTTCGTAGTCTGTGCTCCATCCTCGATCACACATTGAGCTTAGCCGCTACCAATGAAATCATTAATGGAGTTTTTATATGATAATATAATATCTTCCAGATCGAAGTTAGGATCTCCGGCCATAGGTGAACGCTTGCCTTCATTTATCGTTATTATCTCCAGACCAACGCTTACAGCTTCGTTGGTCTAGTGACCTAAAGCGAGACCGGTGATCATGAGGTCCCGGGTTCGAATCCCGGGTAGGACCAATAATCATGTTGTTCTGCTAAGGAATTCTTTGTAGCTAAATAGTCAGGAAGTTGGAGGTATTTCACCCTGTGCCTCGAACAGCACGTAAAGTCTTGTATTCAGTTATTCTCTATCTCTGTCATCCGTCTTGTATTCAGTTATTCTATATCATCTGTCTATGATCGTCAATAAGTACATTAAATTAAATACTTCCCCTAATTATTTTGCACTGCGACATTATTAACTTACATATTACTATGAAAATCTAAATTAATGGCTTGAAATACACTACACATACCTTGAAAATATAATTCAAATGTGAACGCTATGACGTTATCAAAATGGGAGCATTATAACGAATTACATACAATTTGCTGTAAAAATAAATTCTCCCCGCATCCGCAACCAATTATGTAAACGTTTATTAACTTGGGATTTGTTCTTACCCTTGACAAATTACTAACATTATTGGAAGCCATCCAAAATGTTTATGTTATTGTAATGTGTTCTGTTGATTATTATGTATGTCTAAATTAGTGGATGTAGAGCCTCGTAGCTCAGGGGCTAAGCGCTCGCTGTAAATTTCTTTTGATGAAAATAGAGTTTTAGGGAACCAATTTTACTTAATACCATTATTAAGTAAAATTGTAAAATTTTATTATTAGGCTTACTAAAGTTACAGCCTATACACGTCCCAATGCTGGGCTCAGGCTTTCTCTCATTTGGACCCATTTACGCAAACAGGAACCAACCCACAGTTTGAGTGAAATTGAGTTTGGTACATAGATGGCGCTGAAATAACACTTTCTATCTTCCCAAAAAAAATTGTAGCTTTCCGAAGAATAAAAACAGAGATACAACCCTGTCACTTATGGAACCAACCCACTTTGGTCAACTTTAAAAAAAAAAACAGAAAAGAACTATGCTGCATGGTCCACTATTTAGTATCGAATTTTAGCGCTAAAAAGACCCATGCCACTTGATAGAATAGAATAGAATAGAATAGAATATTTTTTTTATTCAATATACATTACATGTGTAATTCTTATTGAAAGTCATTTTTTACTTTACCACTGGTTCGAAAAAAACCCTCTGTCCTGGGAAGAACCAGCAAGAAACCCAGCGGGACTTTTTTTTTAAATAATTTTACAATATAAATGATTACGAACTATTTACAAAATTTATTTTAGAAACTGCTTGGAAGCGATCACCTCATTCCCAGGGGTTATTATCAACCATGTATTCATTTATACCATAATAACCCTTTTTATACAGTTTCAGCTTAATAAAACATTTAAACTTGGTAATAGAGAGAACCTGTACACTTTCCGGGACCTTGTTGTAATAGCGTATACATTGCCCCAAGAATGAATTACTGACTCTGTGGAGTCGAGAAACTGGTATCACTAGCTTGTGTTTGTTCCTAGTGTTTACAGAATGTATATCACTTCTTTTACTAAAACTATCTTTGTTTTTGTGAACAAACATTAAATTTTCGTAAATATACTGAGAGGCCAAAGTTAATATATAAATTTCTTTAAATTTATCTCTAAGAGACTCTCTTGGTTTTAGATTGTAAATAGCTCTAATGGCCCTCTTCTGTAAAACAAAAATAGTTTCTGAATCAGCCGCATTTCCCCATAGTAAAATCCCATAAGACATTATGCTATGAAAATAACTAAAATAAACTAATCTAGCTGTCTCGACACTAGTGAGACCTCTAATCTTTTTTACAGCATAGGCTGCAGAACTTAGTCTGCTTGCTAATTTGGATATATGGGGGCCCCACTGGAGCTTTGCGTCAAGAGTGATGCCAAGAAAAACAGTGGATACAACAGGGCTCAATTCCTCCCCATTTAAAAACACATTGGTATTCAGATTTTGAACATTCGTTGTTGTAAATTTAACACAATTAGTTTTATTTCCGTTCAAATGCAGATTATTAACGTTAAACCAATGCACTAATTTTGATATAGCATTATTCACTTCGTCACATTTAAATGATTGACGTTTAAGTTTAAAAATCAAAGAAGTATCATCAGCAAATAATACTATATCATGACTATCCCCTACAAGGTGAGGTAAGTCATTAATATACACCAGAAACAGGAATGGGCCGAGAATCGAGCCCTGAGGTACACCCATTAGTACAGGTGACCCGGAAGAACTTTTACCATTGATAATAACCTTCTGTTTTCTATTACTTAAATATGAAATAATAAGTTTAAGCGCTGTGTTCTTGACACCATAGTACTGTAGCTTCCTGATTAATGTCTCATGGTGAACACAGTCGAAGGCCTTGGAAAGGTCACAAAATATACCCAAAGCATCCTCTGAATTCTCCCATGCACAAAAAATATGTTTAATAAGCTCAACTCCAGCGTCAGTTGTCGAGCGACCCCTTGTAAAACCGAATTGATTATTATGTAGCAATTTATTAATATTAAAGAAACTTAACATCTGATCTAAAATAATTTTTTCAAAAATTTTACTTAATGTTGGTAGTACAGAAATTGGTCTAAAATTGGCGGGGTCTAATGTACTACCAGATTTAAATATAGGTATGACTTTACTATGTTTCATTAAATCAGGAAACACACCAGATTCGACGCTTATATTAAATATAGTGGCTAGATAAGGTGCTAATGTATCTATTATAGATAAAATAACTTTAACGGAAATCCCCCATAAGTCTGCCGTTTTCTTAACATCAATAGTTTTAAAATATTTAACGATATCTTTTGGCAGTACCCTATGGAATTTAAAAGTATTTGAACAAGCCTTTACATTTTGTTTGGCAAGCATTTAGGACCTACGTATTTTCATTATGCAAACAAGAACCAAAGTTGGTTGGTCCTATTTAGTTACTAAAATATTGTAACTTTTTGTACCAAACGGAACTAACTAACTTTGGTTCTTGTTTGTATAATGGAAATGCTTAAATCCTGAAGGCACCAAGTGGCATGGTCCTTCTAATCGTTCAAATTCGGCACTGTATATTGGAACCATATAACATAGTTTTTTTTTTAAAGTTGGCCAAAGTGGTTTGGTTCCACAAGTGACAGTTTTATTTTTGTTCTTTGCTTTGTCGTCGGAAAGCTACAAGTGTATATAAGAGATTTTTTAACTACTTCTTAACTTAGGTAACTAGGTACTTAAACACTAATGATTTATTTTATAACCTAAAAAGTAGTCAACTCGGCTTCGAAATGAATATTTTGATGATTAATGGAAACATATCCTTGTAATTAAAAAATCCTTGCATCTTAAATTATAAAGGTGTAAACTACAGGTTCAGGTAGGTTGCAATTTAACTATTTTATTATATAATATGTCCGAAGATGACATTTTGGATTTTTCTACAGCTGCATGTTGCTGATGACGAACCACTTTTGTCTGGGAAAAAGTGCTTATTTCTAGCTTCGACAATTACTAACAATGAAACAGAATCAGGTGGAAAAAGCATTGGCCCTCTATCATGTTCCCACTTAACGAATAGACCTCCTGTGTGTTAGATGTCCTGTGACCTGGATGGGTGCAAGGGAATGAGAATGAAAAGTTTCAAATAAAAATACTGTTGAGAATATTCTGAAAAAAGTATAGAGCCGCCTTCCTATTCTCCACTTACACCTAGAGTGTTAGGTGTAAGTGGAGAATGTTACATACACAAGTGATGGTAAACATTGATGAACATTTCTATATCCAATGACAACAAGCTAACTATAATCGGCGCGCTGCCTTACGAAATTTTAAAATGAAGTATCAAATTACTAGGGTGTCTTGTCCTTCAATCTTCAAAATCACATGATTCAATAAAAAAACGTCTCCCAAACACTGACTGTTCATCTTCCCTGTTGCGACCGATGTCGCCAGAGACAACTGAATTACTTATTTAATATTCTAGCTAAATCTCTTGACAAATTATATAATAATCATGATAAAAACGCTGCACAAAATTCACTGGTTTAGTCCGACACAGCAAATTGATGAATAGCGGTGACAATTTCGTGTCACGATGAAAATAGTATATTTGGTGATAAAAGCTCTGAAAATTCTGTCATTGATAACAACGCTAACGGAAGTCCATTAAACACCGAATGAGACGGTACTTGCAAGTATTAGTAGCAGTGAAATATTGCAGGGAAAAGAAAATGAAACTGAATCTCCATTCCAAGCAAGACCAACCGGAGGTTGAAAACAATAATATGATGGGGCGCTAAAAGAAGACAGAAAGAAGGAACGGTACAATAACCAAAGCTATGTGAACTCTAAGAAGCAAATCATCGATTCCAAGGTTTTCATCGATTATAGCTGCAATTGTGAAAAAAATGTCAAGAGAAGATATGTACTGAAGAGCATAGATATTGATGTCTATGGGCCACGGCAACCACTTACCATCAGGTGGACTGTGTAGTCCCTTGTTATCCTCATCGAATTGCCTTAAAGATAAGCGTGGTCAGCAAGAAGGTCATAATGTGGCTTCAACGGAACGGAGAGTGCGACAATAATCACCTTTGTCCTTGAGTGATATGAACTTATTTTGGCCCACTGGGAAATCCGTTTCCGAAGCAAAATTAAGAGATTTAAAACCTTATATCGAAAGATGCACAGGATTTTCATAAAAAATTAAAGAGAGCAACGAAGATGATATTGATTTTTATACTGGTGTAATTGATATTAAGGTAGAAGATGACAATGGAGATTTTTAGCTTAAATTATTTGTATTCTTTTTATGATTTTTGTATGTTAAATATAAACAAATGTTAAGATAGATATTTCACAGCAATAAAGTATTTAAACTAAAGAAAACTTATTATTTTTAAAAATATAATAGGAATTGAAACCCACGTTCAATTTGAAAAGAAACCAAGCCACAAATTTCCTTTTTACCAGAAGGAACCAACCCGTTTTTTTAATTATAACTTATAGTAAAATCTTATAAAAATCTTGAATTATGTATTCCTAGAAAGGCTTCGATGTCCCACATAAATTTAGTAAATATTTATTTTTTAATATGCTTCATATACATTTTGTACACTCTTTTTACAAAAGTCCTATTTTCTCGAAATCCATCTGCTGTGGGTTGGTTCCTATTTGCGTAAATGGGTCCATTTCTTCTAGGGTTTTAGGGCAAGGTAAGGTCCGCCGCGCTGCCCCAATGCGTGTTGGCGAACTTCACATGTCTTAGTAATATATTTTTTTTATTATTTGTCAGACATGCAGGTTTCCTCACGATGTTTTCCTTCGCCGCCGAGCACGTGGTAAATTAGCACTTAAGATTGCAATTAACAATTTCATTGGTGTCAGTGAGGATCGAACCCGGGTTTCTCGCGTACTGTGAAACTTACAGCGAGCGCTAACCATCTGAGCTACCACGGTTCAGCTGTAGCTTGGCTTACTAATTACAAGTTACATAATAAAATAAGACGTTACTTTGCGAAAATCTATTATTAAAAGGTTTAAAAAATTAATTTATTATGAAGCGTCAGTAGCCTAATGGCAGGACGCGGACCGCGAACTCGAAAGGTCGTGGGTTCTAATCCGCTATTCGACTATTGTCGTGAACCACTTCTGACACAAGCATTTTAAGCTTACCAGAAGTGGTTAAAGGGAATATTAGTAATGTTTAATAGTAAGACTAGTATTAAAAAAAAATAGCTAAGATTCGCGTAATGAAATAAAATGATGAACGCCCTCCCTCTATTGCGTGCACTATCCCCGTCACCAGTTTTCTTTGATGTTGCCGCCGAAAATGGAAACAAGTTTTGTTGGCAACAAAACTCTGGTGGTAACGCGCCTTTACACGTGTCTTATTCTGCACGCAGTTGACGGAGGGCGGAAGGTGCACTTCTAACTAGGTAAGATACATTATTTTACTTTATTACGCGAATCTTCGCTACTTAATTTTTAACATCTTTAATTACAACTTCTTTCTCTTTTTTAACATTCGCCTATATAAGTTAACTGCTGGGCAGTAGCCGCGACCGTTCTAGAGACAATTTGCCAGAATCGTGACGCTTGGAATACAGGTTCATCGTCAGATCGCAGCACTGGACTCATGACACTGTGCGCGTTGCCACTTTGCGAATTTTACGTCTAGCGTAAACAAGAGGGCTAGGATAGCGCCAGTGATCGGGAAGTCATTACATTTTCTGCCATTTTTCACAGTTGCTTCTAACGACACCCACGGGACTCATTCCCAGGGGTTATTATCAGCCATGTATTCATTTATACTATAATAACCCTTTTTATGCAGTTTCAGCTAAATAAAACATTTAAACTTGGTAATAGAGAGAACCTGTACACTTTCCGGGACCTTATTGTAATAGCGTATACATTGCCCCAAGAATGAATTACTGACTCTGTGGAGTCGAGAAACTGGCATCACTAGCTTGTCTTTGTTCCTAGTGTTTACAGAATGTATATCACTTTTTCTACTAAAACTATCTTTGTTTTTGTGAACATACATTAAATTTTCGTAAATAAACAAAAAAACGTATATTCTCTGTTTTTCATAATACCAGATCCTTCGCATCTCCGATGCTGGTCCTGTTCTTAGCTGGGTATTTACAGTCTGATTGTTGTAAAATGTTTACTCCTTCATATATCGCATATTATCAAATATTTTGGGCTGTTATCTTATCGACATCGAAGATATAAGACGCGGCAATGAATTTCCTTACGTCATAAATATGAAAAGAAAACTAATAATGTCTTCAAGACCGAATTTCGGACATGGCGACCAATCTCAACGGAGACTAGCTATCTGCACAGGACAGGATTATAGTGTAAGAGTGTAAGCGTTAGCACAGGTGCACTCTTTATTCCCTCACTTTAATAGTCTGATGGGACGGTTATCCAACACGGCCAACGACTTTACGTGCTTTCCGAGGCACGAGGTGAATTACCGCCAACAATCTGACTCCAGGCTGCCACTGAGAAATTCTTAACGGAAAGACCCATTAAATAATTTTGGCCCAACCCGGGATTAGAACCTAAGACCTAATGATCAAGAACCGCGTTAACAAACACTATATCAACGAGACACTCGACAAAGAAAAATAATGAGGTAGGTACTAACAACGCTGCGCTACAAGGCTCCCTTGAAACTCGTGAACCTTTATTCCCCATTGGCTGTCTTCTTCTATCTTCTTGTATGTTCTATCAGCAAAAAAGACTACAGATGCTGATACAGTTGAGGACGTCATCATCATCATCATGGTCAGTAATTATACAGGCTTTTACCCACCAGACCGCAACTCAGTAGTGCACGTTCAACTTGGCGGCAGAAATAGGTAGCAGTTACCGTGTAACCGTTGTAAGAATATCCACTAACCCATATCATTCCGGGGGTGTCATCAGAGGCGATAGTGGGAAATAAATCGGGAGATTGGCAGCGGTGTATTCCTAATGACGACGTAAAATAAAAAACTGCGACTGGCAACCCCCTTGCCAGGCGTGATATTCTTCCCATAAGGCATTCTATGGAAGAGTCCTATGCTCAGACTTTAAAAGGCTGTAACGGTAACGGTAACGGATGGCACTTATGCAAACAGACTGCTAGTAAGAAAAGGAAACCTCAAAGGACCGCTCAGACCCGTCCAACTACAGGCCTATCGCCATCACCCCCTTGTTCTCCAAAATAATGGAATCCGTTGTAAACTGCCACCTCATGCGGAACCTTGAAGACCACCAGCTGATTAGTGACCGCCAGTACGGTTTTCGTCGGGGTCGATCAGCTGGTGATCTTCTGGTCTACTTAACTCATAGATGGGCGTTGGCAGTAGTGTCCAAGGGGGAGGCATTGGCCGTTAGTTTGGACATTGCGAAGGCCTTCGATCGGGTTTGGCACAAAGCGCTTCTTTCGAAGCTCCCTTCCTATGGGCTTCCCGAGAAATTATGCAATTGGATCACCAGCTTCCTTGCAGATCGGAGCATCAAGGTCGTTGTAGACGATGCATGCTCCGACTACAAGCCTATTAACGCTGGTGTTCCACATGGCTGCGTGCTATCACCAACGCTGTTTCTTCTGCATATCAATGATATGTTGCAAGCCGGTAGCATTCATTGCTATGCGGATGACAACACTGGTGATGCTCTATACACCGGCCGAGCCAATATTTCTCGGGAAAACGTCACCGAGTACCGGAACAAACTTGTGTCTGAAGTCGAGTCTTTGCTGGACAAAGTCTCGGATTGGGGGCGACTAAATCTAGTCCAGTTTAATCCTCAGAAGACACAAGTTTGCGCGTTTACCGCTAAAAAGAACCCCTTTGTCGTATCTCCTCAGTTTCAAGGTACTCCCCTTGTTGCCTCAGCCAGTATCGGAATCCTCGGCGTCGACATATCGAGTAGCGTGCAGTTTCGTAGTCACTTGCAAGAGAAGGCCAAATTGGCCTCTGAAAAGCTTGGCGTGCTCAGCAGAGCGGGACAGTATTTCATGCCGGCTCAACGCCTGCAACTTTACAAGGCGCAGGTTCGGCCTCACATGGAATACTGTTCCCATCTCTGGGCTGGGGCTCCCCAGTGCCAGCTTCTTCCACTTGACCGCATCCAGCGCAGAGCGGCTCCAATCGTCGACGACCGAGTCCTTTCCGATCGGCTCGACTCATTGGCACTGCGAAGAGATGTTGCATCTGCATGCATTTTCTTTCGCATTTACCATGGGGAGTGCTCTGAGGAATTGTTCGGATTAATCCCAGCCGCCAAATTTCACGAACGCACATCACGGCAGAACTCCCGATACCATCCACACCATCTGGATGATTTGCGGTCCACCACTGTGCGATTTAGAAGATGTTTTCTTCCTCGCACAACTTCTTTGTTGAATAGTTTACCACCAGCGATTTTTCCGGACCGATACGACTTAGGGACCTTCAAGAAAAGAGCCTACTCCTTTTTAAAAGGCCGGCAACGCATCTGCAATTCCCCTGGTTTTGCGGTTGTTCATGGGCGGCGGTAGCACTTACCATCAGGTGAGCCGCATGCTCGTTTGCCCCCTCTCCTATAAAAAAAAATCTAGTAAAGTAACATTTGATAACAAAGAATATGAGATATAAACCTCTATATCAATGCATATTATACTTTTAATATTTTAATATTCCCAAAACATGCTCTAATTTAATACAGTAAGCTTATATTACGCACAAACAATCGTTTCAAGTTGGCAGCTCCTTTTTTGAATTTTAATTTCGTCGGTTTGCGACCAGTGTCTGCCCGTCAGTGATAAAATTATGATTAAAGGATTGTTTTCTTTATGGGGCGTTCAAAAAAAGTGAGAACGCGGTAAAAACTCTTTGTAATATAAATAGAAAATACTGGCTCGTAACGCGGGAATATCTGTAAGATACCTACAGGAAAAAGTGAGTGTATAATTTGAACTGATTTTTTTCTCTTTATTTTGGCGCAAACAGCCATGAACAAAAATTTTTACAAGTATTTAACATTTCTTAAAAAGGCAAGTGTCCAAATATTTCATATTTGTATTACATGATTGGAATCTTAAATCTAGTACTAATACTTGCTATGCTAAACGTATTAAACACTGCAAAGCATGAATATATTATATTATTTGCCGTATCATTGCTTCATAAGAAAAGTTATAAGCACCCTTTCTGGTGCCTTGCGTGTCGTAAGGCCAGAAGCAGTTTAGTCCTCTTACATTTATACTGGAAAAACAAAAAAAAATTAGTAATATAAGGTATATATTTTTTTATAAATCATAGTGTAACTATAAACTATGGAAAATTCATTTATTTGCAATTTGTTGCAAATTACGAAACAGTAAACTACGCGCTGTTTAAATTATTCAACAGTTACCATCCATTCTACAGTTGCACGGAGGTGCTACAAATTTAAATGTGAAATATGATGCATAAAGGATGGCTCTGACTCGGGTTATGGCTAAAAGTGTTTCAGCAGATCATCGTGTCAGAGTACGTTTTTTAGCATAACATATTTACATGAAGATTTGGGGGTGTATAACGTATCCGCACTTTCGGTAAGAAAAATGCTTAACGATGCGAAGAAACAAACCATACTGAATTTTTCTCAAGGCTGAAACTGTTGCAACCGGAGCCTGATCATTTTTCGCTCGATTTATAATAGATGACGAGATGACGAAACGGGGTTTGCCAATTCCCATTAGTAGGACGTAAATAGGCTGTAAAAAAAGGCTGTAAGTTTGCATTGTTTATAAATGCGGCTAGTGGTCTAACTTCGACCGTATTTCTTTAAATATCCAAGTTTTTGCATTAAACAAACTGTATTTCACTTTCAACTGCACATTTAAATACAAAACAGATATACAGACATACAATCAATTCACTATTGAAAAAAGTAATTCACAACCTATTCAGTTAATCTGTCAATAATTATTTGTTGGCAAAATTTTCGTCTCTAAAATTTTTTGGGGTAATCTGTACTCTGTGCTGTGTTTATAGTTTTTAAATTATTATGTATTTTTTTTTTTAATTTGGCCCATTCCGATATGCATATTTACTCCAATATCTTTATAAGTAACGCGCCGGTTTTTCCTTGAATTGTTAGCCCGAGAATGACCACATTTTCTTCAGTGATCACCGTTGAGAGTCAAACTTCACGAATCAGACAAGAAAGGAACACGGTCCGGTCAAATCTTGCTTACCAACACTTTCCGTGCATAAATTAGGTGCTTCCATGTCGCCGTGCATCTTATTAGTTTGTGATTATCGCCTTAAAATCTTTTTAGGTTAAGTTTATTTTTGATATGTGATAAAAACAATTGACACGCGTCTTCCCGCCAAAGTGAGTGAGCCGTGGTAACTCAGGGGCTAAGCACTCGCTGTAAATTTCACAGTAGGCGAACAACCTGGATTTAATTTTCGCCGGCACTACTGAAATTATTAATTGCAATTTTAAGTGCTGATATACCACGTGCTCAGCGGTGCAGGAAAACATCGTGAAGGACTGCATGTCTGAGGAAAACATCGTGAAGGACTGCATGTCTGAGAAATAAGAAATAACATTTTTCGAAGACATTTGAAATTCACCAGCACGTATTGGGGCAGCGTGGCGGACATTTCATTGCCGTTAAATCCTCTCAGAAATGAGAGACTTATATAGGTAGTTTTCCCGCCAAAATATTAAGATCATTAAATGAGTTTCCTGTTGATGATGAATGAATTTTTCACGACCTGACGTACGGAAACGACTGCTATCAAATTAATAACAAACCGCTGCAAAACACCCGCCTACCCTCCAACCGGGCAACCAGTTGCTGATCACCGTGAGGTGTGGTTTGTTATTAATTTAATAGCAGGTGGATTGGTCGCATATTTTATCGCAATAAGCAGTCACTCGCTGCTTAAGTGGGGATCGGTTGCGTCGGCTGTATAAATAGCAGCTGTTTTTGGCTCGCCGCTCACTTAGCGGTCAGCTATCGTAGTATCAACTACATCTGAAGATATCTCGTGTACAGGCGAAACACGTGTCGTATTTTCATCAGTGGTGTGTCTTTACTAGTTTAGTGGTAACAGAGATAGTGCATGCAATTGAGGGAGGGCGGGAGGTGCTCTTCAAACTAGGTAAGACTCATCATTTTATTTTATCTAGTCGTCATATAGTGGGTGTCATACCTGACGGTTTCCTGCTATCGTCTCTAAATATTACAAAAGGCTCTAAAACTCAGGAAACATTTATGGAGACCAGAGCCCTTTGGATGACATCGTTCATAGCAACGTGCCGTGAAACCCTACCAGCACTTTTCTTACATGTATGTCCGTGGAGCCAAAACTTGGGAGCCAAAACTTGTCGACGCTGCTACCACAGGGGCACTGATGGGGGTTGACAAATCACCGGTCCTAGTCGAATTCCTACGGCGATGCGTAAACTTTCCCTATCAAGTAATGTGCCAAGATTACTTGATGGCAAAGCGTGTAACTAGATTCCTTAGTCGAAACAGTTAGATGTGCCTGATCTTGATCACTATAGAAATTATGAAACAAATCTTTCTGCACGGCCTGTACCAACGGAATATCCCACTGTTTTTGTGGGTTACCTTCCAGTGAAACATTTTCGCTAAGACATAGAATTCGTCATGTCTTCCCTGCCTCCATTGCAGAGCACAGGTCTACTTTACTATATAAAATTATATTACATAAGTCACTGACACTATACACGGAAGCAAGGAAAGCAGGCAATGCAACACCAGATATATTTCTCACACCAATACCACCAAATTTCATAGGTTAAGTAGCTTGAGCCCAAGATGTTGTATTTAAAGTTAAATTTAGAATGTTTTCTAAAATTATTTTAAGATTATTATAATTTTTTTTAAAATATCTGAACATTTCCAGACTGCATTTGAGCGGAGTAAATATGCAAGTAGACGATATTTTAAAATAGTAAGAGCGATGTGGTGGTTTAAGTTATTTAAGTTATACACTATAACAAAAAAGTTTAAAAGTGGTTTAAAATCTGATCAAATTTTGTTTTTATACCATTAGGTATCCAAGTAATTTTTATAATAACGAGCACGACTTGTTCTGCCACCAGGGTGCCACTTAGAAATGAGGTGAAATATTTGACAGATTTCTTAGCTTTGTCAGAAGAGTGTAGAGATTAATGTTTCTTTATATATATAATTTACATTTTTTATTAATTAGCTTAAAATGGATAATCTAAACTGTGGATATTCATGAAAGGAAAGGATTTAAAAAGAGAGTTAAGAATGTCCATAAAATGTTTTATAATTTTATATGTATATTTAAAAGCCCCAAATTTACGCTATTAATATTATCTAAATTGAGTAATAGTAAACCAGAAGCAGCCGGATTTCTCTAAAAATATGTAAAAAGGTTGAAGTACTCTTGTGCAATGACTAGTAAAATGTTATTTTTTTGTATATACTGTATCTGTTTTATCTGTACGTAGTATGTGTTGAATTTTTCCAAAAAATAACGAATAATTTTGACGAATAAAACTCAATTCCAATTTTTGAATTCATATAGGTCAGTACTGTGTCAGCCCTTAGTTTATTTTAGTAATTAAAATTTAGTAGTGTACTCGTATTATAAACGAAAATCAATAAATTGTATTAGAAATTCCGAGCCCATACTCTCTAGCAACTCTCGTCTTGCTCTCATGAATTTTAATAACGTTTTCCATTAGCTTTTTGATTTTAATTTATATGGCTACTTAGGAACCCGTAACAGTTTTAAAAAATAAAAATATGTATTCTACTGAAAAGATGTAAAGCGACTGTAGTGGCTGTCTTTTATTATTGTTCAAATATTGATAAGTATAATTATAAATATACACTTTACAAGCATATTACGATGCAATCCTTTGGTACATTGGTGTTCAATGTTTATCAAGCCTTAACAACCGAAAATGGTAAACGCCTTCACCCTAAGCCTAAGTATTATATCTACTTTTATCTTTTTTAATAACCTATTGATCAGTGCACAGTCAGCCGTTATGAAGTGGGGGTTACTGGCCTTTGTGCGTCCACAAAATATATAATATTTAGAGTGAATTTACAGTTTAATGGATTAGTTTGTTTTAAATCCAGCGGAGCAATACGTTAGTCATATTGAGCTGAACATTAAGCTTGTAGAAATATTTACCCTATAACTTACAACTAGATGAAGCGTGTTTTGTGGGAACTAATGTATAAATAATTTAGAAAAATTATAACAAAATTATAAATGTCCTACAGAACGAATTTCAGTCACGGTAGCCAGCCTCAATGGAGACTAGCCTGCGCTTTCTTTGCGCAGTGTTATAGTGCACGAGTGTGCGCAAGCACAGGTGCACTCTCTATTCCCTCACTCTCATAATCTTTTGTATGGTTAGTGTAGAGGACCCGAGAGATCCTTTTTATTGGAAATAATCTTCGTCATCAGAAGTGAAAACGCATATGCATTTTAATTTGTAATTGATGATAGATCCAGGTGTCTATGGTCAAAAGCATCCACTTACCATCAGATGGACTGTGTGCTCGTTTGTAACCCTTATTCTATAATAAACGTCTTTAACTGGCTCCACTCTTCGACATTATACTACATTATTATAACCACAGGAATGCAGGCACTGCTGTTTAATTGCAGAAATAGGTAAGAATACGTACCCAGACGGATATCTAGGCAAAAAGGGAGAAAAATCTGTATAAGAAGCGTTTGCCCAGCGTTGCAAGTTTTTTTTTTATAGGATAGGGTGACAAACGAGCACACCGTCCACCTGATGGTAAGTGGTTGCTGTGGCCCATAGACATCTACATTTATTCTCGTTTGCGAATCAAAATGCAGATGTGTTTTCACCCTTGAGGACTAAGATGGAATGCCTTTTTTCCAGTAAAAAGGGTCTCCGGTTCTCTACACTCACCATACGAAACACAGCAGTGTTAAGCTGCTATTTTACGCTGGTATTCTGTGAGAGCGTGGTCCTTCCCCGGTTGAGCCGACCCTATCGTGCTACAACTATACTAATAATATATATAGCTGCAGCATGGCTCTACCACGTAAAGTGTGAGCAAAACTTTCAAAGTTTGAGTATTTCATTTATTTTATTCTCGAAAAACAATTCATTGTTTCAAATTTTTAGATTATGATTACCTATATTATTAATAGAAATAAAGAAGAAATACAATAAAAGGGGTATACAAAGCCAAAGCTCCCTATTTATCCACGTCATTCCTGGAAATTGAGGTTAACAACTCCGCATTATACACTGATTTTCAGTGCCTCCGTGATATCTCTGATGCCACTTGAATATATTTTTGCACACTTCGTACGCGAAGCGAGTACTTTGTTTTACTGTTATATAATTTATAAATCACACTAATACGGGAAGCGAAGTTCGTTAATACTAAGAAGAAACACTAATATATAAAACTGATTCATTTGTTGAGGGTTTGCAATATGTTTTATTGTTATAAAAAAGCTCAATGACAAGTTTTTACTTATAAGAAGTCAATCTTTGCCTACGATCCCACCTGGTGATAAGTGCCTTCTCTTAATAGAATTCTGCCAGTGCCAAGTCAGTCCATATAAATAAAGGTCAAAAGGGCTCTGCTTTATTGGCGCCATATTGACAGTTGACATTATTCTATAATATAAAAATGAAAGCTTAGCAACACATAAGCGCAAATATCGAGAGCAGCTGAACCGATTTCGTTAATTCTTTTTTTGTAATATTCTTTGAAGTACGAAGATGGTTCTTACGGAGAGAAAAATTTAAAAATTGCCTGAAAAAGTCTTAAAACAACTCTTTTCTATATTCCCATACAAAAGATTCGTAATAATACTTAAGTCAATTTGAACTTTAATATCATACCATAAAGTTTAAGTGTTAGTGGAGGGGTTCCGGGAAGGCAAAACAATTTAGTGACGTTAGTATCGTACAAATATTAATGTCAATATTTGTCAATAGTGTTTTATAATTTTTATATTTTGACATAAGGTAATTGATGACTAATAACTTTTATAAATAACTTTTTTTTTCTTTTTTTATCTTACTAGCAACCCGGTGTCCCGAATAACAGAATACGTTTTAAAAAAAATTAAAAAATTCGACTGTTAGGCGGTGCGAAGTTTGCCGGGTCAGCTAGTAGTAAATATTTTAGTCAAAATTTAATAATGTGTAGTGTAGATAGTTTTTTTCAAAGTGATTTTTCGAAGTGTTCCTAATTATTGCCCAAACTTGTTTGCTTTTTTATTTTATTATGTTAGTATACGAATTTGTTTTTTTTTTGTCTCTGTCCTCCTAGTTTTAGTTTAATACAGCGGAAAAGCTTAAGATGATTATATTACACTCACGTACCTTACCCTATACTGACATAAGGATGTCGTAGGCGGCTACACAGAAAAATTGAAACAGGGGGATTCTATTAACAACTCAATATTATAAAAACTGCGGTTGCGATCCAGCCTGCTAACGTGGCAACTGTGACAAATGTTCCCCTATAAAGAAATCTATGGTGGACGCCTATGTTCAACATTTAACTTATATAGGATCTAATGGATGGGTGAATGGAATCAGTGAGAGCGTGGCCCTTCACCGGACGGACCAACTCAATCGTTGTGCAATCATTTTATAGCTGCAGTTTGGCTCTAGAACGTGAAAAAAATAAGGATAAAATAAAGAAATAAATATAATTCATACTTGCGATTGTTATCACTTGGTGACACTCCAACTTCGTTTACTAATTTGGATGAACACTTATACTCGTACTTTTACTGGTGAAACCAGTACTACAAGTGTTTATCCAAATCACAAAAATAAACAAAAAACTTTATTAAGTATTGTACAAATAGAGAAAACACTATATATCCACAAATAAAAAAAACTTTATTAAAAATTACACCACAAAAAGTAACATTAACAAATACAAGTAGTTCCGTGTATGGAAAAATAATAATAAAAGTTACACTCAGGTTCACACTTTACACAGCACTGTCACTTCTGAGGAGGTTCTTTTTTCTTTTTTAGGATAAAAGTTACAGAGCAATCAGTCCGCTGCGGCTCCGCTGCGTTTATTATATTCGTAGACATGCTGATTTCCTCGCGATGTTTCCCTTCACCGTCAAGCACGTAGTAAATCAGCACTTAAAACTGTAATTAACAATTTCTTCGGGGATCACAATAAACAACATAACTTTACCGGGAACCTTGATGACAGGGTAACACGCCCAACAGGGTATAACCCCAACACCATCCTAAAATTAATGCAGAAAGTAACTGTTCTCCGATCTAGAAGAGTTTTGGGTGTAGAGTGATCCGCTTATGAGCTGGTCACTGTTCGTCTGATATTTTTACTCGTACCTATTATTATTATTACTATGGATTATGGTTTGCGTAAATACTCAATAGTTAAAGATAAAGTTACAACTTATATATGTCCTAATGCTGGAAACAGGCCTCCTCTCATTTCTGAAAGGGTTTTTAGGGCAAGGAAATTTCCACCGCGTTGCCCCAATGTCCATTGGCGAACTTTACATGTCTTCGTAATATTTTTATTTCTTATTTTTCAGACATGCAGGTTTCCTCACGATGGTTTCTTTCACCGCCGAGCATGCAGTAAATCAGCACTTAAAATTGCAATTAACAATTTCATTGCAGGCGAAAAAGGTATATAAAGTAATATATAACGTATATAATTTTCCAATAATTTCCAATGAAAATTTTGACTAATATAAATTAGCTATAGTACACAATCTTCCATTCCCATTCATTGCAACCACACAGAAATCTTCTTATATATACAGGCAGAATGCCCGAGGGTTAGCACTTGATATCTAGGCAGTTACGCATGAACTTCATACTAAACCCGACTAAGATACATACCAAGAATAAAATCCTTCAAATATTATAAGAGTGTTAATCCCTGAAGATGTCCCGGCGATATTTTCGCTGAATATGCTGTAATAGTCGCCGCGCTGAGGATGGAGGAGTTACATATGCCTACTGAGACCTTGCATGCCACCACGAAGATACCTACCATACAGCACCGCCTGCTAAGCACATAGCAGCACGTCTTTAAAGACGTGACTCAATTTACTTAAGTAACTGAAGAATATTCAACATAGTAATAAAACCAAGGTTTAATTGTTAAGTTACCCCAGTATTCATTTGAACTCAATTTGTCACAGTAGCTATGTTAGCTTGTAAGTTAGAAAATAAAAGAAATATAGGAAAAGTATTCGTCTCCTTTCACATAAAACCTCCCTAAGCTGCCGCAAACGTATGTGTCGCAATCGGAAGGTAATTGCACGGATCTGTGGTAGAAATGGAAGGCAGTCCCAATCATTGGAACAGTGTTCATTAATATCATAATTTCTTATATGTTTTTCCCTAGAACATTTTTTAATATTGTAGAGGAGTGAATGGCCGCTTGCTTTTGAAGTAGATATATTTATATTTAATTACGTTTACCTTATCGCAGTGCCTTTTAATCTAACTCTTTGCCACTATGCCTGTTGATTCAAATATTAATATATTATTAATATTAGTATTTATGAAATTAAGTTGGGAAAATAAAAATTATTGTAATTTTATTCAGTATCATTTAATGAACCGGGATCGCCTAGGTTCTAAACGACTAAGGTTATACGAAACTTTTTTTTATTAAATTGAAGTGACAAAGGAGGTAACAGTTCATCTGATGTGGTAAGCAGCTACTGCAGGCCATGGACACCTGCAACTATCCTTATACAAAAAGAGGGCTACAGATGCAGTGCCTCTAAAGACTAAGATGGAATGCCTCACAGCCTGTAGTTATACTGGCTCTATGCTATTCAGACCGTTATACTAATAGGTTAAAGGTAGAAATAGGTGAAAGGGACGAAAAAACCTACACGGAAACATAGGCAGAAAAGGAGTATACTACCTCACACCTGATATAAATTAAAATGTTCATCCACCCATTCATTAAAGCCTGTAAAATTCTACCGCTGAACATAGGCCTCCCTCATAGTGTACCTCATAGGGGAGGGGGGGGGGGATTTCGACACAGTCACCAAGTTTGTCGGGTGGGTTAGAAACTGTATTTTTTATATTTATAGTTGTTAACATCTAAATAAAAAAATGCGGTAGGCAACCCGCTTGCCAAGCGTGGCAAATATCGTAACATGGGAATAGGAGGGTCCCATGGTGCAACATAGACCATATACATACGCTTTGGCAAATTGGACAGAAGACTTAAGACTACAATCTGCCAGTTTGTCTTGCGTATGTGGACGATGAGAAAGCCATTTCGTCGAAATTCGGGCGGTGCTCCAGCCCCATCAGTGGAGCTAAGTTGACTGTAGGTATATCGAAGTGCTGAAGTGTTTATAAAGTACTATCCTAATTCAACTGAAGAGAGGTGTAAGACAGGGTGACATTATATCCTCGAAACTCTTCACCGCTGCACTAAAAGACGTTTTCAAGCTACAACACTGGAAAGGATACAGTATTAACATCAATGGCGAGTACATCACTCAATTTCAATTTGTCGATGATATAGTCCTTAGGGCCGAATCGTTGGAAGATCAAAGCACTATGCTCAATGAATTCAATACTGCCTTCCAACGAAAACCGAACGTAGACAAAACACAGATCATGTTTACCGTCTACGTCACACCTGTGCCTGTACTTGTTGGGAGTGCTTAGCTCGAAGTTGTTGACACGTATGTTTACCTGGGACAAATGGTTCGACTAGGTAATCCCGACTTCGACCCAAATATCAATCGACTCGATCGACAAATCGGCTGGGCAGCGTTCGGGAGATTATGACACATCTTCACGTCACCCCAAAACTTGAAACCAAGATTGTACAACCAACACGTGTTGCTAGTGATAACTTTTGAATCTAAAACGCGGTCTGCTGGTGTATGAGAAAGCTCAAGGTCGCTCAGCGTGATGTGGAGAGGGCTATGCTCGTTGTTTATCTGCGTGATAAACTAAGAAGTGAGGATATCCTATGTAGAACCAGAGTAACCGATATAGCCCATCTGATTAGTAAGATGAAGTAGCAATGGGCTCGCCAATATAGCCCGAAGAACCGACAACCTCGAGTGGCAGCCTTGTACTAGTAGGCGAAATGTAGGGCGGCCCGCCACTAAATGGAGTGACGACCTGATAAGACATATAGCTAGTCGATGGATGCCGGTAGCTCAGGACCGTGCTTAGTGGCAATCTTTGGGGTGGGAATATGTTCAGCAGTGGACTTGTAAAAGGTTGTAATGACCATACAGCATTACTTAGGCCTGCTGTCTTTATTTGTTATCAGAAAGATACTGCTGCCTGTCTTCTATATTATTTCCACTCGGTCGTCTCTAACAAAACCCACGGGACAGTGGTACCTGCTCAGACAATCTCGTAGGCAGAAAAAGAGTCATCACATTTTTATCAAAAGAAATTTTCAGAAATAAGATGTTTATACATAAACAAAACTCATTTAATATTTAGTTATAGTAGTTCATTTAAATGACTTGCTAGTGGATCGTTATCTAGTTAAAATATCATTCTAAAGGAGAATCTCTTTCAAAGAGTAATTAGTTAATGGGACGTTCCGTACGCTTGCTCATCTTGATAAAGGTCGGAAAATAATTTTCGTGTTTGACAAACGAGGAGAGTTAATAATTTTTATTCGATGTACATAACAAGAATACTTATTGCTTATTCATGGTTTTACCGCTGATTCGTAAAAAACCTCTGTCCTGGGAAGAAACAGCAATAAAAAGAGCGGGATTTGCATAAAAAACAATTGAAAGTATGATATGTTGCACAATTAAAATTGAAAACATTTAAAAACAGCATGGCAGCGATCATCTCATTTCCAGGAGCAATTATCAATGACTTACTCTTTAATCTATAATATAAAAATGAATCGCTGAATGTGTTGCTAAGCGCAAATCTCGAGAGGAGCTGAACCGATTTCACTAATTCTTCTTTTATAATATTCCTTGAAGTACGAAGATTGTTCTTACGGAGAAAAAATTTAAAAAATTGCCTGAAAATGTCTAAAAACAACACTTTTCTATATTCTCATGCAAAAGATTGGTAATAATACTTAAAAGTCAATTTGAACTTTAATACCATACCATAAAGTTTAAGTGTTAATGGAGGGGTTCCGGGAAGGCAAAACAATTTAGTGACGTTAGTATCGTACAAATATTAATGTCAATATTTGTCAATAGTGTTTTATAATTTTTGTTTTTTGACTTAATGTAATTGTTGACTTATCAACTTTCTTTTTTCTTTTTTATCTTAGTAGCTGACCGGTTGCCCGAATAGAAGAATAAGTATTAAAAAAAATAATTAAAGAATCGACTGTTGGGCGGTACTAAGTTCGCCGGGTCAGCTTGTACTATAATAAACCTAGTTAAAAATGCTTAGTAAAATTTTTAAACCTTTTAATAGATTGCCTCTGCATAATTTATGAAACTTAATGGTGTAAAAGTGTATACATTGCTCTATACAATTATTACTGAAACTTTGAAGGCGATTAACTGGTATAACTGGCTTTTAATTTTTCCTAGTATTTAGAGAATGTAAGAGTATATCATGATTTTTAATTAAACAATTTTTGATTTTGTATAGATGCACTAAATTACATACTACATTAAATGTTCTTATATATACTGAAAGGCCAGAGTTAATGTATTTATTTATTTAAAATTTCCTCTAAGTTAATCCTTCAGACCTAGGTTATAAATAGCCCTTTTGGATTGTGCAAAATAAAAATAGTTTTGATGTCAGTCGCATTACTTGAGAGCAAGGTTGCATATGACATGAAGCTACGGAAATAACTAAGATAAAATAATCTAGCTATTTCAACACCATGTAAGGTTTTCTGTCATTTTTTTTTATTTTATTGATAGAACCACCAAGGGAATAACATGTTGTTTTAAAAAAAATGTGACAATAGGCTTAGGAACTAAGATTTACATGTTTCCATTTAAAGGTAGTTACAGCTTGTTTAAAAAAGACGTTAACTGTACGATAACTTAATAATTGTTACAAGTACGAGTAAAATACTAATATAAAACAAACAAACACAATAAGGACAATACGAAATATATGAAAATTAAAAATATATAAAAATAACAACATTTATATCGAGTTTATATAAAGTTATGGTATAATTTTTACTATGAGTTATTATATAGATTGACAATTTTGGCTCTAAAAGATTTTATACTATCGCTAAATAAGTCAATAGTCTTATCTTTAAGGACACATTCGTTATACAATCTGCTTATTCTCGGTATAAGAGAGTAATGACCAAGATTAGTTTTATACAATTTGTGTTTGAGTAAGGGAATCGAAAAACGCGATACACGGCAGGGAACTTTGAACAATATTTGTGATAGTAATTCTGCAGCATCTATAGTCCCATTTGTAAGCTTGTACAAAAAAACTAAATCATGTAGTTTACGTCTGTCCGAAAGTGAGTTTAATTTTAGTTTTAGGAGACGAGTGGAATAGGATTCCATATGATTACCACTAGAACAATATTGAGTGAATCGTCTTTGAATGCTTTCTATACGATCTTTGTGTATTTGATAATTAGGGCTCCATATGATGGTACCGTACTCTAATTTACTTCTAACTAAGGAAGTGTAAAGAAGAGTTTTTTTAAAACATTTTGAATTCCTGTATAAAAACCCCAGCATTTTGCGTGCCGATCTACAAATATTTTCAATGTGAATATTAAATCTTAATTTAGCATCGATTGTAATTCCTAAGTCTCGGATGGATTCAAGCTTCTGAAGTGGATTATTGTTCAACGTGTTTTGGGTTTCTGATGCAGTATGCTTACGCGTAAAGTTGATATATGAACATTTAGAAGCGTTGAGATCCATGCCATTTAACTTGCTCCAACGAGCAATTCTATCGACATCTTCTTGTAGAGATTGTGCATCATGATCGTTAAGAATTGCTTTTGCGAGTTTCAGATCGTCCGCAAAGATGAAACATTTTGAATTATGTACACAAGTAGTTACATCATTTACGAAAATATTAAATAATAAGGGTCCTAATATGGATCCCTGAGGTACTCCCGAGGTGCACCCAAACCACGAAAGTAGTGGCCCTCCGATTCCGAACGATGATTGTTTCGCTATTAACAACTGGTGATTCACCCTGTCGAAGGCTTTGGAGAAATCGGTGTAGATAGCATCTACTTGAAAACGTGAGTCGACGTAGGGTGTTATATAATTCAAAAAACATGAAAGGTTTGTGACAGTAGATCGAGATGTCATAAATCCGTGTTAGGTGTCTGAGATAGCGTGGCGTACATGGCGTGACAATATAGGCGAGATCAAGGACTCGAAGATCTTAGAGACAACCGATAATATTGATATGGGTCTGTAGTTGGCAATATTATCTCGATTCCCTTTTTTGTACACAGGCACTATTCTTGCAAGTTTCCACATATCTGGGAAGACCCCGGTACTGAGGGATGTATTAAAGATAATACAGATAGGCAAAGACAACTCTTTAGCACACTTCTTAATAAACGATGAAGGAAGATCGTCGGGTCCAGCACCTTTCTTTGCGTCAAGTCTTTTTATTTTTTTTATTACTTCCTTAACATTGATGTTTATTAAACAGAGATTGTTTTCGGTAACTATTTGTAGGGGAATGTTTCTGCAGGGTAGGTCTCTCCTCCCGTATACGGAAGCAAAGGATTCCGCAAAGAGATTGCACACTCCTGGGCCATCGGTAGCAACTTTATTGTTAAGTACCTTTCTGGCTGGGTACGTGTTTGATGGTTTTTTTACGTTTTTTAAGTGTGTCCAAAAATATTTAGGATTATTTTGTAGGTTACTTTCAACGCATTCAATATAATTATTATAACTTGCTTTAATTAATTTAATACAGCTAGACCTTAGTGATTTAAATTTGAGTATGTCAAGAGGGTTATTGTAAATTCTAATTTTTACTCGATATTTATTTTTAATTTTCAACATAGAAATTAATTTGTTATTATACCATAAAGGAAACTTTGTACTTCTAGGCTTAGTCTTTGGCACGTGTTTCTCAATTATTGATTTAAATTTATGATAAAATTCATTAAGCATTGAGTTAACAGAATCGCAATTTAGTAAAAGTTCTGACCAATTTGTACCATCTAATTCATTCTTAATGGCCTCATAATCTGCTCTAAAGAAGTTGTACCTTTCATTGAGCTGTGCATTGATCGTATTAATCGTTAAGAGATGATGATTATCGATTATGCTTATTGGATTGAAGTTTTGACTAACTATCACATGAATATGATTTGAAAGAACCAAATCAAGCAACCTGCCATTTGCGTTAAATATTGAATTGAAATGTTTTAAATTGTGTTCCTCGATAAAATCGATAAAACTAGACGCTAAGTTAGAACTATTAAAGGGGTGTAGACAATTTAATTTCGGTACTTTCGACCAAGAAATACTACTAATATTAAAATCCCCCGTTAGCATGACATATTCATTTGTATTAATAGCTTTGGACGCATTTTCTAAGAATTTATATACATAGGGGGCACCTGAGATTTTGAGTGAGATTGAGAGGTTCTATGGGCAGCTGTACACGTCATCGTTGGAGCCGCACGCAAGTGTGAGTAACGATCCAAGAGCGAGTCTTATTCGACATTATTCCGATGATATCCCGGACGTCAGTCTGAGCGAGATTAGAATGGCTCTCCAGCACCTTAAAAACGGCAAGGCTCCAGGCGAGGATGGAATTACAGCGGAGTTTCTGAAAGCGGGTGGAAAACTGGTACTTGAAGTCCTTCAGAAGCTCTTTAATTCCGTCCTCCATGGTGGCATTACACCGGAGGCGTGGAGCAGAAGTGCAGTGGTCTTGTTCTTCAAGAAAGGCGACAACGCTCTCTTGAAGAACTACAGACCGATTTCCCTTCTGAGCCGCGTCTACGTGCTGTTTTCGAGAGTAATTACAAATCTTCTCGCGCGCAGACTTGACAACTTCCAGCCTCCTGAACAAGCCGGTTTCCGAAAAGGTTATAGCACCATAGACCACATACATACCCTTCGGCAAATTGTACAGAAGTCCGAGGAGTACAATTTGCCACTATGTCTGGCGTATGTGGACTATGAGAAAAGCCTTTGATTCCGTCGAAATTTGGGCGGTGCTGCAGTCCCTTCAGCGATGCCAAGTTGACTGTCGGTATATCGAAGTGTTGAAGTGCTTGTACAGTAGGGTTACGATGGCTATCCGTGTACAGAACCAGAGTACGAAACCTATCCAATTGCAGAGAGGTGTAAGACAGGGTGACGTCATATCCCCGAAACTCTTTACCGCTGCATTGGAAGATATTTTCAAGCTTCTGGACTGGAAAGGATACGGTATCAACATCAATGGCGAGTACATCACTCACCTTCGATTTGCCGCCGATATAGTCCTTATGGCAGAATCGCTGGAGGACCTAAGCACTTTGCTCAATGACCTCAATAGTGTTTCCCAACGGATAGGTCTTAAGATGAACATGGACAAAACAAAGATCATGTTTAATGTCCATGTCACACCTATGCCGGTAGTTGTTGGGAACACTAAGCTCGAAGTTGTTGACGAGTATGTTTACCTGGGACAAATAGTCCGACTAGGCAAGTCCAACTTCGACCGAGAGGTCAATCGACGGATTCAACTCGGTTGGGCAGCGTTCGGGAAATTACGGCATATCTTCTCGTCAGGTATACCTCAAAACTTGAAAACGAGACTGTACACCCAGTGCGTGTTGCCAGTGATGACATACGAAACTGAGACGTGGTCCTTCACTGCTGGTCGGATGAGGAAGCTCAAGGTCGCTCAGCGAGCTATGAAGAGGGCTATGCTCGGAGTTTCTCTGCGTGATAAACTCAGAAATGAGGATATCCGCAGTAGAACCAGAGTGACCGACATAGCCCAACGGATTAGTAAGCTGAAGTGGCAATGGGCCGGCCATATTGCTCGAAGAACCGACAACCGATGGGGAAGAAAGGTTCTCGAGTGGCAGCCTCGTACCGGCAGGCGAAGTGTAGGGCGTCCCCCCACTAGATGGAGTGACGACCTGGCAAGATATGCAGGAAGTCGATGGATGCAGGTGGCTCAGGACCGTGCTTTGTGGCATTGTTTGGGGGAGGCCTATGTTCAGCAGTGGACTTGTGAAGGGCTGTAATGATGATGATGATGACGTATTTAAAGAACATGAAGTAGAATACATTAAGAAATTAGGTTAATATATATAATTGAAAACAGCCTTAAATATCGATCTCCCCATTTCATCTCGTGGATGTCGTAAGAAGAGACTATAGAATACCTAATCAATTTTTTATGATTTGTATTTAATTTTATATAACTATGTGTTTTCTGAAGTAAAGATTTCTCTATACGTTTGAATACTGATTCTGATAATGCACTTAACGGGGTTCACAGGGTTTTTGTGACAAGTTGTATAATAGCACTTTGTTGTTTAAATTTAGTAGAGAAGTGTCGGCATTTTGTGATTAAGTCTTAAGAAGATATCAGCTTGTGTTTTTCTCAACTCGAACTCATCCACAAACTTATCACTAAGAGAAGACTGAAAGTTTTAACCTTTATGACTACTAGTGGTTATCATAATCAGTATGTAAACAGTTCAATGCTGAGCACCGACTTTTCCATTAGCAAAAAGATTTGCGGTTATCAAATCGCTTGGCGGGATTTGCAAATGTGTTGCAACTAAGATCAGTTAAATCCCGAGAAAACCAGGGCTGTAGTAACACATATTATCACTAAAGCGGGATTTTTTTAAAGAATATGGGTGACAAACGATAACACAAGTGGATGCTGTGGCCCATATACATCTATATTTATTTACAATTATGAATCAAAATGCCGATGCGTTGTCACCCCTTAGGACTAAGATGGAATGCCTCGTTTACAGTAAAATCCTTGGCTCTCTACGCTTACCGTACGAAACGTAATATCAGCATTAAGCATCTGTTTTACGCTGGTATTCTGTGAGTGCATGGTCCTTCCCCGATCGAGCTAACACATTCATGCTACAACTAAAATATAGCTGTCATATACACGTACAGGATCGCCCCCGTCACTACATTGGATTTGATAGACCACAAATCCTCGCTAAAGATTACAAATTCCTTCCAAGGATGATTCGCTAGGATATTGAAATCAAAAAACATCCTAATTTCAATAGAGAAGACGGCTGGGTGCTACCTTCTGCTTGGGATCCCATAATTAATAAAATTAAATCCCAACCCAAGCATAAAACTGTAAAACTTCAAGATACTTTAAGTTCATATTGCGTAGATCGGAACAAAAAAATTAATAATTTTTAATCTGGAGGTAGCCGTGGTTAACTATGACATTGGGACGTCATACACCTCAGCCCCCCCCCCCGTGTCCATGGTTGCTGTATAGCTTCCGAAACGTCGGGAATTAAAAATTTAAATTAAACGCGATAGAATCCGTAAAATTAGTTTCATTAAATAAGTATTGTTCGCGTTAATATAAGACACAAAACAGATGCATTGTCACCCCTGAAAACTAAGATGGAATTGCTCGTAGCTTGTAATGTCATAGTTTACCCGGCTACCTTTTTTGAATATTAATTTTTGGTCCGATCTACACAGAATGAGCTTATAGTATATTGAAGTCTTGCAGTGGGTAAGTAGGTTTAGATTTAATTTTATTAATTATAGAATCCCAAGCAGATAGCAGCACCCATCCATCTTCTCTATTGAAATTAGGGTGTTTTTTTTAAATTTAAATAGCCTCCCGAATCATCCTTGGTAGGAATTGGTGTCTTTTTGCGAGGATTTGTGGTCTACCAAATCTTTCAAGATTTTATGGATAAGACATAAATTCTTTGACCATACGCAGTAATGTAGCGTGACCAATCCTCTGTCAATGTTGTAGTGGTCCATGTTTAGATAAATATTCTAGCTCAACATAGGTGTTATTCACAAAATGGGAAAAGCGTTAGCAAGCTCGTGATTGCGTGCTAAATTGACTCTATTCTATTAAATATTTAAAGAAAAAATTAATATTAATTGTTGATTTAGAAGTGACGTAAAATACTACTGTATTAAAGTAAAAGAATTGTGAATACAATTGATCCTTCTCTCAACAAAAACAAAAAGATAATGGAAAATGAAGAGTGCACTCTGTTAATGGCCCGAGAAATGTATTCCGCTCCGTAATTTTAGAAAAGCTTTAAACTATCAACGAAAAAATTTGAGAGAACGCATGTAACTTTTAAAATGTTTTGAAATTATAATTTTAAAATGATGTCAACAAAATATTGCTAATTTTATTGAAGCGATTATTAGTAAAATTTGTCATTAATTTTAATTGTTAAAATCAGTTTACTTGTAGCGTCTGAAATAAGTTTTTAATGTATGATTTCTTATATTTACCCGACCACTACACATTGAATAAAACTACTTTTATGGATTTTATCGCGTTTAATTGTTCTTATTTTCATATCTATTTCATTAAAAAGCTGAAGGTTCTCCGGGTCAATTCTGATACTGGGACGTCAATCGTCTCTCTCTCGTGACCATCAGACGTCGGGAATTTAAAACAAACAAAACTCTCTATAAAAACCCACGTAAAAGAACATATGGCTGACACGAAACACCAACGCTCCGGGAAGTTTGCAGTTTATGATCATAATATCCTAGACGGCACCCGAAATTACATTAGGTTTGATAGACCACAAATTCTCGTGAAAGAACATCGATTTCTGCCACGCGAGGCTATTGAAATTAAAAAATAATTTTTTGATTTCAATAGAGAGCAAGGCTGGGTATCACCATCTGCTTGGGATTATGTAATTAATAAAATTAAAACTAAACCCAAGCATACCACTGCAAAACTTCAAGACACAATAATTTCATTCAGCGTAGATCGGACCATAACTAATAATTAAAAAGCTGAAGGTACTGCGGGTTGGCTTTTACATCGGGACGTCATTCACCTCAGTCCCCCGTGACCATGTCACGGGGAAACGTAGGAGATTAAAAATAAGAACAATTGAAAAAATATTAAAAAGACTTTTGACAACAATGGTATTTAATTTTGTTAGAAATGATTTTGGCTACTAAAAAGTATTTGAGGAAGTCATAAACTAAATAGACGTAATGAAGGAAGTTAATCAGATTACCATTTTGGCACAGATTGCAATTCTTTACTTGCGACCTATTAGTTGGGGACAAAACAAACGAATAAACGGTTTTTAGTGGATAGGTTATAGATAGTGGACGATGTGAAATGCGAGTTAAAGATAAGAATTTGCTTTGGATATAATTATGTTTAAGTAACTTTGAATTTACGGGATTTACTTTTAATTTAATTACCGAGAAGTCGATGTATGCAAGCGGCACAAAACTATGTTTTGAGGGGTACCTAGTAATAATGATGATCATGATGATAAACTTTTAATTTTTAAATAATGTAACATAAACATGAAAAATTTTGAACTTATAGGAAATATGTACAGTGATTAATGCATATTAAAATAAAAATAAATCTTAACGTACAGATGTCGAACCATGGTAAATCAACAAAACAGATAAAAATGATTAATAATATAGCACGTACAAAAAAGAGCCGTGGTGTCTCAAGGCTGTAGCTAAATTAAAAAGTGCAAAAGCAACGCATATACGATCCTGCAAACGGATATTAAGGTCTGTTTAAAAAAAAACACATTAAACAAAATCGGGATCGGGCAGAGTCAAACATCATGCACTGGGACAGAGTAACAGACTTTCCCTTGTTCCTACGCGGGGAGCACTGTGAGTTTTTAACAGAAATACCCATTATCTTATTTTTTTTCATTGACGTCTGCGTGGGATCGAATTATATCTGTATCATAATTAGTCTTTTGGAGGAACGAACAGTCGAATTATATTAAATAGTATTAATTAATAAGTAAACATAATCAGCAAAGCATTAAATTGAATTTCCAGTGTGTGACTATGTCGATTATAAAATAGTAGTAATTTCAAATCCAACAGAAATTAATTCCGTAAGCAAATATTAACTTCACACTGTTAAGCATAAACCCAGCGAACTAAAACGGACCGATATACAAATAAGAGTAACAACAATGAATCGAACTTAGCCCATGACGATAAAGTTTGCTGGAATCTAACATTTGAATATTTAAAACTAATCCAACATTTGAATATTTAAAAAAAAAACTTATTTACGTAAGAGACTAGAATCATAGCGTTTTTTCCTTCTTTCGTTCTCCTTCTCTTTCTTCTATCTTTTTCCTTCTCTTATTATAGGTTTTTTTATAGTATAGGGTGACAAACGAGCACACAGTCCACCTGATGGTAAGTGGTTGCTGTGGCCCATAGACATTTACATTTATCTTCGTTTGCGAATCAAAATGCAGATGCATTGCCACCCGTGAGGACCAAGACGGAATGCCTCGTTTCCAGTAAAATGGGTCTCCGGTTATCTACACTCACCATACGAAACACAGCAGTGTCAAGCTGGTATTCTGTAAGAGTGTGGTCTTTCCCCATTCCGGAATGGGTCCGGTCCGGGCCCATTCGTGCTACAACTATACTACTAATATAGCTGCAGCATGGATCTACCACGTATAAAGGTTTTAAGTAGATGATTGTTTATTAATGGAAATAGAAAAGAATATATAATATTGTAATTTTTTCTTTTGCAGGAACTGCCATAATCTTCTAAGTATTAATTAAAATATAATGAATTACCGAATATAGACTTTGAGCTAAGAACTAGGGAAGGCACTGTTTCCTGAGACACAGGTGATAGTCTTGTTCAGGAGACAAAACTCATTTGTTATCGTTACCGCTACGGCCGATGTAAGTCCACTGCTCAATATAAGAATCCTCCACTGTTGCCTCATAGGAGGGACATTTCGCATAGTTACCACGCTTGGCAAGCGGGATGGCAACCGCAGTTTTTATTTTTTTTATTTTTAGTTGTTATTAGAAAGGCGCCACTGCCATCTCCTAATTTGTTTCCCGCTGTCGCCTCTTTATGACACTCACGGCGTAATACCAAGTATTGGATATTATTACACCGTCACTACACGGTGAATACAAGCTCCTTTGTATTTGGTCATATTTGGTTGCTAATAAATGTTATTATATGGCTTAAGCGCAAACCGCGTAGGTATGTTCTACTAGCGCCTAAAAATCAAGATTCCAACGTTTTGTAGCAAGAAATCGTATCTAACAATAATATTGAACATATAAAAGAATGTAATGTTGAACTTATTATAACTTTTTAAATCGCTTAATTGATACTTTTACATAAAAAGTGGTTTTAGTGGCTTATGGTGTAGATTTATCAAGTCTGTACGGGGTGATTAACACGATGACTTTTGAAAATATAACTTGTTTAACTCAATCTATTTATTAATCTCTTCATTTGTCATATGGTAAGCTATGGAATGTAGGTAAATGGCAGTGTAAATTTGTTTTGTTTAGTTATAATTATTATTATTCGGCTGAGAAATGCCGAAATTTTCGGTGTTTTGAGTAGCCTTATAATAATTTATTTTACTAAATAGACTTTGCCTCACTCTCACTTCGGGCTTGGCCGCCGTTGTGAGTGGATTCCTGTATCGTTTCTTTACAGCGGCGCGTGCTGACAAATGTCAATCGTAGAATTACAAAATATTCCGAGAACAATTTGATACATAGGTACTTGACCAAGGTATATATTGTTATTATTATTTTAATTCACAGAATTGTATTACAATATATTGTCTCACTAAAAGTACGTAGGATTTATATATAAATATACTTATACGTCTAAGACTTTATCGAGTGACCTGGTAATTTGGTGAACGCTACTGGAACTCCTCGAAGAGTAAAGAACTCGTCAAAGACTAAGTGTTCCGAGTTTGGTCTCTTTTTATTAGTCATGATGAGACCTTACCTCTGGACTTGATGAAGGTGTACTTCGGTGGAAGCTACTGGAACTTCTCGAAGAGCAGAATTAGGTGTGCCGAGTTTGGCCACGTTTTGATAATTATGATGAGACTTTACCTTCGGACTTGATAGAGTGACCTGAAGGTGTAATTCGGTGAATGATATAGAACTCTTTGACGAATAGAACTGCAATTTACATTTTATTTTAATTTTTTCGCGATCATATGAGCATTATGAGTCGTGCACTTTTGGATTTTACAAACTTTTATTTAATTGAAGTTTGACATGAAATTATCGGAAAATTGGATGTATAGTAATAAGATTAAAAAGTTTTGTGTATTTAAACTTCTTTAAAAATTAAGATATAATCATGTTATATGTAAGGCGCATAAGCCATGCACAATTGGATTTAACAATATTAGCTTATTATTTTATTTATATAATTGTCTTCTGTAACTTCTATATAACGTAATACGCTTAATTATAATACCGTGTCAGTTAAACTCTATGTATAACAGCTTTGTCAAGTCTACTGCACTTACTACACATATACTTACTGGACATAGGGCTCCCCCGTAGATTTGTTAATGGGAGTTTGTCATAGTTGCCAGGCTTTGCGGCCGGGCAACTGTAATTTTATATAATTTTAATCATTGTATCATTTAAGTTGTTTTTAGGAAGATGCTGTTGCCTATTTCCTGTTTCTGTGTCTTGTTGTTGCCTCTTACGACATCCAAATGCTATGGGGTAGTGGATATTCTTACAATGCCACTACATGGTACAACTCATAATTATAAAAATATAATTCAAAATAAGCGATACACTTTAATATGGACGAAGTCATTGAGCAACCAAAAGGAAACCAATCTCGATTAATAAATATTGAAATGATCCATGAATATTAGGCGTAAGGTTTTCGTACTTTAGTGTTGAGAAATTATGTACGTAAGTACCTATAGTAGACTTCTTGTCTCAAAATAAGAATAGAAACTCTGCCTGCCAACCCGCCCGCCAAGCGTGACATTTAGGGTATGTATGCCCCTATAAGGCATATGGGAGGCTTATTTTCAGCAGTGGACTTGTATAGGCTGTAATGATGATTTATGAGCAATTTTTTTGGAGATGGTTCTCTCTTCAAGAATCGATTTTCATACTATATAGCCTGCGGTGCGCAAATTAGATAGAGAGCGAAATCGAGTGGTAACAAAAAGAGAAGTTGTACTTAACATATGTCACGCCATTTACATCATTCTATAGGTCATTTTATCGAACGAACTGATTGACTTGACTTTCAAGGTGTTACATAAAATAGGCGCTAAATGGCCTAACTTAAGGTGTAAGCTCCAGTCGTGTGTTGGAGGCACGCACAATTATTTTCGGCTTTATAAAGTTGGTTTTATTTATTTTTATTTTTTAGTAAAAGTTTTATTTTTTATCCCTTTCAGTGAACTAATGAATTTAACAAGCTCAAGGTACGAGTGACAACAAGAACGCTGTCCAAGCAGTACCACTATAAACTTTATCCCCAATTATTCCACTCTTCTCAGTGGAATTTTTTCTTGCAATTTTAATGAGGCCGCCTTTTAGGTATAGCCTATTAAATAAATAGATAAAAAATGAAAGTTTATAATTGGTGAAGGCATCGGTTACTAAATACAATGGAATCGGTAATAATCCTTTTTAGAAGTCAGCTCAAAATTATTACGAACTCAGCTCAACATTAGTTACGAATCTTTTTTTCGGACATCTTAGAAAAAAAAATTACTTTTATGTTAATTCATCAACCCTGTGGCTAAAATACGAATACAGTCCTATTTTGCGATAAGTATTACGAGTGAGGGACAACAAGAAATTACAAATTCAATTTTCAGAAGTTTATGTCGATTTCTTCCCTTTTGTTTTCGATTCATGTCTTTAGACTCAAAAGCGTTACCCGTTGTTTTTGTACGTTATGAAATAATTTCATTTAAGCGATTTATTTCGTGAATAAACTTATGCCGTCTTGTTACAAAAAAAAAATGTAATTATTTAGTCTCAAGCTTAGAATGGGATCTGTTCCACGAAAGATGTCCCGCGGAGATATGCGAAATAAAATATAAATAAGGGAATTTTGACAACAAATGCCAAATTTCGCAAAGACTGTGATGTTGAGTCTAAAAGACATCGTTCTTGAAAAAAATTTTAAACCAAAGGTTTTTTTTTAGAATAAGGTGACTAACGAAAATACAGTCCACCTTAAAGTAAGTGGATGTTGTGGCCCGTAGACTTCTTATTTATCCTTTGGGGTATGTCGGTTAGTTTAGTCTAGTTCTGTTGCGGATATCCTTACTTCTAAATATATCACGCAAAGAATCTCCAAGCATAGCCAAATACGGTTTATTGATTGTCTTGTATTTTTCTCGTGGTAGAGCCATACTGCAGCTATTTTATAGTTGTAGCACGAATGGGTTGAATCGGCCGGGGAAGGAGCACGCTCTCACTAAATACCAGCGTAAAATAGCATTTAATGCTGATGTGTTTAGTATGGTAATAGTAGATAACCGAAAACCGTTTTTACTGGAAATGAGGTATTCCATCTTAGTCCTCATGGGTGAAAACACATCTGCATTTTGATTCTTAATCGAGGATAAACGTAGATGTCTATGGGCCACAGCATCCACTTATCAGCAGGTGTGCTCGTTTGTAACACTTATTCTGTAAAAAAAAACAAAATGAGAGAATTGAGAATTTAAATGTTCATGATTAAAGCTGCTTTGTTTGTCAGAATTAATTGGCAGCTCTCTCCAGATCCAGTGACGAATGTTGTTAGGTATACGAATAAATAGCGGGATTACGACGGTGCCGCAACAGTTTAAGAAAGACGAATGTGTTTCAAATTCAGCGGACGTAGAATGTAAAATTCCAACATTGATTTGTGTGTTTTCTAACCAAGCTAGAGAACATAATATACACAGGTATATTTGATAAACTTTGTCAAATATACCAAATTCTTATGTTTAATTTACCACTGGTTCGGAAAATATCTCATTCCGGTGGAGAAACAACCAACAAACGATCGGGACTTTTTAAAAAAAGGAACAGTTTTAAAAGCATTAAATATGTTACACGATTAACTACGCAAAATAAATTAAAAATATCTTGATAGCGATTACCTCATTCCTTGGGGTTGAGGTTGAGGGGTTATTTTTATCCATAAACTTGTGGCGGGTGGAAGGAAAAGGGGAGATCTCCGAGTGGTAGTATGGAACTATTCTATATATATATATATTGCTTTATGTTTGCAGAATGTGAGGACTGCAGACAATATCTGCTCGGGAGCGAATGAATGGGGTACTTGAGGATAATTGAGTTGTAGTTTCCGAAGGTTGTTGGTTGCGTGTTCATATCACGTAGGGTGGTCACCACTATGGCGGGTAGAAGGAAAAGGGGAGATCTCCCGCCAGGCAAGGTGTTCTGCCCGGGGAGCGGCCAACGCTCCGAGTGGTAGTTCGGAGCTATTCTATATATATTGCTTTAATTTCGGAACTTTGTTAGCGCGATTTAGGATTCTATGTGTTTTGCTTGTGGCGCGACGACAGCGGCGCCACAAACTCCTTAATATTATAATAATACTGGATCTTTTAACATTTTAAACAGGAACAAAAGAGTATTTGTCTGGATTACTGATTCAGACGAATTCTTAGGCAAGAAAGAAGCCCTTCTACCTAAGATCATATTTCCATCTCTAAAAATAGATTTCAATTAATTGATACTGATGAATCTTACATTATTTATTTGTACAATATTGAGTATAATTATTTAAACAAAGCCTCGTCGAGTTTTTTTCTGGTTCTTCTTATGAAAGGCGCTTTCATCGATCCAATGGTAAGAGCATAAATATTTAAACTATTTTTACGTGATAGAGACATGCTGCAGCTGTCTTGTTTGTAGCACAAATGAGTCGGCTCGACCATGATAGGACCACGCTCTCATAGAATACCAGCGAAATAGCAGCTCAGTCCTACTGTGTTTCGTATGGCTAGTGTAGAGAACCGTAGACACTTTTTACTGGATATGACGCATTCCATCTTAGTCCTCAGGAGTGACAAGACATCTGCATTTTGATTCGCAAATGAGGATGCTATACGCTTCAACTATACAATTAATATAAGTGCAGCATGGCTCTACTGCGTTTAAAAGTGTGTGGGAATGGGAAGTACCCAAAATAAATGCTTTTGGAACGAAGTTCTTTGTCAGAAGGTACGCATTTGGCGGATGGGGTTAGGCGACAAAAAGTGTAAGATTTTTCCGTCATCACCCCTTCTGACGTATTGTAGATGGCCTTGGCGGCTATAAGTAAGAGAAGTACCCAAAATAAAATGCTTTTGGAACGAAGTTCTTCATCGGACGTTACGGATTTGGCGGATGGGGCTAGGTGACAAAAAGTGTAAGATTTTTCCGTCACAACCCCTTCTGACGTATTGTAGACGGCCTTGGCGGTAAGGGAAGTACCCAAAACAAAATGCTTTTGGACCGAAGTTCTTCATCGGATGGTACGGATTTGGCGGATGGGGCTAGGTGACAAAAAGTGTAAGTGTGCGTCCACAGTGAATGCGCGGCGACTTGAGCCTGTTGCGGGCGCGACGGCGGGCGCGTGCCGTGGCCAAGGTGACGAGCGAGCTGTTGGTAAGCTTAGACGTATTACACGTGTTGTAAACCATGGACGAGGATTTAGTATTTCTACTAGACAGTCCGATCCTGAGATGGAAGATTTTGAACATTAGAGAACGAACGACACGAAATAAGTAAAAACCGACATATAAATGGTGAATTTTTTAATTTGTATGAAGAATTGAGATAGTACCCTAGAAATTTCTTTGAGTACACTCGAATGTTCGTGTCAACATTTGATTACGTCCTGAGTAAAATATCACTTAAAATCACTAGAGAAGATACAAATTTTTTAACAAAAAAAATGAAGACGCGCTTACGCTGAGCGATAAGACCGAACTGGTTTGATACCCCTGCACCCGCGCATTGGATCGCTTGCTTACTAGGCCTGTAGTGTGGCCAAAACACGTGGATATAAACGTTTGAAAAAACTACTCGCGCTATCCCGCTCATGCCCGTCGCGCTAGGCGTCCGCCTTAGTCACTACACTATGGACGCAAACGGCGGTTTCATATGTTTGATAAAGGATGATTCACGCTACAACGTGGCGCGGCCGGGCCGTGCCCCGGCCGGGGCACGGTCAAACATTATGGTGTACTTTTTGTATGAAGCGATTCATGCCTGACCGTGGCCCGGCCGTGCCCCGGCCGTACGCCGCCGGGACTCGGCCGGGGCACGGCGTTGAAATGTCGGTGGGTATTGTTTCCCGGCTCCGGCACGGTCCGGCCCCGACACGTTGTAACATGAACATATGCGCCCGGGCGCCCGGAGAGCAGTCAACGTCAAATCTTAGTGAAGTGAGCAGCTCAACAGCAAAATGGACGATGAAAAATTATTAGAATGTGTGCGCAAGTACCCTGTGATTTACGATATGAGCCATCCTAAGTATTTAGATAACAAATACAAAAATATTATTTGGAAAACCATTTCGGACGAAATAAAACAATCTGGTAAGTTGTAACTTTTATTTCAATTTACATTTATAATAGTTATTCAAGTGTCACTAATTGCTTTACGACAACATGTAAGTACATGTGAGTGGGATTATCGGTTTTTAGTGGGTATTTTAGAATATGTAAGGTAAATTATAAGAAGTATATTATAGTGTAAGTATGTATTTATTCTTGATACTGTTGTCCTATAAAATTACGTCCCGCTGTTGACGCTAAATATTCTTTAAACGTTTCTCTTACCGCAAATGCATCATTAGCCGGTCTTCCTGGTTGAACGCTCAATGGATTTAATAAATGTGGTTGCGCATTTTGTGCACTATGATTGATAAGCCCTGTGTAATCTTTTTGTTCGCATAAAAAATTATGCAGTACGCATGTAGATAGAATAATGTAATCAACATTTTCTGGAGCAATTTTCATTCTTCTTTGAAATATTCTAAATCTTTGTGTCAAAATACCAAAGGCATTTTCGACTAGTCGCCGGGCCAAAGACAGTCTATGATTGAAATTCGTTTTATTAGCGTCACCTGTTGCTTGGTGTCCTGGATACGGTCGCATTAGGTATGTTTTCAAAGGAAACGCTTCATCACCAACTATTACATATGGTGCAAACGTAGAGGAACCGGGTAAATTTTTACCAATAGGTACATGAAGCGTCCCATTTTCTAAACGTATTCCAAGATTACATTGTGCAAAAATGCCACCATCACTGTTTCGTCCGTAAGCGCCAACATCAACTGCAATAAATTTGTAGCATGCGTCCACTAACGCCAATAAAACAATTGAGAATGTGTGTTTATAATTAAAATATATAGAACCACTATTGGCTGGGGCTTCAATAACAAAATGTTTTCCATCCAATGCGCCTATACAATTTGGAAAACCTCTAAGCTTTTCAAAATCTTCGGCAATTTTACGCAACATTTCTTCTGTTGGTTCTGGTATAACGTCTTTCTTAAATCTTTTAACGATAGATCGACATGTGCTATGTACAATTTCGGTCACAGTTGAATGCCCCAATCGAAAACTGTACGAAATAGTTTTAAACGAATCCCCAGTAGCCAGGAACCTGAAAAAATAATAATGGTATAATTTCGCGGTATATGTGTACTACAGTGAGCTATTACGTATTAACAGTACCATTTATACAGGTTGTAAAGAAAATTACTTAACTTGTTCATTCTATACTATCTTTTTGCAGATGATGTATGTAAAAAAAGGTGGACAAACATACGGGACCAGTTCAAAAAACATAGAAACAAACGTAAAACCAAGAGTGGACAGGGTGCTGTGGCAATAAAAAAATATAAATATGAAGAGAGCTTGAATTTTTTACTGCCTCATATACAGGATCGAAATACAATAACAAGTATCGAGTCTGAGAACGAAGAGACGCAAAACGAAACGGTTACTTCGCCAGTTACTACGCCCAACGAAACAATTAACACCGATGAACAGCAGCAGCAGGAAGATCGCTCACCAGCTATTAGTGAACCAAATTTTACGCCACCTGCTGATCCGAATCCCCCGTCAACTGCACAATTCACTCGTTCCGGCAACAGCAATCGCAATGCAACCGTTGCAATTGCACACAATCGCCGTCGTATAGTGCCACAATCCCAGTCCTCTGCGTCAAGCGCATTAATGAAATACATTCTAAAAAATAAAGAAAAGTCCAACACACAAGACATTCATCCTATTGATGATTTCTTCAACGGTTTGGCAACCACCATAAAATCTTTTTCCCCTTACTATCAGCATCTTGCAAAAGGAAGAATATTTGCAGTAGTACAAGATTTGTAGTGGGAGCAATTGTCATCAGAGCCTTCTTCTTACACATCTCCAATGAGTGGAACAACGTTAGCGTCGTCTACTAATTCAAGGTCAGTGTATGCACCGGTTCCGATGACTACACCAACGCCAACACCGGAATCAACGCCTACGGAAGCTACGCCTTCGGAACCTTCGCCTTCGGAACTTACGCCTTTGGAATCTAATAATTTGTCTACTTTATTTTCAGAGTTCACGGCAGACTAATGAAATGAATAAATACTATGCGAATTATTTAAATTTTTACTTTTTTTCATTCACAATGCAATTTTGATTATTGAAAAATTGAAAATGAAGTATTTAGAAAAAATCGACCTATCTTACAACCAGCTCTGATAGATGGTTGTGAGACGGGTCAATTTGTAATAGTACATTTTTAAATACTATGTGATTTAGTGCATATCAATTTATTATTTACCTGATGCAGACTGCTAATCGTTCGATGGGAGATATAGGCTTTTGAAATCTTGTAATTTTTTTGGTTAGGTCTGGTTTTACTTTTTCAAGTAAAAAAGTAAAGCATTCTTTAGACATTCTAAAATAACCATAAAACTTGCTCTCATCATCTATTAATTCTTTGTAAAGTAAAGCTAATTCTCCTTCTGCTTCTCGCTTTATCCAGGTTGGATGTACACCCCATCTCCTTTTAGTAGTTTGGCTTCGTTTTTCCAATACTTCATCATCGATGGCAATTGCAATAGCTGCCAATTCAAATTGTGAAAATTGCATATTTATGTAAGCGTGAAGTCTATCGACAGATGAAATCACTAGCTGACAAAAACCACATAACACAGAGTCGTGCATAAGCCACGGTCGTGCAAACAGCCCGGTGTAACATGAATGACTGGCCCGGCCAGCGCACGGTGGACGTGTCCCGGCCGGGCACGGCCCGGTGGCGACACGTTGTAGCGTGAATCATCCTTAATTCGCGCCCGTCGTCGCAACCGCGCTAGGCTCGCACTGTGGACAAGGGCTAAGATTTTTCCGTCACAACCCCTTCTAACGTAATGTAGACGGCTTTGGCGGCTATAAGGAAGCGACATGGAATAATATCCATCTCCTTCGCACTTTTTCGTATCTTGCCAATATCTTTTTTTTAAGAAATATTATATCATTTTAAATGCCGCTTCATTTTAATAGACGTTAGTACATCATTTATTTGTATTTACTTATCAATAATATAATACGTTTATCAATAATAATATATTACCAAAGGAACTTCGTTCCAACCGAGTGTTCACGACTCTCACGCATGTTTTTTAAGATTTTATTTCACAGTTTTTTAGGCGCCATTAATATCTATAACTATACTTAATTACACATTTTTAGCACCTAGAGTCTCTGAGCAATACCACGGACGAACGGACGGACGGACGGACATGGCAAAACTATAAGGGTTCCTTGTTGTGAATCTACGGAACCCTAAAAATCTTTAAATACAAATTGTGCTTTCATAGTCTCTCATATAATGTTCCGCAGGTATAATCTTAATGTGCTATCTGTGTATTATTAGCATGGAAGGCTTAGAGTAAAGTGAAGTTAGTTTGAATTGAGGGCTTCATTACCTGCAAACGACATAGCCGTGTTTTAATCAAATTAATGACGCCGTTCCTGACTTTGGTCCATTTAAATATTCAGCTACAATAATATTTTCAAAACGTTTTGTATAATGTTTTTTTTTTTATTATTATAAAATACAAAAACATTTTGAAATAGAGGCTAATTTTTAACAGTGGACTTGTATAGGCTGTAATGATGATTTATGTGCAATTTTTTTTTGGAGATGGTTTTTTCTCTCTTTAAGAATCGATTTTCATACTGTATAGCCTGTGGTGCACATATTAGATAGGAAGTTAAATCGAGTGGTAACAAAAAGTGAAGTCGTAAGGTTGCTTCTTCGCACATCTTACACTTAACACGTGTTATGCCATCTGCATCATTCTATAGGTCATTTAATCGAACGAATTGGTTGACTTGACTCTCAAGGTGTAACGTAAGCGAATAAGCTCGAGTCGCGCGTACACATACACCATGTTTTTCAGTTTTTTAAAGTTATTTTTTATTATTTATAATTTTTTAGTAAATGTTTAATTTTTTATCCCTTTGAGTGAATAAGGAATTTAACAAGCTCACGGTACGAGTGACAACTAGAACGCTCTCCTAGCAGTACCACTATAAACTTTATCCCCTATTTCTCTTGTCAGTGGAATTTTTCCTTGAAATTTAAATGAGGCCGCCTTTTAGGTATAGCCTATTAAATAAATAAATAAAACATAAAAATTTTATAATTGGTGAAGGCATCGCTTACTAAATACAATGGAATTGATAATAAACTTCGTTTTTAGAAGTCAGCTCAAAATTATTACGAACTCAGCTCAACAGTAGTTACGAATCTTTTTTTCCGACATCACAGAAAACAATTTTGTTTTACTTTTATGTCAATTCATAAATTGTGCGGTTAAAATACGAACACAATCCTATTTCGCGATAATATTACGAGTAAGGGAGAACAAGAAATTACAAATTCCATTTTCAGAAGGCTATATCAACTTCTTCCCTTTTGTTTTCTTTTTATCCCTTTAGCTTTAGACGCAAAAGCATTGCCCGTTGTTTTTGTACGTAATGAAATAATTCCATTTAAGCGATTTATTTCTTGAATAAACTTATGCCGTTTTTAGATAATTGATAGAATCAGGCGTTACTCTGCGGAAATCCATTATAATGGGGTTGTTATAAATTAATTTGCTTAATTCCGCGTAAAGAAAGAAAATTATGTGTCCTGCCCAGTAGACTCTGCGGAGGCTGGCTTAGCGGCCTACTCTACTTCACCTGAGGATGCCTCGTGTAGAGGCGAAACACGTGTCGTATTTTCGAGAGTGGTGTGTCGTGCCTAGTGTGGTGGTGCTGGGGATAGTAGTGCTGGAATTGACGGCGACGGGCATAGTACGGGCGATTGAGGCAGGGTGGGAGGTTCCCTTAAATCTGGGCATGACACATCATTTTCTTTCTTTACGCGGAATTAAGCACATTAATTTATAACAACCATATAATGCCATTTTGTTAAAAAAATTGTAATTACTTAGTATCAAGCTTAGAATGGAATCTATTCCACAAAAGATGTTCCGCGGAAATATGCGGAATAAAATGTAAATTAGGGAACTTTGACAACAAATGTCAAATTTCGTAAAACTGTGATGTTGAGTCTAAGAGACAACGTTCTTGAAAAAAAAAAATTTAAAACAAAATGTTGTTTTTAGAATAAGGTGACTAACGATCGCACAGTCCACCTCAAGGTAAGTGGATGCCGTGGCCCGTAGACATCTTACTTATCCGTCGGCTACTTTGGTCTGGTTTTACTGAGGATATCCTTATTTCTTAATCTATTACGAAAAGAATCTCCAAGCATAGCCAAATAAGGTTTATTGATAGATATTATTTTTATCGTGGTACAGCCATGCTGCAGGTATTTTATAGTTGTAGCACGAATGGGTCGACTCGACCGGGGAAGGAGCACGCTCACACTAAACACCAGCGTAAAATAGCATTTAATGCTGATGTGGTTTGTATTGTAATAGTAGATAACCTAAAACCGTTTTTACTGGAAATGAGGTATTCCATCTTAGTCCTCAGGGGTAAAAACGCATCTGCATTTTGATTCTTAATCGAAGATAAACGTAGATGACTATGAGCCACAGCATCCACTTATCAGCAGGTGAACTGTGTGCTCGTTTGTCACACTTATTCTGTAAAAAAAACCAAATGAGAGAATTGAGTTAAATACTCTTAATGTTCATGATTAAAGTTGCAATGTTTGTCAGAATTAATTGGCAGTTCTCTCCAGATCCAGTGACGAATGTTGTTACGTATACGAATAAATAGCGGGATTACGACGGTGCCGCTACAGTTTAAGAAAGACGAATGTGTTTCAACTTCAGCGGACTTAGAATTTAAAATTCCAACATTGATTTGTGTATTTTATACCCAAGCTAGAGAACATAATATAAACAGGTATATTTGACAAACTTTGTAAAACATACCAAATTCTTGTTTTTATTTAACAGCCTCTAAAACAATTTCGGAAATGAAAATAAAGATAGAAAGTTTTTTAATCGATATAGATTGTACATGATATTTATTGAAATTCATTCTTATGTTTGATTTACCACTGGTTCGGAAAATATCTAATTCCGGTTGAGAAATAACAAACAAACCAGCGAGACTTTTTTAAAAAAAAGAACAGTTTTAAAATCATTCAATAAACATATTTGTTTTGCGTAGTTAATCCTGTAACAACACGATTAACTACGCAAAACAAATTAAAAATATCTTGATAGCGATTACCTCATTCCATAGGGTTGACGTTGAGGGGTTATTTTTATCCGTAGTTTATATTTTCTTATTATGGTACCCCTACCTTTTAAACAGGAACAAGTCAGTGTTTGTCTGGATTAGTTATTCAGATGAACTTCTAGGCAAGAAAGAAGCCCTTCTACCTAATACCATATTTCCACCTCTAAAAATAGATTTCACGTTCATTTACGTACGTTCGTTACACGTTACGTTACGTTATGTTCACGTAAATGATGTAAATTAACCTTACATCATTTATTTGTACAATATTGAATATAATTATTTAAACAAAGCCTCGCCAAGTTTCTTTCTGGTTCTTCTCATGACAGACGCTTTCGCCGCTCCAATGGTAAGAGCATCCGACTACCAAAAATGAGACGGTACTCAATTCGACTGTATGTTTTTTTATGTATATGACCTTATAACCTTTTACTATGTGAACCGATTTCGATGATTCTTTTTTTATTCGATCGTTGGTACTTCTCGTGTGGTCCCATATGGATTTGATCAAGGTCAGATTAATAGTTTTTGAGTTATTCTTAACAACTTATATTGAAGTCGGCTGTAAAAAATTTATAATTTTATATTATTAAACTATTTTTACGTGATAGAAACATGCTGCAGCTATCTTATGTTTGTAGCACAAATGAGTTGGCTCGACCAGGGTAGGATCAAGCTCTCACAGAATACCAGCGCAATAGCAGCTCAGTGCTGCTGTTTCGTATGGTGAGTGTAGAGAACCGTAGACACTTTTTAATGGATATGACGGATAACAGCTTAGTCCTTAGGAATGACAACGCACCTGCATTTTGATTCGCAAATGAGGATGCTATATGATTCAACTGTACAATTTATATAGATGCAGCATGGCTCTTCTACATTTAAAAGTGTATGGGAATGGGAAGTACCTAAAATAAAAATGCTTTTGGAACGAAGTTCTTTATCGGACGGCACGGATTTGGCCGACACAAAGTGTAAGATTTTCCGTCACGACCCATTCTGACATATTGTAGACGGCCTTGGCGGCAGTAACGAAGCGAGATGGAATAATATCCATCTCCCTCGCACTTTTTTTATCTTACCAATATCTTTTTTTAGAAATATTATTTTATTTTAAATGACGCTTCATTTTAATAGACGTTAGTAATTCATTTCTTTGTATTTGTTAATCAATAATATAATACGTTTATCAATAATAATATACTACCAAAGGAACTACGTTCCAACTGAGTGTTCCACTATATAACTATGCCAAATCATAGATTTTTAGCACCTAGGGTCTCTGAGCAATACCACAGACGGATCGACGGACGGACGAACATGGCGAAACGGAACCATAAAAATCCTTAAATACAAATTGTGCTTTCATAATTATGACAGTAAAAGCGTCTTATATCTATTCCATAGGCGTTGTCATCTTAATGTGCTGTATGTGTATTATTAGCATGGAAGGCTTAGAGTAAAGTAAAGAGAAATTACAGTTTGAACTGAGGGCTTAATTACCTGCAAACAAAATTTCCGTGTTATAATCAAGTTAACGACGCCGTTCCTGACTTTGGTCCATTTGAACATTCAGCTACAATAATATTTTCAAAAATAATTTTTTAGATTTACATGAATACTTGACATAGTATAAAACTAATATTGCAGATTTTATCGCGATTAAATTAACTTATTATTTATTCCAGACTGCAGAGTGAACATGTTCAAGATCGTCTCGCCATTATATCAGAGTTAATAAAACACAAACCCTCGCAAAAGAATACCACTACCAAGGATAATTTGCTAGACTATTGAAATTAAAAAGCATCCAAATTTTACTAGAGAATATAGGTAGATGCTACCATCTGCTTGGGATCCTATAATTAATAAAACTTAATCCAAACCCAAGTATACCACTGCAAGGATTCAAGATACTCTAGCGAGTACTTTGTGGAACGTCGTTTGTGAAACACTTGGTCCCCTATTCTCATTTATGTTTTTGGTTGGATATAAAGATATAAACACATTGATATAATATTGTGTTGTGTAAATATATGAAGAGAAAACTTTTTGCTTACCATATTTTAAGTACATAATTATGGCGCGCACGACGAAGTGTAAGATTTGCTCACAAGCTAAAATTTATATGTATATTAGATGTTATCATATACGAATATTTTTTTATGATTATCCATTGCGTTCCCACGAATAGCGAGGGAAAGGTTTGTCCCCCCCAGCAGAGCCCCGCATGCCAGGGTAAGGCTATGTGAAAAAGAAGAGTAAGGTAAGTTAGGGTGGGAAATAGGAAATGTAGGATAATACCGTCCAGGAGGGCAAGGGACAGGACAGTAATAGCTACGGAAACCGGGGTCGCATACCCGTATACCATACCACAACTACCGGACAGGTAAATTGGGATGAGTATCCCTCGAAAAGGCCAGGTCAACAGTACCATAAATCGTAGAGCATGTATGAAGGGAATAATGAAAGTGGACGAAGCGAAACAAGTATGTAAGGATTGCTTGTTCCGTGTTGCTACGCAAGTGGAAAGAAGTGGTCTCTGCTTACCCCTACGGAAAAGAGGCGTGATTATATGTATGTATGTATGTATATAGGAGTATTGCTTAATATACAAACATAAAATTTATATGAATAATTTTATGTATTACGATCGAATTTCGATCACTAGGCGATCTCTAGTACACATTATTCATCATCATTACAACCTTTCACAAATCCACTGCTTAACATAGGCCTTCCCCAAGGAATGCCACGCGGATATCCTCGTTTTTAAGTCTATCATAGTAGTAGTAGTAGTAGTAGTACATAGTAGAATCCCCGAGCATAGCCCTCTTTAAGCTCGTTGAGTGACCATGAGCTTCCTCATACGGTCAGCAGTGACGGACCACCAATCGGTTATCGCTGCATGTTTTCACCCTCGCGATCACTAAGACATCACTGAACAGTTGTTTCCTGGTCGTCATAAATGAACAAAAAATGAGATTGACTTCAATCTCATTTTTTGTCGATCCGTCGGGGCTCGACTAGGTCCACTTCCTGTGGGAACGCTTCTGAAAGAAAGAGTTCATTATAAAAAGTATTTTTTCTCCATGAAGTCAGCCAACTGTTGGCCCCTTGAGTTCCGTTACCCTATTCCAAATTTCCCCACCTTCAGCTAACCGTTCTCTCTTGTGCCTAGTTGTGTGTTGAAGACTCCCATTAACACCGTATAGTAGGTTTTGGAGGAATGCATGGCTCTAGATATATCCTCATACATTTCCTCCACCTCCTCATCGGGATGTGCAGAGTTTGTTGCGTAAACCTGTTTAATCTTCAGCGAATACTGTTTGGTGATTCTGAGTATAAGGTACACAACCCTCGTCGACACACTCCCAATCTTTACAAAGTTGTTAACGAGAGACTTTTGGACGATAAATCCGATACCTCCTTGGGATAGATGGTTGCCTGCCCGGTGATAGAAAAAGGTGCCGGATTCTAGAATTACCATGTCCTTCCCTTCTCTTCGGGCCTCAGATATATCCTATAATATTCCAGCGCAACTTGTCTATCTCTTATTCCAGCTCCAGGATCTTCTTGTCACTCATCAGGGTGTGTGCGTTATATGTTGCCAGGTCAATTGCCAATTTGCCAATTTTTTTATAGGATACTGTGACAAACGAGCATACAGTCCACCTGATGGTAAGTTTTTAATGTGGCCCATAGACATCTACATCTATCCTCGTTTGCGAATCAAAATGCAGATGCGTTGTCACCCGTGAGGACTAAGATGGAAGAGAACCGGAGACCCTTTTTACTGGAAAAGATTCCGGTAAAAAGGGTCTCCGTTTCTCTACACTCACCATACGAAACACAGCAGTGTTAAGCTGCTATTTGACGCTGGAATTCTGTGACAGCATGGTCCTTCCCCGGTCGAACCGACCCATTCGTGCTACAACTATACTACTAATATAGCTGCAGCATGGCTCTACCACAAAAATTAATAACAAAACAAACAAAACTATTACGCGACGACTATTAATCTTTTCACATAAATATTACCCCAGTAGTATAGTTGTTATCTTGTCGTGTGTAAAAACTCCTAAGGGCGGTCCCAGAAAATATAAAGTACAGGGCCATTACCGTCTATTGTTTTTAAATTATGTCTAAACAGACATAATACACATATTATACACTATTTTTTATTTAATGCCTCTTTGCTCTAGTGGTCGTAAACGTGACTACTGATCATAGGTCCGGGTCGGGCCAAAGACATCATTTATTGAGTTTTTTTTGTCTAATAATTCTCAGTAGCAGCCCGGAGTCAGCAAGATGGCGGTACTTCACAGTGCGTTGGACAGCGCGTAAAGCCGTAGGTCCTGCGCCCGATCTCTCTCTGGTTGTGTCAGCTTGCTGTTCCATCGGATTATGATAGTGAAAGAATAGAGAGTGCACGTTTTCTATTTTTCTCTGTCAAATTAGACTTTAAAGGTAAACGCCTGTTCAAACGAAGGAGGTTATCTTCTCCAAGTTCTAAAGCTAATTTGCTCATTGCCCATTTTTAAGCAGTTTATTGCCGAGTGGAAACACTCGTCTTGAACGAACTTCCAGATTAATAATTCTGCCTTTTTTTTTTCTAGGAGAGGGGGCAAACGAGCATGCGGCTCACCTGATGGTAAGTGACTACCGCCGCCCATGAACAACCGCAACACCAGGGGAATTGCAGATGCGTTGCCGGCCTTTTAAAAAGGAGTACGCTCTTTTCTTGAAGGTCCCTAAGTCGTATCGGTCCGGAAAAATCGCTGGTGGTAAACTATTCCACAAGGAAGTTGTGCGAGGAAGAAAACATCTTCTAAATCGCACAGTGGTGGACCGCCAATCATCCAGATGGTGTGGATGGTATCGGGAGTTCTGCCGCGATGTGCGTTCGTGAAATTTGGCGGCTGAGATTAATCCGAACAATTCCTCAGAGCACTCCCCATGGTAAATGCGAAAGAAAATGCTAAGAGATGCAACATCTATTCGCAGTGCCAATGAGTCGAGCCGATCGGAAAGGACTCGGTCGTCGACGATTCAAGCCGCTCTGCGCTGGATGTGGTCAAGTGGAAGAAGCTGGCACTGGGGAGCCCCAGCCCAGAGATGGGAACAGTATTCCATGTGAGGCCGAACCTGCGCCTTGTAAAGTTGCAGGCGTTGAGCCGGCATGAAATACTGTCCCGCTCTGCTGAGCACGCCAAGCTTTTTAGAGGCCAATTTGGCCTTTTCTTCCAAGTGACCACGAAACTGCACGCTACTCGATATGTCGACGCCAAGGATTCCGATACTGGCTGAGGCAACTAGGGGAGTACCTTGAAACTGAGGAGATACGACAAAGGGGTTCCTTTTAGCGGTAAATGCGCAAACTTGTGTCTTCTGAGGATTAAACTGGACTAGATTTAGTCGCCCCCAATCCGAGACTTTGTCCAGCAAAGACTCGACTTCAGACACAAGTTTGTTCCGGTACTCGGTGACGTTTTCCCGAGAAATATTGGCACGGCCGGTGTATAGAGCATCACCAGTGCTGTCATCCGCATAGCAATGAATGCTACCGGCTTGCAACGTATCATTGATATGCAGAAGAAACAGCGTTGGTGATAGCACGCAGCCTTGTGGAACACCAGCGTTAATAGGCTTGTAGTCGGAGCATGCACCGTCTACAACGACCTTGATGCTCCGATCTGCAAGAAAGCTGGTGATCCAATTGCATAATTTCTCGGGAAGCCCATAGGAAGGGAGTTTCAAAAGAAGCGCTTTGTGCCAAACCCGATCGAAGGCCTTCGCAATGTCCAAACTAACGGCCAATGCCTCCCCCTTGGACTCTACTGCCAACGCCCATCTATGAGTTAAGTAGACCAGAAGATCACCAGCTGATCGACCTCGACGAAAACCGTACTGGCGGTCACTAATCAGCTGGTGATCCTCAAGGTACCGCATGAGGTGGCAGTTTACAACGGATTCCATTATTTTGGAGAACAAGGGGGTGATGGCGATAGGCCTGTAGTTGGACGGGTCTGAGCGGTCGCCTTTTTTAGGGATCGGGTGGACAAAAGCTGTCTTCCATGATTTCGGGACTACGCCTAGGGAGTAGGAGTACCGGAAAAGACGCGTTAGAACCGGTGCTAACTCCGGAGCACACATCCTCAGCACAATTGGGGGGATTCCGTCAGGCCCACTCGACTTGTGGATGTCAAGGGAGAGGTGTGCTCTACGAACCGAGCGCTGTGAGAACCGCACATTCGGCATGGAGCACTCACACCGCGTGATGGTCGGCGGTGTGTTCCCCCCGTCATCAACAGTCGAGTTGGACGCAAAAAGGGAGCCTAAAAGGTCGGCCTGCTCTTTCGCGTCGTGGGCCAGTGAGTCGTCCTCCCTGTGCAGAGATGGTAGTGATGGCTTACAGAAATTCCCTTGGACAGCCTTGGCGAGAGACCAGAATGCACGGGTTCCCGAAGGAAGGCGTACTAGTTTCTCGCCAATTCAGCCTATGTGCTCTGAGTTTGCCTTGGCAATAACTCTTTTGAAGGACCTGGAGGCGAAGTTTTTTTTTTATTTTTTTTTATAGGAGAGGGGGCAAACGAGCATGCGGCTCACCTGATGGTAAGTGACTACCGCCGCCCATGAAGAACTGCAACACCAGGGGAATCGCAGACGCGTTGCCGGCCTTTTAAAAAGGAGTACGCTCTTTTCTTGAAGGTCCCTAAGTCGTATCGGTCCGGAAAAAATCGCTGATGGTAATCGATTCCACAATGAGGTCGTGCGAGGAAGAAAACATCGTCTAAATCGCACAGTGGTGGACCGCCAATCATCCAGATGGTGTGGATGGTATCGGGAGTTCTGCCGCGATGTGCGTTCGTGAAATTTGGCGGCTGGGATTAATCCGAACAATTCCTCAGAGCACTCCCCATGGTAGATGCGAAAGAAAATGCAAAGGGATGCAACATCTCTTCGCAGTGCCAATGAATCGAGCCGATCGGAAAGGGCTCGGTCGTCGACAATTCGAGCCGCTCTGCGTTGGATGCGGTCAAGTGGAAGGAGCTGGCACTGGGGAGCCCCTGCCCAGAGATGGGAACAGTATTCCATGTGAGGCCGAACTTGCGCCTTGTTAAGTAGCAGGCGGTGTGCCGGCATGAAATACTGTCCCGCTCTGCTGAGCACGCCAAGCTTTTTAGAGGCCAATTTGGCCTTCCCTTCCAAGTGACCACGAAACTGCACGTCACTCGATATGTCGACTCCGAGGATACCGATACTGGCTGAGGCAAGAAGGGGAGTGCCTTGAAACTGAGGAGATACGACAAAGGGATTCTTTTTAGTGGTAAACGCGCAAACTTGTGTCTTCTGAGGATTAAATTGGACTAGATTTAGTCGCCCCCAATCCGAGACTTTGTTCAGCAAAGACTCGACTTCAGACACAAGTTTGTTCCGGTACTCAGCGACGTTTTCCCGAGAAATATTGGCACGGCCGGTGTATAGAGCATCACCAGTGCTGTCATCCGCATAGCAATGAATGTTACCAGTTAGCAACATATCATTGATATGCAGAAGAAACAGCGTTGGTGATAGCACGCAGCCTTGTGGAACACCAGCGTTAATAGGCTTGTAGTCAGAGCATGCACCGTCTACAACGACCTTGATGCTCCGATCTGAAAGGAAGCTGGTGATCCAATTGCAAAATTTCTCGGGAAGCCCATAGGAAGGGAGCTTTGAAAGAAGCGCTTTGTGCCAAACCCGATCGAAGGCCTTCGCAATGTCCAGACTAACGGCCAACGCCTCCCCCTTGGACTCTACTGCCTCCGCCCATCTATGGGTCAGGTAGACCAGAAGATCACCAGCTGATCGACCCCGACGAAAACCGTATTGGCGGTCACTAATCAGGTGGTGATCCTCAAGGTACCGGATGAGCTGGCAGTTAATAATGGATTCCATTATTTTGGAGAACAAGGAGGTGATCGCGATAGGCCTATAGTTAGATGGGTCTGAGCGGTCGCCTTTTTTAGGGATCGGGTGGACAAAAGCTGTCTTCCATGAATTCGGGACTACGCCTTGGGAGTAGGAGTACCGGAAAAGACGCGTTAGGACCGGTGCCAACTCCGGAGCACACGTCCTCAGCACAATTGGGGGATTCCGTCAGGCCCACTCGACTTCTGGATGTCCAGGGAGAGCAGTGCTTTGCGAACCGAGCGCTGTGAGAACAGCACATCCGGCATGGAGCACTCACACCGCGCGATGGTCGGCGGTGTTTTCCCCCCGTCATCAAGAGTCGAGTTGGACGCAAAAAGGGAGCCTAAAAGGTCGGCTTTGTCTTTTGCGTCATGGGCCAGTGAGTCATCCTTCCTGTGCAGAGATGGTAGTGATGGCTTACAGAAATTCCCTTGGACAGCCTTGGCGAGAGACCAGAATGCACGGGTTCCCGAAGGAAGGCGAACTAGTCTCTCGCCAATTCTGCCTATGTGCTCTGACTTTGCCTTGGCAATAACTCTTTTGAAGGACCTGGAGGCGAAGTTATACTTCTTTTTAAGTGTGCTGGTATTTACATCCCGAGTCGCCGAAGCCGCAGCCCAGGCCTTATAACACTCCTGCTTACTGCGTAATGCAGTCTTACAGGAGCGACCAAACCAAGGCTGAGATCTGCCTCCGATGGGTACCACAGATGATGTAATAAATAGTTCCATTCCCTGTAGCACCACATCAGTGACAGAGTCAGCAACAGCGCTGGGATCATCCGGCGAGAATCAAACCCGCCCCCATGGGTAGGATGCAAAGAAGGACCGCATTCCGTCCCAATCCGCCGACCTGTTATGCCAAACACGGCGGCAACCTGCAGAACGCAACCGCGAAGGGAGCGTGAGTGGCACCACACTCCGGATCAGACAATGGTCCGAAGAGCCGAGAGGGGCATCGACGGAAAGCTGATATCCGTCCGGATGAGAAGTCAGCAGAAGGTCCAACAGGGAAGGTGTATGATCCTCCACATCTGGAATCCGCGTAGGCGAAGTAACCAGTTGTGTCAGACCATATGCCAAGGCAAAGTCATAAACAGATCTCCCCGCATGATCGGTTAGACGTGAACCGAGCCATTCGGCATGGTGGGCGTTAAAATCGCCAAGGATCACGATCTCTGCGGATAGGACCTGTTGTAGCAAGAAATCTGTAGCCATTTGGACGTGGTCGATGAGTCGGTCTGTTTCGGCATTACCGCTATGGGACCTATAGAGGCACCCGTAGACGTGCGGATGGTCGTCGCTGTCTACGCGTAGCCAAAGGATGGACAGGTCCGAACCTTCAAGACTGCCGAGGCGTCGAGAACAGATGTCCTCTCTGACATACACGCAAACTCCAGCCTGAGGCACAAAGGAATGCTCCAATTTGTACCCCGGGTAGGAGAGATACGAAATATCAGCCGGAGAGGAAACCTGCGTCTCGGTCAGAAAGAGCAAGGCCGGCTTCGCCGTCTCGAGATGGTAGTGGACGGCGTTTAGGTTAGAGTGAAGTCCCCTGATGTTGCAGAAATTCACGGATAGCGTGGCAGGGGTCGCCTTGGTGTTCTTGCTTAGTTTGCCCCTAGCAGTAATGCTTTTGAGCGGAATTTTGCCCCCCCCCAGAATACGCGGGGCAGCCTGAGCACCCACGCTCAGGATCGGAATAACATGGTCGTGGATGATCAGCGAGGGATTCTCCAGGGGTGCTGTTACCCTCCTGGGGTAGTTCTTCGTGTAATTCCGCTACCATGTTGATGGGGATGGGGGGGAATTGGGCCTCCGGCCACCTGCATTCACCAGACGAAACGCAGAAGCAAAGCTTCTACTTCACGCCGGTATTCTGTGAGGTCGTGGTACCAACCCGGCTCGAGCCGGCCCATACATGCAACAGCAAAAACTGCTGCGTGGCTCTACCACCGTTATACTTCTTTTTGAGCGTGCTGGTGTTTACATCCCGAGTCACCGAAGCCGCAGCCCAGGCTTGATAACACTCCTGCTTACTGCGTAATGCAGTCTCACAGGAGCGACCAAACCAAGGCTGAGATCTGCCTCCGATGGGTACCACAGATGATGGAATAAATAGTTCCATTCCCTGTAGCACCACATCAGTGACAGAGTCAGCAACAGCGCTGGGATCGTCCGGCGAGAAGCAAACCCGCCCCCATGTGTAGGAAGCAAAGAAAGACCGCATTCCGTCCCAATCCGCCGACCTGTAATGCCAAACACGGCGGCAACCTGCAGAACGCAACCGCGAGGGGAGCGTGAGTGGCACCACACTCCGGATCAGACAATGGTCCGAAGAGCCAAGAGGGGCATCGACGGAAACCTGATATCCGTCCGGATGAGAGGTCAGCAGAAGGTCCAACAGGGTAGGTGTATGATCCTCAACATCTGGAATCCGCGTAGGCGATGTAACCAGTTGTGTCAGACCATATGCCAAGGCAAAGTCATAAACAGACCTCCTCGCATGATCGGTTAAACGTGAACCGAGCCATTCGGCGTGGTGGGCGTTAAAATCGCCAAGAATCACGATCTCTGCGGATGGGACCTGTTGTAGCAAGGAATCTGTAGCCATTTGGACGTGGTCGATGAGTCGGTCTGTTTCGGCATTACCGCTATGGGACCTATAGAGGCACACGTAGACGCGCGGATGGTCGTCGCTGTCTACGCGTAGCCAAAGGATGGACAGGTCCGAACCTTCAAGACTGCCGAGGCGTCGAGAACAGATGTCCTCTCTGACATACACGCAAACTCCAGCCCGAGGCACAAAGGAGTGCTCCAATTTGTACCCCGGGCAGGAGAGATACGAAGTATCAGCCGGAGAGGATACCTGCGTCTCGGTCAGAAAGAGCAAGGCCGGCTTCGCCGTCTCAAGATGGTAGTGGACGGCGTTTAGGTTCGAGTGAAGTCCCCTGATGTTGCAGAAATTCACGGATAGCGCGGCAGGGGTCGCATTGGTCTTGTTGCTCAGTTTGCCCCGAGCAGTTATTGTGTTGAGCGGAATTTTGCCCCCCCCCAGAATACGCGGGGCAGCCTGAGCACCCACACTCAGGAGTGGAATAGCATCGTCGTGGATGCTCAGCGAGGGATTCTCCAGGGGTACTGGTACCCTCCTGGGGTAGTTTATGACGTAATTCCGCTACCATGTTGATGGGGGGGGGGGGGGGGAATTGGGCCTCCGGTCACCTGCACTCACCAGACGAAACGCGGAAGCAGAGTTTCCACTTCACGCCGGTATTCTGTGAGGTCGTGGTACTAACCCGGCTCGAGCCGGCCCATACGTGCAACAGCTAAAGCTGCTGCAAGGCTCTCACCACCTCTACCACCGTTAATAGCCTTTTTCTAAGTGTTAAATTTGTGCTTAAAATAGTGTAAAACATACACACTTTAATTCGTCTTTAATTTTCTTTAATATATATTTTCTTATATAAATCTATTTATATAAGACAATTTAAGTGTTTAAATGCCTTTAAGTTGTTAATTAAACTATTGTTTTAGTCATGATATTCATGTTTATTAATAAAGATTGTTGTTTTGACCATGTGTGTTATATACTCGTATTTAAGATTTATACTTTGAAAACGTTCTGTAAAATAGATGTATTTTGTTGGATATCTTAATTTTTATGTGATAACAATGTAATGTATAACACAATGAAAAGACTTTGTATGTGTTTCTTATAAATAAAATTGTGTTACCATATGTCTTATATAAGTAAATAGATGGGGTAAAATACAATGGTGCAATGATGATAATCAATATTAAAATATGTTGTTATCTTTCACGTGTAGCTTTCGACTAGGATATTAAACTGGTAATTTGGAAATTTGTTCGGGACCAGCTACCAGTTTTACAGTTTAAAGCAAGAAAACAAAAAAAAAAAAAAAAAAAAAAGAAAACAAGTAATAGAGATAGGTGATATCTTATAGGGAAATTACAAAGATAAAATCGCTGATTAATTTCTTTTGCATCCATCGACTTCCTGCATATCTTACCAGGTCGTCATTTCATCCAGTGAGGGGACGCTCTACGTCTACCGGTATGAGGCTGTCACTTGAGAAAATTTCTTTCCTGTCGGTTGCTGATTCTTTGCGCTACATATATGGCCAATCCATACAGAAAAGTCGAACGATGTATTATATAAAACATATTTGTGATATCGAAATTACGCAATGGTTTCAATCGATCAAAAAGAGGATAATTATTAGGAAACCATAGCTTTCTTATTGTTTCAGTCACTGATATTTTGGAAAGTTATAACTGCCACTGAATATAATACTTCCCGTATCGGTGAACTGATTTATAGATAAAAGGTCACGACTCAGAACACGTATCGATAAATCACCGTTTCTGGATTAGTTATTGCGTTTCTTTTGTTATTTTCTAAGGGCTTTAGCTTTTTTATGTGGTGGTATAAGAATATTCACTACCCCATACTGTCTTGTGGGTATCGTAAGAGGCGACAGAAAGAAACAAACCAGGAGATGGGTAGCAGCGTCTTCCTTAATAATAATAGAGCCCTACCGTTACATCCTATTAATGTCCACTGCTGAACATAGGCCTACACATAGATTGCGTTATAGTGGGGACATTTGACATAGTTGCGGGTTGGCAACCGCAGGTTTGTATTGTTTTATTAAAGCCTTAAGGTCTGTAAGTAAAGAAAGCCACTATACTTTCTTTAATCTTCAGATCAGAACACAGTACAGTGAAAGAAATACTATATTGCAGCAAGAATAGGTAAGAGTGTGGTGCTTACCCAGACGAAATCTAGGCAGAAAATTAGACTTACTTCATAGAAATAAAAATAATGAACACTCGAAGATATAGCTTCAATTATTGCAGATTGCATTTTGAAAAATATTTGATAACACCGCCGACGAAAGAGGATCCCCCTTCCCCACGACAATGCTCTACGGCACTCTGATAGTTTATTTATTTATTTTAATGGATCTCCAACAGTTGTACATATTAACATACATCTAACACATGCCTTTAATCTATGAATTGCTATGTACTACCAATTATAGGATACCGCATAGTTCTGTAATAATAACGGTATCTATAATTTGCCTATATGAGATTTACTTGTTTTAAAATGGTAACAATTTCAATGGTAGTTGTGTGTGTTTGTAACAAAAATAAAAGTTATTTATCACAAAATGTTAGTGACTAATTTAGTTTATAAAATGTCTTCACATTTTTTCACAGAAAGTAACATGAGAGTTAACAAAAATCATATTGGATTACTGTTACGTTTTTTATTAATTCCCAAAAAAATAAGACTAATCTTCAAGAAATTCGTTTTATGAATCCCGAAGAAGCAGTGATTGCGTTTAAAAAGGCCGTGCAGAAGACCTCTAAAGAAAAGTGGATTCATTTTTTTAAGACAGGATCATATCTGCACCCGTAGTGCTGTTTTGCGGCAGTATGTTTTAAATAGTTTGGATAATCCAAAAGTGCATGCCTCATGAGCGTTTCATTTAATTTTGATGAAAATAAATTAATTGTATTCCTAACTTTTAAAATATATTATTCCAGCGCAACTTTTAAAATATATTATTTACGTGTTTTAAATTTAGCGCTTTATTATTTTAACAGGTAGTGTTACCTATAGGGAAAAAATCAATAATGTTTACCAAAATAAATCGATTACAGAAAATTTAAAATCGATATACGCTGTATGGTACATTTATCCTTCGTTTATCAAGGGCTTAAAAATATAATGTGAAATATAATATAATATGAAAGCAAATAAAATTTTTAATATCAATAAAAGTTATAAAAGTTGAAAATCAATTTAATAACAAACAACACTTCCTAGATTATTAATATGAAATAGGTAACCAGTTAATGTAATTCTGAAGCTAATAAAAAAACCCGGTCTCCATACGTCAATTTTTTTGGGAGTTATCGTGAGCACGCGCAAAATTACTGCCCAGACGTCCATGTAAAATTCTTTTCAAACTATTTTTTTAAAGTAGAAATATAAAATATTTTTTTAGAAAATATAAGATGGATTAATTAGTTTTTTCTTGATATACGGCTACCCATATTATCGTAAGAGCAATATGGTTATGATAGAGGCATTTTATGAACACAAAATTGCCTGACCTTGACGTGTCGAGAGTAAAGCACTATCTAATAAAGCTTCGCGTTATAAGGCGTGCAATAAATATTATAAAATTTTAATAAACGAAATTGAATTATGTGGAATTAAACAAATTATGGAATATTATGTTAACGAAAACAAACATACTCTTTCTTGTGCGAAGTGTGATATAACCAATTCTACATTCCAAAGGCAAAATTCACATCATTTACATGTAAAAGCGTTCGCGCTATTCAACCGAGAACAGAGTTACGACAGATACAGTGAATTGGTCAGTCAGTATTGTCACGTATTGTTGTACCGTTATAGTGGTTCGACAGACAGTGACTCGGTTTTCATAAGATTAAATAATTTTCTTATACACGTAGACAGTATTTTACATGGTAGAACCACGGTGCAGCTAATATTATGGTTTTAGCACGGATGGGTGAGTTAGACCGGGGCAAGACCACGCTCTCACAGAATACCAGCGTAAAGTGCTACTATGTTCCGTATAGTTTATAACACCGGAGACCCTTTTTACTGAAAACGAGGCATTTCATCTTAGTCCTCAGGGGTGACAAAGCATTTGCTTTTTATTGTAAATGAAATAATGGAGATGTTTAGGGGCCACAGCATCCACTTACCTTCAGGTGGAATGTTAGCTCGTGTTTTACTCTAATTCCATTTAAAAAAAAACATAGTGGGACCAGGATAACAGACATAAGGGTTAAAGGTCACTCCGCGATGTATGGAGAGGGCTACGCTCGGAGTTTCTCTGTATAATTGGAGCCGTAAAGAAAATCTTCAATAAAACCAGGGTCATCGACATACTAGGCAAGGGACCGGTCATATTGCACGAAGAACCGACTACGAATTAAGAAAAAAGTTTCTGACATTGATTAACGACCTTGTAAAACATGCAGGAAGTGGATGGATGCGATGAATGTTTTGAGATTCCACAAAATGGCTATTGTCCTAATTGTGTACCCTTTGAACCCTCCCGTGCGAAGTTGTCGGCAAGTTCATTGCCTACAATACCGGTGTGACCCGGACCTCATCTTTTAATCCCCCTATTGTTACATCCCAGGGTGTTTAAAAGGTTGACGCAGTCTCCAACTAGCTTCGAGTTCACTAAGTTTGATCTCAGCGCTTCTTGACTATTAGAGTTTATATAGATTATATGGTTGACGTAGTGTTTTTTCCAATTGATTTCCGGACACTGAAGTTGGCAAAAATTCCTGCCTGGAAGATAGAGGTAAATCCACCCAAATTAATACTAAGTTTGACTTTGGAGCTTTCCCCATAAATTCTAAAGTTAAAGACGAGGCCCTTTTTGATCCACCGGTATACCATATGAGGCTACTGACCTCACAGATAACCTGTCCATTCAGCCAGTCCTCTCTGGAGGGTAGTTTCAATATTTATTTTTATTAAAAGTGTATAGTGGATGCATCATATCGCAGGACCATGTTTTATCGCATTCCTTTGGGGGAGGGAGCCGTGGTCAACAGTGGACTTAATTGGAGTGTAGCACAATAATGTTTAGACTGAAGTCAGTCAGATAGGCAGTCAGTCTCAGGTCGGGATTATAGATGCAAACACAGGTGCACTCTCTATTCCCTCACTCTTATCGTCCAATGGAACGGTAATCCGAATAGACAGGAGCAAAATCTGATATAGCACCAAAAACTTTACGTTTATCCACTGAAGTTAAGTATTTTGGCGTAATGATCGACTAAAACTAAAGTGGAACTCTTACCTTAGCAATGTATGTAATAGGGTTAAAATTGCTTTAGCTACGTGCAGTCGTATGGCTGGGAACAACTGGAGCTTGCGTTCCATTATAATTTCATGTCTGTACAGCAGCATAGTGAGGCCAGTTATTCTTTACGCTTCCATTCCCTGGTGTAATAAGGCCAACTAAATGACGACTGCGGACAGATTAAATAGTATACAGATGACTGTCTGCTTAATGGTAACTGGAGCGATGCGACCATCGCCTGGAGCGGCTTTTAATGCACTTCTCTGCCTTACGCCCCTTGATCTTTATTTAGACAAGGAAACAATGGCTAGTTTGTATAGGATTAATGCCCAGGGCGGTCTAAGCTTACTTTCCTATGGATTGAGATCCATGCTGGACTCATTAAACAAAACACCGGTCTTCTGCATGATCTCAGATATCATACGTCCACTGTATACTTTTAATAAAAAGTATAAAGTGAAACTACCCTTCCAGAGAAGAGTGGCCGAATGTACAGATTATCTGTGATGTACAGGTTATCTGTGTCAGTAGCCTTATATGGTATACCGATAGATCAAAAATGGTCCGCGTTTTAAACTTTAGAATTAATGGGGAAAGCTCCAAAGTCCAACTTGGTATTGATTTGGATGGATTTACCTCTATCTTCCAGGCAGAAATTTTTGCCATACTTCAGTGTCCGGAAATCGACCCGAAAAAACACCACGTCAACCATATAATCTATATAAACTCTAATAGTCAAGCTGCGCTGAGATCAAAATTAGTGAACTCGAAGCTACTTGGAGACTGCGTCAACCATCTAAACACCCTGCGATGTAACAATAGGGGGATTAAAAGATGGGGTCCGGGTCACGCGAATATTGTAGGCAATGAACTTGCCGACAACTTCACACGGGAGGGTTCAAAGAGTACACAATTTGGACCATAGCCATTTTGTGGAATATCAAAAAGCCTAGCGTAATCAGGCTAGGCTTTTTGATATTATTCTTAAGTGATTTACTGTGATAAAGAGTTTCAAGGGTCAATCGAATCTTGAAACTCTTTATCACAATAGATCACTTAAGATCTGGTCTGGTTCACCAGGCTTGAAGTATTCTAAAACCTTAATCTTGGTTTTTGATCTTAAATTCGTTTCAGAAGCCCTGGGATCAGGTTAAAATAAACTGTGCATTCTGGCAAGAGCCCTGACTGGACACTGTTGTCTTAAAAAGCACATGTCCAATAAGAAACTCATGGATGTGCCGATTTTGTTCCTAAATTGAAGAACAGATCCTAACTGATTGCGTACTCTTAATGCGCAAACGCAACACTTATCTGGGAAACTATGTACTTCGCCCAGAAGAAGTGAAATTGCTCACAGCTAAGCAACTCCTTCTATTCATTGAAAATATAGGGCTTAGCAATGAGCTATAGCCATAGCAGCGATCACAATAGGCTTTAGTTCTGCTGGTTTCTATAAGGTGAGTGGAGAAAAACGGAGATTCTTTATACCGGTACAGAGGCAATTTATTTTAGTCGTCAGGTGTGGCAAGGCATCTGAATATAGGCCTTTCAAATAGATTGCCTCTCTAAAAAGAATTGGCCAAATCGCCTCCTGGCAGGCGATTTGCCCAATGCTTTTTATTGCTAGTTCATATTAGAAAGTACTGCCCGTCTTCTGGTTTGCTTCCCATTGCCCCCTCTTCAATTATTGGGAGCCTGTTTTCATTAGTGGAACATTAATAGGCTGTATTTTTATGTAAAAGAAGACATTAAAAGTATATCGAAAAGCATTGTATTGTGCCAATATCTACAATTACAGTAACTAAAAAGACAAGTACTAAATGTTTGTTTTTGGCTCAAAACATAAGCCAGCGCATAATGTTGTAAGCGCATATTAATAATTAAAATTTAAAATCATAACATCATGGAAGTATTCCCTAACTTTCTTGTTGGAAAATAGTTTTATGAAAAAATTAAAGTAAAATTTATTTTATTCCTTAGAACAGCAAAACTTGTCTCCAGCTACAAGTTTTGCGTCTCTAAATTTGTAATGAAAATACATGGATTATAAAAGTTTATAAAACGATGTATTAATAAAACTTATTTTTTTATTTAAAAAATGTTTACCCCAGTCATTTAATTACAGCCTTTCAAAAGTTTACTGCTGAACATAAACCTTCCCCTTACATTGCCTAATGGGGGGTGCATAGGCCATCGTCATAGATTGCCTCATAAAGGGGATATTTGCCATACTTGCCATGCTTGCCAAGCGGGTTGGCAACCAGAGTTTATTTTATATTTTTAGTCGTTGTTAGGATGACACTGCTGCCCATCTCCTTGGTTTGTTTCCCTCTGTCGCCTCTTATAACAGCCACGAGATATATATGGTAGTGGATATTCTTACATCGCCACTACACCGTAATTTACTGTTAGTCTTTAAATCAAAAAAGTTTGTTTCGCGAGCCATACGAATCGAGTGGGCAGAACACTTTTAGTGCTATGAATGCATCCCCCTGGCTGTTTGCTTTAATATAAATAAAGTAAAATTCCAAGTGTCTGTGTACAAGGCTTTAAAACAAGTTTATTTTTAAGCATTCTGTATATTAATCACACGCGGGATTCTCGTATCACGCATCATTTCCCGCGCTAGAGATAAGAACGTAGGCGGCACTCGACTCTCGTAAATCCTGACTGTTTTACCTACGGCCTCGCGCTTAACACGTGCCTCGGATCAATAATTAATTTATGATTCCCTTTAAAGGTAACGTTCCTTTTAAAACAATTGAATTATTTCTTGTTCAAATAACTGACATACCCCCATACGTTTTACCTGATATTATTTATTAATTATTTAGGTGTTCGAGCCTAGAGGCTTGATCCACCTTGAGACTACGCATGTACATTCTGACGTTATTACAGCGTGAAATTAGCTCTTTTTGATAGTAGCGCCCTCTGTCGCAAGTGTGAAGTGTATCAACTTCACTCTAATGGAGGGGACTCATTCAGCGCGGGCGGTGTATTGGTCAGTACGCTTTTGCATTCTGACAAGTCAACACGTATACAAAAGCTGATATTTTTCTCTAGGTAAGTAATATTTTCAACAATCAGTTGACTACAACTATATATAGTCAACTATAATAATACAACATTTTGTCGTAAAAAAAGTCGTAGTGCGCCCTTGAGCCACGAGATGCAGTGCGCCCTTGTGCCACGTGCGTGGGTTGACGACTAACCTCAAATCAAATACCGTGCGTCGTAGTACCACGGTACGACGTCGTATCACTGATACGTTAGACAAACGAAACATCAATTCGATTAATGTCATACGACCGTAATACGACACCCGATACGTCGTATCATCTTCGATACGACAAACCCGAAACGTAGTTGATTCGACACTAGTCTCATACGACAACCGGCTGGTACGACATAAGCCGCATAAAATTGATACGACAATGATACGACCTATACAAGTCAATGAGCTATTCTGACTTAATTCATCTCATTGCAGAAATATGGACGCAACCGCTTCCTGCTCGAAGACAATGACGATGGGCGAATTGTCAAGCCTTGTACCAGAAGGAGACGAACGGCGTTTTAAAACAGTCTTAGAGCTCGTACGAAAATACTACCCTCCAGGTTGGGAAAAATGGGAAATCCAAAATTACTCATTCGAAAACCTTTTTGGAGGCAGCATGTCACCAGAAATCGAAAAGAAAATCCGATTTGCGCTACCTACAGTGGAACTTATTCAAGCGATCTACCCTAATTCGCCAAATGCTTCGGAAAGATCATTCAGAGACTTGAAGCGCCGCCTTTTAAACTGGTCTTTTGGCCGCGCGTTACTATATTCGCCACATAATATTATGGAAAAAATCCATTATAAGTCTCACAACGCTTTCATGGACACAGTCGTAAAATTGAAACCTCTTATACTCTCGAGGCAAAGTGCTTTCGAGCGCCTCCAGGGCATCAAAAGAACAAGCACATCCACAGAACGTTCGATCTCACCACAAGCACGTGCAAAACGAGTACGATCGCCTTCACCAACTCAAACAGGTTCTCCAAAGAGGCATTGTCCTACTCCACTCGCTTTATCAGCAAAAAGCGAAGACCTACTCTCACTTCTTTTAGAACAACAAGTACGACAGAATAAGATGTTTGAGCATATCGTACAACTAAGTCAAAATCAAGAAGAAAAGATGTCTAAAATTGAAATGAAGCTAGAACATAGATCACCTGACAGTGCCCCAGAGGATCTTAACGTATCATTTGCCGACAGCACTCAGCCAGAAAACTTTCAGGATGAAGGTGACGAAGAAGAAGAGTTGAACGCCCCACCGCCTAATATCTGGACACCCATTAAACCTAATGATGCTGATGAAAATAAAGGAGCACAAATCAGCCAAGAAGAATCTCTTAGAATCCAAATAATAGATGCTCAACGAAAACTACTTGAATTACAAAAAGAAAATCCTCAGCCTCAAATAACCGAAACTAATATCGACTTCTCACCATTAGTAGTTGAATCTCAAGTAAAAATTGCTAAAGCTGATCCAGAACTTGTAAAACAAGGCTCAAGATGCCAACGTTTAGGCGAAGACACATGGAAAAACATACGCTACGCTGATGTCCAGAAACAATTTCAGGCGACTCCGGTATTCACGTCACTTAAAGTCAACAGCCATTTAGCACTCGCTACCCCTTTCTGGCACAGCGTGTCAATCCTGGAACGAATCGACAGTACTCTGGCAGCTATAAGTCATGGTCTTCTACAACAACGTAAGCACTTCGAAGAATGTTGTCAAAATCTTAATCCAGAGCTTAAAAGCCAAGTCAATAAAGAGCTCTTAGGTCCTGAATCTAAATTCAAAAAGACATCGGATGCTCTACTTCAATATACATGCGGGAAGAGATCTGAAATAATTCATCAAAGACGACAACTATACAAAGCTTCTAACAAAGCACTAAACGAAATCCTCCATGACATCCCACCGTCTGATACTCATTTATTTTCCGAAAAATCACTCAGCGAAGTGGTGAAAGATCATGGAGGACCACATAAGATGTTTCCCGCAAAATCCAGAAAACCTTCGAAAAATAAACAAACCGCATCATCAAGGAATTTCTACAACAACAGAAAGAACTTCACCAACAAAGAGCCATTTCGTGGAAACACACGTAAAGACAACAGAAAAACTACGAAACCTCAATACAACAACTCAAACAGCTCCAACAAACGATCGACCAATCAACATACCAAAAAGATCTGACTCATTTCAAGCGGGTCAACTAGCCCAATTCACCCATATATGGGAAAGTATAGGAGCACCCCATACAATTTTATCAATGATTCAAAATTACAGAATACCTTTCCTACAAAAACCACCTTTAATGACTTTAAATACAAAAACACAAGCAAAAGTGACGAACGAAAATCCAGATGTTATATCGACCCAAATATCGGAACTTTTGAAATTAAAAGCAGCTATCCCCATAAGGTACTCAAGAGGATTTGTGTCTCCAATATTTCTGAGAAAGAAACCGAATGGAGATTACAGAATTATAATAAATTTAAAGAACCTCAACAATTACGTGAGCACTCCAAGATTTCACCTCCCAAACTTATATTCAATGCCAAATCACCTGTGGGAGAAAGATTACATGCTGAAGATAGACATTTCTCAGGCATATTACCACATCCCAGTCACTCAAGCACACCAACGGTACTTAACATTCCAGCACAATCAGTCATTTTTCCATATGACATGTCTTCCATTCGGACTCGCAAGTGCCCCGTCAGCATTTGCGAAGATCACAAATTGGTTAGCACAGTACCTAAGAGAGAACCAACTAAAAGTGATCGTGTACTTAGACGATTTTCTGCTGATGCACGAAGATCCAGAGATCTTATTCCAGCAAGGACGCTTCGCGGTAGAGCTTTTGGAAAGTCTCGGATGGTGCGTGAACAATTCCAAGTCTATAACTACACCTACGCGCTGCGTCGAATACTTGGGTATAATCTGGGATACAGAGAGAAACTTGAAGTACTTGCCACCACAAAAAATAAAAGCATTTCAAACGCACATCACGAAACTTCTCAAAGTGGGCCACTGAAACTGGTGGGACGCAAAAAGCATAGCAGGGAAGCTAAATTTTGCTGCAGAAGTAGTACCTTTAGGTCGCCTACACTGCAGAAATATCCAGAGATCGTCAAAACACCTACCAAAGTCAAACCGTCGCAAAGTAGTAACTATCGACCAAGCCGCCAGGGAAGACCTCACATGGTGGACTCGAAATGTACACAAATCTTCTCCTATTCACCGGAAACCAGCATCAGCCTTCATAACGACAGATGCAGCAGACACAGGGTGGGGAGCTTTAATGAACAGCAAGAAATTGAAAGGAAGATGGAACGACAAACAAAAAGCCTGGCACTACAACCAGAAGGAACTCTGGGTACTTTACGAAGTTCTCAAAAGAGAGAAAAAGTTCCTGAGAGGGAAATCGATTATCTTCCAATCCGACAACCGAACAACCATAGCCTATATCAACAAACAGGGGGGGACGAAATCAACTATCCTATTGAAGACAGCTTCGAAGATACTAAACCTAGCTGCGCAACTGAAAATCACTATAACAGCCAGATATCTCCCAGGGAAATTAAATGGCATTGCCGACAGCTTATCAAGGCAAAATGCTCTACCAGAATGGCACTTAAGCGAAGCAATTCTTGGCCAAATCTTCCAGAAGCTTGGAACTCCACAAGTAGACCTGTTCGCTTCAAAACGTTCGGCAGTCGTATCCAATTATGTAACCGAAGATGTCTCGGACCGGAACAGCATATACACGGACGCCTTCAGTCGAACATGGAATTTCAAACTGGGGTGGGTCTTCCCACCGCCAGCACTAATACCAAGAGTTCTTCGCCATCTCAACAAGTGCACGGGGACTTACCTGCTTGTAACCCCGGAATGGACAAATGCATTCTGGATGCCGATGTTGGAAAACAGATCTACCAGCAAACCCCTCCGGCTGGAGAATCTGCGGACTCACCTTGTAGACTTACGGACCCAAAAACCTCCACGGGGGATAGACACAATAGTTTTGCAGGTATGGCACATACAGGCTGGTCCAATTTCGTTAACCCCTGGCCTACCGAACTCAAACACGTAGTGGAAAAGTCTTGGCGACAATCTAGCATCAAAACATACCGACCAGCTTGGGAAAAGTGGGTCGCATGGGCCTCAAAAGAAGATGTCTCTGTAAAAGAACCAAAAGCAACAGACTTAGCACGTTATCTCGGATTCCTACATACCAAGATGAAGCTGGCGCCGAACACCATAGCACTACATAAATCAGTAGTATGCACTTTTACGAATCCAGATGCTACCGCATCGATCGGCTCGCACCCTCTGGTCAAACACATGCTGAAAGGCATCAGTTTGGAAGGGCGAAAACGTCCTAGTAGACTTACCTGGAACGTAAACGAATTTACTGAGTGGTTAAAGTGCTACAAATTAAATGAGGATAGCATCTTTCAAGTCAGCAGACATCTAGCTATCCTGTTACTTCTAGCCACAGGTCGAAGAATCCACGATCTAACTTTATTAAATATAAGCGAAGAGTTCCTTGAAATAACAGATAAAAGTATTAAATTATGGCCTAAATTTGGCTCAAAAACAGATACCTGTACATACATACAATCAGGTTGGGAAATAACAATGAACCCAGTCAAAAACTTAGACCTCGTTACCTGGACTAGACGCCTACAGGAAATATCAGAACCAAGACGAAGAAACAAAGGTATTACAAATTTGTTTATAACAACCCGCGGTAAAGTCGCCCCAGCTTCAAGATCAGTGATAGCGGGATGGATACGCACACTGTTCAAAGAAGCCAACATAAATGCCTCTCCAGGTAGCTGCAGATCAGCCGTTGCTACCGGTAATTGGTTTCGCGGGTATACAAACATAGAAGAAATTATGAAAAAGGGTAATTGGCAAACTGCAAAAACATTCTTCAATCATTATCTCAAACCAATCAACCCTAAAGTCCCAAATACAATCAGTAATAACCTTTCAGATAATTTTGCGTTAATCGACTGACTTATTATACTTGTGATAAGTAGTCAAAGTTCCTTTAATCAAGAATAAGAATTATTTATTTTTGTTAGCATGATGATTATATTACTTTGTTTAAGAATAAATACACTTTATTCATACATTCCCTTTTTATTATATTATAAGTAAACTTTAACAGTTAATCACAGTACGCTCATTCAGCGCCGGCAGATAAGAAACACGTCTCAAGGTGGATCAAGCCTCTAGGCTCGAACACCTAAATAGCAGCGTTTTCCCCCCGAAGGGCAGAAAACGCTTATTTAGGTTTCAGCCGTTCGGCTTGATCCACCATAATTTTCAGCGCCTTGCCGGCTTGCAAATTGTACTGACCAATACACCGCCCGCGCTGAATGAGTCCCCTCCATTAGAGTGAAGTTGATACACTTCACACTTGCGACAGAGGGCGCTACTATCAAAAAGAGCTAACTTCACGCTGTAATAACGTCAGAATGTACATGCGTAGTCTCAAGGTGGATCAAGCCGAACGGCTGAAACCTAAATAAGCGTTTTCTGCCCTTCGGGGGGAAAACGCTGCTATTCAGGTAATTACACCCACTTTGTGAGTACACTTAAAACTAGGGGTTAGTTTAATTTACAGACTACAAATTATTATACATTACCTAAATTATCATTTATTGTTAAACATTTTGGGCCTGGAACCCATATGCACTTTATTCCAGTGCCTCATCATAGGGCAATCCTGCCTTTCATATATGGAAGCTAGGAGGCTGTTAGTGCTGTCTCGCACGCGACGTATCAGGGGGGCTATTCTTTTGCGCAATATTGTTGCAAAGCTGTCCACACGTGCCTCGGCAAACATGCGTGATGCGCTGCAAAAGCGTAGCAGCCCCAACAACATCCATTGAACGCAGCGCATGAAGAGTTCGGCGGGTACACTTTGCCCACAGACTGTAGGTGTAGAATGTCTGACAGTAAGCTTTGAATAATGTTATATTAACTTCATTCGTACATCTAGCAAACCTGCAGGCAAGTATATAACACCTCACTGCCAATGCTCTACGTTCTCGTTCAACATCATAATCGTCAGAGAGCTCCTCGGTGACCCAGTATCCCAGATATCTGAATTTGGTGACTACTCAGTGTAACACTCCCAAGTGTAACATGAGGGACAGACTTAGGTTTTTTATTTCCACCCTTAAAAACGAGTAGTTCGCTCTTTTTAGAATTATATCTGACACCATGAGCCGCCGCGTGCCTTTCACAGATGCCCACCAGCGTATTTAGGGCCTTGATCGATGGGCTCAGCAAAACCATGTCGTCGGCATAGCTTATATTATTAACAAAATGACCGCCGATTGAGCAGCCGACTCCGGCATCACTGAGCTCAACGATCAGACCACCATAATCGTCTGATCATCATCGATCAGATATGAAGCGTCAAAATATAATAACTTTAAAACAAACTCCATATTTATTTGCTTCCATAATTTAATGTCTATCTTAGACCTTAGAGGTGACAACGCATCTGCATTTTGATAGTCGCAGTGTACGATGATGGAACTAATCCGATAAATTCCACAAGAGATGTTAAATAATCAAGCCGATAGGAAAGAACTTGATCGTCGATGATTCGGGCCTCTCTCTGTTGAATACAGTCAAGTGGAAGGAGCTGATACTGGGGTGCCCCGGACCTGAGATGAGAACAGTATTTCGTAAGTCGCTGAACCTACGCTTTATAAAGCTGCAAGCGGTGGGCCGGCATAAAATATCATCTCGACCTACTGAGCACACCAAGCTTTTTTGATGCCAGCTTAGCCTTCCCTCTCAAGCGACTGCGGAACTGTACATCTCTTAAAATGTCGACGCCAAGGATTTCGATACTGGCTATGGTAACGAGGGGAGTGCCCTGAAATCTAGCCGATACGACAAAGAGTATTTTTGTTTTTGCGGTAACTTAAAATTCATCAGAACGGTATGGGCAGTGCATAGAATAAGAACAAGCAAAATTTAATTTTATATATTACAATATTAGATTTACTAATCTTATCTACTAAATTAGAAGCTAGTGTTAGGCAATGGATTTTGATACGCTGTAGTAAAAGATGAATCAGTAACGTTGCCTGGTTGAAGATAAAATAGAAAAAATATGCCTAATTAGATCAACCTGGATTTACCAATAGTATTATAGTTTCCTTTTTTCCATCCATCCCTCCATTACAGCCTAAAAAAGTCCACTGCTGAACATAAGCCTTCCACACAGATTGTCTTATTTTTTATTTATAGGTACTTATATGTTTTATATAGAATAAGGGTGACAAGCAAGCACACTGTCCACCTGATGGTTAGTAGATGCTGTGGCCCAAAGACATCTACATATATCCTCAGTTAAAAATCAAAATGTAGATTAGTCGTCACGCCTGAGTACTAAGATGGAATACCTCACTTCCAGTAAAAGAGTCTCCGGTTCTCTACACTCACCATACGAAGCAAAAGCATAGAGCTACTATTTTACACTGGTAGTTTGTGAAAGCGTGGACCTTCCCGGATCAAGCCGACCCATTTGTGCTACAAGTAATATAGCTGCAGCATGGCTCTACCACATAAGAATTTGTGAGAATGATTTAAAAGCTTTCCGGAATCAAAAACAAAATTCGATAAGTTGACATATAATTTGTTTAGTACGTTTCTTTTGATGTAACGTGCGACTGCCGCAAGAAATCTGCCAATGTATTTGAATTGCCGAAGCGTAATTTTTATCACGAAACGTGCTTTGTGTAAATTTTGTGTTCCTTTCAATATTTTATTGTGATGTATTTTTTACAGAATAGTACCACCTACTATACTAATGTTAAACACTCGCTACCCGTGGTGCCATAAATTATCGGTGCACTAGGGAAAGACACGTGCGGTACGTCACATATCGATAACTGCTTGTTTCATAGTATACACATCGACACGACAGTGAGGCATCACTATGCCTGCCGTAAGTGCGACAAAGAGCTCAATAGGTTGTTTCCCCATTTTCGCACCGCGGGCAGCCAGTGTTAAGCATTAGTATACCACGCCACACTGTGGTAGAATTCACGATACCTACTATAAATTTACTATTACGATGCATCGTGAGATTACGACACAGCTTCTCGTCAGGTATACCTTAAAACCTGAAAACAACATTGTACAAACAATGTGTGTTGCCAGTGATGACTTATGGATCTGAGACGTGGTCCTTTACTCCTCGCCCTATGGGGAAGCTCAAGGTCGCTCAGCGAGCTAAGCTGCGCTATAGCCATACTCGGAGTTTCTCTGCGTGATAGACTTACAAATGAAGATAACTTCAGTAGAACCAAAGTTATCGACATCGCCCAAAGGATTAGTAAGCAGAAGTGGCAATGAGCCGACCATATAGCGCGAAGAACCGACGAGCGATGGAGAAGAAAGGTTCTCAAGTGGCAGCCTCCGTCCGATAGGCGACGTGTAGGATGCCTCGCTCCTAGATAGAGTGACGACCTGGTAAGACATGCAGGAAGTCGACGGATGCGTGTGGCTCAGGGCCGCGCTTTATGGCATTCCTTGGGAGAGGTCTATGTTCAGCAGTGGAATTGTGAAGGACTGTGATGAAAGATTGATTGAATGAACAACAAATTTTACTAATATCTAACTCACTGTATTCGCAAAAAGATAAATAGATGAATTTGAAAATTTTCTACTACTAGCTACTCTTTTATCATATGAGTTAATTAGATCTACTATTTTATGGACTACTGTATTAGACAATAATATTGCTTTTTTATGTAAAGAATAAGGGTGGCCAGCGAGCAGTCAGTATACTTGTAGTTAATGCTATGGCCCATATACATCTACACCTATCCTCGATAGATGGATCTGTCTCCTAGAAAATGCAGATGTGTTGTCACCCGTGAGGACTAAGATATAAAATAGATAACAAAAAGGTTTCCGGTTCTATACACGCAGCATACGAAACAGAGCAACATTAAGCTGTTATTTCACGAAACTTTATATAGTACGCATATATTGACCCTTATCAAGGTATTCTAAAATGTGAGAGCGCAAAATTTACTGCGTGCTTAGCGTCCCACACAAGAGCTTTATTCACCTCACTTGTCATCCATTCCGAAAGTTTTGGACCCTTTTAAATTCGATTATTCGGAGATGTTCTGAAGGCTTTTTAACGAATCATGAAATATTTCAATTTAGCGCAAATTTAAAATTAGAACATTCGTATTTTTACTTGCGAATAATCATTTTTTTTACTTTGTTTTAATTGGCGATTGTCTCATACCAAAAAAAAAACACTAAAATTTCTGCATGGCCAGTCGTATTTTAATGGCCCTTATACTCTTCAAAGAATTATTATATATTTTTCACGTGGTAGAGCCATGCTGCAGCTATATTAGTAGTATAGTTGTAGCACGAATGGGTCGGCTCGACCGGGGAAGGACCACGCTCTCACAGAATACCAGCGTAAAATAGCAGCTTAACGCTGCTGTGTTTCGTATGGTGAGTGTAGAGAACCGGAGACCCTTTTTACTGGAAATGAAGCATTTCATCTTTGTCCTTACGGGTGACAACGCATCTGCATTTTGATTCGTAATAGAGGATAGATTTAGATGTCTGTGGGCCGCAGCAACCACTTAACATCAGGTGGACTGTGTGCTCGTTTGTCACCCTTATGCTATAAAAAAAAAGAATACAGCTTGACAGAAATAGGTAAGCTGGTGGTACCTATCTAGCCGGGCTCTTGGGCACAAAAGGATTCCTATCTCTCAATAAAAGGATGCTAGAAATGCTTCACGAAGGAAAATTATTTTGTTTATCCCGTCATTATAAAGAAACAGGTGGTAGAATTATTTTATCTGGAAGCCCGTCTGGGTAGTTGCCACCATCTTATATACTTTTACTGCCAAGCAATGCTTGCACTGTTGTGTTTCAATGTAAAGGGTATAAAAAACCAGCATAATGGCTGAGAAATATTCCATCTTAGTCTTCAGTGGTTCAGCACATATATGAACTCTTTTTTTTTTAATTTGGTTACAAGCGTCCATGGGCTGTAGTAACCATTTTACATCAGGTAGGCTGTATGTATCAAAAAAGTGACAAAACATATTTTAATTTTATAAAAAAAATATGGCTATGGATATCCATACATATATTCAAGTGTCTGTTAGTCATATTTAAATAACTGACCTCTATTAAGCTCAGGGGGTTATTTACCTGTTATTAAGGCATAAAGAATCATTTTTAGTACGTTTTGTCTGCCTGTCTGTCCAAATTGATTGAACCGTTTGTGATGAAAGTTTATAAACACATAGAGAGTAATGTAGTTATCTAGGCTATATTTTATCCCAAAAGTTTGTTGATTTATTTTTAAATAACGAAAAATAGATTATGATCACTATCATATCCAGGCGAAACCAAGGCTTGTTTATGAATAAATTTCTCAACTATCGATTAAAGAAACGCATACAAAAATTTTATCTTAATTATGAACCACGCCATTGAGTTATATACCTAGAAAAACTTTTACCCGCTAGCTATGTAATGTAATATGAACTTCGCTCAAACTGACGAGTAACCTTATCATATTCAGATTGTATACCTTCCCGTAAGGGGTCGTAAATTAAGAACGTTTCGTGAATATTTCACTTCGGGGACTCTCGCATCGTCTAAAACGTGGGGTTGTGATTATGTGAAAATATTGTTGGGAAACATTATTTAAATAGATAAAAGTTTTCAAATAACGATTCAATGTGGCATCTTTGTTACGTTTTTGATAAATTATACTTTGTTATTTTTGTTTAACGATTATATTAAAATAAAATTCCAAAAACTTACATTAGATAAAACAGAAGTTATAAATCTATCTACAAAAATCACTTCGATAAATGTCCTTCAGGTTGAAATTCAGTCAAGTCGGCTAGCCTCAAAAGAGTCAAGCCGTTTGCGCTGGAGAGGATTATAGTGTACTCTCTATTCCTTTACTTTCATAGTCCGCTACGACTTGAGAGATATTAGGCCCAGGATCAACAGCTTTACGTTCTTTCCAACGCACGTGTCTTAAACACCACCAACTTCTTGACTCCGGGCTGCTACTGGAAGTTTATTGACAGAAAACCCCAATAACAAATTTTCAACATATAAGATTTGTAATTTAACGTTCCAGTTACATACATCTAATAATTTAGTTTTAAAGTATGTATTGCTCACTAATGCTCAATATTTTTTTTATATTTTTATAGAATAATGATGAAAAACGAGCACACAGTCAATTCGATAGTAAGAATTTACTGTGGCCCATAGACATTTGTATACACATATATATCCTCGATTAAGAATCAAAATGTAGATGCGTTGTCGCCCCTGAAGAAGATGGATTGAGGAAGATGGCGAGGAAATGCCACATTTTCAGTAAAGAATAAGTTATTATTTTACGCTGGCATTCTGTGAGAGTATGGTATTTCTTCGGTTAGAGGCACCCCATTCGTGGTACGAAAATAATAAAGCTGCAGAATGACATGTTTTCCTAGAGAAGACAACTAAAAGTAGCTTAATTTCATATATAAAAATTCCAGTGTGCGTGATATTAAGTTCTAAGACATTCTCAAAATTTATAAGAATCTAAAATATTTCTATACTTTTAAACAATATTTAATCAAAGATTTTTAAAAAACTGAGCATTATCTGAAACTACAATTGTTTCAATTTTCAATTATGATACAAAGCGAATTATTGATTCTTCGTTAGTGAATCAATTTTACTATAGAGCCTTTTGACGAATATGAGTCCAGAGTGGACCGGAATTTAATCTTTGATCACTTTTGTTTCAACTCCTTTTGATCTTCGATGAAATTCAATTTGATTGCATTTGTTTTAATAGTTTTGTAATCTATATTTATCTATATTTATAAGCCTCCTCCATACATTGCCTCATAGAGGAGACTTTGTCGCAGTTTTTTAAATTATTTTAGGTTGTTATCAGATATATGCTGATGCCCATCTCCTGTTGCAGTTTCCCTCTGTCGCTTCTTATGACAGCCAAGGGACGATATGGGTTACAAGATATTCTTACACTGTGGCAGTGTACACGGTATATTTATTATCAATTTAAATGATTACAAGATGATCAAATCCAAATAAGTCGCATAATTCCGTGTGGTGGCGATGTGAGAGAATCTATCGCCCCATTTAATCCCGCGGGAGTGGTAAGGACACGTTGGAAATACACAGAATTTTGTGGCTTCTGGTAGATGGCGCTACAACCAGACTTGCGACGAGCAGTAGCGTTAAAGTACTTTAAATGCACTTTTTATAACATACGGGTAAAAACATACAACATATATATATATATATATATATAAGATTACTAGATTTTTAATTTAACTCCTTTTTATCACTTTTTTAGTTATAGAAATAAGCTGCCTCGTTGGTCTTAGGTTCGAATCTCGAGTCGGGCCAAAATCAGTTATTGAATTTTACTGACAAGTAGTTTTCTGTAGCAGCCCGGAGTGCGGAATTAGACGGTGTTTCACCCTCGCTCCTCAGAAAGCAAATTAAGCCGTTGGTCCTGCGCCTGATCTCTCTCCGGTCGTGTCGATATTCGAAACAGAGTACAAAACCTATCCAACTGCACAGAGATGTAAGGCAGGGTGACGTAATGTCTCTGAAACTCTTCACCGCTGTTTTGGAAGACATTTTCGAGGTTTTGAACTAGAAAGGATACGGTATTAACATCAACAGCGAGTACATCACTCACCTTCGATTTGCCGACGATACAATAGTAGAATCGCTGGAGGACCTAAGGACTATGCTCAATGACCTAAATAGTGTCTCCCAACGGATAGATCTCAAGATGAACATGGACAAAACAAAGATCATGTTTAATATCCATGTCACACCTATGCCGCCAGTTGTTGGTAGCATTAAGCTTGAAGTTGTTGACGAGTATGTTTACCTGGGACAAATAGTCCAACTAGGTAAGTTCAACTTCGACCGAGAGGTCAATTGACGGATTCAACTTAGCTGGGCAGCGTTCGGGAGATTATGACACATCTTCTCGTCGGGTATACTTGAAAACCTTGAAACTAGATTGTACAACCAGTGCGTGTTTCCAGTGATAACCTGTGGATCTGAGACGTGTTCCTTCACTGCTCGCCGTATGAGAAAACTCAAAGTCGCTTAGCGAGCTATGGAGAGGGCTAAGCGCGGCGTTTCTCTGCGTGATAAACTTAGAAACGGGGATATCCGCAGTAGAACCAGAGTTAACGACATAGTCCAAAAGATTTGTAACCTGAAGTGATAATGAGACTGCCATATAGCTCGAAGAACGTACGAATAGATACGTAAGAATAGATAAGAATAAATTGAAGTATCTAAAATATTGAAATAATTGCCTTGTAAGCTCACTAAGCTCGCTAGGTGGTTACTTAGATGCTATTAAGACATGAATAACCATTTTTAAAGTTTTTGTCTATATATCTGTCCGAGATAATCGTCGGAATATCTGAACCGATTGTAATAAAACTGCACAAGTAGATGGAGAGAAATCTAGGCTACATTTTATCACAAATAATTAGCGGAAGTCTGCAGTGTGTGAACATGTTCTAGATCGTTCCCGCCATTACATTAGATTTGATAAACCACAAATCCTCGCAAAAGAACACCGATTCCTACCAAGAATGATTCGCGAGGCTATTGAAATTAAAAAAAATACATCCTAATTTCATTGGGGAAGATGGATGGGTGCTGCCATCTTCTTGGGGTCCTATAATTAATAAAATTAAATCCAAACCCAAGCATACTACTGCAAGACTTCAAGATACTGTAAGCTCATTCTGCGTAGATCGGACCAAAAATAAATATTAAAAAACTGAAGGTAGCCGGGCTAACTATGACATCGGGACGTCAAACACCTCAGTCCCCCCCGTGACCACCCGTGCTTTATAGCACCGGAAACATTGGGAATTAAAAAAGTTTAATTAAACGCGATAAAATCCGTAAAAATTAGTTTTATTTGATGTGTAGTCTTCGCGTAAATATAATAATTAAAATAAATGGTGTTTTATTACCATAAATCTAAATGACGTCACATTAACAAATTCTACCCGGTCGGGATTGGGACGGGTAGTATTATCACAAAATACCAAGAACTATTGCAAGGGAGACCTCCTACGTGAAAACTATGCCGGCCTTTTATCACAATAATACCTCGTTTAAGGCCAGAATGGCTTCAAAGTCAACTGAATTAAGTGGCATGAGTCTCCTATAGAGATGTCTATGTATTTCGCCTATAAGGACTATCGATTCTTGTAATCCACGCAGAAAGGTCTCTGAAGGAACTGTGTCCACATCTGGTATTTAATGGACACTGGTGATCAGAGAGCTATTTCTTTTCACGCCGATAGATTAAGTGTAGCCAGTATGATGTATGAAATATCGGGGATTAGAACTTTTATAATCACAACTTTAAATAGCACTACAAAAAAAATTCCCAAAAATATACAAAACTTGAGCTGCACAAAGTTCAAAAACTTAATTAAACTAAGTTTGTATAAGAATGGTTATTATAATATTAAGAAAACTATGGATGATAATAACCCATGGCAATGAGATGATCGCTACCAAAATATTTCTAATTAGTTTTGTGTTGTTATTTGTGTTACACGCATCATTGTAATCTGTAATTTTTTTTTAAATAGTTTTTTCCCAAACCAGTTGTGATTAAACAAAAGTGTGACTTTCAATAAGTATTATGTATAATCTGTACGGAATAAAAAAGTTTCTGTTTCTGTTTAAATGTTCGCTGTACCTTTATTTTTGAGAGTTTTGTGATGAACTACTACATTAAGCAAAAAAAGGTCTGTTTACTTTTTTTGCTTATAAGGACCCCGTGAGTACTTAGAATTCTAAGTTTGAGTTCCAAGAACTTGTATATTCATATAGATCTTATGATTTAAGCTTAGATGCTTTCACTGAAAAAAATATAAGTCATTTTATATCTTATGATTTATTCTGTGAGATTATGGACCATCCTCGATCGAGCCGACTATATTATGAAATTACGTCGACCAGTCCATGAGCTACCCTACAGCTATACAGTATACTAGCTACATCTCTAAAGCATATTTTTCTGTATACAAGTCAACTTTTACTAATACATATTTTGTTGTGTGTTTATTTGTTTTTCTTTATTTGCACTCTGTCGTTCTGATGGTGGAATATATTGGCCACGTCCTTGTATTCCGAATTGTATTAAAATAATAAATTTTTCACAAAAAATTCAATACAATTTCAGTTTGTATCTTTCCTGCATAACAAAGTTCAAAAAAATTATTAATTTATAAATTATTTTTTCAGAATTTGAAATTATAAATTGTGATGGATCTGGTTGTATTTAGATTCATCCTTATCTACATTTAAATTATTGTGGTTTATTTATGCAATCATCTATTTTGGCTACGTAATTGTCTTTTTTAAATATGAGCGACATACGGACATTTATAATTTCTATTGGCAATTTGGTACATTATACTATGGTAAAGTATCGTTAGTATAATCACGAAAATTACCAATAGATATAAAAAAAAACTCTCTTTAGAGAGAGAGAGCAAATGTTTGTTAGCTTGACGCAAAAATACATTCATATCAACAAAGGGGGAAATTGTTTGTTTGTTTGTTTGACGCGAAAAAATACATTTATATAACCGTAGTGTAACAAAGCTGATTAAGTTAAAAATGTCTCCGTTTCTCTGCAATCACCATACAAAATACGGCAGCATTAAGCTGCTATTTTACGTGTTACAACCACAATATAGCTGTAGCATGGCTCTACCACGTATAACATCAATCCTGTTTTTTTTAATAGCAAGACTCCTGTATGGTATTCTAGCCTCGAATTATTTTTTTCTATCTAATAAATTATCATTATTTTATAACTATTATATTACAATCCGTTGTAATATACCTAATAGCAATAAAATAATAATAAATTATTTGCATTTACTCCGGTAAAAGCACGGCGATTTAAAGCAAACAAAACGTTTTATTTCTTCGAAGTACTATTTTCGTTTTCGACACAGTAATGCCTACGTTACCTTAATTACTGTAAATACTTAACAAATTTACCTTAGAACATGAATAACTTCATGCATTTATAATCCTTATACAGTTAAAGTTTTGTTATTTTCAAGTCGCAGAGATCAATACCTTATATGAGAGGGCAGAAGTATTTTAACAAAATTTCGAGGTTACATCAAATCCAGCGAAAATGAAATTAGAAATTTAATTCCAAAGATTTTCCCTTTTTTCTCTTTCTCAAAATAGGGTGTTAATTTCAGGGCTGACAAATATCAGATTATATCATCATTTCATCATCATTACAGCCCTTCACAAGTCCACTGCTGAACATAGGCCTCCCCCAAAGAATGCCACAAAGCACTGTCCTGAGCCACCTGCATCCATCGACTTCCTGCATGTCTTACCAGGTCGTCACTCCATCTCGTGGGGGGACGCCCTACACTTCGCCTACCGGTACGAGGCTGCCACTCGAGAACCTTTCTTCCCCATCGGTTGTCGGTTCTTCGAGCTATATGGCCGGCCCACTGCCACTTCAGCTTACTAATCCGTTGGGCTATGTCGGTTACTCTGGTTCTACTGCGGATATCCTCATTCCTAAGTTTATCACGCAGAGAAACTCCGAGCATAGCCCTCTCCATAGCTCGCTGAGCGACCTTGAGCTTCCTCATACGGCCAGCAGTGAAGGACCACGTCTCAGTTCCATAAGTCATCACTGGCAACACGCACTGGTTGTACAATTTCGTTTTCAGGTTTTGAGGTATGTCTGACGAGAAGATGTGTCGTAGCTTCCCGAACGCTGCCCAGCCGAGTTGAATCCGTCGATTGACCTCTCGGTCGAAGTTGGACTTACCTAGTCGGACTATTTGTCCCAGGTAAACATAATCGTCAACAACTTCGAGCTTAGTGCTCCCAACAACTACCGGCATAGGTGTGACATGGACATTGAACATGATCTTTGTTTTGTCCATGTTCATCTTAAGACCTATCCGTTGGGAAACACTATCGAGGTCATTGAGCATAGTGCTTAGGTCCTCCAGCGATTCTGCCATAAGGACTATATCGTCGGCAAATCGAAGGTGAGTGATGTACTCGCCATTGATGTTGATACCGTATCCTTTCCAGTCCAGAAGCTTGAAAACGTCTTCCAATGCAGCGGTGAAGAGTTTCGGGGATATGACGTCACCCTGTCTTACACCTCTCTGCAATTGGATAGGTTTCGTACTCTGGTTCTGTACTCGGATAGCCATCGTAGCCCTACTGTACAAGCACTTCAACACTTCGATATACCGACAGTCAACTTGGCACCGCTGAAGGGACTGCAGCACCGCCCAAATTTCGACGGAATCAAAGGCTTTCTCATAGTCCACATACGCCAGACAGTGGCAAATTGTACTCTTCGGACTTCTGTACAATTTGCCGAAGGGTATGTATGTGGTCTATGGTGCTAAAGCCCTTTCGGAAACCGGCTTGTTCGGGAGGCTGGAAGTCGTCAAGTCTGCGCGCGAGACGATTCGCAAATGACTCTCGAAAACAGCACGTAGACGCGGCTCAGAAGGGAAATCGGTCTGTAGTTCTTCAAGAGAGCGTTGTCACCTTTCTTGAAGAACAAGACCACCGCACTTCTGCTCCACGCCTCCGGTGTAATGCCACCATGGAGGACGGAATTAAAGAGCTTCTGAAGGACTTCAAGTACCGGTCTTCCACCCACTTTCAGAAGCTCCGCTGTAATTCCATCCTCGCCTGGGGCCTTACCGTTTTTAAGGTGCTGGAGAGCCATTCTAATCTCCCTCAGACTGACGATCAGATTATATGCACAAATAAATTTAGTAATCAAGGCAAGTATAAATAGGTTTTCTTAAGATAAGGTTTACGTGGCAGACCCACGCTGCAGCTTATATTATGGTTACAACACAAATAGGTCGGCTCAACCGGGGTAAAAGCACGCTCTCATATAATATCAGCATAAAAATACAACTTAATACTTCAGTGAGTTCATATCCAAATACAGGTGCGTTGTCACCCCTGAGGACTAAGATGGAACACCTCGTTTCCAGTAAAAAGGGTCTCCGGTTCTCTACACTCGCCATTTGAAACACGGCAGTATAAGCTGCTATTTTATGCTGATATTCTGTGAGAGCGTGGTCCTACCCCGGTCGAGCCGGCTAATTGTTTCTACAACTATAATATAGCTGCAGCGTGGCTCAACCTCGCATAAAAATGGGTGCCTTAGGAAAGGACCGGGAAATGCCAGAAAAATCTTATGGTTTCAGATAGAAACCATAGGTATTTTACGTTTGGCGTAAAAGAGATGGGGCTATATCGCAGCCAACTAGCTTAATTAGCCCTTCAGTTAAATTCTAGTATTCCTACTAAAAAAATTAATGCCATTCCACATAATGTCGCTGTGTCTGTGCCTATTTATGTGCTATGTGTTATATTATATAAATGTACACAGCATTAGGGTGGTTCAAGTGTCATCCCAGCCGCATTATAACCTAATGTCGCTGATTTCACAAGATAGGTGCAATTTTGTATTTGACGCCTAGGCTGAATATCATTCAAGCCGCTAGTTGAACGGCACCGTTTAGTAAAATGGCTAGTCTGTTAGCAGCGACAACTATAACATCAACGATGGAAAGCCATAACATATTTCATTTCGCGTAGTTATTTGCCTCTTACACAAATCAGGAGATGGGCAGCTGTGTTTTCTTAATAACTACAAAAAATAAAAACTGCGGTTGCAAAAGCGTGGTAATTATGGCAAAGGTCCCACGTATGCATCAATCGATGGGGGAGACCTAAGTTCAGCAGCGGACTTTAATAGGCTAAAGTGATAACGGTAATTCACACTCACTCGAGTAATTAATTAATTAATTTAATTCGTTCGAATTCATTTCGAATTAACGTAATTCGTATTGTGTCCCACGTGCCGTTTATTATTTTTTGTGTCATTTTCATTGAGTCATTTTCACTTCAACCGCCTATTTAGAAATGATTTTGAATGCATTGTTATAACGAGTAAGAAAGGCTATAATAAAAATATTTACTTCTTTACTAACATCTGATAAGGACGAGGTGATTATTGATTTCCTTATTAATTTTGGTATCTATGTAAGACACCGATCAGGAAAATGGTCAATTTAGTAGATTTGCCTTTTTTTTTTAAATTTAAAAGTCTACTTTTACAGTGGTCCTATCTATATATAGACACAGGTTAGTGTGTAATATCATGTGAAGCTACTTTCTAGATCGCCCCACTCCCAAATAGGTAAAAAAAAAAACTGTGACACCTGCGCATTTGCAATGTTGCATGTCTTTTAAGGCACTTTAGAATAGCTAGAAACCCATTTAAACTATTATAGTTCTAAAATTATTAAGTTTTAAAAAGTGTAATTTTTGTCCTTCACTGACTCACTCATCAATATTCTAGATCTCTTTTACGTGAAATAGAAACTTGAAATTTGGCATCAAAGTAGATACATTAGATGTAGGATGAAAAATCTAAAAACACAAATTATAAATATCGGAGTAATTGTAAGAACACGTACTCACGCCCACAATAATATATTATAATTACAACGAGTAAAATATATTTTAGGTGCATATGTGGACTAATACCTGGACACACTCCACCAGTGAACTATTGCGGGTTGTAAAAGTAAGAAAGAAAAAATGTGTGTGTGTCAAGAAGTTGAACATAGTTTCGGCTTTATTTAAAAAATATTTATTAGTCGGTTTGAATAAGGAACTGTCTCCTCCGAGACTGGAAGTCGCCGCTGGGGACAAGAGGACTGGTTCTTTTCTTGCCCAAAGGTTATATAGCTATTTAGCAGGGAAACGTAGCCAGTGTTCTTGGGGCACTATAAGGTGGGGAGTAGGATTTTTCTTGTGTTTCTTTTATTGTTTTAAGTATTATGTATCATTTAATTATGTAAATAAACATTAAGATTTACTATATCACGTATACCAACAATGTATGGTATATCATAATGTATGTAAACAAAAAAAAAATGTATATCATACATGCTAATATCATCATCATGTCATGATTGGTCACAATGATATTAAGAAAGATTTTTTGCACGTGGTAGAGCCCCGCTGCAGCTATAATACGTTGTAGTACGAATGGGTTGGCTTGACGTTCGTTGGGAAAGAACTCTTACAGAATACCAATTTGAAGTACAGTTCAGTACAGTGAGTGTACAGAACCAAAGACACTTTTTACTTGAAAAGAAGCAGTCCATCTCAGTTCTCAGCAATGAAAGCGCACCTCTAATTTTCTTTTATTCTTAATCAAGGAAAGATGTAGATGTCTGCGGGCCACAGTATTACCAACCATGTGGACTGTGTGCTCGCTTGTCGCTCTTATTCTTTAAAAAAATATTAAGGGCAAACGTCTGTGTTTTCAATTACAGTCAACGGTTTCATTTTATATAATCAAATTATTGTTAAACCTTCGATAGGAATGCCATATTACAATAAAAGGTCCCAGAAACGTAGCAATGAAAGGCTCAACAAAGGAAATTAAATGTTTTGTACGCAGCTATTAAGTTTGTAAATAACACTCATGTCCCCTTTTCAAACCCTTTGATATGTCACTTTGATTATTTTTGACGGAGGCAATGCTCGCTTATCTGTTACCCTGCAATGGTTGAAATTAAACTTTATTTCACAACAAGTATTATTATCTCATTTAATTAACATGTCAGAAGTAACTTGGCAACAATAAGGTCACATTTCACATCACATTTCATTAGTGCTTTACTAGTTCTTATTAACAGCGTAGGAAATATTATAGAGCTTTTAGCTTTCATAACAAGGTTCGATGTTAGTACAGTAATAAGTAAATGGACACACTGGAAATTCTGCGCTCCTAGCCGCTCATAAATGATTTAATATGTTATATTTTAAAGTATTAAAACTCATGTACAGCTTAATGCTGCTGTTTTTCGTATCGTGAACCGGAGACCCTTGTTACTGGAAATTAGGCATTCCAAGTTATTCCTCAGGGGTGACAACGTATCTGCGTTTTGATCCTCAATCGGGGATAGATGTGGATGGGTATGGGCAACAGTATCTACTTATCATCAGGTGGGTTGTATGTTTGCGTGTCACCCTTATTTCATAAAAAACCGCATATAGCATGTCTCTTCGCCTATACGTAGCCAGTCATCCACACATATTATACCATATATACACACACACACACACACACATATATATATATGTGTGTGTGTGGCGGGTGGATTAAAAAAGTGCAAATACGATCTTTTCGCAGCTAATGGTAGCGTCATTTCCACTTACGGCTACCTTCAACTTCATTTGGACTTCGGACTTCATCGGGACTTCACTTGGAAATTTATCGTGGCAGATGTCTCCAAAGCAATCATCGGAGTTGACTTTCTAAGTCATTACGATTTATTAGTCGACTGTCGGCATCATAGACTAATCGACGGCCTCACAAATCTCTCAATAACAGTTTCTCACCACAAAAACGACCAAATGGAAGCCATCAAAACTGTTAATGGTAGTTCAAAGTATCACGAATTAATTCGCCAATATAATACCATAACGAAACCGGCTGGAACGACGTCAGAACCCTAACACAATACCAAACATCACATTCGCGTAAGTCCAGGACCTCCAGTAGGAGCACGACCTCGTCGTTAAGCTCCTGATAGACTCCTAATAGCTAAAAAGAATTTGAGGAAATGTTGAAGAACGGCACAGAACGACGCTCAGAAAGCTATTGGTCCTCAGCACTACACTTAGTGGGCAAAAAAGGCGACGGCTGGAGGGCTTGTGATGATTACCGATCGTTAAACGCACGAACCATCCCGGATCGCAGAAGAAACATTCAAGATTTTGGTCATCAGCTAGCTGGTTGTAATATATAGAGCAAATTAGATCTGCTGAAGGCTTACAACTAGATTCCTGTAGTTGAGAGTGAATAGAATAGAATAATTTTTATTCAATATACATTACATGTGTGATTCTTATTGAAAGTTATTTTTTACTTTACTCTACCACTGGTTCGAGAAAAAAACCCTTTGTCCTGGGAAGAACCAGCAAGAAACCCAGCGGGACTTTTTTTTTAAATAAATTTTACAATATAAATGATTTCGAACTATTTACAAAATTTATTTTAGAAACTGCTTGGAAGCGACCACCTCATTCCCAGGGGTTTTTATCAATCATGTATTAATTTATACTATAATAACCCTTTTTATACAGTTTCAGCTTAATAAAACATTTAAACTTGGTTAAAGAGATAGCCTGTACACTTTCCGGGACCTTGTTGTAATAGCGTATACATTGTCCCAAGAATGAATTACTGACTCTGTGGAGTCGAGAGACTGGCATCACTAGCTTGTGTTTGTTCCTAGTGTTTACATAATGTATATCACTTTTTTTACTAAAACTCTCTTTGTTTTTGTGAACATACATTAAATTTTCGTAGATATACTGAGAGGCCAAAGTTAATATATTTATTTATTTAAATTTATCTCTAAGAGACTCTCTCGGTTTTAGATTGTAAATAGCTCTAATGGCCCTCTTCTGTAAAACAAAAATAGTTTCTGAATCAGCCGCATTTCCCCATAGCAAAATCCCATAAGACATTATGCTATGGAAATAACTGAAATAAACTAATCTAGCTGTCTCGACACTAGTGAGACATCTAATCTTTTTTACAGCGTAGCCTGCAGAACTTAGTCTGCTTGCTAGTTTGGATATAAGGGGGCCCCACTGAAGCTTTGCGCCGAGAGTGATGCCAAGAAAAACAGTGGATACAACAGGGCTCAATTCCTCCCCATTTAAAAACACATTGGTATTCAGATTATTAACATTCGTTGTTGTAAATTTAACACAATTAGTTTTATTTCCGTTCAAATGCAGATTATTAACGTTAAACCAATGCACTAATTTTGATATAGCATTATTCACTTCGTTAAATTTAAATGATTGACGTTTAAGTTTAAAAATCAAGAAAGTATCATCAGCAAATAATACTTTATCATGACTATCCCCTACAAGGTGAGGTAAGTCAGTAATATACACCAGAAACAGGAATGGGCCAAGAATCGAGCCCTGCGGGACACCCATTAGTACAGGTGACCCGGAAGAACTTCAACCATTGATAATAACCTTCTGCTTTCTATTACTTAAATGTGAAATTATAAGTTTAAGCGCTGTGTTCTTGACACCATATTACTGTAGCTTCCTGATTAATGTCTCATGGTGAATACAGTCGAAGGCCTCGGAAAGTTCACAAAGTATGCCCAAAGCATCCTCTGAATTCTCCCATGTACAAAAAATATAATAATATGTTTAATAAGCTCAACTCCAGCGTCAGTTGTCGAGTGACCCCTTGTAAAACCGAATTGATTGTTATGTAGCAATTTATTAATATTAAAGAAACTTAACATCTGATCTAAAATAATATTTTCAAAAATTTTACTAAATGTTGGTACAGTACAGAAATTGGTCAAAACTTGGCGGGGTCTAATGTACTACCAGATTTAAATATAGGTAAGACTTTACTATGTTTCATTTAATAAGGAAACACATCAGATTCGACGCTTATATTAAATATAGAGGCTAGATAAGGTACTAATATATCTATTACAGATAAAATAACTTTAACGGAAATCCCCCATAAGTCTGCCGTTTTTTCAACATGAATAGTTTTAAAATATTTAACGATATCTTTCGGCAGTACTCTATGGAATTTAAAAGTATTTGAACAAGCTTGTACATTTTGTTTGAGCAATGATTCGGCGACAGCAGGAGAAGAATTTAATGATTTTGTTATCAAAAGAGAAACATTAGTTAAATGTTTCTCAAAAGCCATAGCAACTTCTTGATCAGATTGCGTTAAATTATTGTTAATATTCAATTGAAAATTCGAGTTGCGCGGTTTGACCTTACCCGTTTCACTATTTATTTTTCTCCAGGTCATTTTAATTTTGTCTGATGCAGTTTTAATTTTGTTGCTTAAATGTAAAGCCTTAGCAGTGGTGCACACTTTTTTAAATATTTTAGAATATGTTTTTACATAATCTCTAAATATAACACTACTATTATATGATCTTTCATCATAAAGCTCGTATAACCTTCGCCTACTTTTTTAAATTCCTACTGTCGCCCATTAATTAAATGATTTGCGACTGTTAAAAGAGAAAGTTTTAGAAGTAAATATTCTACTAAATTTACAACTTATAATTTTAAATAATGTAGCATACAAGTAATTAGCATTATTTTTAAACGAAAGTGATGGAAGTCTTTTTATTATTTTACTTCTAAACCTCTCCAAGCGATGTTCGTTTATTAGAACAAACAGAACTTTCTCATTTTTCTGTATTTTTTTGTATGTAAGGTAGTAACACCAAGTGTCCACAGTGATCTGAACTTAAATTTTGAATAATTGATTATGCAAAGGCTTAACATCTGTAAAAATGTTATCTATACAGGTCACACTAGGCCCAGCAATACGTGTTGGTTCTAAGAATAAATTAACAAGATTATATGATTTAAACAATGAACTAAACTTAATACTAATGGTAGAAGTTTCAAGGGGATTGATGTTAAAGTCTCCACATATTACAACAGACTTGTTCTGTTTACTAAGTTTGAGTAAAACTTCTTCCACAATCCTTTCAAAATAGTCATAAGTAGCAAATGGTGGTCTGTAAACACTTAAAACAATGAGGTGCTCGAGCTCGACACAAGCCTTTTCTGCAGTTCGCTTAACAGAGAGGCTCACAATATCCTTACGTTCTATATATAATAATGACTTATCTGCTAATATTAATGAGCCACCACGTAAACTTTTTTCTCTATTGAAGGAACTGACCACCTGGTGATTTCTGAAATTAAACATGAAATTATAATCTTTTAGCCAATGTTCAGTAATACAAAGTATGTGTATATTGTTACTATTTAAAAACAATTCAACTTCCAATTCTTTGCCCATCATGCCTTGTATATTTTTATGCACCAGGTGTAAACAATTTTTATTACTTATTTTTGGGCTGTATTAAAAATTAATTAAACTCTTATTAATGCTAGAAATTGCCTCTATTGTCACATTCACTAATTTAAATTAGTTGGAACTGATTCCAAATTAAATGTCAAATGATTATGCTCAATAAAAGCAGTCTTGGTAGCCAAAAACTTGGCTGAGTTATAAACTAATTATAACATAGCACATTTGCTACCAGCCTTAAATTATATTTGGATAGGTAATACCTATATTTTGTCCAAAACTTTTTTATTAAATTATTTATGTCAATTACATGAAATTTATGATTATTATTATTACAATTATATGTCAAATTTAAATTATTATTACATATTAAATTATGCATTTGTATATTTATATTATGAATATTATATTATTTATTATTAGATATTGAAAAGACAGCGATCACGACTCCGTTTGGGTTGTTCGAGTTCCCATTTATGATGTTTGGCCTCAGGAACGCAGCCCAGACGTTCCAAAGATACATAGATGAGGTGCTTCAAGGACTAGATGTCAAATTTGGGTATCTTGACGACGACGGCTTGTGGCGCGACGACACCACCGCCACATCACCCCCCTGCTCTGGTGTCAGGTGTGGGGTAATATATGGCCTCGGAGTATGTGTAGATATATCACAATATATCGTAGCTTCGGGTGACTTGATTGTTTCTAATCGAAGCGCTGTTCCCTTGTTAATTAGATCCTGCAATTTATGGCCTGAGTTCGGATTGTTTGCAAGATCTTCACAATTAAGGATTTCAGAGATAGTCTCAATTCATGACAATGCATCAGCAACAGTGTTATCATAGCCTGACACGTGCTTGATATCCGTGGTAAATTGAGATATGAAGCTTAAGTATCGGTGTTAGTGAGGAGAACAGTTGTCTCTTTTTGTAACAAATGCAAAGGTAATTGGTTTGTGGTCGGTGTACACCGTAAAACGTCTGGCTTCGACCATAAAACGGAAGTATTTTATAGATTCGTATATTGCCAGTAGTTCTCTGTTATATGGTCTGTATTTTTTCTGTGCTGACGTAAGTTTTACGGAGAAAAACGCTAGAGGTTCCCAGCAGTTTTTCACTTTTTGCTGTAGGACGGCTCCTATGGCTTTATCAGATGCGTCAGTGTAGAGTAATGATTCTGCGTGAGGATTTAGATGTGCTAGCATGGTGACATCAGACAGTGAGGATTTACAATATTCGAATGCCTTCAGCATCTCGGGGGTCATGACGACAGGTTCGGAGTCTTTAATATTTTTGCCACATAATGCATCAAGAAGTGGAGCTTGAGTACTTGCTGCATCCTTCAAGCACCTACGGTAATAGTTCAGCATACCGAGGAATCTTCGGAGTTCTCTGTTTCAGGTAATGGGAAGTCTTTGATCGCTGCTACCTTCGTGTCCATTGGACGAGTTCCCTGCACTGAAATGTGGTAACCTAAAAAGTCTACTTCATTGACACCTAGTATATTAGAAGTATTTATGAGTACTCCGTACTTTTTAAGTCGGCAGAAAAGCGTCTTGAGTTGTTCCATGTGCTCTTCTTCAGTATGTGAGAATATTAATATGTCGTCAAGATAGCCAAATGCACAACTACAGCAAAACTCATCTCCAAAAGATTCGTGTGGCCCGGTGTTCGTCGAGTCTGCAAGGAATGGACGAAACAATGTACAGATTGCCAACGCAGCAAAATCAATCGCCATACCTCTTCACCTTACTCCAATTTCCCTAATCCATCACAACGTTTCTCCCATATCCACATGGATATAGTAGGGCCGTTACCACTTTCTTCTTGTTACAGGTACTGTCTCATCGTCATCGACAGATATACTCGATGGCCTGAGGCCTACCCATTAGAAGAAATTACGGAGAAAACATGCGCCAAAACATTCATCAGCGGCTGGGTAGCCCATTTCGGATGCCCACAGAAGATCACCACAGACCGGGGACGGCAGTTCGAATCCAAATTATTCCAGGCCGTTGCATCTCTCATCGGTGCCAAGGTGACTAAAACTACTTCAAACCACCCACAAAGCAACGGTATGGTAGAAAGGCTACATCGGCAGATAAAAACTGCAATTAGGTGCCATAATAACCCACAGTGGACATAAATCCTTCCACTAGTGCTTCTAAGTATAAGAAGCGCCTGGAAAGAGGACTTCAAAACATCAACCGCAGAATATAATACGGAGAACCTCTACGATTACCAGGGGAGTTCTTCGTTCCCTCACCAGACTTCACCGCTGACATCAAGGATTTTGCATCTCGCCTTCAACGTCACATGGCTAATTTAACACCTCGCCCAGCTACATGGCAGAGAACTAAAACTTTCTAGATCCCTAAAGATCTTCAGACGGCAGAATACGTTTTCTTGCGTCAGGGACCAGCTACACCATCATTGGAACCTCCTTATTCAGGCCCATATAAAGTTCTGGAAAGGGGCCCTAAGACCTTCAAATTAATGTTTAAAGGTACAGAAAGTACGGTTACTATAGACCAACTCAATCCTGCTTACCTTCACAGCAGTGGATCACCTGTTTATCCAGATGAAATAACACCTACAGAAAAGGAAACCCAGGCCCCCACAACGGGTCAAAGTGAAAATACTCCGAAGAAAATAAAACAGCGGTAGAGTAGTGCGCTTCCCAGATTACTATCGCCCGTGAAACGGTCTCAGCAGGAGAGTGATGTCCACTGTGGCGGTTGGAAGGAAAAGGGGAGATCTCACGCCGGGCAAGATATTCGGCCAACGCTCCGTGTGGTAGTTCGGAGATATATGCTGCTTTAATTTCGGAACATTTTAGCGCGATTTAGGCTTCAATGTGTTTCGCTTGTGGCGCGACGACAGCGCCGCCGAATCACCCCCTGCTCAGACCGGAGGTCGGTAATGCAGTCGAGATGTCGACGAATTTGCAAGTGCCAGGGAATTGCCTTGTAGTTCTGCGGTGAGTCGAGAAGAAAGCAAGTAATCTGCGAGAGTGCAGTGAAGCAGAGGCGAGCAGTAAGGCTCAGAGCCGTGCTGAACACTGTAGCGCAGTGAGTAGGTTGAAGGAACAGGAAGCATTATTATTCCAGTGCTGCGATGAACCTTTGTAAAGCTAGATGGCTTGCAGAATGTGAAGACTGCAGAGAATATCTGCTCCGGAGCGAATGAATGGGGTATTTGAGGATGATGACGAAGGTTTTGAAGTTGTAGTTTCCGAAGGTTGTTGGTGACGTGTTCATATCACGTCGGGGTCCCCACTGTGGCAGGTGGAAGGAAAAGGGGAGATCTCCCGCCGGGCAAGGTTTTCTGCCCGGGGTGCGGCCAACGCTCCATGTAGTAGTTCGGAGCTATTCTATATATGCTGATTTAATTTCGGAACTTTGTTAGCGCGATTTAGGCTTCGATGTGATATATATGTGGCGGCGCTGTCGTCGCGCCACAAGCGAAACACATCGAAGCCTAAATCACGCTAACAAAGTTCTGAAATTAAAGCAGCTTATATAGAATAGCTCCGAACTACTACATGGAGCGTTGGCCACTCCCCGGGCAGATCACCTTGCCTGGCGGGATAAATAATATATATATATATATAAGAAAGTTGTTACATTTCTTCTTCCTTTTTACATTCGATATAAATTAATACAATATATTTCAAGTAACAGTTACAGACATGTCATACCCCTCCTAGACCATGGGAAATACCATTACTCGAATCTATGTGAGCAAAGCCGCACGACGTATGTTGAGAAAAATTTTTCATCGACAATATTATATACAGCCCACAAAGACTGGTTTGGAAGATATTTGCGATATTTGCCAAGCTCAGGAATATTTTACTGCCCATCGCCTGTTTCATTTCTTCTCTGTTGCCTCTTCCGACACCCACGAAATGATCAATCAATGTAATAAAAATGCACTAAGCGGCAATACATTTTTGTGTTCTATTAATCTCTTAAATTTGCAGTTGCTGTAGCTGAGAGCACCTCGATAAGATTTCAGTGGGAAATGCTTGGATGGGCATTATTGATCTTATTCGGGAGACAAGTGCCTTTGTTAATAAAATAAATTAGGACTACATAGAAGGTAATATAAGACGTTTAATAATATTAGCTCAAGCTATGATGGACAGGGCAAGAGATACTATAAAAAAAGAACATAGAATTAATGAATACGTTATGTTTTGGCAAGGTTTTGTATCGACCAAGACTTATTGATAATTTAAAAAAATATATTTCTGTTCTTTTTACTCGTTTGTTGGGAAAGTAAATTCTACTTGCCAGTTATTCTTATTGCACGATCATCCTTTGCACGGATCATGAACTCAGTGGTTCTTCGTATATGTTTGATAGATTTTTGTAAATGTTAAATTTTATTTATTTGTAAATACAGTTTACAGTATACAGTAAAGTTTTGTCGCATGAAATCGTATCTAGCCATTATATTATACATATAAATGATATAAAAAGCACATTGTCAGAAAGATAAATGATTGTTGAAATTATTAATATTTTTTTAAATCGATTAATTGCTATTTTTACATAAAAAGGGGTTTTAGTAGCTTATAGTGTGAATTTATCAAGTTCGCAAGGCTTATAAACACTCTTACTTTTGAAAATATCAATTGTTTAACTCGATCTATTTTTAATCTCTTCATCTATCATGTGGAATTTTGGTTTGTTTAGCTATAATTATTTTTTTTCGGCTCCAAAATGGCTAAATTTTCTTTGATTTGGTAGCCTTGTGTTAGAATTTATTTCAGTAAATAGAGACTGCCTGTGCCTCCTTGCTTAGTTCGGCGTCAACCGCCGTTGTGAGTGGATACTGTATCGGTTGTTTGCAGCGGCTCAAAAAGATCGCTGTACAAATAAATAACAAATATTCGAAAAACAAATTTCATACATACTTGATTATTACAATAATCAGCAATTTTTATTACAATATTTTAAAAGCACAGAATAAATAATAGGAGTACGTACTAAAAGTAAGTAGGATGTGTAATATTTATACTTAATACGTCTTGGACTTTTTGGAGTGACATGAATAATGATATGATAATCAAATGAGCATTATGAGTCGTGTACTTTGGATTTTCCAAACTTATTCAAATTGAAGTTTGACATAAAATTATCGGAAAATTGGAAGTATAATAAGGTTATTAGTGAAAATTTGAGAACTACTTTTAAAAAAATCCGTATAATCATGCCATACGTATTTTTTTAAAGCGAAGGCATGCTCAATTCGATTTACCAATAGTTTAAAAATATTTTTAAAGAAAATATGGCCGGTTGTGCATTAAGATATTGTAAGTCACAATATGGAGCAAAAAATGAACGTGATTTCGGTTTATTATTGTAAGTAAAACATATATTTACCTAATAATCTTTAAATTTTTTTTAGTAAATTATTCTAGAACATTTATTTTTATTGTGATAAGCGCCCTCTTTTATCCAGTAAACGTCACTATTTAGTTACCAATGTTAAAGTTAGTGATTGACGACGTTTATCGATTGGGGTTATCGAAAAAAAAATATACAGGATACCGATTTAATTCTTCACAATATTTAAGGAGGTAAAACAGTCAACGATACTATACTATACTCATACTAACAAAAACGAGTAGCATATACCAACTATGCTGAGTAGCCTACTTTATGTGGAGCAAATGTGGGAAGTTTTTTAAGGCATACTAATGAGATTTTCTTTGTTGCTTATGAGCATGCTGAGGATACTAGCTGTGTTGATGTTTAGAAATACAGCAAGACTTCTCTTTTACATACTAGGCTTCATTGTTCGGTGGCTTTACACCGGGCTACATTGTCTGGTGGTTTTCAATGACTAAGCCATTATAGATCCTGGCTTACAGTGATAGGAGAGGACTATAGGTTTGTTACATTAAAAACAATTTGCACTGTTAAAGATATTAGATGCAAGAAGTTGTAGGTTAAGCCTGAGTTAGAAAATAAGGTAAAAACTTAAAATAACTGTTTTTATTGATGTGGGTAGTGTCTTAAGTATTGCAGCCGATGAAACGTGAAAAATCGTGAAACGGCTTTTAAGTTCAGTGTTTTCCTAAAATATTTTAGATTTAAAGTATATTTTTGTAAAAGAAACGAATTTAAAAACATAGAGGCGCTCTCTTATTGGATTTGGCGTTTCTCGATGTGCCTTTAACGCTGACGGATCAATCATATGCTATTATTATAGCAGCTAATGGACCGGGTGACGTCATCCAAGATGCCACCAAAGTGGCAACCAAAATGACTGCTGGTTGAATTGATTCTTAGTTATTGGAAATTAAATATTTTATTTCATGACACTAAAGGGGAGTAAAAAGTTAATATGATTTTATTCGTGTAAAGGAAATAATGATAAATTGATTTAAACAAGAAAAAAATCATGTATATTCCCTATTATCATATCGAAAAGTATTTCAAACTTAGTAACCTTCAACAACATTATCGATACTTTGATATCGAAACGGTAACATTCCTAAAACTACGTTATATTTATTAGCGTCACCTACTGGGGAATAGCTAAAATGTTGTCTCAATAAATGCTTAGCGTTGTTTTGCTATTTTAGCTAGAGGGCGCCACACGCTAGCACGCACACTAGCTCAAAGTTTTTGTATATAATGTTCCCAATGCCCGCTTTCTAGCTATATATATACAGGGTGTTTTTGGAACGCTCCCGAAAACTAAGACAGGCGACAACACCAAGTATACCTTTGATCATGGGTCACAAATAAATTCGATCCTGATGAAAAAAAAATCATCTTTTTACAAGGTTTTATTAGCTTTATTCACGCGCCATCATGTTAGTATAGCTAAATGAAACGATAATTTCATAAAAAATATCATGAAAATACTGAAACATAAAACCAGCAGTGGAATGACTGAATTGATATCACCTGACCTGAGCTAGATAAAGGTCAATGTACGCGCGAACACAAATTCGCGCGGCCCGCAACTAGCGGGCCTTCCAACAATACCTAATAATTTACAACACGTGTCTAAATACCTAACTTATCTACTTAACCTACTATTTTGCCACTGTGCTTATCTCCACGTAGCCACTTTAATCCGAATTTACAGGTTAAATAACCCAAATAACTGGTTCGATTCCCCGCTAATGAAGAAATACTTAAATGAAATGTAACCAAGGTTGGAGTCATGCGTTTTTATTCATCGTGTAGGTATGTTTATTATTCTCGTGTATTCAGTTATGTACCTATTCAGATTAGTCTAGTACTAAGTTATTTAAAAAAAAATAGTTATGAAACAGCTTACTGCTCTAAATCCTCCGTGGTCTTATGAGATGCGGCTCAAATTGTGCTCCATTCATTTCAAGGCAGACTTGGGTGCAGGCGGGGCATCATCGTGTGGTCTTCGACACAGTCCGTACGTAGTTTCTCGAAAGCATCCACGATCCTTTGGCGCATTTCTTCAGCACTATCACATTCACGATTAAAAACCCTTTCTTTCACATACCCCACAAAAAGAAGTCTAACGGAGTCAGATCTGGTGAGCGAGGTGGGCAAGCGTGTGGTCCTAGTCTGCCGATCCAGCGATCATCAAATAGCTCATTGAGGCGCTCACGGACGAACCTCACGAAATGTGGAGGGGCACCATCATGTTGGAACTATGTGCGGCGATATTCAGCCAACGATAGGTCGTTTAAAATGTCAACCAACTGTTCATTTATAAAGTTTAGCTATCGCTGTCCGTTCAGTCGCTCTGGCAGAAACACTGGTCCCAGTATGCGATCCTTAAATAAACCTGTCCATACGTTAACCGACCATCGGGTTTGGTGCCCGGTTTGTCGAACAGCGTGCGGGTTAACCTCTGAATACACGTGTGTATTTCTTCGGTTCCACAGGCCGTTTCTGGTAAATGTCGACTCATCCGTCCAGATAATGTGCTCAATGGAACCAGGCACACGTTGTTGCTGATATAATAACCAACGGCAGTATAATAACCACTATAAACGTACGCGTTAGGCATTATTAAAACAAAAAAGAATCCAAAAACGTAACAAAAACTTTAATATCAACACGTAATCACAAGTAAATTTATTAAACAAAACGATTGAACTGTCGCTCGCGCACGCGTGTACAAAATCAACACGAAAGCGAAACTGTCTCAAAAACTAAAACCAACGAACCCCGTCAAGGCTGAAAATTACTGCGTCACAAGCGTGAGGCGACAGGGTTAGGCATTCTGCCGTCATAATAAAAAAGGAAGTAACTAACAAAAACGTAAAATGGAAATAAAAAATAAATTGATGAATTTTTCTTTCAGACCCCGTGTCTAAAGTATATTAAAAGGTATCTATATTGAAATATATACGTAGAGACATGAAGATTTTAAGGACGAACTTATTTTTTTTTAAATTTGTTTATTTATTTAAATAAAACGAATTTTCCTTTTCATCTTAGCTTAAAAAATACACCTGGCAACACAAAAACATCGAAGGAAAGACGCATATAACTATTTGCGTCTTTCCAACCTAATAAATTAAAAAAAAACTGTCATTCATTTAACAATTTTACATATTTTGGAAAGGTCATTTGAAGTTGAAAGGACGCTAATAGTAATTTACTACTTTTTTTTTTAATAAATATTAGAAAAGCATTGGTAGTGAGACACAAAAAATAATAATTTTAAAAAGTAATGATTTTAAAGGGGATATCATACAAGACTTACTACGATAATAATTAAAAATTAAAAATTTTGTACAACCGACTTTAATATAAATAATTAAGGATAACTCAAAAACTATTGGTCTGACCTCGATCAAATTTATATGGGACCACATGTGAAACACCAGCTCTTAACAATAAGATATAAGCTCTTAATAATAAGATATAGAATAATAAGACAAGACCAAGAATAATTGAAATTTAAGTAATCGATGCAAATATTGTTAAAGATGACGTAGCAACTGGTTAAATAAGTCTTTTCTTTTATGTTGAATTTGTATAAGTCTTTTCTACTAAAAAAAGTCATCTGTGATCAACAGTTACGTCTAAAATTCTTACGATAATTTCTAAAATATTGATATTTGTGAATATTAAAAAAATTTAGTAGATGCGCCTTCTTATCATGAATCGAATGGTATATTTAACTCATTTATTCATAAATTGTTAGATGCGCCCTTTTTTCTTACGACCGCGTGTTTCGTACCGAGCTAGATACAGGTCGATAGCGGAGGGGGTGTGGGTACAATCGCGTTCTAAAGTACTACATGGTATTGGGCTATTGTTTTATAATATTATAGTAATTAATTGTTTTAATGTAGAATCATAATAGGTGTTTTACTAGCTACTTAGAACTTTGGAAGAGGTGGGAATTAAAAATGGATAATGTTTACATGAGCATTATTTGTTATTTCTATCGTAAAATATAAAGTAGTTTGTAACAAGAAAACTTTAGCTAAGGGTAACACGCCGTCCATTATGACGTCTTGGGTCACATGGAAGCCAGATGTTAATGGTGTGTTGGTGTTACTGGATGCTACTTGATCATCACTTTCATCTTCGCTTGAGCTTCCGTCATCAGGTCGATCACATGGTAATTTTTTCGGTATTCTTCCTCCACACTTTTAACTTTACTGCACAATTTTCCCCATTCACCTTCTCCTATCATATTTACCTTTTCGATCACTAGTTTAGTCATAAAACAATAGATATAAATAATTTTTCTTTCCTTCCTTTTTAAAACATCGTCGCGAGTCGCAAAGTAAGCTGTGTATGCGACTGTATTTTTGGAGCGAACAAAACGCGGGAACCAATAGCATGCAGGCACACTAATACTGGCGGATTGTTCCCCCGTCGCGCGCTTTTCGTACCAATATGTGATAAATCGCTCAGTGCCCAAATTCAAGGCCAGCGTTTGTTTTTCACCGTTCACGCGTACATTAACCTCCATTAGTCAGGTGATATCAATTCAGTTTCCACTGCTGGTTTTTTGTTTCAGTATTTTCATGATATTTTTTATGAAATTATCGTTTCATTTAGCTGTACTAACATGATGGCGCGTGAGTAAAGCTAATAAAACGTTGTTAAAAGATGATTTTTTTTTCATCAGGATCGACTTTATTTGTAACCCATGATCAAAGGTATACTTGGTGCTGTCGCCTGTCTTAGTTTTCGGGAGCGTTTCAAAAATACCCTGTATATATTTTAAATCTCTTTGGTTGGCAACTACAGTTTTTGATGTTTAGTTATTATTAGGAAAACGCTGCTGTTCATCTGTCTGGTTTTCTCTCCGCTGCCTCTTACGATGCCCACGAGAAGATATGGGGTAGTGGATAGTGGAATCTCTGCGTCACGTTCGCGTCAATTTCGCTTACGTAAGATGCCGTACGAGTGGCACAAAACACCCATTTTTGCCACTCGTGCGGCATCTTTATTACCCAACAGCGCGACTTCGTACCTGCAATTCCCTAGTAAAGCGTTGCGTTGCGATTCCTACATCTAACCTTCGAATTTGTTGTCCTATAAAGCAAAAATTACAGAGCATTGTGCCTTATTTGCCTTACGACCTCAATGCTCTATGTTTCTTTGAAACTAAGCCAATTTTATTAAGCGTTACCAAAATGGGCCAGAAGAGATTTATAATTATCATCAAATATACCTTACTTTTTACGAGCAAAATAAGTCTCCTTTTATAGAATAAGTGTGACAAGTGAGCATCTGATGGTAAGTGGATGCTGTGGCCCATAGAGATCTACATCTATCCCCGTTTAAAAATCCACAGCAATTAAAGTTCACTGCTGAACATAGCCCTCATCCATAGATTGCCTCGTAGGGGGACATTTGCCATAGTTGCCACGCGTGCCAACCGGGTTGGCAACCTCAGTTTATTTTATTTTATTCTTTATTAAATAGACGCTGCTCTCTGTCGCCTCTTACGGTGACATGGGGTAGTGGATATGCTTACACCGTCACTACAAGGTATCTATTAATGTGTTATTTAGATTTAATATAGTCAAAGGCCATTTATTATATCAATTTTTCTTAAGTTAAATAAGTTTTTTGGATAAAAATAGACTCCCTCTGGTATTGTTCGCTATATGTTTGTAAAGTTTCGTCAAAATTAGTTCAGCCATTCCGAAGATTAGCCCGTACACGAAGACCAGACTAAAAATTAAAGGCGATTATTTATATCTTACTAGCTTCTAAATGACCCCCTGAGCCTAATAGAAGCCAATTATGTCGGTATTACAGACAAATACTACAACTTTATTTATACGTATAGATTATACTTAGGATTTTTTATACGTATAGATTATACTTATAGATTATACTTATAACATAATTTTTATGTTTATTTTTTTTTATAGAATAAGGGTGACAAACGAGCACACAGTCCACCTGATGGAAAGTGGTTGCTGCGGCCCATAGACATCCACATCTATCCTCTACTCCAAATCAAAATGTAGATGCGTTGTCACCCGTGAGGATTAAGATGGAATGCCTCATTTCCAGTAAAAAGGGCCTCCGTCCACCTGCACTCACCAAGCGAAACGTAGAGGTAAACCTCTACTTCACGCTGATTTTCTGTGAGGTCATGGTACCACCCCGGTTCGAGCCGGCCCATCCGTGCGACAGCAAAAGCTGCTGCGTCGCTCTACTACTGTAGAAATGTATTATGTACCTAAATATGTGTAAAATGCTTGATTAATTTTAAAACTGAAACATTTTGTTATAAAAATAAGATCTCTTTTGTCTAAATAGCCGTTAAGAAAATTCTGGCAACATCTTGTGTGATACTCGTATAGTGTGTAATGTTTTAGAAGTGTAATTATTAAATATATTGTACAGAATAAACAGAATCTTACTGTCATATACATATTTTTATTATTCCCTTTTTCTAATATTTATTGTTCTTTGGTTGCTTATTATTTATTGTACATGCAAATACAGAATTAATGTAGAAATACAGTTCCAAACATTATATGTAAAGTAGGCAGTCTTATCACTCTTTAGTTTTATCGTGATGGAGAAGAAAGTTTCTCGAGTGACAAGATAGTGTTTGGTCACTTCTCATATCTCTGACCGGTGACGATCATGCTTTGTGCCATCCTTTGACGGAGACCTTTGTTTAACTGCGGTATTGTGACGGTCTTTAATGATGATGATGATAATGAGTGTGCTTACTAATCTAAAAATCCAAAAAATCCAATCACTAATGAGGCTGCTAGCAATCACTTGTAGATAAGAATTGGAGACACCTCGCACTCGCTGCATCTAAGATACTATTCTCTTTTGTCTTATCTATCTATTCTATCATCCTAGTCTATACCTATCTAGAAGCCACGGAATTCAGTTATTATCAGGTGGACTGTGTTCTAGTTTTTCACTCTTTTGTACGTGGTACAGCCACGCTGCAGCTACATTAAAGTAAAAAATGTTTTTGTTTCTGTTTTTGTTTTGACCGAGGAAGGGCAACTCTCTCACATAATACCAGTGTAAAAGAACAGCTTAATGCTGCTGTGTTTCGTACGGTGATTGTAGAAAATCAAAAGACCTTTTCACTGAGAGACGACGAGGCATAAACCTAAGGGGTGAAAATACTTATTATACTATTTTGATTCTTAACCGAAAATAGATGTAGGTGTCAATGGGCCACAGCATCCACTTACGGTCAGGTGGACTGTGTGCTTGTGGGTCACACTTATTCTATAAAAAAAAAAACGTATAATATGTAAACTAATGCTCGCAAGATATTAAACAGAGAATTGTATCAACACACACGGATTCCTAAATAGAATGAGAGCCTTATCACATTATAAAAAAAATATTTTCATCGTTGGTTGTTTTTTAATAATGTATTTCTTATAAAATTTATATTATTAAATAAGGAAGCCATTTCAGCTACGGGAGCTGTCAGAAAATATAATGTAGAGAAACGTGACGGCGGCGAGTTTACAATTTTCCTAACTTGTCGAGTAGACAGCTCAAGGGATCTGACCTAAATCTATTACCGACGCGACGGTTTAAATAAAGCGTGTTGGGTTCAAATGATTTAATGTATACTTTTTTTCTAATGTGCGGTTTTAATGAAATTATTTTAATACCAGCAACAGCAACCCATTCCGGCTTCGCCTGTAAAAATTTATTAATGTAGGATTAATTCATCATTCATCATCATTTTAATAAATCAATTTTACATATATTTCTTTAAAGTTATTTTGGATAAAATATAGCCTAAATTACTCCTATCATTGGTCTCTATTTGTTAGTGAAGTTTCAATACAATCGGTTCAGCCATTTCGAACATTATCCCGGACAGCCAGATAGACAGACTGACAAACAAACGTTTTAATTTAGGTGAAATAGTTTTCGGTACTCATGTGCAGATTCCTCCTGGACTATCTAGTAAAACACATATGAAACTTACCTTTCTTCCTCTTTCGACAATTTAAAAAATAACAAATTTTCATTTGTATGCTGGCTCTTACATTTATCCACTGCACAATAATTTCGTGATTTCAATATTTGAAATTTGCGCAGAATACCGGCCATGCGCTCAGGTGAGTGTGCGGCACGGGGGTGATAATCACAGCCGAAAAATATGAAACGTTACCACCACACTAGGATTTTCTCCTGTATCGTGGAGGCAGTTTACAAACATAAATTGCACGAGGACAAACATCCAGTCCCGGAACAATTATTTGTAGGCCATACAAATACTTGTTCCGTGCGGGATTCAAACCCGTGGCCCCCAACGCAACAACTCATTGCTTTGCCACTGCGCCACGGAGCCGTCTTCTTCGGCGGCTTGAAGTATGTTTCAAGATGTAGCCAACCTTGTCTGTGGCTCCTCTGACATAGGGTAGTACTGCAGGCACACGCTCGACTGTGGCCAGCTTCACTCGGTCACTGTGATGTAGGCGTTGGACCCGAAGATTTTTGTCTTGCAATACTTGCTCGACGTGCTGAAGCTCGGCGGCCAGATGTTTTCTGTCATAGATCCCTCGTGCTCTCTGAAACAAAGGCTTTCCCATGGTAGATAACTGTGATGGATGATGGCGCGATTCACCATTTCAAAATATCGGTTGAATTGGATCTTTTTCCTATACACAGTGTGACCAATAGTGTTATCAGGATTTCGGATGATTAAAACATCTAGGAAAGCTAAAGAATTGTTTGCCTAAACTCCATTGTGAATTGTATTTTAGAGTTTATGGAATAAAGGTAGTCTAAAAATGCAACACTTTGTAAGCTGGTAAAATTGCGAAAGTTTCTTCTACGTACCGCTTGTAGAATCTTGGTTTTACAAGAGCAGTAAGAAGGGCTTTCTCCTCAAAATCCTCCATGAAGTGTTTGAGTAATACTGCATATTATTTAGTCATGTTGTTATCTTCTAACTTCCTAGTTACAATTGCAATGCAGTCTGTAATAGGTGAATAGTGACTGAACTTCAAAACTGACCATAGTTTCATTGTCAGCGAGATTTAGGTATTTTATCTCACTAACAAAATGGTATAAATCCTTTGTGTGTGCTCTGGTATATCCTCTCAGTGGAGACAATATTTTTGCCAAGTGTTGACAACTTATAAGTTGGTGAATCGATCCGACTTACTATGGGGCGTAGTAAAGCGTTCGGTTTGTGTATTTTCGGTAACCCATACAACCTCGGTGGTTTGGCACATGATGGTGTTGTCGAATTCACGTCAAGATTAAATTTTTCGGACTAATTTACGAGGCAAATTTCGGGAATCAAAGAAGTGACACAACATTACTATTTAAAAATGTATTTATTACTTTTCGAAGTATTCTCCGCGAAATTTGACACATTTTTCCATACGATGGAACCAATCGTTGAAGCAACCATTCCATTCGGAAGTTGGAGTCTCCAAAATGGCCGTTTTGTAGGCGTCCACAGCTTCTTCAGGTGATAAAAATCTCTGTCCACGCAATTTATTCTTTAGTTTAGGGAAAGTATAGAAATCATTAGGGATTAGGTCTGGGCTGTATGGCGGATGGTCTAATAATTCTATGTTTTCTTGCTCTAAAAACTCTTTTGTTCTGTGTGCGGTGTGAGAACCCACATTGTTGCGATGGAGGATGATGCGGCGGTTGCAATTCTCTTTACGGAGTTCAGAAACGACCTGTGGCAAACAAATGCTAGCATACTATTCTGCATTAACCGTTCTTTGTCCTTTCAGAGGAATAGTCGTAACATGGCCGGTTTTGGAGACAAACGTGGCTACCATTTTTTTTGCTACACTCCGTGAACGAACAATTTTTGTTGGCTTTAACTCATTTTCGAACACCCAAACTCGTGACTGGTTTTTTTTCGGACGCGTATATTCAGGATTCGTCACCTGATACGATGTTGTATACAGCAAGTGAGGATCCTGCGTGGAATCTTTCGAGAGTTCTGACGCACCAAGTAACGCGAGCCGCTTTTTGCTCTTCACAGAGTGAATGCGGTATCCATCGGGAAAACAACTTTTTTACACCTAATTGTTCGTGCAAGATTATTTGTATTTGACTCATGCCAATGTCTAAAGTTGCCTGAATTTCGCGGTATGTCACATGTCGATTTTACTCAATCAGCTTACGCACAGCATCAACGTTTTCTTGGGTGACTGCAGTTTTTGGACGACCTTGACGGGGATCATCAATGAGCTTGACACGTCCACGTTGAAATTCAGCAAACCAGCGATAAATTGTGTTTTAGGATGGGGCTTCATCACCAAATGCAGAAATTATCCGGTAAACACACTGTTTTTGTGTTAAACCACTTCGAAAGTCATAATAAATCATCGCTCTTGAATTTTCTCGAGTCAATTCCATTTTCTCAACGACTAAACAAGTTTGACAAAACCTTGTGACAAGACCGAGAATCTTTTTTTAAATTTATAAATGGTATTCGATTTTTAAAACCAAGGAATTTTCAATTAAAAAGATTTTAATATGACAGGAACAGTGGAAATATTCCATTCCCGATACTTTTAGTCTATGTAACCTACTTTAAAAATTGAGGTATAATCATGTTATAGGTAATTTTTTTAATGTGCGCATGCACTATTGGATTTAGGAATAGATTTTATTCATTTAATTAGGCGTGTGCGTAAACTATTATACGTTTTTAAAAACATTAGACATGTAGGTGACATGAAAACTATTAAAAAATTATATTTCTGTTTATGTCAATCAATTATATCGTATGGAATACTATCATGGGGTGGTGCTTCAAAATCAATACTCTTAAAAGTTGAAAGGTCGCAAAGGGCTGTGCTTAAAGTAATATTATTCAAAAACTATCGGTATCCTACAAATAAATTATACAAAGAGCTTTCTTTACTCACAGTTCGTCAAATTTTTATTAGGTCTATTATTTTTAATCAGCATAGAATCCCACCTAACTTAAAAGTCTCTGATAAAAGGTGCCAAGGTATCTCATATGATACTCCGCAATGCAAAACCCAATTTAGACAACGTTTTTCAAATTTTCTCGGACCATTCTTATATAACAAAATAAATAAAAAGATTAATATTTCCAAACTATCGCGATTTACTTTAAAAAATAAAATTGATAATTTTCTTCGACAGCTAGATTACACACAAACCGAGAACTTACTAACTGTAGTAAGATAAGATATAATGATTAGATATAGAATAATAATAATAATAATCTTTACAGAAAACTAAGTAACGTTTTGCATCTTCTTTTTAATTTCTTTTATCTAAAAAAAAAAACGAACAAATATACCATGGGCTTCACACGTATACATACACGCACACAAACATATACACACACACGCACGCTCACACAAACACGCAAGCTCACACAAACACACACACACACACGCACGCTCACACAAACACACACACACAGGTGGTCGTGCGCGTAAATTTTCATCTTTATTTTTATTCTTATTGTCAAATTGTCGTTAGTTAAATAAGCTGTTTATTTCAAATATATTATTTATGTATACATAGTTTAACCTCAAAATAAATAAGATTGAAGTCGTTTGTTACAAATTGTAAAGGAAAGAGAAAATAACCAAAAAGTATATATATTTTTTTAGGTATTTACCTAATATAATACAATATTATCGGTAAAATAAATATTATACTACGCATACAATAAGCAATATTAGAAATTAAACAAACATGATTGGTTATATTTTCTATTCATTTTATTATTACTAATTACTGAAAAAAAAAATGTAAAATGAAACTTCGTATAGTTTTTGCTTACACTATACGCTAAGTGACGTTATAATTGTTGTTGCCCTTGAGGAAGATGACTACGCCTGCCGTAATACAGTGCAAACTAGTACGGAGGGTAGAACTTTGACTTTTCTGTAACAATATTATCATAACTCGCAATGTATTTTTGTTTACCTCATTTAAATTTAGATTTGCATTAGCTCTTCAATTAAATATGTAACGTTATAGCGAGGTGATAAGATTTAAGTTTTTGCTTTATTATAAGATGTTATTTGTAACTTATTGATAAATAAATAAATAAATAAATAAAATTATGTAAGTTTAGATACAATGTGATTTTTTGAGAAAGTTTAGTAAGCCTCAATAGGCAAGACAGTATGCTGAGGCAAACTGATTTTGTCTTACTATGTTCAAAGGGGACATAGATAGCAATGTAGTTAGTAGTTAGTGATCCATTTGTTAATGGATTTTATGTATGTCATATTAAATGTATAGACAATTCATCGCAAAATATAATAGCTCATGAGCTTAATAGTCGGATCATAGATTAATGATAAGTCATCGCGCGCTCTGGCTAGATACCGCCGGCGCTCATGTAAAACGCGGCAACAAATACTACGCCGAAATCGGTATACCCGAGCCAGTCGCGTTGCAGGAAACGTGTGAGGTGAACGTACCAAATGTTTTATTAAATTTTGATCATAATCCGAAGTAAAATTGGACGGCTCCGTGGTGCAGTGGCTTAGCAATGAGTTGTTGCGCTGGGGGCCGCGGGTTCGAATCCCGCACGGAACAAGTATTTGTATGGACTACAAGTAATTGTTCCGGGTCTGGATATTTGTCCTCGTGCAATCTATGTTTGTAAACTGCCTCCACGATACAGGAGAAAATCCTAGTGCGGGGGTAACGTTTTTTAAAGAGAAAAAAATACCACTTTAAGTATTGATACTGTGTAAAAATAATACTACAAGAAATGAGAAAGACACTGGAATCACATACTATCATTAAGTATTATAAAATTTCGAAATTTTAACATAAAATAACACGAGCCATAAATAAGTCACAAAATATCAATGACGCTATTCAGTGTTGCCGCGAATGCAAAAAGAAAGTTCCCCGTGGCTGAGATTTTTATATGTGAATTTATTGTTACTATATTTTATAATATAATATATTAAACTTATTATAATATAACCTAATTCTACATATATTATTTAATGTTTATTTCTGTAGTGTTGCTCAAATGACATAATTGCCATTTATTAGGGTTCCGTACCCAAAAAGAATCAACGGGACCCAAGTCTCCACTATCGTTCCGTCTGTCTGTCAGTAGGCTGTATCTTATGAACCGTAATATGTAGATACATGAAATTTTCACAGAATGTGTATTTATATTGCTGCTATAACAACATAAAATAAAAAAGAAAACAAGTAAAATATTAAAGAACCCAAAAAATCACCTTTCTTGTATGAGGACCATACAAGAAAGGTGATTTTTCTGTATGTTCTGTCTGTTCTGTATGTGATATGTCTTTTGTTTACAGACTAAAGGGAAACCTGGATTAACACGCAATAAAATGATGCTGTATGTATGGTGGTATTGAAAGTTTATCATGAGCTTTTACCGCCGGGTAAAACCATCGATTCGGATCTCTACTACCAATAAATAATGAGACAAGCAAGAAATAGAAAAAAAAAATGGTTGGCATTGATAATCAGAAAAAGAGTGGTCTTTCATCATGATAACGCCAGATCACAAGATTAGTTATCTGTTTGAGACTTTCAATACACACTAACATTCCAAAAAATCCAGTATTTGCTTGAGTACTTAAAAGTGGTTTAAAAGTTTTAGTCATTATTTTCTTTTGTTGCTTGTGTTCTTTAAAAGAAAGCTTTCTGGAGGTTTTAATATTTAAGTTTATAATTTTATTTTCCATTATAAATGGGATGACTAAATCCATGTTCCTTCAAATCTCTGGTATTGACTATATCAAATAAAACTACTTGTCGCATTTTTTTAATCAAAATCCCAAGATTTCTACAGCAATGTTTATTTTTAATTATTTCACTACCTACAAGATGGTAACAAATTATCGAACAGAATGGACCCATATATATTATAATTAAATTTAATAAAACTTTAAAACAAAAACGTCTTGAATTTGTATACAATATACGAAGAAACTTTTTCCCCAGTCTTATATACTAACTAAAGGTGTATCAAAATAGTACTTAATAACTTAGGGAATGATTCTGCCCATCAACGTGAATATTTTTTATTATGGGATCATCTTCGAAATTTTCAATTTATAGGTGATAGACCCATACTGCTATATTACTGGTATAGTTGTAGCACGAATGGGTCAGCTCGACCGGGGACGAACCACGCTCTCACAGAATACCAGTGTAAAATAGGAGCTTTACACTGCTGTGTTTCCTGTGGTGAGTGTAGAGAACCGGAGACACTTTTTACTGGAAACAAGGCATTCCATCTTAGTCCTCATGGTTTGCATCGCATCTGCATTTTGATTCTTAACCGAGGATAGATGTCGATGTCTATGGGCCACAGCAACCACTTACAATCAGGCGGACTGAGTGCTCGTTTGTCACCATGATCCTATAAAAAATATCTCAAAGTCAGTTATTCCATACAAAATTTCGTACAAACTTGCTCAAAGTGTATGGAAGATCTGATTTTTCTTGCGATTAGGAAGATAGATCTATAGTAACAGTTGTTCATATTGACGCGTAGAAATGAAAGCCCTATTTTGATTACACCATATATATATTTTTTTAAATAATTTGTGAATATTAGTTAGACATGTAAATAAAAAAATAAAACTGATAAAAAGGAGGCTTTATCATTTATATGTCATTTATTTAGAAGAAAAACCTATACATAATATACACAAATATATTGATACATTCGTTATTAATAAACTATTCATTTTTAAGTATTTCTGGAATACATTCATAACTATGAACTTAACTACTAAGCCATAGCATAAAATAAATTTTCCCGCTAATCGGGTAATAGTTAAGCTGCTGGCATATAAAATTCTTCACGCACACTAACATCATGCAAATTGTCTTATACTCGTACACACTACAATATTAAGATACCGCATTCATGGAGCTGTTACTTGCAGGGAGCGCGGTATTTAGTCAGAGCGCGCGATGACTTATCATTAATATATGAGTCGGATATATTCAAAATAATGAATTATGGTCCATAAAACGAGAGGGTAGTTATATTATTATTTGTAACGTCATAGATGACCTTATGTTTCCACTAATGATACAATTTGGACAGAGCGTGTTGTTTACCGATTCAGGCAGTAAGCATAATATAACTCATTTATTGTTTTATAGTAGATAAATTTGCTAAATTTAATGGAAAAACATATAAAATATGGAGCGATTGATACTTTTAAATAATTTGGTTTCTTCCGCCATCTCTTCGAATAGTGACCATACTATACTTTCAATATTTTCCTTGCTTCCACAATCTCTCGGAATAGTGACCATCTTACTGTTGGTTCTTCTTGTGTTCTAGGTATTCCTTGTTTATTAAACTGAAACGATAAACAAACTGACAATCCACCTGAAGGTTGTGAGACTGTATATTAGCTATTTCTCTTCATAGACACCTGCAGCCGACTTTAAACAAAGAAGGCTACAGATGTAAAGTCACTTGTAAGGACTAAGGAAATATAATGTTTTAAAGCGGTAGCTGGTCAAATATTCACATTTTCTAAGAAAAATGGTATCAGCAGTACAGGCTGTTCTCGGCCTGGGGCGGAAGTCTTTATTATATCAGTAATTATGATCTTATCGTTATTGTGAGAAAATAAATATTTTCCAATTTATTTATTAATGATAGGGTTTGAACTCTATGAGCTCTACATAGGACTTATAAAATAGCTAATTTTTGCAGCTATTGCTATTGTCTGCAAATTAAAAAGACTAACTTTTTAATTTGCAGACAATAGCTCTGGCTGCCTTGATCTTTTCTGAAAGATTGTTACCGAACAAAGTTTTGTCTCTTACGGAATCTTCAACTACGTGGAGGATGTTCTTATCCGGGTTTGGTGTAATGAGTTTTATGCGGCTATACGTATTTATCATATGCAAATCCGAAATTATACGGCAGGAATTGCTAAGATGTTGGATAGCATTCTTTTTGTCATCGCCACTTAAGGGAATATTAAGCGCTCAGTAAATGGCCGTTATCCCCAACCCCAGTCATTATTGGTGAACTATCACGATCTTATCTCTGTTGTTTACAGAGTATAACTGCTGCTGATATCTCTGCGTTTAGCTTAGGTGCTTGCAACAGTCTACAGCTGTCCGGGATTAAGTACTCCTTCAAAAAAAATTCTTTTTTATCTATTTGCAATCCTTTGAAGACAGTTTCGCTAAACTCTCGTGAATTCTTTCTTCAAACTCTGGGGTATCGCTGGTAGGTTCGCCAAGGGCTTCTAAAGGTCGGGTTTTGTTCCGTTGAAGTTGCCTCTAATTTTTGCTCCGCACTGGTCTCTGGCCTAGACTCTGGCTCCAGTGCGGGCTTAGGTTCCGGCTTAAACTTGAGCTCTGTCATGGGCTCAGGCTTAGTGATGGGTGGTGTGGAATTCTGTCTTAAAGCGTTCTTGAGGTCCTTCGCATTAGCTTTAAGGCTTAGCTCAGATTGGTAGGCATCTTAAACACCTAAAACGAATATTTTTGCGATTAGAAAAATGGATTACTTCAACGAACGAGGCACACGGCCTGCCCTGATGAAGAATTGTGTTTCAACGGACGAGGCTCTCGGCCTGTCCTGATGAAGGTTATTTTTTCAACAAACAATGCTCACGGCCTGCTTTGATGAAAGCTAACGAAACATAAAAGTTACGTAATCTTGACTTGTGGTGAATCTTATAATAAAAAAATTAATATGTTTACCTTCACTATTGGAAGAATCTGATGATATGACGCGTATTCGGTGATGTCAGCCGATATCGGGTTCACGTAATTTTCTAATTTTGCGTTCGTAACGCTCGATTTTTTCTTTCACACTTTGTTTTGGCATAAATTTTAATTATAAATACTTTATAAGATTAAAAGGCAAGAATTAAGTGTTAACATATTGGGGGACTCGTGCTGTCGTCACCGTGCACGAAAAAGGGTGCGTGAATTTTCCAATTCACCATCCGTGCACGGAAGAAATGTTTGTATAGACTAAAAATAATTGTTTAAAATGTGGATTTATATCTTTAAGCAATTTATACGTAAATATTTATATGTAAACTGTGATATATGTAGGTATAAATATGTAGGTAGGCGCCACCGCGCGTCTTCCCCAGCGAGTCGCTCAATACATGCTATGAAGTCACACCGTGTTTTATTATTAAAATACCGAGTTATCCAGAATCTCTCAGTGGCGACGAGGATAGCAACGAACTCTTGGAAAAGTATTTGTAAACGACAAGTATTTAATTAAAATGTCGATTGGAAGAATTCCTGAGTTTGACCTACATAAGGACGATTGGAGGTCATACGTCGACCGCCTCGAACAATATTTTGTTGTCAACAAAATTTCGGAGGATTTACAAGTTCCGACGTTAATTACCGTGATGGGAGCCGAGTGTTACGAACTGTTAGTGAATTTATGTACTCCAACCAAACCAAAAGATAAATCTTTTTTGGAAATCACAAACATTCTAGAAAAACATCTCCAACCAAAACCAAGTACCCTCGCAGAAAGATATAAATTCCGGCATAGGAAACAAAAAAGTTGTGAAACAATAGCGGAGTATGCAGCAATATTGAAGAGGATGTCGAAATCTTGTGAATTTGGTCAATGGTTGGAAGAAAGTTTAAGAGATCAGCTGGTGCGCGGTATTCTAAGTGAAACTATAAGGCAACGACTATTCGCAGAAGGCACGTTGGAATATGGGAAAGCGTATAGCTTGGCAGTGAACATGGAGGCGGCGGAGAAGGATGCAGCGGCTGTGGAAGGATACGGGCAAGGTGAATCGTCGGGCAGCTCGAGCACGGCTGAGTGCCAGGCGATGGCAGCGACTCGACGTGGCAACGGACGCGGTCGGCCAGGGAGGACGGCACCTACGGCATCGAGGTGGCAGCGGCAGCAAGGAAAAGCAGCGGACGGAGCACAACAATGTGCTGCGTGCGGTGGACCCCATGGCGGCACGAAGTGTCGGTTCGCGGCATATGTGTGCAGAGTATGTAATCGTAAGGGGCATCTACGTCGGATGTGCCCAAACCTGACGACGTACCATCACGTAGACATCGGAACACCTATAGTGGTCGAATCGGACGAGACGGACAGTGACGAGGTAAGAATATTTGATATAAAAAAATTGTCCATAGAAGAGTGTACACCGCTATGTATTTCAATCAACGTTCACGGAAAAGATATTGACATGGAGTGTGACACGGGTAGCGCCGTATCTTGTATAAGTTACAAATTTTATAAACATAATTTTAGTGATTTACCTATCAGCAAATGTAATGTTTTACTTAGATATTACACAGGTGAAATAGTTCGTCCGGTGGGGGTGGCTACGCCACTAGTGAGGTATAAAAATACACAAAAAAAATTAAATTTGTTCATAATCAGAGATGGTAAAGCCGTTCTTTTGGGTCGACAGTGGTTAGCCGAACTTAAAATTCAACTACCAGTGTTTCAGTATCACGATGTAAACAATGTTAATTATAAGGATTTTGACGAAAGTAATTTTATGTATAGATTCAGTGAAGTATTTGCGGATGGGCTTGGACGGTTCAGCGGCGGGCGGGTTAGCATCCACCTGCGGCAGGGGGCGCGGCCGGTGTTCATGCGCGCGCGTCCTCTGGCGTATGCGCTGCGGGAACCGGTGGAGCGAGCGCTCGAGCAGCTGGTGCGAGACGGCGTCCTCACGCCGGTGGAGCGCTCCGACTGGGCCACACCCATTGTACCCGTTCTCAAACAGGATGGTAATATTAGAATATGCGCTGATTATAAATTAACACTGAATAAAGTGCTAGAAGTCGACCGTTATCCCTTGCCACGCATAGATGATTTGTTATCGCGTTTACATGGCGGTGAACGTTTCAGTAAGATTGATTTATCTCCGGCGCCACCGCGCGTCTTCCCCAGCGAGTCGCTCAATACATGCTATGAAGTCACACCGTGTTTTATTATTAAAATACCGAGTTATCCAGAATCTCTCAGTGACTCCACTTGCTTACTTTGAGCCTGATTTACCTTATTTATGAGCGCGCGATCGCTTCGTAATAAGTCTAGCCGTGATCTTAACGTTCGTTTTTGTAACAGCATTGAAGGGCTTTCACCTGTGCTGCTGTGTATACTGTTACGATAAGTAAGTAAAAATGTTTGCAACGCGGCGTCAACATCGATTGATTCCCTATGTGCTTTTTTTATTGCTTTTTTACAAATATTTACAGCATTTTCCGCGGCGCCATTCGAAGACGGGTGATAAGCAGGCGAGAAACGTTGCTGAATACCATTTCGTGTTAAAAACTCCTTGAATTCCGCGCTAGTGAAGGGTGGCCCTTGATCCGATACTAGCTCTAGTGGTAAGCCGAATCTTGCGAACGTACACCGTAATACCTTAATAACCGCTGTAGCATTTGTTTTTGGCATTTCAAACACTTCTAGCCATTTCGTACTGGAGTCTATTAAAATAAGAAATTTTTTTCCGTTAAAAGGGCCTAAAAAATCTATATGGAGTCTGCTCCATGGCTGCAAATGGTACGGCCAAGGCTGCGGTGGGGTGCGCGGGGGTGCTTGTGACTCCACCGCGCACGTCTCACATGCTCGGCATTCGGATTCGACGTCTGTATCTATATTAGGCCACCATACGTAACTTCGAGCTATGGACTTAGTTTTAACAATGCCCATGTGACCAGTATGTAATTGCATAAGTATTTTTTTTCTTAAAGTGCGCGGTATCACCAAGCGGTAACCCCACATAATACAGCCCCTATCTATGTATAGTTCATTACGTTTAATATAATATTGCTGCAACACTTCTTTTGGGCAGGACGCGGGCCATCCGGACTGAACATAGGTTAAAATTCTACTTAATTCCGGATCGCTTGCTGTTGCCGTTCTGACGTCATCATTTGTGACCGGGAGAAAATTTTCTACGAAATTAATGTAATTCATTCCCTCCGACTTCGGAAGCCGTTTATGTACCGGTTGCGGCAAACGAGATAACGCATCTGCACAATTTTTGTGTGAACTTACATATTCTATGTCATAATTGTATCCCGACAATAATACTGCCCAACGCTGTAATCTCGAAGCGGCCATAACTGGAATGCCCACTTTACTGCCAAAAATATACGTCAAGGGTTTGTGATCAGTCCTTAAAACGAATTTTCTACCATATAAGTACTGATGTCGGTTCTTCGAGCTATATGGCCGGCCCACTGCCACTTCAGCTTACTAATCCGTTGGGCTATGTCGGTCACTCTGGTTCTACTGCGGATATCCTCATTCCTAAGTTTATCACGACAACCGATGGGGAAGAAAGGTTCTCGAGTGGCAGCCTCGTACCGGTAGGCGAAGTGTAGGGCGTCCCCCCACGAGATGGAGTGACGACCTGGTAAGACATGCAGGAAGTCGATGGATGCAGGTGGCTCAGGACCGTGCTTTGTGGCATTCTTTGGGGGAGGCCTATGTTCAGCAGTGGACTTGTGAAGGGCTGTAATGATGATGATGATGATGATGAAGTACTGATGAAACTTTTTAATACCGAATATTATTGCTAAGGCCTTTCGATCTATCTGCGCATAGGCCCGCTCGGCCGCGCTGAGAGTACGCGACGCATATGCGATCGGCCGCTCTCCCTCCTCAGTGATATGCGATATCACGGCGCCGACTCCGACCCCGCTGGCGTCCGCCGTCAGTACCACGGGTAAGTCTAACGTATAATGAGCAAGCACTTCGCTCGAACTTAATATTTTTTTTACTTCATTGAATGCCAATTGACACTCAGTACTCCACAGGAATCGAACCCCGGTTTTAGCAAACGATATAACGGGGCCAGCAATGAACTAACATTTCGTACGAATTTACCATAATACATTACTAGCCCGATGAAAGATCGCAGTTCTGACATATTGGTGGGTGCAGGCGTGTTTACAATTGCCCGGACTTTTTCCGGACACGTGTGAACACCCTCTTTACTAATGACGTGCCCTAAGTAGTTAATAGATTCTGCGAAAAATACACATTTTTCTTTCTTAACGCGCAACCCGTGAGACTGCAATCGCTCGAACACTTTATATAAATTTTTTTATGTGACTACGACTATCAGGACCCGTTATAATTACGTCATCTAAAAATACACCCACGTTCGGTAACCCTGTCAATAATTCTTCTAAGTGTTTTTGAAAAATTCCTGGGCTCGACGACAAGCCGTAAACTAGTCGATTGTACATGTATAAACCCTTATGTGTATTGATAACCGTATACTTTTTTGATTCGTCAAGCTCCAACTGAGCGTACGCCTGAGATAAATCAATCTTACTGAAACGTTCACCGCCATGTAAACGCGATAACAAATCATCTATGCGTGGCAAGGGATAACGGTCGACTTCTAGCACTTTATTCAGTGTTAATTTATAATCAGCGCATATTCTAATATTACCATCCTTTTTGAGAACGGGTACAATGGGTGTGGCCCAGTCGGAGCGCTCCACCGGCGTGAGGACGCCGTCTCGCACCAGCTGCTCGAGCGCTCGCTCCACCGGTTCCCACAGCGCATACGCCAGAGGACGCGCGCGCATGAACACCGGCCGCGCCCCCTGCCGCAGGTGGATGCTAACCCGCCCGCCGCTGAACCGTCCAAGCCCATCCGCAAATACTTCACTGAATCTATACATAAAATTACTTTCGTCAAAATCCTTATAATTAACATTGTTTACATCGTGATACTGAAACACTGGTAGTTGAATTTTAAGTTCGGCTAACCACTGTCGACCCAAAAGAACGGCTTTACCATCTCTGATTATGAACAAATTTAATTTTTTTTGTGTATTTTTATACCTCACTAGTGGCGTAGCCACCCCCACCGGACGAACTATTTCACCTGTGTAATATCTAAGTAAAACATTACATTTGCTGATAGGTAAATCACTAAAATTATGTTTATAAAATTTGTAACTTATACAAGATACGGCGCTACCCGTGTCACACTCCATGTCAATATCTTTTCCGTGAACGTTGATTGAAATACATAGCGGTGTACACTCTTCTATGGACAATTTTTTTATATCAAATATTCTTACCTCGTCACTGTCCGTCTCGTCCGATTCGACCACTATAGGTGTTCCGATGTCTACGTGATGGTACGTCGTCAGGTTTGGGCACATCCGACGTAGATGCCCCTTACGATTACATACTCTGCACACATATGCCGCGAACCGACACTTCGTGCCGCCATGGGGTCCACCGCACGCAGCACATTGTTGTGCTCCGTCCGCTGCTTTTCCTTGCTGCCGCTGCCACCTCGATGCCGTAGGTGCCGTCCTCCCTGGCCGACCGCGTCCGTTGCCACGTCGAGTCGCTGCCATCGCCTGGCACTCAGCCGTGCTCGAGCTGCCCGACGATTCACCTTGCCCGTATCCTTCCACAGCCGCTGCATCCTTCTCCGCCGCCTCCATGTTCACTGCCAAGCTATACGCTTTCCCATATTCCAACGTGCCTTCTGCGAATAGTCGTTGCCTTATAGTTTCACTTAGAATACCGCACACCAGCTGATCTCTTAAACTTTCTTCCAACCATTGACCAAATTCACAAGATTTCGACATCCTCTTCAATATTGCTGCATACTCCGCTATTGTTTCACAACTTTTTTGTTTCCTATGCCGGAATTTATATCTTTCTGCGAGGGTACTTGGTTTTGGTTGGAGATGTTTTTCTAGAATGTTTGTGATTTCCAAAAAAGATTTATCTTTTGGTTTGGTTGGAGTACATAAATTCACTAACAGTTCGTAACACTCGGCTCCCATCACGGTAATTAACGTCGGAACTTGTAAATCCTCCGAAATTTTGTTGACAACAAAATATTGTTCGAGGCGGTCGACGTATGACCTCCAATCGTCCTTATGTAGGTCAAACTCAGGAATTCTTCCAATCGATGTTGACGCCGCGTTGCAAACATTTTTACTTACTTATCGTAACAGTATACACAGCAGCACAGGTGAAAGCCCTTCAATGCTGTTACAAAAACGAACGTTACGATCACGGCTAGACTTATTACGAAGCGATCGCGCGCTCATAAGGTAAATCAGGCTCAAAGTAAGCAAGTGGAGTACACGGGCGGGGTGCAGCGCTCGTTTGCACCGGGGGAACCTGTGTGGGTGCGAGAGTACGGCCACAAGGATAGGTGGGTGAAGGGAACGATAGTTCATGGCGAAGGTTCGAGGAGATATTCTGTGGACAAGGGGGACAGTCGACAAGTAGTTAAGCACGTTGATCAAATCAAGCGCAGATCAGGGTTGTACGACATACCATTCCCTGAGGAGCAAAGCGAGTCAATGAGGGTACAAATACCTGATAGTAGTGGCTCGGCGAGAGACGGAATGTCGAAGGAGGACGACGGCCCGGACACATCTCCGACTACGGTTGTGGGTGATTCGGGAAAGGAGAGGAAACGGGTTTCGAGTGAACGCATTAAAAGTCCTGGAATCGAATATAGTACACCGCCAACGTCACCTAGTGCACCGTCGCCTGAACCGCCTCGAGCCCGATCCGGGCGAGTTCGTAAACCTGTTGTTAGGTTTCAAGTTTAGCTTAGTTTATTAGTTTATTAGATTTAGTAATTAAGTTTAGTTTAGTTTATTACATTTATAGATAATGTATTATATAGTTAAGGTATTATTATAAGTAAAGTTAGGTTTAAGTTAGGTTTCAAGTTTAGCTTAGTTTATTAGTTTATTAGATGTAGTAACTAAGTTTAGTTTAGTTTATTAGATTTATAGATAATGTATTATATAGTTAAGGTATTATTATAAGTACATTTGTGATTACATAATTTATGTACCTTACTTAATAATATCTGATAATACCATATATTAAGAAGGGAGGTGTGATATATGTAGGTATAAATTAATATTGCATTATGTAGGTAGGCGCCACCGCGCGTCTTCCCCAGCGAGTCGCTCAATACATGCTATGAAGTCACACCGTGTTTTATTATTAAAATACCGAGTTATCCAGAATCTCTCAGTACCTATATAATACAGATACAATCCTAGTGTGGTGGTAATTTAAAAAAAATACAAAGGTTCGTATCCTGCTGTAGTCTTTATAAGCCCTTAGCTTATAAAGAAAGAAGATGAAAATTCAAAAAGCTTTACATAATTGAAGAGTTTTTAAGAATTTTTTTATTCTACTAAATCGTTATTCTTAGATGAAAGGCTTTTCTAAGCGACCACTTTATATGTGTGCTCAATAAAGTAGAATTTTGATTAGAATTAAACATTTCTTAATATAGCGTGATGCTTGTGAACCCCGATTGAGTTAGTACAATATTATGCATATTAAAAGAACATTTTAATTTTATTCTTTCATCATTATGCAGTAATGTACTGCTGAACAGAACCTCGTCTTCGGCTACATGCATCTAGTTTCTCCCATCACTCCATCTAGTCAGGGGGCCTCACACACTACGTTAATAACCCGTTTTCCATAACAGTTCTTAATAAGTAAATATGAAATTTTCACACAAGTTCATGTAGATTTGCCTTATTAATTTAGTAACGTTCATATAACAGCAGTTGCTAACGTGACCCAGTTTAGTTTTTACTATGGCATTTTTTTCATTCCGCATTTGGTCTGTAATGACATAACAACACTCTCGGAACACTCGCACCATTATGCTTTGCAACTATGCAAAAGCTTACTCAGTTTCTAGTCTTCTAATTAATTTATTTTGTTTTTCTTATAAGTTTTCATAAAGGCTTACTCATTATAGTAAAATATAAAATACGTATGTGTTATAAAATACGTATGATCTCAGCACCTCTACTCCCAACACCACTACACTAGGAAAGACGCACCACCATCGATCGCGGATCTTAGCACATTGATCTCTAAGATCTTTAGTATTTATGTAAATAAAACTTATAGTTATGGCCTATATAAAACTTCATATTAAACTATACTACTTAGTATACTTTACATAAAACTTGTGATTAAAAAATAAATATCATCGGAATGAATATCGATAAATAAGCCTTTAAACCTTTATCTCGATTATAGGAGAAGTAAAATTATTATGTAAAATGAAATTTACACATTCTTGGAATGCTTGGCATAATCGTAAAACCAAGTAATCAAACAACCAGCTTGCGTCTTAGTGAAATTTAGAACGTTAACTCGAACTTTAATTCACTAACCACATCACTAAAACTAAGACAGAGAGATAACTACCGTAGTTTCTCAACGAAATGTTAATTAACGCTATAAACTTCAAGTATGAGAACTTTAAACAACCTTTGTAATTGTATTTCAGCATCAGTAAAGAACGTTCCCCAAACACTTATTTGTTTTTTATATATTTATATCTGTTATTAAATTACATTTTTAATCTGTAATTGAAAAGTCCACTGTTGTACATAAGCTCACAGTCACAAGGATGATGAAAGAGGTGACAGAGGAAAACAAGTCACGAGATAGGTAGCAGCGTTCCAAATAACATCTTAAAATAAGAAACTGTGAATGTTTAAATTCTCCTGGCAAGCGTGCCAACTAAGGCAAATATTCGCATAATGTAAAACTTAATTAATAGTTGTGTTTTAAGGTGCGTACGCATTATATAACATAACATGTTATAAAACGTTGTTATATAACATTTTCCTACCTTTTGCCTACCTGCCTGCCAAGCGTGGAGATTACTACTAAATCCCCTATAAGGCAATCTATGGAAGGGGCCAATATCCAGCAGTGCAATGCAATGAATTTAAATGTTTTTTTTTAATAGTATAAGTGTGACAAATGAGCACACAGTCCACCTGATGGTAATTTGATGCAGTGGCCCATAGACATCAACAATTATCTTCGATTAAGAATCAAAGTGAGGATTGACTCTGCACACCATCATCATTACAGCACTTCAAAATTTAATTAATTTTCATCGTTTTAAAACGAATTCTGTTAAAGATTTTTATAATCAAAACTGTCTGACAGGGGAAATTCAATAAAATAGAAATTACCAATTTTGAAAAATAAATCCCTTGAAATCCCTAAAATTATTAGCTTTGGGTGAATGTAAATAGTCGCGTATCAGGGTTCAATACAAATAAGAAAATGTCTCTCGAAAGGAATTTTGCCTTTTCTTGCATCTAAGACATAATCTGTATTTTTAGTACAAGAATTTCCTCGTAACTTGATTTTATTGGACAAGGTCTATACCTCGTCAATAGCACGTCAATAGATTCATTTTTGTTTCGATTTTAGCTGACTGAATGTTTGTGTTTTTTTGTTTTCTTTTTCTAATGTCTTATTAGCAATATCCTCGCCAATTGAGAGCCGATTTAAAAGACTTTTTTATTAAATTAGTTATATATAATCTTTAGCAGTGTCTCTTTTCGCGGTAGAGCGACGCTGCAGCTATATTATCTCAAGGTGCCTCAGCATGTAAAATACTTGAGATTTATTATATTACCATCGAAGAACGTCTTTCTTTATTCCACATAATAGCACCACTTTTACGTTTCAAAATCCTCTTCAAGCCATTCTTTAGATCTTAGCCAAAGAGCAAAAATGCGCCAGTTGTCAAGTCCCCATTCTGTTCAGTTAATTTCATTTAGTTCTTTTTTTTGTAATGGACTGATGTAATTTTGCCAGTTAGCGGAAAAATATATTTGAAATAATTTGTTGATTTCTTTTATAACATAAAATATATTGAAGTAAAAACTTTACAATGTAGCACCATTGTAAAGTTTTTTGGGAGATTTTGACGGCAGCGATCCAACAGACATTCGATAGCGATAGTATATATTCTATACAAAAGATTATTAAGACTATTAATTAAAAAAATCATTTGTAATTATTATATTTGTGTCAATATTATTGAGCGCAAAAGTCTCTACAATATAGGAGGAAATTCTTTTTTTTTTTGGGAGAGGGGGCAAACGAGCATGCGGCTCACCTGATGGTAAGTGATTACCGCCCATAAGCAACTGCAATACCAGGGGAACTAGGGGAATTGCAGATGCGTTGCCAGCCTTTTAAAAAGAGTAGGCTCTTTTCTTGAATTTTACTGTGGAAGTAATATTTTGAACAGAAAGGAAAAGGAAAAGTAGAACGGAATGCTCGCTTTATCGTAGTGGTTTCAACGTAAATTTCAAGTGGCATATATATAAATATTTACATGTTTCTTCACATTATTTTATAGAGCAAGATCGCAGGGCCACCAGACGTCACTTATTTTCTAACGAACGAAATGTGTATGATTGGCTAGTGTTAGTATGTACTATGATCGCATACCTAACCGCTAGCTTAGGCAGTGGGCCATTTTCGAGGTATTAGATAATCAAGGTACGTAAAAACATCTCAGATATACATACTCACATAACGTTACCCACCTGGTTTTTACGTAAATGTTAGATAATATCGTTAAAAATCAGTCATCAATACTACCAGACAAAACTTTAAGGCTTTCAAAAAAAATACTCAATTTCACTTACATTCTGAATCTCCTTTTTTATATAATACGTATGTTAGCCAGACAGCTATTCTAAAACTTTTTACAAAAAGCCAGACTGATCCAAGGGTCAATCATCCTCTAGATATTAATACATGTCTCACTCTCGCTCATGCGCGTGGATAATTTCCTCGCACTCATACTAACAAAGGCATACAAATTGGGTCTAGGCGATGGTTGACCCCTTGGATCGGACCTAGAAAATGGCCTACTGACCAAGCTAGTAGGTACGCATGCAATCATAGTACATAATAACACTACTCAATCACACACATTTCGTTTTTCAGAAAATAAGTGACGTCTGGTGGCCTTGGGATCTTGGACTAATATAAAATGTTTCATATAGGTGCTCCAAGTAAGCCTTTTTAAAATCTTACTTAGTTTTTATGAGGTACGTTGGTGAGGAGTTTCTCAATAAGTACTGAAATTTACTGACGTTAAACTATATATTTATTTACAACTTCAGTTTATGATTTTACTCATCTTCTTAGATTGTGACATTATATACTATAAGATTCACTAGATATATATATATATATATATATATAGTACTGCTGCTGTGTGCCGACAGTTAATCCAATTCGTCATCATCATCATCATCATTCATCATCATTACAGCCCTTCACAAGTCCACTGCTGAACATAGGCCTCCCCCAAAGAATGCCACAAAACACGGTCCTGAGCCACCTGCATCCATCGACTTCCTGCATGTCTTACCAGGTTGTCACTCCATCTCGTGGGGGGACGCCCTACACTTCGCCTACCGGTACGAGGCTGCCACTCGAGAACCTTTCTTCCCCATCGGTTGTTGGTTCTTCGAGCTATATGGCCGGCCCACTGCCACTTCAGCTTACTAATCCGTTGGGCTATGTCGGTCACTCTGGTTCTACTGCGGATATCCTCATTCCTAAGTTTATCACGCAGAGAAACTCCGAGCATAGCCCTCTCCATAGCTCGCTGAGCGACCTTGAGCTTCCTCATACGGCCAGCAGTGAAGGACCACGTCTCAGTTCCGTAAGTCATCACTGGCAACACGCACTGGTTGTACAATTTCGTTTTAAGGTTTTGAGGTATGTCTGACGAGAAGATGTGTCGTAGCTTCCCGAACGCTGCCCAGCCGAGTTGAATCCGTCGATTGACCTCTCGGTCGAAGTTGGACTTACCCAGTCGGACTATTTGTCCCAGGTAAACATACTCGTCAACAACTTCGAGCTTAGTGTTCCCAACAACTACCGGCATAGGTGTGACATGGACATTAAACATGATCTTTGTTTTGTCCATGTTCATCTTAAGACCTATCCGTTGGGAAACACTATTGAGGTCATTGAGCATAGTGCTTAGGTCCTCCAGCGATTCTGCCATAAGGACTATATCGTCGGCAAATCGAAGGTGAGTGATGTACTCGCCATTGATGTTGATACCGTATCCTTTCCAGTCCAGAAGCTTGAAAACGTCTTCCAATGCAGCGGTGAAGAGTTTCGGGGATATGACGTCACCCTGTCTTACACCTATCTGCAATTGGATAGGTTTCGTACTCTGGTTCTGTACTCGGATAGCCATCGTAGCCCTACTGTACAAGCACTTCAACACTTCGATATACCGACAGTCAACTTGGCACCGCTGAAGGGACTGCAGCACCACCCAAATTTCGACGGAATCAAAGGCTTTCTCATAGTCCACATACGCCAGACATAGTGGCAAATTGTACTCTTCGGACTTCTGTACAACTTGCCGAAGGGTTTGTATGTGGTCTATGGTGCTAAAGCCCTTTCGGAAACCGGCTTGTTCGGGAGGCTGGAAGTCGTCAAGTCTGCGCGCGAGACGATTCGTAATGACTCTCGAAAACAGCACGTAGACGCGGCTCAGAAGGGAAATCGGTCTGTAGTTCTTCAAGAGAGCGTTGTCACCTTTCTTGAAGAACAAGACCACCGCACTTCTGCTCCACGCCTCCGGTGTAATGCCACCATGGAGGACGGAATTAAAGAGCTTCTGAAGGACTTCAAGTATCGGTCTTCCACCCGCTTTCAGAAGCTCCGCTGTAATTCCATCCTCGCCTGGGGCCTTACCGTTTTTAAGGTGCTGGAGAGCCATCCTAATCTCGCTCAGACTGACATCCGGGATATCTTCGGAATAGTGTCGGATGAGACTCGCTCTTGGATCGTTACTCACACTTGCGTGTGGCTCCAACGATGATGTGTACAGCTGCCCATAGAACCTCTCAATCTCACTCAAAATCTCAGGTGTCCCGGAAACGATGCTGCCACATTCTGTCTTCAGCTTTGACAGTTGGCTCTTTCTCGCAGACAGATCTCTGGAAAAGACTTTGGAGCCTTGGTTCCGCTCGATCGCTTCTTCAATACGAGCTGTATTGAAGTTGCGTAAGTCCCGCCGCATGCATTTGGAGATCTGTCTGTTCAGATGCCTGTATGCTGTCAAGTCTGTTGAAGAATGTAGCTTCATCTCCCGTCTAACAGCCATGAGATTAAGAGTGTGATCGGAGAGTTTTTGTGTTCTTCTGTGGCGGGTCTTGCAGAACTTAGCTCCAACCGCATGGACAGTTTCCACGAGCTTGTCATTCATATCGTCCACTTCATTGCAGTCTTCTAGGCACTGAAAACGGTTTTGTAACTCGAGCTGAAAGGTTTCGGGACTTTGAAACAGAGCACGAGGGGGACGGAGCGTTGACTTCATAAGACGAGACCTCTCCAACTTAACGTTTAGGTTCAGTGTGCCTCTAACCATTCGGTGATCGCTACCAGTTTTCACCCGATCACGGAGACATCACTGAACAGTTGTCGTCTGGTCGTCATAATGAAGTCAATCTCATTTTTTGTGGAACCGTCGGGGCTCGACCAGGTCCACTTCCTGTGGGGCCGCTTCTGGAAGAAAGAGTTCATCATAAAGAGTCCCTCTTTCTCCATGAAGTCGGCCAGCTGCTGGCCCCTTGGGTTCCGTTGCCCTATTCCAAATTTCCCTACTTTCAGCTCACCGTTCTCTCTTGTGCCTAGTTTTGCATTGAAGTCTCCCATTAACACCGTATATTGGGTTTTGGAGGAATGCATGGCTCTAGAGATATCCTCATACATTTCCTCCACCTCCTCATCGGGGTGTGCCGAGGTTGGTGCGTAAACCTGTATGACCTTCAGCGAATACCGTTTGGTGATTCTGAGTATAAGGTACGCAACCCTCGTCGACACACTCCCGATTTTTACAACGTTGTTAACGAGAGACTTGTGGACGATAAATCCGACACCTCCTTGGGACAGATGGTCGCCCTCCCGGTGATAGAGCAAGTTGCCGGATTCGAGGATTACCGTGTCCTCCTTCTCTCTTCGGACTTCAGATAATCCTATAATATGCCAGCGCAACTTGTCTATCTCTTCTTCCAGCTCCACGATCTTCTCGTCAGCCCTCAGGGTGCGTGCGTTGTACGTTGCCAGGTCGAGTCGTCTAAGGTGGCAACCGAACCTCCACCGGAGATTCTTAGCACCCCCTGCCCCGCCGTTACCATGGTCGCCACCGTAGCCAGGAATAGCGGGGCCGCCGGGGACTGGGGGCCGTTTTTTTGTTGCTCTCATCATTGGGGGGTATTTGCCATAGTTGCCACGCTTGGCGAGCGGGTTGGCAACCGCAGTTTTTTTATTGTCATTTGGCTATTATCAGGAAGATGCTGCTGCCCATCTCCTGGCTGTTTCCCTTTGTCGCCTTTTACGACACCCACGGGAGGATATGGGGTAGTGGATATTCTTGACCGCCACTACACGGCAATTCGTCATACAATATAGGATACCCCTTGTAACACCCCCCCTCCCTCTTCTTTTTATTTTTTTAATAAATAAAAATAAGAATGAAGTGCCACAAAAGGATTATTAATTTATATCCCAAAACAACTATCCATAGGTTTTAGTGGTAGCAGTGATAATACACACAAGTATGGAAGGGAAAGGGGTGCTTTTTAAATTAGGTAAGACCCACCATTCTCTTAGTAACGCTTTGGTATTCATATCAAACCTGAAAAAACAACAAATAAATTATGATTATGTGGAGCACCGTGAACTGGAAATTTAAATTATATTTCTAACTAAACAGGGCATTGATATCACGGGTTCAGGATACAAAACTAATTACAACTTTTACATTTAATTCAATGGCAGAGTTATTTAACTAACTGCGAGGCAGTAATTATGTTTTTAATTAACATTAAAATATAACACGTTATTTTAATAAGTTAATGTTGAAAAAAATATTTTGAGGCTTGTGCGTTAATGTATGAATATATGTTTTATCTCAATCTATCACCGATAGAGGTAGGCAAAGAGTACGGACTCGTATTAGGTCACTATATTGACACATCTTTCTCGCTTTTCTATATTTATATAACTACGCATACATAATTTGTTGTCAATTTTGTTGATAAACTTCCAGCTGGGACGTCTCTTGCTGACTGGCAGTCACTTCTGCAGCATAAGTTCGCGTTGTTACTCTTTCCTCATTCATTATTTCTATGTGTATAAACCATAGAAGCATTCCTCTCTTAATCTTCATTAAAGTCACATCATTTCTATTATTAACCTGAATATCAATTTGAATAAAGAACCTTATTTAAATTTTTATTCTAAAGGTCTCAATAGAATCTAACAGTAGTAGAGCCACGCGGCAGCTTTTGCTGTCGCACGGATCGGCCGGCTCGAACCGGGGTGGTACCACGACCTCACAGAATACCAGCATGAATTAGAGGATTACCTCTGCGTTTCGCTTGGTCTTGCTCTTTTTAACCGAGACTCAGGTATCCTCTCCGGCTGATACTTCATATCTCTCCTACCCGGGGTACATATTAGAGCACTCCTTTGTGCCCCGTGACTGGAGTTCATCATGTCAGAGAGCTCATTTGTTTTCGACGCCTCGGAAGCCTTGAAGGTACGGACCTCGACAGCAACGACCATTTCCGTGCCTATGTGTACCTCTATAGGTCCCATAGCGGTAGTTCCGAAAGAAACCGACTCATCGGCCACATTCAAATGGCTACATACATATTTTTTGCTACAACAGATTCGCAGAGATCGTGATCCTTGGCAATTTTGACGGTAAGCACGCCTAATGGCTCGGTTCACGTTCAACCGATCATGTGGGGAGATCTGTTTATGAATTTGCTTTGGCATATGGTCTTACACAGCTGGTTACTTCGCCTACGCAGATTCCAAACGTGGAGGATCATGCACTTTCCCTGTTGGACCTCCTGCTGACTTCTCATCCGGACGGATATCAGGTTTCCGTCGTCGTGCCTTTAGGCTCGTCGAACCATTGTCTTGTCCGGAGTGTGGTGCCACTTACGCTAACGTCGTGGTTGCATTTTGCAGGCTGCCGCCGTGTTTAGCACTATAGGTCGGCCGACTGGGAAATGATGCGGTCTTTTCAGCATCTTACGATTGAGTGCGGGTTGTTGCTGATTCTCTTTTGAGGTGGTACTTCATGGTATGGAACTTTTTATTCCATCCTCTGTGGTATCCATGGGAGGCAGATCCCAGCCATTATTTGGTACTGCTTCTGTAAAATAGCATCACGCTATAAGCAGGAGTGCTATTGGGCCTGGGATGACGCATCAACGTCTCGGGATATAAACATCAGCGCTCTTAAAAAGAAGTAATATTCCGCCTCCAAGTCCTTCAAAAGAGTCATTGACAAGGCAAGGTCTGAGCACATCGGCAGAATTGTCGAGAAGCTAGTTCACCTTCCTTTGGGAACCCGTGCATTCTGATCTCTCGCCAAGGACGTCCGAGGGAACTTCTGTTGGCCAACTCTTCGATCTCTGCACAAAGGGGACGACTCACTGGCCCATTCCGCAAAGGAGAAAGCCAATCGGTTATGCTCTCTCTTTGCGTTCAACTCGATTCTAGATGATGGGGGGACACACCGCCGAGTATCCAGCGGTGTGAGGGCTCCATGCCGGATGTGCGGTTTACACAGCGCTCGCTTCGCAAAGCACTCTTCTCCCTGGACGTCAGCAAGTCGAGTGGAGCTGACGGAGTCCCTTCTATTGTGCTGAAGACGTGAGCTCCGGAGTTGGCACCGGTTTGAACGCGTCTTTTGCGGTACTTCTACTCCCAAGGGGTAGTCCCGAATTCATAGAAGACAGCTTTGTTCCACTCGATCCCTAAAAAAGGCGACCGCTCAGACCCGTCCAACTACATGCCTATCGCCATCTCCTCCTTGTTCTCCAAAATAATGGAGACTATTATAAACTACTAGGTACCTTGAGGATCACCAGCTGAATGGTGACCGCCAATACGGTTTTCGTCGTGGTCGATCAGCTTCTTTGTCTTCTGGTATACCTGACTCATAGATGAGCGGAGTCAGTAGAGTCCAAAGGGGAGGTATTGACAGTTAGCTTGGACATAGCGAAGGCCTTCTATCGGGTTTGGCATAAAGCGCTTTTTTCGAAACTCCTTTCGTATAGGCTTTCCGAGAAATTGTGAAATTGAATCACCAGTTTCCTTGATGATTAGAGCATCAAGGTCGTATTCGACAGTGCATTTTCTGATTGCAACCCTACTAACACTGGTGTTTCACAAGGCTGCGTGCTATCACCAACCCTATTTCCTTTGCATATCAATGATATGTTGCAAGCTAATAAAATTCATCACTATACAGACGACAGCAATAGTGATGCCTGTCAGCAGCGGCATATAACCGGCCGTGCAAATATTTCTTGGAAAAACTTTGCCGAGTACCGGGACAAACTTGTGTCTGAAGTCGAGTCTTTGTTGAACAAAGTCTTGGATTGGGGGCGACTAAATCTAGTCCAGTTCAATCCACAGGAGGCATAAGTTTGCGCGTTTACCGCTAAAAAGAACCCCTTTGTCGTATCTCCTCAGTTTCAAGGCACTCTTCTTGCTGCCTCAACTAGCATCGAAATCCTCGGCGTCGACATATCGAATAGTGTGCAGTTTCGTGGTCACTTGGAAGGGAAGGCCAAATTGGCTTCTAAAAAGCTTGGCATGCTCATCACTGTGAGACAGTATTTCATACCGGCACATCGCTTGCAACTTTACAAAGCGTAAGTTCGGCCTCACATGGAATACTGTTCTCATCTCTGGGCCGGGGCACCCCAGTGCCAGCTCCTTTTACTTGACCTTATCCAGCGCAGAGCGGTTCGAATCGTCGACGACCGAGTTCTATCTGATCAGCTCGATACACTGGCGCTGCGTAGGGATGTTGCATCCCTTTGTATTTTCTATCGAATCTACCACAAGGAGTGCTCTGAGGAATTGTTAGGATTAGTTCCAGCCGCCAAATTTCACGAATGCACATCGCGTCCAAGTTCACGATACTATCCTCACCATCTGGAAGCTTGGCGATCCAGGACTGTGCGTTTTAATTGGAGTTTTTTTCCTCGTACAATTGCTCTGTGTAATTGTTTACCACTGGCCATTTTCCCAGACTTAGGGACCTTTAAGAAAAGAGCTTACACATTTCTAAAAGGCCAGCAATGCATCTGCTGTAATTACTTACCATTAGGTGAGCAGCTTGCTCGTTTGCCCCCTCTTCTATAAAAAAAGAATCAGGTGTTACTTACCGGAAATTCTTTATATTAAAGTTGGTAAAAATTACATTGCGTAGGTAATGAAATAACATTCTTTGTCTTACCTAGTTTGAAGTGCACCTCCCACCATCCCTCAATTACATGCATTGTCACCGTCACCACTAATCTCAATACCACTACTCCCAGTAGCACTACACTAGGAAAGACACACCACCTTCGGCACACACACACACACACACATACACACGACTTCGGTGGCTGGCCGTTTATTTACATAGCGGTCGGCTACTTCAACTGCGTAGCAGCTATGGTAAGCGGGTTGGAAATCGTGGTTTTTAATATTTAAGTTGTTTATTAGGAAGACGCTGCTGTTCATCTCCTGATTGTTTCTCTGTCTCATCTCTTACGACACGCGCTGGATGATATGTGGTTGTGGATATTCTTAACTCGTCACTACATAGTATTTAAGAGGATTTGACAATACTAATTTTTGCCTAGGAGTTCGTCTATGTAGATACCACTCGCTTACCTATTTGCATCATTAAATAGCAGTTTTTGCACTGTTGTGTTCTGAAGGTTATAGTGAGCCAGTATAATTATAGACTATAAGGCATTAGATCTTATTCTTCAGAGGTGATCACGCATTATATATAAGATATCATTAACTTTTTTTTATGACTAAGATGCCACGGTGAAAGAAGTATTATATAATTACACATTGAAATTGTGTCGCACTTGTCCTATGCTTCAATAAGATTTGTTCTCAAGCGTGGCGTAATATCTTTGGTTTTATAATATAAGTTCAGGGTATTTTCAGGTAAATAAGGAACCTGTCGTAGTGGTGTGATATATGTTTTAGACTTTTGACCAACTGGGCTATTTTTTTTGCCTTTATCCTTTACTTTATTCTATAATCCGCTGCCCAATATAGCCCAGGAAAATAACGTTTGTTGTAAATTTCACAGTAATAGTGACGGAAAGCTGTAAAAAATCTAGATCAGACGGCAAATCCCTCATTAGGGAAACAATATTTTACATGGTAGAACCAAACTCTAGCCGTATTGTTTGTACCACGAATAAATCGGTTCGACTGAGTAACGATAACGCTCTCACAGAATATCAGCGTAAAATAGTTAATGCTGCTGTGTTTCGTATGGGGAGTGTAGAGAACCGGTGATTATTTTTACTATAAATGCATAGAATTTCATATTAGTCCTCAGTGGTGACAATGTATCTGTATTTTGATTATTAACTGAGGATAGATGTAAATATGTATGAGCCACAGTATTATCCACTTACCATCTGGTGGACTGAATGTTCGTTCCTGAACCTTATTATATTTAAAAAAAACTTATGGGTATCCAGCTGTAGATTGTCACATGATTCTATTGATATTCGTTCAATATGTGTGGTAATTGATTTCTCTTAAGTTAAAAGGTTAAAAGTTTACTATTTAAAATTAAACCGAGAAATCTGTAATTTAATTAAAATACTCAGTGCTGTTTTTATAAACCGAATTTCTATTAATTAAATTTTATCTTTGTAGAAAACTTACTTGTTTTAAATAAGCACAAACCACAAAGCTATTTTAAGAACCCAAAGAGCTCGAACAGCTTTTATAGCGTCGGTTTTAAAGCAAGAGACACTGAGAACGGGACAAGACTATTTAAAACAAATTACCTCTAGGGGACTGAAGGTTGTTATTCTTATCTAAGATACACAAAATAATTTGTTCTATGTAAAAATCTAGTTGGTAGTTTCCCTTGAGAGATTGACGATGTTTTCTATTGTATATAACTAACACACACACCTGTCGTTTGGTGGCCGTGTAAGGAAAATCTTTTTCTTTTTTTATTAAAGAACTCGTGGTTCAATAAATGGATGGTGTGATCAATATACGTCCACATTTATCATCGATAAAGAATCAAAACACATGTGCATTTTCACCCCTGAGAACTAAGATTGTATGCTTCGTTTCCAGTAAAAACGGTCTCCGCTTCTCTATATTCACCATACGAAACAGCAGTATTAAGCTGCTATTTTATGAGATTTTATATTCTATGAGAGCGTGGTTTTCCCCGGACAAGCCAAGCCATTGGTGCAACATCCATAATACTTTAGCAAATTTCGGAATTATCTTGTGGTTATCGATAGGAGACTTAATGTACTCAGCCCGGTGACCCGTATCGTGATCAAAGATTCGCCTGCTGCGTGACGATTACAACAAATTCTGACTACAATAGATGAGGCGCATCTCCAGCAGTGAACTTCTACCGGCTGATTATAAAGAAATATAATTTTGCTCCTTTCTCAAATTTTGTATTGAGAGTATTGTGCAGCATTGAATAAAAATATTTTTACTAATTAAAAATAAGTAAATATTAAACGCGACGAAATCCGTAAAAATAATTTCATTCTATGTGTAGTGTTCGCATAAATAAAAGAAATCATTACATTTAACATCAGTATCTGACCATCTTCATACGTAACTAATCCGCAACTTTTATTGCATTTGGATTTTTTAGGCATAGCAAACACTTGCCAGCACTCTGTTTCGTATAAGCCGATATCAGGAATTCAGTAGTAACTTTACCTGCAAACTGTGTAGTGGTGGTATAAGCATAGTCACTACACCCTATAGTCGTGTGCGAGTCGTAAAGGGTTGCATAGGAAAACTGAAATGGGTAGCACCACCTTTCTGATAAAAACTAAAAATACCAAGCGTAGCAACTAGGGAAAAATTATTAATGATCGTTACGCTCGTATTCTGTGAGAGGTTGGTCCTTCCTTATTCGAGTCAAATCATTCATGCTACAACCATAATAAAAGTAAAGGAACATTATTTGGGTTCATCTGACACATAAATAAATACTCTATAAAATAAGAAGTACCCTGTAGGTTTTGATTCCCTTGCGAAGGTCGAAAATGTGCGGCATAAATGGCTGTATCTTTTGATTGCCTTGGCTTATTAGTTTGATTTTTTCACAGCTCCATGGGACAGTAGATTCGAGTATTTGGTATGAATTTCAGCTTGATACCTCCACGCGTTCCTGAGAAAAAGGCTCTTGACAGACAGACAGACAGATAGACGGACAACAAAGTGATCCTATAAGGGTACGGTTTTTTCCATTTGAGGTTCCGTTTTTTACTTTTGAGGTAAGGAACCCTAAAAAAACGCAGTTTTAAATTTTTAGTTTTCGTGATACTTCTGATCATCTCTTGTTTCAGTTTCCCTATGTCGATTTACGACACCCAAGGCACGATATGGATGAGTGGAATTTGTGTAAGTAAAACCTTAGTATTATTATTCATCCTGTGGTAAAACCCCCACGGTAGTCCATATTCTCAGAGATATATAATTACTTAATTATAATATTTCGTTTTCGAAACAAATTTTAGAATATAAAAACTATAGAAATTCTCTTGGGACTTTTTCAAGTAAGCATCCAATTGTATTTGTGTGTAGCTGAGGTCTCATGGATTAAATATTAAATAGTCATTACAATTTAAAGGACTAAGTGTTCGATTTAAATTTCACAGTACGCGAGTAACCCGGAATCGATACCCACCGGCACCAATGAATTTAATTGAATGAAATTTTAAGTGCTGTTTTATCACGTGCCCGGCGGTGACGGAAAACATTGGAAGAAACATGCAAGCAGCGGATATTTCCTTGCCCTAAAACCTTTTCAGAAATGAGAGGAGGCCAGTGACCAGCAGTGGGATGTATATAGGCTGTAATTTTACTTTTATATAGGTAATACAGCTTTTATCTAACAAAAATTTTGAAGTTCTTGATAAATAGAGCTTGCATGTATTTTCTGGGAATTCGTATTAAAAGTTTGAATAAAACTCGAAAGTGTAATCCAAGAAATTACATTGAATAAGTACTGAAATATAATGCCAACGTACTGTGTAGTATTAATGACTCTTGACTTATAACACCTTATGCGTATACCCTTGAGACGAGCCTCAAGAAGGTCTAATAATTAATGTGCGCTGTCTGAACCAGACGTACAGACAAAGAAATTAAAGATTTCTTCAACCTTTACTCGTTTTATGAACTCAATTGGAGAAAGTTTCGTGGAACCACTTCTTTATTTGATAACGCCAGGTTCAAATTGATTTTAACTTGTCGATAACTAAATTTTGTCTTTAAAACGTTTTTGTTAACTTGACCTTTTTGAAAAAAATTGAAAAATATGTTTATTTTCTCAACTAGAGGTAGAATAGGATATATAAACTTACATATAAACAACACTAATATAGTACGAAGTCAGTAGTATGAAGTCAACGCTCCGTCCCCCTCGTGCTCTAACCAATCCAATCCAAAGTCCCGAAACCTTTCAGCTCGAGTTACAAAACCGTTTTCAGTGCCTAGAAGACTGCAATGAAGTGGACGATTTGAATGACAAGCTCGTGGAAACTGTCCATGCGGTCGGAGCTAAGTTCTGCAAGACCCGCCGCAGAAGAACACAAAAACTCTCCGATCACACTCTTAATCTCATGGCTGTTAGACGGGAGATGAAGCTACATTCTTCAACAGATTTAACAGCATACAGGCAACTGAACAGACAGATCTCCAAATGCATGCGGCGGGACTTACGCAACTTCAATACAGCTCGTATTGAAGAAGCGATCGAGCGGAACCAAGGCTCCAAAGTCTTTGCCAGAGATCTGTCTGCCAGAAAGAGCCAACTGTCAAAGCTGAAGACAGAATGTGGCAGCATCGTTTCCGGGACACCTGAGATTTTGAGTGAGATTGAGAGGTTCTATGGGCAGCTGTACACGTCATCGTTGGAGCCGCACGCAAGTGTGAGTAACGATCCAAGAGCGAGTCTTATCCGACATTATTCCGATGATATCCCGGACGTCAGTCTGAGCGAGATTAGAATGGCTCTCCAGCACCTTAAAAACGGCAAGGCCCCAGGCGAGGATGGAATTACAGCGGAGCTTCTGAAAGCGGGTGGAAAACCGGTACTTGAAGTCCTTCAGAAGCTCTTTAATTCCGTCCTCCATGGTGGCATTACACCGGAGGCGTGGAGCAGAAGTGCGGTGGTCTTGTTCTTCAAGAAAGGCGACAACGCTTTCTTGAAGAACTACAGACCGATTTCCCTTCTGAGCCGCGTCTACGTGCTGTTTTCGAGAGTCATTACGAATCGTCTCGCGCGCAGACTTGACGACTTCCAGCCTCCCGAACAAGCCGGTTTCCGAAAAGGCTTTAGCACCATAGACCACATATATACCCTTCGGCAAATTGTACAGAAGTCCGAGGAGTACAATTTGCCACTATGTCTGGCGTATGTGGACTATGAGAAAGCCTTTGATTCCGTCGAAATTTGGGCGGTGCTGCAGTCCCTTCAGCGATGCCAAGTTGACTGTTGGTATATCGAAGTGTTGAAGTGCTTGTACAGTAGGGCTACGATGGCTATCCGAGTACAGAACCAGAGTACGAAACCTATCCAATTGCAGATAGGTGTAAGACAGGGTGACGTCATATCCCCGAAACTCTTTACCGCTGCATTGGAAGATGTTTTCAAGCTTCTGGACTGGAAAGGATACGGTATCAACATCAATGGCGAGTACATCACTCACCTTCGATTTGCCGACGATATAGTCCTTATGGCAGAATCGCTGGAGGACCTAAGCACTATGCTCAATGACCTCAATAGTGTTTCCCAACGGATAGGTCTTAAGATGAACATGGACAAAACAAAGATCATGTTTAATGTCCATGTCACACCTATGCCGGTAGTTGTTGGGAACACTAAGCTCGAAGTTGTTGACGAGTATGTTTACCTGGGACAAATAGTCCGACTAGGTAAGTCCAACTTCGACCGAGAGGTCAATCGACGGATTCAACTCGGTTGGGCAGCGTCCGGGAAATTACGGCACATCTTCTCGTCAGGTATACCTCAAAACTTGAAAACGAGACTGTACACCCAGTGCGTGTTGCCAGTGATGACATACGGAACTGAGACGTGGTCCTTCACTGCTGGCCGGATGAGGAAGCTCAAGGTCGCTCAGCGAGCTATGGAGAGGGCTATGCTCGGAGTTTCTCTGCGTGATAAACTCAGAAATGAGGATATCCGCAGTAGAACTAGAGTGACCGACATAGCCCAATGGATTAGTAAGCTGAAGTGGCAATGGGCCGGCCATATAGCTCGAAGAACCGACAACCGATGGGGAAGAAAGGTTCTCGAGTGGCAGCCTCGTACCGGCAGGCGAAGTGTAGGGCGTCCCCCCACTAGATGGAGTGACGACCTGGTAAGATATGCAGGAAGTCGATGGATGCAGGTGGCTCAGGACCGTGCTTTGTGGCATTCTTTGGGGGAGGCCTATGTTCAGCAGTGGACTTGTGAAGGGCTGTAATGATGATGATGATGAATATAGTACAATATTAGTAAAACAGTCTTAGCTCTCTAGTACATGATAATAATCTAAGGTTTTATCACACCAACCACGCTGGCGTGTAATAAGTAAGGCGTGTATTTCTGTGGTCTTCACGCAAGACATGTCTCTGTCGTGACGGCCTACGAACTTCTTTCAAACATAGCTTTCATAAATTGACACTGAATATGAAGTTTTAACCTACTCTTTGACGGCTATCAAAAGCCCACTGCTGGACATGGTGCTCCCATAAAAAACAAATATTCTATTTACAAAGGTCATAGGGTTGTTATCAGGTCTTTTTGTGATTCCATTATACTCGTTCATTCGTTTTAGTCCTGGGAAAGATCTTGGCGTATCCGATCACAATCAGCGCCCGGGGACGTAAATTCGTTTTGTATGTTTCCAGGGACAAAAATGTTTCTAAAAATTTTAATCTATCTTTTTTTTTAATTTATTGTAAATAAAATCTACAATTGAGTACTAGATATTGATGTAATTAACAACAATTCAATACATTTTTTGTTATAAATTAAGGGTGACAAACGAGCTCACAGTCCACCTGATGGTAAGTAGATACTTAGGCCTATATACATTTACATTAATCCTCGATTAAAAGTCAAAGATGCGTCGTCACCCCTGCGGACTAAGATGGAATGAATCATTTACATTAAAAAGGTTTTCCGGTTTACTAAATTCACCGTACGAAACAGCAGCATTAAGCTACTATTTTATGCTGATATTCTGAGCGCGGTACTATCCCGGACGATTCAACCCATTGGTGCTACAATCATAATATTTTTATAGGGTTTTTTATAGGGTGATTGCTGTAACCCATAGACATCTATATCTATCCTCAATAAAGTATCAAAATACCGATGCGTTGTCACCTGTGAGGACTAAGATGGAATGCCTCTTTTCAAAAATTTTCAAAAATTGTCTTTGGTTCTCTACACTCACCATACGACACGGCAATTAATTAAGAAAAAAAATTAAGCTGCTATTTTACACTGGTATTCTGTGAGAGTGTGGTTCTTTTCAGATCGAGCCGACCCATTCGTGCTACAACTATACTACTCATATATATGTGGTTGCAGCATAGCTCTACCACATATGAAAAATTCCAAAATTTCCCTATACAGAAGAACTCTGGTGAGTTTTGATCTCACATTCATGTTAACGTGAACAAGTTAACCAAATGTAAGAGACGTCGTTTAACATACTATTATACTGTAAGGAATCGACAGCATATGCAAATCTCAAATGGGACGTGGGCCTAAACTGATACAACAAAGGAATTTACTTTACCTTTTATAGACAAGAGAACGGTCTGCGGAGTAATCAAAATGATTTATAAAGGAATTGTAGTGGGTCTTGAATATAATGTATCGACACAATTGCTTCGTACAAAACATTTAATTTCCCTTATGGGGTTCACTGAGCCCGTGCTATTGTGGGTTTCTTCTATGCGTAGATTAATTTGGTCTATAACTATAGGGAAATTTGATTATTTCGTAATTTTGTAAATTAAAATTATAATGAACAAAATATTAAATAGAAACAGGTTACATTAGATTTATAAATTCATTTATTCTTTACATGCTATAAAAATGTGCTGAAAATATAACTTCCCCATAGCTTGCCACTTGGGGGGGGGGGGGGGGGGTATTTGCATTGGTCGCCAAGCTTTGCAGGAGTTAAAAAAGAGCTATTTACTTGTAGTTACACAATGTGGTTTTCATCTGCTGCATTAGGTATAAAATATAAAAAAGTAGGCTGACTATCTCATTAGTCTAGTGTTCGCAAAAGCTGTTGTTAATCTTGAGGTACCGGATTCGAATGCTAAAACCATGTCCACTCTCCATTATATAGGACATAGGGCTTTGAATGGGAGGACACTCAAAGTCCTATGGAACGGTAATCCGGCATGACCAGAGAGAGACCAGGCACAGGGTCTAAGGCTTTTACGTTCTGTCCGAGGCACCGGGGTGAAACATCGTGAACTTCTTGACTCCGAGTTGCTTCTGAGATTTTCCAGTCAGTAAAACCTAATAAGTGACTTTTTGATTTTTGGCCAGAAAATTCTTCATAATCATGTGCATCGAAAATACTTGATCCGTATGCCTTTGCCGTATTTCTTTTCTAAATCCAGCTTGCACATCCCAAATTTTTTCATCAGTTTCTTTGATAACACTTTCAATTAGTACCTTAGCATACAGTTGTTTCGCACAATGCTAAGAAGGCTAATACCATGGTAGATTTTACAGTCTTACTGCAACTATTTTCGCTATATATTGGGACTATCACGGCTTTTCACCAGCCTCCCGGTACCCGCTTCAATTTCCGACATAAATTAAACAAGGTGTACAGCAGGCCTGCCACCAATTACTCTTTAGCCCTTAGTATTTCCAGTGATACTCTATCATAGCCGGTTGCTTTCGTGGTTATCATTGCTTTCATTATTTCATTTATACTTATCTCTCTACCACTTTCAAAATTTCTATTTCATTTAATTCAAACGTCTCCTCACTTATAAACATGCTTTCAAAGTATACCTTTGTTATTTTTTAGAGTTTAAAGAGATGACTTAAACTCGAAACTTCGTCATTCATAATACAGCCATTTTTGTATCGTATAGCATTCAATATAGGCTGTTTTGAATGTCCAGTGGGAGTTCTTACGAGTTTTCAGAAAAAATTAATATTTTTCTGGAAGTTATAAGATATCTTTCTATCATTCTCATCCGTTTATTCTTGTTTATTCTTTTCAAGTACTTCTTTTACTCTATTATTCAGACGTATAAGGACTGCATTTTTTCTCTCAATATCTTCATTCATACCGCCAGAATTACGAGGCTAGGTTGCTAGTAAATTTAGCCATGTTTTCTTCTTTGTTTTAACTTCCATTCGTACCTCATCATCCTACAATAATGTTTAATTTTTCCTTTCATTTATTCTCTTATTTATACCACATACTTTGGTAGTTGCATCTATCAAGACTTTTTTAAAACTATACCACATATTAACCAAGTCTACATCATTCATACACAATTCATACAAACTACTTATATTTTCTCTCAGTCTTCTTATACGCTGTAATGCAGTGGTAGACACAGATGTCCGATGCTGCCAAAGTCTGAATAGAGCAATAATTCGGCATAACACCAAGAAATGATCCATTCTTACGTTGGACCCCCGGTAAACCCTTGTATCTAGCACTGCACTCCCCATTCTTTCATTCACAGTTATGAAATCTATCATGCTTCTATCATTACCTCTTTCCCATGTATACATGTGAATTTTCTTAGAACGAAAGAAAGTGTTCGTCACAAATAGATTCTTTTCCATACATACGGTGAGGAGGTTTACACCATTCTCATTTATATTTTTATCACCAAACGTACCCAAAATCCTTTTATAACCAAGCCTCTTCACCCCAAACCTTCAATCAATATTTCCTAACATAAGAATATTTTCAATTCCCATACATTTCATTTAAGCCATCCTTACTATCTCCCAAAACTGCTCTAGGATATAAGTGGATTTCGACGTGACTAAGGCGTAGACCCCTAGAATAAACAACTTCTTTAAGCCCACTTTCTACTCAGAAAAGAGGCATTCCATCTTAGTCCCCACGGGTGACAATGCATCTGCATTTTGATTCGCAAAAGAGGATAGATGTAGATGACTATGTGCCACAGCAACCACTTACCATCAGGTGGACTGTGTGCTCGTTTGCCACCCTATCCTATAAAAAAAACGTTGTCACCTCTGAGGATTAAGATAGAAAACCTCCCAGCCTGTACTTATACTAGCTCTTTGTACCGTTCAGAGTAAACACGGGAGTGCAGAGACCGGTACCTAACCAGATAAACTCCTTAGCAGAAAAATGAGTCTTACCACCTAGTTAATCTATCATAGAGAATGGGGAAATTTAGTGTTATCTTCCAGGGCCTTTCTGGCATTACTTTAGTTTCTTCTTGTGACACCCAAGGTACGATGGATTCTGAAAATAATCATCAGTTCTTTTCAGTTAAATAAATAACTTTTGTAAGTTTCTGATAATTTTTCCGAACACCGAAGCTAAACCACTTAGTGCAAACAATTTAAGTTCTACAACATCCTTCCTCTAATTTCCGTCTCTTGCAATATAATAACGGAAGAGTACTCCAAGGTGAGCCGGAGTAGCGTTTTGACGTTAAACTAGTTAAACTTTGTTATAACTAAGTTATAGTTATATTTTGTGCACTGATATTGCTTTAACTGTAAAATGTTTGGATTGTTCGTTTGGCAAATAAAATATTATAAGGTCTCTACCTATAAAATTTCCCTTTTATGAAGAAAATTTAACTATTCTTCTATTCCTACATAAAAAATATATTGTAGACTATGCCCAGCAATAGGACGTGATAGGCTTCGACTTAGCTTTTTAAATATGCTCTACTATTCTTATACGGCTTTTGACGTTCGGTCGAGCGGTGTGGCTGTGGCGAGAGGGCGCGAGCGCAAAAGTTAGTTGCTTGAACGCATTGCGGTTGATCGCACGTCGTGAAGTCGCTCGGGATAACCTCCAATTTTTAGAGTCGGTTGTGTTAGCAAATGGTGCAACGACGAGGAATTGTAGTCTAGAATTAGACGCCGGGTTGACAGATTGTTAGGAAGTTTACATTGATTTCGATCAACGTCTGAATTGTGTGCTGTGCATGCCTAATTTACCGCGAATTTTGTTATTCTAATTTGATAGTATATATAAGGGCATTTGACAATATTAATTTGCTCGTGCGGTATTTGATATAGTTCGGAAACATTTTCGGTTGTCGGTTGAACGCTGAACTTCGTGACACTAGAGAAGGTCGTGTTAGGTTCTAGAAATAATTGTTGGCAAGCGAAACGGAAGTGACCTTTGATTCGAACATTCGGTATTCGTGTTTTGTGTTACGCTTTATAAGAAACGGAAGTTAGTTGCGTCTTGAAGTTAGTTAATTGTACGATAAAGTTAATAGACTGACATAGTGAAGAAGAAAGAAATTGACCGTGGGTGACGCCGCTGGAGAATACCATAATTTGGAGCGGTGCCAGAGTCCGGGTAGCTGTCGATCTCAACGGCCCAGTCAGGTCAATCACATCCACACCACAAAAACCATCACCATACACGCAACACATACACACCTCCTTCCTGACCGAACCTTGAGGCAGTCGTCGCCTCAAATACAGGTAAGTCTTAATACTCTCTATTTGACTAGTCTCTTCATTAAATTGTAGTAGGATACAACATGTTCCACCAGGCCATTCGGCCCCGTCCTTAGTTGTTGGTCGAGCCTACAGCTATGGGCCCCTGTGGGATCGAACTTTGTTGGGACAGTTAGGGGCGTGTACAATACCTCTATAGAGGAATAGTCGAGCATATTTAAAAAGTTAAGTCGAAGCCTATCACGGCAACAGGACGTGCCAATAGACGTGCAAAAGTGAAAAAAAGACCCATAGACATTTACTAATATCTATTTTCGGTGAACAATTAAAATGCAGATGCGTTGTTACCCCTAAGGACTAAGATAGAATGCCCCGTTTCCAGTAAAAGGGGGTTTCCTATTCTCTACACTCACCATACGAAACACAACAGCATTAATCTGCAATATACGTTGGCATTCTGTGAAAATGAGTTCCTTCCCTGGTTGAGCCGACTCATTCGTGCTACAACTATAATATAACTGCAGTGGCTCTACCACGTCAGAACATTTGATATAACTTACCTACGTAAAGTGTTTATACGTTGTTACGTTATATAGCAAAATTAAAATATTTTCAGGCGACTCCCATTTAATATGATTTTGTATTATATATAACGAGATTAGTTTGATGTAGTTTTTTTCTTTTTAATCTTTAAATAATCACGTCAATGTATTTGATAACTCCGCAGAATGCAAAATTTTTACACTACTACTCAACCACAAACATAGTAAATTTAACCGAATAGTGGCGGTGTAAGAATATTCACTACTCCATACCGTGCCGTAGGTATCGTAAGAGGCCACAGAGGAAAACGAAAACAAGAGATAGTCAGCCATCTTTTTGATAATAACTCAAAGTTCTAACAAACTGCGTTTGCCCGCTTGCTAAACGTGACAACTATGACAAAATGTTATGAGGCAATCTATGAGGGAGGAATATGTTCAGACTTTTATAGGCTGTAATGAAATGGATGGAAAATTTTTTGATGTATTTTTTAACGAAAGATAATTTTGCACCAATTTCGGTTCAATACCCGCCGGCACCAATGGAATTGTTAATTACATTTTTTAAGTTTAAGTTGAAGTGGACGATATCAATGACAAGCTCGTGGAAACTGTCCATGCGGTCGGAGCTAAGTTTTGCAAGACCCGCCGCAGAAGAACACAAAAACTCCCCGATAACACTCTTAATCTCAAGGCTGTTAGACGGGAGATGAAGCTACATTCTTCAACAGATTGGACAGTATACAGGCAACTGAACAGACAGATCTCCAAATGCATGCGGTGGGACTACAGCTTGTATTGAAGAAGCGATCGAGCAGAAACAAGACTCCAAAGTCCTTCCCAGAGATCTGTGTACCAGAAAGAGCTGAAGACCGAATGTGGCAGCATCGTTTCCGGGACACCTGAGATTTTGAGTGAGATTGAGAGGTTCTATGGGCAGCTGTACACGTCATCGTTGAAGCCACATGCAAGTGTGAGTAACGATCCAAGAGCGAGTCTCATCCGACAATATTCCGAAGATATGCCGGACGTCAGTCTGAGCGAGATTAGAATAGCTCTTCAGCACCTTAAAAACGGCAAGGCCCCAGGCGAGGATGGAATTACAGCGGAGCTTCTGAAAGCGGGTGGAAAACAGGTACTTGAAGTCCTTCAGAAGCTCTTTAATTCCGTCCTCCATGGTGGCATTACACCGGAGCCGTGGTGCAGAAGTGCGGTGGTCTTGTTCTTCAAGATAAGTGACAACGCTCTCTTGAAGAACTACAGACCGATTTCCCTTCTGAGCCGCGTCTAGATGCTGTTTTCGAGAGTCATTATGAATCGTCTCGCGCGCAGACGACGACTTCCAGCCTCCCGAACAACCCGGTTTCCGAAAGGGCTTTAGCACCATAGACTACATACATACCCTTCGGCAAATTGTACAGAAGTCCGAAGAGTACAATTTGCCACTATGTCTGGCGTATGTGGACTATGATAAAGCCTTTGATTCCGTCGAAATTTGGGCGGTGCTGCAGTCCCTTCAGCGGGGCCAAGTTGACTGTCGGTATATCGAAATGCCGAAGTGTTTGTACAGTAGAGCTACGATGGCTATCTAAGTACAGAACCAGAGTACGAAACCTATCCAATTGCAGAGAGGTGTAAGACAGGGTGATGTTATATCTCCAAAACCTTTCACCGCTGCATTGGAAGACGTTTTCAAGCTTCTGGACTGGAAAGGATACGGTATTAACATCAATGGCGAGTACATTACTCACCTTCAATTTGCCGACGATATAATCCTTATGGCAGAATCGCTGGAGGACCGAAGCACCATGCTCAATGACCTCAATAGTGTCTCCCAACGAATAGGTCTTAGGATGAACATGGACAAAACAAAGATCATGTTTAATGTCCATGTCACACCTATGCCGGTAGTTGTTGGGAGCACTAAGCTCGAAGTTGTTGACGAGTATGTTTACCTGGGATAAATAGACCGACTAGGTAAGTCCAACTTCGACCGAGAGGTCAATCGACGGATTCAACTCCGCTGTGCAGCTTTCGGGAAGCTACGACACATCTTCTCGTCAAACATACCTCAAAACCTTAAAACGAAATTGTACAACCAGTGCGTGTTGCCAGTGATGACTTACGGAACTAAGACGTGGTCTTTCACTGCTGGCCGTATGAGGAAGCTCAAGGTCGCTCAGCGAGCTATGGAGAGGGCTATGCTCGGAGTTTCTCTGCGTGATAATCTTAGGAATGAGGATATCCGCAGTAGAACCAGAGTAACCGACATAGCCCAACGGATTAGTAAGCTGAAGTGGCAGTGGGCTGGCCATATAGCTCGAAGAACCGACAACCGATGGGAAAGAAAGGTTCTTGAGTGGCAGCCTCGTACCGGTAGGCGAAGTGTAGGGGGACCCCTCACGAGATGGAGTGACGACCTGGTAAGACATGCAGGAAGTCGATGAATGCAGGTGGCTCAGGACCGTGCATTGTGGCATACCTTGGGTGAAGCCTATGTTCAGCAGTGGACTTATGAAAGGCTGTAATGATGATGATGATGATGATTTTTAAGTGCTTATTCTCCTCGCGTTGAACATTTTACAAATAATATAAAAATATATTTTTTATTTTTTTCAATAATCGCTAATACGCATTGGAGTACGATTCGGGTACCGAAAGGAGGACTATGTCCAACAGTAGGACGTGATAGGCTTCAACTGAACTTTTTAAATATGCTCTACTATTCCTCTATACCTCTATAGAGGAATAGTAGAGCATATTTAATAAGTTAAGTCGAAGCCTATAACGTCCTATTGTTGGGAATAGTCCCATTTGCATATAACTGCAGTATACCATGTATAAATGTGGGTGATAAAGCATATGTTCAGCAGTGGTCCCGTCAAGGGCTGTAATAATGATGATGAAGGGCGATAAACTACAACTCGATTTACAAACAAAACGTGTAGTCACTTCCAAAGTAAAGTGAGTAAAGTTACAGCCTATTTATGTCCTATCATGTCTGAAAGGGTTTCACCTCACTTCTATGTATTAAGATAGAATGCCTTATTACCAGTAAAAAGCATCATTATTTCTCTTCACTGTCTACAGTACGGTATGCTGCAATTTTACGCTACTATTATGTGAGAGCGTAGTTCTGCTCTAGTCTAGACGACTTACTTATACTGCAGATATCAGATATGATCAGCTATGCATAAATGCAGCGCGAATGGGTCTGCTCAATTGGTGTTGGATCACGCTCTTAGGCGGTGGTCTCCCATAAACGCTATCGACCGCTTACAGCGTCACGCCGTACGCCGCGTTACAATGCTTAATATAGAAATGTACTGTTGTGGTTTCTTTCACACGCTGATGTCAGCGTATGAACGTCGTAGGCGGCGTTCAGACGCTTTCCGCTGCGTCTCTAGTTATTTCGAAACACTGCACCGTGAAGGTTTAAAATTTAATAAAGAAAAAGACGAGTTATTACTTGAGTCAATTAAATTTTATATTGCAATATACAATAAAAGTGACAAGGAGCATAAAAATAATGTTCTTTGTTGCCTTTATTTTTCTTCGTTAACGGTCGTCTTGTGCCTTTCTTCAAGTAACACAAGCGCCGCCAAAAGTGTTGAATTTATATCCATTTTATATACAAATATCACACACAACCACATGCGAGCACTGTCGGCTACTTACCTGTTGTGTGATCGAAAGTCGAGACGTCGTCCGCTGTTAAGATATGTATTGACCGCTGACGCTGTGTCTGGCGTTCAGACGCCTATCGGAACGTTTACGCTGAAGTCGGACGCCGCGTATAGCATTTAATAGGAGACCGTAGCCTTACACAACACCAGCGTGAAATAGCAGAATAATGCTGCTGCGTTTCCTACGAGGAGTGCAGAGCACCGGTGATCCGTTTACTGGTAACGAAGCTTTCTATCTTAGTTCACATGGGTGACAACGCATGCGCATTTTTATTCTTAATCGAGGATAGATAAGAATGTCTATGGGCCACAGTATCCGATTACCATCTGTTGGGCTGTGTGCTTGTTTGTCACCATTATTTCATTAATAACCTGCCAAGTGCGAATTGGACTCGCGCATGAAGGGTCCGTAACATCGTAAAACACGTTTCTAATAGAGGAGCCCCCTATAATTTTTAATTTATTTTATTATTTGTATAATGATTTCTTATATTTACGCGAACACTACACATTTCAATAAAACTAATTTTACGGATTTTATCGCGTATATTAACTTATTTTACTTTCCCGACGTTTCAAGCACTTTACAGCACCCATGGTCACGGGGGGGACTGAGGTGTATGACGTCCCAATGTCATAGTTAACCACGGCTACCTCCAGATTAAAAATTATTAATTTTTGTTCCGATCTACGCAGTATGAACTTACAGTATCATGAAGTCTTGCAGTTGTATGCTTGGGTTGGGATTTAATTTTATTAATTATGGGATCCCAAGCAGATGGTAGCACCCAGCCATCTTCTCTATTGAAATTAGGATGTTTCTTTATTTCAATAGCCTCGCGAATCATCCTTGGAAGGAATCGGTGTTCTTTAGCGAGGATTTGTGGTCTATCAAATCTAATGTAGTGACGGGGGCGATCTTGTACGTGTTCACAGACTGCAGACTTCCCGGAGCGTCTATTCTTCACATCAGCTATGTGTTCTTTAACGCGGGTTTTTACGGATCTTTTAGTTTGTCCTATATAAGAGAGACCACATTCACAATCCAGCTTGTACACTCCTGCATCTTGCAGAGGAATATTACACTATTTAAACGGTGATTCTCACCACCATCCTTCACAGTTAGCTACCGTGGGTAAATCTTTGTTTCAGAGAGCACGAGGGATCTGTGACAGTAAACACCTGGCCGCCGAGCTCCAACACGTCAAGCAAGTTTTGCACGACAATAAGCTTCGGGTCCCGCGCCTACGTCATAGTGAACGAGTGAAGCCGGCCACAGTCGAGCGAGTGCCTGCTGTACTGCCATATGTCAGAGGTGTCACTGACAAGATTGGCTACATCTTGAAGCGTGCTTCCATTAAAACATATTTCAAGCCGCCGAAGAAGATTAGTCAGTTTTTACCATCAGTCAAGTGTAATATTCCTCTGCAAGATGCAGGAGTGTACAAGCTGGATTGTGAATGTGGTCTCTCTTATATAGGACAAACTAAAAGATCCGTAAAAACCCGCGTTAAAGAACACGTAGCTGATGTGAAGAATAGACGCTCCGGGAAGTCTGCAGTCTGTGAACACGTACAAGATCGCCCCCGTCACTACATTAGATTTGATAGACCACAAATCCTCGCTAAAGAACACCGATTCCTTCCAAGGATGATTCGCGAGGCTATTGAAATAAAGAAACATCCTAATTTCAATAGAGAAGATGGCTGGGTGCTACCATCTGCTTGGGATCCCATAATTAATAAAATTAAATCCCAACCCAAGCATACAACTGCAAGACTTCATGATACTGTAAGTTCATACTGCGTAGATCGGAACAAAAATTAATAATTTTTAATCTGGAGGTAGCCGTGGTTAACTATGACATTGGGACGTCATACACCTCAGTCCCCCCCGTGACCATGGGTGCTGTAAAGTGCTTGAAACGTCGGGAAAGTAAAATAAGTTAATATACGCGATAAAATCCGTAAAATTAGTTTTATTGAAATTATTATTTGTAGTTATAGCGACAATAGAAATACACATTGTTTGAAAATTTCGACTGTCTACCTATTACGGATCATGAGATACAGCCCGCTGACAGACAGACGAAGGAACGGACGGACGGACGGACAGTGGGGGCTTAGTAACAGGGTCCCGTTGGTTACCCTTCGGGCACAGAATCCTAAAAAGCGACTGTAGAATATTAATGAAAAAAAAATCAGAAAGAGTTTGTCTACATAGTGTTTTATTCTAATGAGCCAACGTATTTTTTTTTAAGTTATTCTATTCATTAAAATGATATTCGTGACAAGGAAAAATGTTAAAAAGTCAAATATGGAAAATTCCGCATACCGCGGCTAAATTGTCTACTTGAGATGATTTTACTTTATATCTTTGCGACTGTTTACGCCGGAACGCTGACTTCGGGATTGACGTCAGAGGGCGCCCGGCTCGGCGATACCGGTTTGACGTTCGATCGTGCGTAGAACGTGCGAGGGCAAATAGGAGTCGTTTGCCAGCTGTGCTTGGGACAGCACGCTGTCATTGTTTTGTTCGGGGATACGGAATTGTTCACGCGCGCGTCGAGTAGATATACGGTCTAGGATTTGAACCGCACATTCCTTGTTCGAGAGCTTCTCCCGGTTGATCATCAGGAAATCTTTATAATCGTGTCGTCACGTTAAGTGCCCTTTTTTGTGTGTGTTGGCTTGTTAGTTTACGCGTCAACGAGGCGTATTTTGAATCTTTTCGCGGCGTGGTTTTTGGTGTCGAATGAAGGAACTTAGTTGTATTTAACTGAGTAGTATGACTCATTAATAGATCGCTTTAATTCCCTCTTTATAATTTGTGATAAGTGAATCCGGGACATTGAATGTTGAACTTTAAACTAATGTCCTTTACTGTGTCGGGTATCACGTGTTCGATTCTACGATGAATGTGGAATTAGGCGAGTTTTAGTTAGTTAAATGTACAATGAAGCTAATAGGACTGTCTTCGTGACGAACGAAGAAAGTGACTGTGGACGACTCCGCGGAAGATTACCACAATTTGGAGCTGTGCTGAAGTCCAAGCTGCTGCCGACGGCAATGGTCTCATAAGGTCTACCTCACTCAGTCACACACAGATACACATCACTGACCCTTACTTACCATGCACCATACAAGCTCATGCGACCTGACCGAACCCTGAGGGACCAGTCGCCTTGGATATAGGTAGGATGTAGGTAAGCTCGGGTTTAATATTCTCCCTGTTGAATGGCAGTAGGATAGAACGCTTCCCTTTATTGTTTATTGTGATAGAACATATTCCACGTGGCCATATTGTGGCCCCGTCCCTCTGCTGCCCGTCGATGGGAGTACTCATGGGCCCTAATCCCGTCATCCTTTGTTGGGGCAGCTAGGGGCGTGTATAGCGACGCTGTCGCTTTTATCCTTCAAAATAATTTTAATTTCAAATTAATTTGTGCTAAAAGATGCTACCACGTTGGGCTATAATCGTAGGGATTTTTTGTTTTATATATTTATTTTAGTATAAGGATTCATTTCCATGTTTACAAGTAGTAGTAACAATCCAGTACACGGCCCACTTTGTGGTAATTGCATGTTATAGCACATAAACACATTAAATATTTTATAAAGTTGTTATTATGGATCATAGCGAGTGCATCCAGAAGGTTCACGATGTTATCCAAGGTAATGACTTTGAGTAATTGTAGTCGGCCCCAACTAAATCGTTGAAATCATAAATTGTTCAAATTCCGATCCGATAGAAAAATCACTTTTTGGTTTTTCTGTCCAAAATTCTCAGTGGAAGCCCCGAGCCAAAAAATTGGCAGTATTTCACCCCAGTGGCTCGAACAGTATATATGGACATATGCCTGATCTCATTCCTGTAGTTTTAGATGTCTTCCCATCGAACTATCAAAATAAGAAATTTTATTAATTTACTTTTAAAAAATTAATTAAGGAATAGAGAGTGTCCGGAGCAAATGGGTAGTCTCCGTTGAGACTGAATGAAATTGATTATAGAGGATTTGGTCTACTATAATTTTAAATATATAAGTGGAATGACCACGCTTGCATAGAATTATAATTACAGCTAATAAAAATAAAATAAAGTAAATATAAATGTTGGCTTCTCTATTAGGAACGTGTTTTACGATGGTACAGAACCCGTCATGCGCGAGTCCAACTCGCACTTGGCTGGTTATTTTTAGAATAATGGTGGCAAAGGAGCACACAATTCAACAAATGGTAAGCGGATACTGTGGCCCATAGACATTTTCATCTATCCTCGATTAAGAATAAAAATGCACATGCGTTGTCACCGATGTGAACTAAGATGGAAAGCGTCGTTACCAGTAAAGGGATCTCTATATTTATATATCGTGCATGAGTCGAGCTATGGTACGGGAGGACTGAGGTGTACAACTTTTAGATGTCAAATTTAACCCGGAGTTACTTCAGCTTTATGATTATTACTTTTCCGTCCGGTCCGATCTACGCAGAATGAATTTCCTATGTCTTGAATTCTTGCAATGCTCTATACGTGGTAGAGCCATGCTGCAGCTATATTAGTAGTATAGTTGTAGCACAAATGGGTCGGCTCGACCGAGGAAGGACCACGCTCTCACAGAATACCAGCGTAAATCGTAGCTTGATACTGCTGTGTTTCGTATGGTGAGTGTAGAAAACCGGGGACCCTTTTTACTGAAAAAGACGCATTTCATCTTAGTCCTCACGGGTGACGACGCATCTGCATATTGATTCTTTATTGAGGATAAATGTCGATGGGTCACAGCAACCACTTACCATCAGGTGGACTGTGTGCTCGTCTGTCACCATATCCTATAAAAAATGCTATGTTTGAGTTTAATTTAAATTTTATTAATTACTAGTGTTTGACGTCACATCGTCATAGTTAGTCCAGCACCATTAGCTTTTGAATATTAATTTTTGGTCTGATCTACGCAGAACGAGCTTCCAGTATCTTGAAGACTTTCAGTGATATGCTTGGGTTTGGATTTAATTTATTAACTAATCTAGGATCCCCAAAATATGGTAGCACCCATCCATTAGCATTATTAAAATTTGGATGTTTTTTAATTTCAATAGCCCAGCAAATTATCCTTGTTAGGAATCGGTGTTCTTTTGCGGGGATTTGTGGTCTATCAAATCTAAAGTAATGGCGGAGTCGATCTTGAACATATTTTTATATGTCCCATGTAGTGCGAGTGTAATGAATATGGTAGATTGGGACCTAGTACTCATAGCAGTTCTTACCGAAGAAGAAGAAGAGAGATATATTCAACAAGAAGAAGAAGCTGTGTGATTAAAACTTTCATATTTTACTGACTTTGAAAAACAAAATATGTTTACAATTAGAATTTATATTCTTTTCTTTTTCTTTTGTACGTATGTGATGCAATATTTCGTCTACTGTTTTATTGTGAACAGCATTTTTAATTGTATTAGCATTTTTAATTGTATAAAGAAGGCTTTAAAATTTTTTTTAATTATTTTTAAAGCAAAGCAGCCGAATCTGCCACCTCACACTGAGTGTTGCTTTGTCATCTTTAAGACTGCCGGAGCATCTCGAAAGCTATCTAGGTACTCCGGAATTTATCGTCACGATATCTATAGGCCACGGCACCTTTTAGCTACGAACATTATCGATAAAATGTCTAACATAAGAAGAACTACCAACGTAGTTCCCGTTATTACCTAAGCCTAACAAAATCCTAATTGTCTTTTTTCATGAAATAATGCCTTCTGAAATGCGTCACCTGTCCAAGGCCTCCACAACCCTTCACAAGATACCGCTCAACATAGGCCTCTTTTTGACATGCCACAAATCGCGGTCACCTACATTCATCGACTTTCTGCATCAGGTGTGTCACTTCATAGGTGGGGGTCGTCTTACACAACGAAATTTCTACTTTAATATCACAATGTTAATCTTCTCCGTACCCTATGATTTATATATGAAAATTTCAATTGTTTAACTAATGTACCTGTTTCGCGGACAGGGAAACTATTAAGTTATATTACTATTCGTCACCTAAAAACCCCGTGCCGTCCCGGTAATAGACAGCTGACCTAAGACATTTGAAAAATTACAAAAGTTCAGAAAGGAACGTGAATTAATCATGAAAGTAAAGAATGAAGATAAAAATAAAGAAGGAGAGAGATAAAATTCAAGAAAACAGATATGAAGTATTGAACAGTTGTTAAATTTGTTCATTTGATTTTCCACTCAAACTTTAAGTTACGCCTTCATGTAAAACTTTCTACTTTGATAATTTTGTGTTTTTAGGACAGCAGAATTTCTAACTTCCTTTCCGTGCTCACGAAAATGTGCCATTTATAAAATATTTAAAACAGTATTGTTTTCTCACCTACAAGGTGAACTCAATAGGATTTTCGCATTCGTTTCAAATTTATATTTTTTAAAGTAATTATGACAAACGAACAGTCCATCTGAATTTCTTAACAATTCATCTGATCCATCTGAATTCTTTCAAAACCCAGTAGCTAATTTCGTCCCGACCTGGAATTGGAATCCTGGACCTCATAATTTACGTTTACGACCATTACACCTTACCAACGGGGCAGTCGTTGTCGTTGAGAATATAGTTCAACCGAGATTCACGTGCGGTGAAGTATCTATAGAAAATGATCCGGCGATTGTACGTCGCCACTGGTGAAAATGGGGCTCATTAATTTCTCACTCAAACGCTAAGTATATATGTAATAATATATTAAAGCTTTAATGTCATAATTAAGAAGGTTCCCTTCGTTAACTATGACATCAAAATGTTTTTAATGGGTGCTTCAAAGCGCCTGAATCATGAAGAATGAAATACTTAAAATTCAATGCTATTAAGACTGTAAAAATTCGAATTTTTGAATGGCAGCCTCGTACGGGTAAGCGACGTATAGGGCGCGGCCCCACTAGATGGAAAGAGATTTAATCATTACCGCCACTTTCTTTGAAAAAGAAGGTTTATATTACGAAATTTATTTACTACGTCCCTGGGCAGGGTCTATTGATGTCGCGTCGTTTAGATTTAAGATAAATATCAAAAACCATTTATTTTATCAATTTTACGAAATCCCAATAAAGCCTCTATTTTTAACATATCTTAATATATCCTAGTTCCCGCCTGGCATTGATCTTTATCTGTTTGTGAAGTGTCATCGCAATCGGTTTGGCTATTCAGAAAATTAGACTGAACAGACAGGCAGACAGACAGACTTTTGAAAAATGTTTATTCATATCTTCACAGCATGCAAATAACATCCTGAGCTTATAAGAAGCTAGTTATTTCTTTATTTCCAACAGACGCTTTCATTTAATTATTATGTATAAACAAAATATAGTCTAGGTCACTCCAGACATTGCTATTTATCTGTTCATGAAGTTTCATCGCAATCGGTTCGGCAATGCAGAAGATTATCCGGGACAGACAGACATACAGACGAAAATTTTAAAACGGTTATTGAAGTCTCCATACTATATAAATAACCCCCCAAGCTTAAAAGAAGGCAGTTATTTTTCAATTACAGACAGCCGCTTCAATATTATTTATAAGTATAGATTGTATTCTTTTCATCAGGACAAAGTTCATCCAATAAAACCGGGCAATCTAAAGATAAATGATTGAGCCGCCTTCCTTATTATTACGGTAATTTGTCACAAAACTTATAAGAATGAAGACCAACAAATAACCTGATGCCTAAAATGGCTGTTCGCAAATATAAATACACAGTCTTAGGTACTTACACGTTTTTCTGTAATAGTTCTTCGTTATCTATATCATTAAGTACAGCCTATCAAAGTCCACCGATAAACAAAAGTCTTCCTCATAAATTGCCTAATAATGGGTTTTTTATTGAGTTATCATCAGAAGGATGCGGCAGTACTTTTACTTTTATCTTTACTTTTTTCCCTCTGTCGCCTCTTAGATACCAAGTGTGGGTAATGTTTCTTTTAAAACGGCACTACTCGTCGAATTTCTTTTTTTAATAACATTTAGATGATATTTTATATATTAGATTGTGAATGCAGGTATAGCAAAAGTTATTCAATACTGAGAGGGTTATACGTCAACTTGTGATGGCGACTTCGCATATCTTCGAAATTATAATTAATTTATTGGTGCTTGCGGAAATTCAGCCCGTGTGGTCGCGTCAGTGAAATTTACAGCAAGAACTAGCCCCTATGCTACCACGGCTCTTCTTTAACTTTAAATACTTTTATACTATTTCTATGAATTTTTACGTGGTAGAGCCATGCTGCAGCTATATTAGTATTAGGTATAGTTGTAGCCCGAATGGGTCAGCTCGATCGGGGAAGGACTAAGGAATACCAATGTAAAATGGCAACTTAACGCTGCTGTGTTTCGTATGATGAGTGTAGAGAACCGGAGACCCTTTTTACTGGAAAGAGGCATTACATCTTCGTCCTCACGGGTGACAACGCAACTGCACTTTAATTCGTAATCGAGAATAGATGTAGATGTCTATGGGCCGCAGCAAACACTTACCATCAGGCGAACTGTGTGCTCGTTTGTCACCCTTATCCTATAACAAAAACCCCACAGTAGGATTTCCTCCTTATCGTAGAAGCAGTTTACATATATTAATAGTATAAGGAAGCGCAGTGGCTTAGCAATCAGTTGTTGCGCTGAGGGCCGCGGGTTCGAATCCCGCACGGAACAAGTATTTGTATGGCCTACAAATAATTGTTCCGGGTCTGGATGTTTGTCCTTGTGCAATTTATGTTTGTGAACTACCTCCACGACACAGTAGAAAATCCTAGTGTGGGGGTAACGTTATTTTTTTAAAAAAATATTTAGGCCAGGTAAAGTTATTTACAGGCCATATAAAATAAATACGTGTTCCGTACGTGATTCAAAATCGGGGTCTCAGCGCCGTAACTCAATGCAAAGCCACTACGCTATGAAGCCGTTAACACGTTATAAAAGTAACACAGGCTGCGTATATTGTACCACATTTAATAATAAGCTGAAGATGAAGATAACTCGGGGCATATAAATATAAAATATACATTAATACGTCCCCGCAGGCCGAGACGAACTGAATTCAGCTCGTATTTCCCAACGGCTTTTAATAAAAGAAATATGAAAAATTTCTACTATACATAAACCTAACATCTCGTAAACCAACACTATTTTAGCTAAAACAGTCTTGTTAAAAGAAAACGTATTAATTTTCATTTTTTTAAATCAAACTTTTTAAAATCATAGCGTCATATTTTTTGTTATAAACTATTATTTTAATATTTTATTTTACGTTACAAAATACTCGTATTAGCATAGTAAAAAACTATCGCCGTCGACGGCTCCGTGGCGCAGTGGCTTATCAATGATTTGCAGTGCTAAGGACCGCGGGTTCGAATCCTGCACGGAACAAGTATTTGTAAGGCCTAGAAATAATTGTTCCAGGTTTGGTTCTGTCAACCGATAAGAAACGTTAAAAGTATATTCTCGAGTGACTTTCTCGTACCTGTAAAACGCGGTGTAATTGTACAAAACATACTTTCAGGTGAACGATGGCACACATTAACTATTAAAAGTCACAGTTGGAATAACTTCTGTAGCTCATTATACCGTATATGACAGAGGAAATGAATTACATTCAGCTAAGAAACTTTGCTTCATAAATTCACAACTCGACTACATGACACGTTTCAACGTGTAATAATGTTTTATCCTTTTGCGGAGTTAAACATGTGGCGAGTCAAGGCTCTTTGCTAACAGATATACTTACCTACTTAGTTGTCATATATACTTATTTAAAACTTAGAACTCAGATTTTCAAAATATACGTCACACTTTATAACGTATATTTTGAAAACGATTGTTATAAATCGTATCACTCGTTTTGATGGATGAATTTATCAAGACCTATTATAAAAAGTCCTGTTATAAAGACCTGTTGTTGCCAACCCATCTGCCAAGCGTGGCAACTGTGGCAAAATTATCTCTATGAGGGATTCCTATATTCAGCATTGGACTTTTATAGGGTGTAATGAATAAATTTACTATTTCTAGATTTTAGACAAAAGTCTTTTTCTTCGTATTACAGTTAGAAAATTACAGCCTATAAACGCCTTCTCTCATTTTGAGAGGGTGCTAGGGCAAGGAAATGTCCGCCACGCTGTCCCAGTACGTGTTGGCGGACTTCACATGTTTTAATAAGAGCAAGTAGATTTTAGTAAAACAAGTACATACAATACTAACAATAAACAAACGGGGATAACATTAGATCCACAAACTTCAATCTATAAAACAATTATAATAAATATTCTATAAGAAAGTGTCAAGATTTTGCTGTGACCATTGGAGCAATATCCGGTAGTGTCAGTGTGAGAGTATACCATACCGCCCCGTGGGTGTCGTAAGATACGACAGAGGGCAACAAATCAGGAGATGGAGATGCGTCATCATTATAACAACTAAAAATAAAAATAAAGCCGCCAATGGTGCGGTTGACAATTGCCCCAGGCAATGTGGTTTGTTTTGTTCAAAAATTAGGCCGAGAAAAAAAAAGACCAGTCCTCACGTTTTTCACGCTATTTACGAAATAACCCACTAGCATCGACCAGCCGCTATAGGAATCTAAATTTTTCGAACCATATTCACTGCCGTAGAGTGTAGAATGGAATAGGCTTTTATGATATTTTCTATAATTTCTTTTTACGAAAAACGCGGCGCAAAATCGACTGATGGATTAATTACACAAATATTCTTATCTCGAAGAAAAAATATTGCCTCAGTTGGCATACGAAGGGTACACAGACTACTTATTTGCTCGGACTTCATTCTAAATTATTTTGCTCTGCATATAGTGACAAACTACCGTAAGAAATAAGGGAGGCAGCCAAAACATTTTCAGAACGCCTTTTAATAAAAAAAAAATATGAAAAACCTCTACTATAAACTACCACTATTTTAGCTAAAACAGACTTGTTTAAAAACAAATCGTATTATTTTTCATTCTTTTTTTAAATCAAACTTTTTAAAATTATAAAGTATTTTTTTTGTTATAAACTATTATTTTAATATTTTATTTTAGGTTACCAAATATTAGCATAGTATAAAAAAATATCGCCGTCGACGACTCCGTGGCGCAGTTTTTACTTTTTTACCTCTGTCGCCTCTTAGATACCAAGTGTTGGTAATGTTTATTTTAAAACGCCACTACTCGTCGAATTTATTTTTTTAATAACATTTAGATGATATTTTAAATATTAGATTGTGAATGCAGGTGTAGCAAAAGTTATTCATTACTGAGAGGGTTATACGTCAACTTGTGATGGCGACTTCGCATATCTTCGAAATTATAATTTTTTTTTAAACGAGGAAACGAGGCGTTACATCTTAGTCCTCACGGGTGACAACGCATCTGCATTTTGATTCGTAATCGAGAATAGATGTAGATGTCTATGGGCCGCAGCAAACACTTACCATCAGGTGAACTGTGTGTTCGTTTGTCACCCTTATCCTATAACAAAAACCCCAAAGTAGGATTTCCTCCTGATCGTAGAAGCAGTTTACATATATTAATAGTATAAGGAAGCGCAGTGGCTTAGCAATCAGTTGTTGCGTTGGGGGCCACGGGTTCGAATTCCGCATGGAACAAGTATTTGTATGGCCTACAAATAATTATTCCGGGTCTGGATGTTTGTCCTTGTGCAATTTATGTTTGTAAACTGCCTCCAAGACACAGGAGAAAATCCTAGTGTGGGGTAACGTTTTCTTTAAAAAAAATATTTAGACCAGGTAAAGTTATTTATAGGCCATATAAAATAAATACGTGATCCGTACGTGATTCAAAATCGGGGTCTCAACGCCGTAACTCAATGCTAAGCCACTACGCCACGAAGCCGTTAACACGTTATAAAAGTGAACACAGTCTGCGTATATTGTACCACATTTAATAATAAGCTGAAGCTGAATATAGCTCGGGGCATATAAATATAAAATATACTTTAATACGTCCCCGCAGGCCGAGACGAACTGAATTCAGCTCGGATTGCAGAACGCCTTTTAATAAAAAAAATATTAAAAACCTCTACTATAAACCTCAACTATTTTAGCTAAAACAGTCTTGTTTAAAAAGAAAACGTATTATTTTTTTATTCTTTTTTTAAATCAAACTTTTTTAAATTATAAAGTAATTTTTTTTTGTTATAAACTATTAATTTTATATTTTATTTTAGGTAACCAAATATTAGCATAGCATAAAAAAATATCGCCGTCGACGGCTCCGTGGCGCAGTGGCTTATCAATGAGTTGCAGCGCTAAGGGCCGCGGGTTCGAATCCTGCACGGAACAAGTATTTGTAAGGCCTACAAATAATTGTTCCGGGTTTGGTTCTGTCAACCGATAAGAAACGTTAAAAGTATATTCTCAAGTGACTGTCTCGTACCTGTAAACGATGTGTAATTGTACAAAACATTCTTTCAGGTAAACGATGGCACATATTAACTATGAAAAGTCACAGTTGGAATAAGTTCTGTAGCTTTCATTATCCCGTGTATGACAGAGGAAATGAATTATATCGAGCTAAGAAACTTTGCTTCATAAATTCACAACTCGACTACATGACACGTTTCCACGTGGAATAGGCCTTTATGCTATTTTCTATAATTGCTGTTTACGAAACACGCGGGACAAAATCGAGTTGATGGATTAATTACACAAATACTCTAATCGCGATGAAAAAATATTGCCTCAGTTGGCATACAAAGGGTACACAGACTACTTATTTGTTCCGACTTCATTCTTACTTATTTTGTTCTGCGTTTCGTGACAAATTACCGTAAGAAATAAGGGAGGCGGCCAAAACATTTATCTTCAGATTGTCGGGGCTTATTTCGTGTAATTTATTTTGATGAAGTGACGTAATAACCTTTTGTATATTATTTACAAGCATTATCTGTAATTTGATTGTTTTATTAAACAACAATCTTTACATATAAATAAAATTAAGGTGATAGTTTGTGATAAATTCCAGCTGCCATATTCCAGCAACACACAGCGCGATTAAACTAACGGTACCAATCACACCATCTGGATGCTTGGCGTTTCACCACTGTGTGATTTAGTAGAATTTTTTTCTCCCATGACTTCTATGTGGAATCGTTTACCAACACCGATTTTTCCGCACCGATATGACTTGACTTGGTATTGCAGTTGTTCATGAGCAACGATCGATTCTTACCATCAGTTGAGCCGCAAGCTCGATTGCCGCCTACTTTTTTATAAAAAAATATTGAAATCACTACCTTTTATTGAACACAGTTGGTTATTTGCACACAATTTTAAAATTTTCGTCTGTCTATTTGGCAATACCGAAGTTTTGATTATTTTGTGCCACATATGATAACGGGGTACTGCTGACTATACTATAAGAAAACTGTTATTGGTCTCATAGTTGCTGATAGATAGCGATATAAAGTCTCATGTGCCAAATATTAAATATGCGATCGCCAATCCGAGTGGTAAACAAGGGGATTACGGCTCAACAGTGGTTGTTTTATTTTAACGGCGAACACGTGAATTTTATTATTATGGGGTGTTTAACCAGAAGGAAGTTAGCGTAGAACATTATTTTTTAAAATTAAATTTTATGCCAATTGATTGCTCCTTAAATGCTCCCTTAGAATCCCTAATTGCTCCACGTCTATTGTTATTAGTTAATTTATAATTAATTTAAAAAAATGTTTTCGTTTTAATTTTGATATAAAACATAAAATATGTACTTTTTAAAATTAATTGTACGCCAATTAATTGCTCCTTAAAAGCTCCAGCAGAATCCGTAATTGTTCCACGTTTATTACTATTAGTTGATTTATAACTAATTTAAAAAAAATAATTATCGATAATTTAATTTTGCTACAAAACATAAATACATCTATTTTTATTTATTTAACTTTAAGCCAATTAATTGCTTTTTAAATACTCCCTTAGAATCCGTAATTGCAGACACTAAAATTAAAAAAGTAGTTATTTTATGTTTTTAGCAAAATTAGATATTCGGTAAATTTTATTTTTTTAAAAATTATTTATAAATTACCTAATAAACTTGCCTTGAATAGACGTGAAGCAAATACGGATTTTAAGGGAGACTTTAAGGAGCAATTAATTGATATACAACTTAATTAAAAAAAGAGATATTTTATAGCAAAATTAAAATTTCGAAAATTATTTTTTTATATTAATTATAAATTAACTAATATCAATAAACGTGGAGCAATTAAGGATTCTAAGGCAGCATTTAAGGAGCAATTAATTGGCATAAAGTTTTATTTTAATAAATAATGTTCTACGCTAACTTCCTTCTGGTGGCTATTTATACAGTTTTTTCATCTGGTTGGTCTGTATAAATATATAAATGAAAATAATATAAATATCAATGAAGTAAAGTAGAAATATGAAATTATAAAATAGCTTCCTTTTATTATGTAGGCTGTACTTAGATAGGATTTCAGAAAATTCAAACACTTGATGAAATATTGTGGTATTTCAGTTTTTACGAATTTTATTCACGGGTTGTTAAATTTCTGCAACTTGAAAATTTGTACAAATACTTTTATGTAACGAAAATCTTACATTAAAGTAATTAAGACGAGTGTAAAAATTAGGCATGAAAATATGATTTTTTTGTTCGTTCGTTAATTTGTCTCATTGACTAACTGAATGTTTGTATTCAGATTAGTATCTTTTTAGGTTTTAGCGACAATTAAAAATACTAATATTGTATTCAGACTAGTATCTTTCTAGGTTTTAGCGACAATTAAAAATACTAATAAATCATTATCACTTATCATAACAAAAGTACTAATTCCACGCGAACAAAGTCGCGGGCCTTTGTGAACTTTGAAACTTGTTCTTATATATTCTTACAAAGCATATCAGCAAAATTGGATTCGTCTATATACTTTGTTATTAACATATCTACACTTATATAAAGTAGGTATGTATCTCTGTAAATATTACACAGTCTTAAATATTTAACCATTTTATTTGTTAATGTATTTAACATTACTAAAGAAAAATGGGATTTTGGGCCTGAAGTTGGTATATACTTTAAAAAATTGGCTATATTTTTCTTAAGTTAAATATAAAACACTAGCTCTTTTTGTACAATCTAGATTTCGAAAAAACAATAAAATAAGAAACAAGTTAGAAAATTGATTATATTGATGCAACCGAATTTATATCTATTCACATCCAAAAAATAAACTGAAAAATCTTTTACGGTTTTATTAAAATTCTATTATTTACTTTGAATGATATATTCATTTGGAAATATTATTATTATTCACTCAAGGAAAACAGAAATAAATATTTCACAAACATTTTTGTTTCTGAACGCTAGCTATTAGTACTTCTTATTAGTTTGTGCTACCTACCTATAAAGGACTTCTCATTTTGAAACGTAACTAGACAGATGACAGTTCATACTTCAGAACTATTGACTTAAAAGGAAATGACGGAAGTTTTAGCCGGGAACTTGACCGGCGGCTGTTTGCTGCTCCTGTTTTATTGTTTAAATAATGGTTTGAAGTGGACTTTGATATGTAAAAGTGGTGCGATTATGTGTATTAAGTGTCTGCGCATGTGAACTATTAGTGGAAACTGTGAAACAAGTGCTCTGATAGTGATGTGATTCTCAAAAGAAGGTGCCTGTCTGCTTAGGCGCCTTGAGATACCATCGCCAAACGTCAGCTGTCTGCTGGCTCAAGTTACCGTCAAAATCTTCCAAGGGCTGCACAATGTGACGCATCAACATATTGTGAAGCAGTATACTATGAAGAATAATTATTATAATATAATATTGTAACTTCAGGCCCAGAAGGGCTAGATCCCAGAGCCGTAAAGCCAGTTATTAAGAAGAAGAAGGAAATGACGGATTTTCGATTCGATTTGAAACGAATGCAATATAGTAAATTTCCGATTAAATTCGGCATATCAATATCTATTTTCGATTATTTTTCTGTGTTAACTAGGGCTATAAAAAAATTAAGAACATATCTACATAGTAATAATAATAAATACAAAATATTAATGTACCAACAAATAACAAATAACAGCAACAATTCAAGTAATCGATCTCAGATCGATATGCCTAATATTCATTTCAACTAGTTGTTGTTGTTTTAACTTTTGTTAACCGTTTAACCATTTTGTTTCGTAAATAACCACAGCTTTTCTTTAGTAATTTTATACAGATCCTGCTTTTATATATTTAAGTAATTATTGTGAAAAATAACCTGTTAAAAGTGTAATTGCAGAGAAAAATCACCTATTACAGGGCCGGTAAAACATAAAATCACTTTTACTTATTTTACAACAACTCAGTTCCTAGATTGACAAATCTTGCCAGATTTTAAGCTATGAATTGTATATATATAAGCTTTCAAATGGTCGACTTTCATCTTGTTAACATCTGGGCTCAAGAATATATGGAGACGTCGCCTTCTCCTTTCTGTTACTTACTATTACAGCTTAGTTAAATTATCTTAAATTTAAGGTAATTTCTACTGAACCAATTTAACTAAGCATGCAAGCTTATTTTACAAAATATCTTAATTTAAAATCCATTCATCTGAATGATGACTTTCACTGTAACTGATAAAGGTGAAATTTTATCGTGTATTGGCTTAACACTTATTTGTTCAATGCAATATTATTAAATGAATACATTCTACTCATATATTAAGCCAAAACTAATGTAATAGAATATCGTTTGTAAAGTGTCATTTTACCAGGTTTTTATTAATACGCTATCGTGTATGTCTGTTCAGGACAAACTTAGTAATTGATTTTGAGCTAACTTAGAATAACTGAGATTTAACATTAATTAGTAGGTTTACAATAACCTAAGATGTTGCGTGACATGCATACAAATAAGAAAATATTCGAATAGAGAAATTTCTCCTTATTCAAATAAGGACAAACTTCTCTATCCGAAAATAATTAGCCGACTCTAAAGTTAGCTAATTATTTTAATTCCAATAAAAATACTAGGCATACCTGAGCATCATTTTTAACAATTAGTGTGTTATAAAATTACAACAAATTATTTTAGGAAATAGGGCTACAAGTAACGCATACTACTCCCAGTAAGCTAAAAGTTTTTATGTCAAAAGTAGTTCTTGACAGTAGACGAACAGCAGATTCTAACCTACGAGTGTGACAATACATCTATAGTTTGATTAGCAATCCAGGATAGATGTAGATGTCTATGGGCCACAGCAACCCCTTACCATCTGGTGGACTGTGTGCTGGTTTGTCACCCTTATGCTATAAAAAAGACCACCGCAACTCTTTGCCGTCCGGATTCTTAACGATGAGCTTATTGTCACTTTTATCATTATCATTACTCATTAGAAGAGTACTGCTGATCCCAGGTGTCCTGCGGCATCCAACTTATTACGTATTATACTCGTGTTCAGCGCTTGTCGGTACAAAGTTGCCACTAAAGAAAAAATATTTAAAAGATTTAGCGATATTCCAAGCAAATATTCACCAGTCTCAACGCTTAGTTTAATCTATTACCTTAATTAGCATTTTCAATTAAATTTTTATTAGCCTCCTCGTTAGTTTAGCATACAAAAGAAATCTGTGTGTAAAATTTAATTTCAAAGCTTTCGCAGTTTGGCTTTATTTATTTTAAAACAAAAACAATTTTGACTGTTTAATTGCATACGAAATGGGAATATTTTAACATTTTTATGAATTTGGAATCAATATTTATGTTTTACATTCGTTACAATTTTGACTTCGTACATTTTTATTTATTTTACTCGATGATTTTTCAAAAAGTTAGTGCTTAAAAGAAATTAAAATAAAATATCTATTGATAATAATCAGATATTGGATATTTAAGTAAATAGCAGTTTTTCTGTTTTGTTATATAGTGTGCTAGGGTATCATTTTAAAACTATTAAGGTTTTATTCAATTAAGGATGGTTTTCCGTGTGCCGGGAGCATAAGAGTACCCATTCATTTCGTCCCGTGGGTGTCGTAAGTGGCGATTATGAGAAACTCCAGAGAAATCTTACGGCTTCCTACAGATAACTGTCAGTATATCCATCTTACGCCAGACGTCAAGTTTCCAGATCAGCGACAGGTAGCTTCGTCATAGGTCCGAGACCTCTGGTACTGAAAAAGTCAATCAGCCTGCCAATCGCTACATCATTCATCATCATTACAGCCCTTCATAAGTCCACTGCTGAGCATAGACTACCACTGTTAGATTTAGAAGATGTTTTCTTCCTCGCACAACTTCCTAGTGGAATCAATTACCACCAGCGATTTTTCCAGACCGATACGACTTCGGACCTTTAAGAAAAGAGCCTACTTCTTTTTAAAAAGCCGGCAACGCATCTGCTATTCCCCTAGTGTTGCAGTTGTTCATGGGAGATGGTAGTCACTTACCATCAGGTTAGCCGCATGCTTGCTTGCCCCCTCTCATATAAAACATATAGGCCTCCCCCAAGGTATGCCACAAACCACGACCCTGAGCTACCTGCATCTATAGTCTTCCTGAATGTTTTACCGTATAGTCACTCCATCTAGTGCGCACGAGCCAATCGCTACGATTAAGACAAATCCTCCCCATAGCAGAAGACGAAGACCCGTTTACGTCTACTGTTTCGTAAGGTAATGGTGGAAAGAAGAGCACTTACGTTTCTTTTTATTCTTTTTTTATACTTACAGTCAACCTGATGGTAAGTGTCTACAGCAGTCTATGGACACGTGAAGCCAACTACGGATGCCTTGCCACCTTTGAGGATTTATTATCTCTGATGAAGGTCCATCCATCTTAGTCCTTAGGGTGACAACGGATCTGCATTTTGATTCTTAATCGAGGATAGGTGTAAGTAAATCAATGGGACACAGCATACATTTACCATCAGATAAACAGCGTGCTTGTTTGTAATTCTTTTTCCATTAAAAAGTTTCTACTAATGTCCATAGACACCTGCGCAAAAAAGGTTAAAATACCTCTCAGGTTGTAATTATAGTGCTCTTTATATCCTTTAAACCAAAACGCAGGAACTGCTATTTGGCGGCAGAAATAGGTAAGATGGTTGTACTCACCCAGACAAACGAATGGGCGTAAAAGTAGTACGTAATCTTTGAAGTAATGCATGCCACTTGGCACATTATTAGAAAGTAGATTTAAAAAAAACTCAAGTCTAACGCACTGACAGTCCACTTGGCTTAGTGGCTTCTGCAGTCCGTGTACAATTGCAACCATATCAACCAAATTCATACAAAGAAGGCTACAACTGCATTGTCAAAACTTGACTAAAATGGAATACTTCACAGCCTGTAGTTATACTGGTTCTCTATACCTTTTAGACCGGAACACATCAGTGTACATATTGCTGTTTAGCGGCATATACAAAATAAAAATTATCTGGTACTATCATTAACTACGTGATTAATGTAATCACATTGAATAATAAATGATTAATTATTATTACTATATAATTAATATAAGTTATGTTTATAATTTTGTTAATATATTATTAAGTCGGGTATGTTGTGAGTTACGTTTACATTGATTTATATTATTTTGTTAATATTAAATAATTATTATATTTTAAATATTATTATGAATACTTATGCATTTGATATATAAATTTTAATAATGAGTAATAATTTTAGTATTAGAATTAACTTGAATGAATATAATATTACCCTATGATCCTTGCTGGTCGAAATAAAAAAATAAATAAAAAAAAATGAATTTCAGAAACAAAATATAATCTAAGCTTATGTCTTATATAATATCACGAAAATTATGCTCTTTTACTTTGAAATTTAAACACATATAACCATTAGGTGAGAATATCCGTTTAAACTTTACCTTTATGCGATTATGCGGCTACATTCGCACGTGTGGTTTTGTAAAGTGGTATGCTTAGCGGTACTGTGAAATTAACCTATGTAACCAAGTGAAATTAAATTGGTTCTTTGTTGTGTAACATTTGATTTTCTTTAATTAAATAAATAATTATGGTATGGTTGACAATAAAACTAATTATTATTAGTAAAATAAGTAAAAGACTTCAGTGGCATCATGTTTCTGCCTGCTTGAGAGAAAAATGGTGAGGATTTTTGCAAATGTCGCAAATTAGGAAAAAATTAACAAGTGGTAAAATTAAAAACTCTGTACAAACTTCTTCAATATAAATAAAATGGGAACATCATCAATGTCATCGAAGTAAATTAAATACGCATTACTCAGGATAACTTAAACCTATTGGTCAGATCTTGATTAAATTTATATGGGACCACATGAAAAGCACCAACTTTTAAATAAAAAAGAATCATCAAAATCGGTTTACCGAGAAAAAAGTTCGGAGGTAATATTCATAAAAAAATACAATAGAATAGAGAACCTCCTTCTTTTTCGTTGAAAAGTGTTCGAGCGTGAATGCGTGCGCCATTGCGTGTGGGTGTGCGTGCGTACGTGCGTCATTACGAGCGTGTACTCGTATGCGTGCAAGCGTATGTGCATGTATGCATGAGTGCGTGCTTGGGTGCGTGCGAACGTGTCTGCGTGCGTGGATGATGGGATCTATTTATTTAAACTAGTTCAAAAAGGAGGAGGATATCAATTTGAGTGTATGATTTTTTTTGTATGTAAGATACGCTATATCTTCGCAGATTTTGAACCGATATCGATGATTCTTTTGTTATTAAATAGGGTATACTTTAATGGTGGCCTTGCTCTAAAGAGCTGATTTCTTTAGTAATACTTGCCTAAGTATTTCGAATAAATATTTTGACTTCTAATAAAACAAGTATTTTTTATTAGGCACTTACTCTTTATTAAATTCAAGATTTACATGTTTCTTAAAACAACAAATTGAAATAACCTTAACCACAGAATAAATAAGTACAGAAGTTGCACTCTTTTGATGTTGAATGCTTGCCGACGTTTTAATAGCCTACATAGTTATTATTAATCAGATAAATAGTGGACGCAAGCTAAATAAGACTTTTTCGCTGCGCACGATGGTCGGTATTACTTTGCATCTTTTCTCCTTATTACGTCACAACGGACTTTCCGTGGTTGCTAAGGGCTGTTAACAAAGAGTAAAAAAATACATTGTGAAATGTTTAGTTACTTAGGTAAAGTACCTATGCTGACTATAATCGACCATATTATCTACTATGTAAGTTCTGTAATGCCCAACGCACGCAACTTGCAAGGCCATTCGTCGGGAATTGCGATGCTTGGTTCGATCACAAGCTTAAGGTAACAACCTTAAGCTTGTGATATTCCATCCACATAAAAGAATCAAAAATTTAAAATTTTGATATAAAGTAAAAGCCAACTTCAATTGACTATAAATAATAAAATAACTTCAACATAACTGCTTCTCAAGCCGGGGCTTTAATTTTTCTGCTCGTAGGTGTACTGTCTTAGCATCGACTTCAGAAGATATTATTTGAAAATTATTTTATTATTTGCAGTTCAGGATTACTTTTTTTAGGATATTAACTTTTATTTAAAAATTTAATTATAAACGAGAGTATTATTTAGATAGCATTACAAGGCGTTGATATTTACCTACTCATTTCGTCCTCCCACATTATCATCTCTCTTTTGGTGACAAAATCATTATACGTTAGATTTTTTGGGTTTAAACGAACACAGACGTAAATTAGCCAGCCTTTCGGTTTTCTACAGGATGCATTTCGGAGAGTGTGCGCTGGAATTACATAATTTAATTCCACTCTCTCTTCCTTCCACCATCGGACAACCAGACGTTCGGCCAATCTCCACCCTTTCGTTGTTGACTTACCACGCATTCGAAACAAACGGTTCGCCACGTCGTTCATCATGTGTACAGCAAAGGAGTGGAATAAGTTGCCAGCATCTGTCTTTCCATCCGATTACAGTGTGGGTGTCTTCAAGGCAAGAGTAAATAGGCTTTTGTTAAGTCAGTGCGCTTCACCATCTTAGGCTTCATCACCACTTACCATCAGGTGGGATCGTAGATAAGCGCTGGCTTAGTAGAATAATAAAAAAAATAGGATTGGATAGTAAACAACACTATCATATAACATTATCGTTATATCTCTTTCTTATCGATATATGTATTTAAGAGTGTTTACGACTTCTTCTGCCAACACTATCATCTTGCATCTTACCGTCCCATCGGACTATGAGAGTGAGGGAATAGAGAGTGCACCTGTTCTTGCACATACACTTGGGCACTATAATCCTGTCTTGCGCAGATGGCTAGTCTCCGTTAAAACTGGCCGCCGTGACCGAAATTCGGTCTAGAGGACATTATTATAAGAAGGATAGTATAATTACAATAACTCCCAATGAAAAAGAAAAGTTAGTAAAAGTACGTATTTTACATTAACTTAATTTGCAAAAATGTTGCATTTTCTCCTCTTTGTGACATTGTTTGTATAAATCTTTGTATTTTGTTTAGTTCCTTTTCATTAGCCTATAAAATTCATACACACACAGCAGGACACGAGCCTCTCCCATAGTAGGGGGGATATGCCATAATTGCCACACTTGGCAGGTGGATGGGTAATCGCAATACCAGAGGCTGCTTTCCATCGTTGGTCTTCTATTTTACATTTGGCATACACAAAATGACATTTTTCTTATAAAAGAGGGGGCAGACGAACATGCAGCTCACTTGATGGTATCAACCGCTGCAAATACCTCTCTTATAAGGCATTCTATGTGGATTCCCATATTCAGCAGGGGACTCTGATAGCCTGCAATGAATGACAATTATCGTGATATTATTATTCTTACTTTTTCTGGCGTTATAATAGCTGCTTGCACTACTGTCTCAGTCGGAAGGGATAGAGAGCCAGTATAATTATAATTACAGACTGTGAGGCATTCCAATTTCACAGAGGCAAAGCATTTGTAGCCTCTATCAAGCGGACTATTAGGTCGTTTGTTACTTCACTGTTATAATAAAAAAAAATTTACGACAACGTTTCTGTTTTCCTTCATTTTGAAAGAAAACTGGCTGACTATTATTTTTATTCACTGAACGTTCGCTATTCAAATAACACTCCTGTTTTCAGACAATTCGGCACATAAACTTCATAAGGAAATGTAAAGGCATGTTCCTCGGTTCATAAACGCAATTTTTTCTCGTCTATAATGGAATCCAACATTCAAGTAATGATATTTTAACCCAGAAATTGATGACAAGGGAAATACGAATTTCGAATTAAAGTGAGATTTATTTGAATTCCTTTCCCAAAGGTAATTTCCTATTTTTTATAAAAAGCGAAGGTTTCTTTGTTTATTCCGTATGCATTCCTTTATATGTATTTAATTCTCACAGAATACAAGCGTGAAACATCATAATAATGTTGCTGTGTTTCTTATGGTGAGTTCAGATAAGCGGGGTCCATTTTTGCTGGTAACAATGCGTGCCTTCTTAGTCCTCGGGGTTGTTCCCATTAAAGGGAAATTAAAAAAAACCCATTAACCCTCTAGAGGTTAACTTCAAGGGGGTTTACGGGCCTTTCGTTTACTTTTACATGGGGAAATGGCTACGCATACTCGCCTCGCAGTAGCAAGGATGGATTATGTCGGACTCGCACCGACTAAAACCCCATCGTGTTCCACTTTTGTCACTTTTTGATAATGCTTTCACACACATGAGCGGCCCCACCAGCACCGGTCTTATGGCGACCCTCCTCTCGTGGCCTACAACTTCACCTGCGCAAAGGACGCCCCTGTTTCCGATGCCAGAAATGATGAGGCCAGGAAAAACGAGACTCAGAAGCACTAGAATTTCCAACCCCAGCCAATCACAAGTCCACTGCCATACAGTACGGTCTCAAGCCTTCTACATCCATGTATACCATGGTTTTCCTTCGTCACTTACCAGGTTGTCTTTCCTATTAGTGAAGGGCCGCTCTATACTTTGACTACCGCCTGGTACGTAGTTTCCACTTGAGGACCTTACTTCCTCATCAGTTATAAATTCTTTAAGGCGATCTAGAATTATTTAAATTTGAACTTTACAATGTCAGCCATCCAAAGCTCGCTTAAGTATCATTTAGTTACATTTAAAATTATTTTAGTCAAAAGAATTCAAAATAAAAATAAATAATATGTATTGGCAAATGTAAAAATACGGCATTTACCAAATTTATATATCCATTCATTTTGAAATATATTATTGTTATTAAGTGTTTTTTTTAGAAGAAAAATAACAAATGTTTTATCGTAATATAATTTGTAAAAATAAACATAATATGAAAGGAAAAACATAGTTCCGTTGGCAAACTATAGTAGCGTATATAATCATTACAGTATATTGTCATTTACGTGATACGTAATAAGAAAACTTACCTTCGTGATTGCGGCGTGACCGTGTAAGAGGATCCACTACCTCATATCATTCCGTGTGTAGGGCCGTCGTGTGTTGTACTCACCTGCAAAGCGTGCCGACTATATTCTCCTTATGAGGTAATCTATGAAGGATATTCAGCAGTGGACATTTGATATTACGTAATAAATATATGAATGGATGAAATAAATTGTCCAATTAGGAGAGGCGTATTTTTTAGTAGGGCCTCAATATATTATTTTTTGCTACTCTCTTCAATATAGGTTACAAGAACACATATTGCAAGTCATTAATGCACACTCGGAAAAAACTTCTGCCCTGGTAAGAACGAGAAAACCAGCTGGACTTTTTTTGTGCAGCGTTTAGATAGTCGCCGCACAAAGACGAGTAGGCAGAAGTACCAGCATGTAAACGCCTTGTTCGAATGTTTTCGCTACGTGGCTATTTTCCACTGGATGTCGGTTTTTTGGCATGAGTAAAAGGAATGTTCGTGTGTATGTGTGTGTTTACGTACTGGTCATTATTCGCTTGACCCGTGAACTTTTATACCTTATTTTTCTTATAAAATAATTTACCCCTGTAGTAGCATTTAGGAATACCCACTACCCCATATCTATATATGGGTGTTTTAAGAGGTGATAGAGGGAAACTGACTCAGAATATGGCCAGCAATATCTTCCTGATAACAGCAAAAATACAATAAAAAAAAACTGCGCTTGCCAATCCGCTCGCCAAGCGTGGCAACTATGGCAAATACCCCCCTTTGAATGAATGTAACAAAGAGACTTCATTACGACGACTAGACGACAACTGTTCAGTGATGTCTCCGTGATCGCGAGGGTGAAAACCGGCAGCGATCACCGAATGGTTAGAGGCACACTGAACCTAAACGTTAAGTTGGAGAGGTCTCGTCTAATGAAGTCAACGCTCCGTCCCCCTCGTGCTCTAATCCAAAGTCCCGAAACCTTTCAGCTCGAGTTACAAAACCGTTTTCAGCGCCTAGAAGACTGGAATGAAGTGGACGATATGAATGACAAGCTCGTGGAAACTGTCCATGCGGTCGGAGCTAAGTTCTGCAAGACCCGCCGCAGAAGAACACAAAAACTCTCCGATCACACTCTTAATCTCATGGTTGTTAGACGGGAGATGAAGCTACATTCTTCAACAGATTTGACAGCATACAGGCAACTGAACAGACAGATCTCCAAATGCATGCGGCGGGACTTACGCAACTTCAATACAGCTCGTATTGAAGAAGCGATCGAGCGGAACCTAGGTTCCAAAGTCTTTGCCAGAGATCTGTCTGCCAGAAAGAGCCAACTGTCAAAGCTGAAGACAGAATGTGGCAGCATAGTTTCCGGGGCACCTGAGATTTTGAGTGAGATTGAGAGGTTCTATGGGCAGCTGCACACGTCATCGTTGGAGCCACACGCAAGTGTGAGTAACGATCCAAGAGCGAGTCTTATCCGACATTATTCCGATGATATCCCGGATGTCAGTCTGAGCGAGATTAGAATGGCTCTCCAGCACCTTAAAAACGGCAAAGCCCCAGGCGAGGATGGAATTACAGCGGAGCTTCTGAAAGCGGGTGGAAAACCGGTATTTGAAGTCCTTCGGAAGCTCGTTAATTCCGTCCTCCATGGTGCCATTACATCGGAGACGTAGAGCAGAAGTGCGGTAGTCTTGTTCTTCAAGAAAGGCGACAACGCTCTCTTGAAGAACTACAGACCGATTTCTCTTCTGAGCCGCGTCTACGTGCTGTTTTCGAGAGTCATTACGAATCGTCTCGCGCGCAGACTTGACGACTTCCAGCCTCCCGAACAAGCCGGTATCCGAAAAGGCTTTAGCACCATAGACCACATACATACCCTTCGGCAAATTGTACAGAAGTCAGAGGAGTACAATTTGCCACTATGTCAGGCGTATGTAGACTATGAGAAAGCCTTTGATTCCGTCAAAATTTGGGCGGTGCTGCAGTCCCTTCAGCGATGCGAAGTTGACTGTCGGTATATAGAAGTGTTGAAGTGCTTGTACAGTAGGGCTACGATGGCTATCCGAGTACAGAATCAGAGTACGAAACCTATCCAATTGCAGAGAGATGTAAGACAGGGTGACGTCATATCCCCGAAGCTCTTCACCGCTGCATTGGAAGACGTTTTCAAGCTTCTGGACTGGAAGGGATACGGCATCAACATCAATGGCGAGTACATCACTCACCTTGGATTTGCCGACGATATAGTCCTTATGGCAGAATCGCTGGAGGACCTAAGCACTATGCTCAATGACCTCAATAGTGCTTCCCAACGCATAGGTCTTAAGATGAACATGGACAAAACAAAGATCATGTTTAATGTCCATGTCACACCTATGCCGGTAGTTGTTGGGAGCACTAAGCTCGAAGTTGTTGATGAGTATGTTTACCTGGGACAAATAGTCCGACTAGGTAAGTCCAACTTCAACCGAGAGGTCAATCGACGGATTCAACCGGTTGGGCAGCGTTCGGGAAATTACGGCACATCTTCTCGTCAGATATACTTTAAAACTTGAAAACGAGACTGTATAACCAGTGCGTGTTGCCAGTGATGATATACGGAACTGAGGCGTGGTCCTTCACTGCTGGCCGGATGAGGAAGCTCAAGGTCGCTCAGCGAGCTATGGAGAGGGCTATGCTCGGAGTTTCTCTGCATGATAAACTCAGAAATGAGGATATCTGTAGTAGAACCAGAGTGACCGACATAGCCCAACGGATTAGTAAACTGAAGTGGCAATGGGCCGGTCATATAGCTCGAAGAACCGACAACCGATGGGAAAAAAAGATTCTCGAGTGGCAGCCTCGTACCGGCAGGTAGAGTGTTGGGCGTCCCTCCACTAGATGGAGTGACGACCTGGTGAGATGTGCAGGAAGTCGATGGATGCAGGTGGCTCAGGACCGTGCTTTGTGGCATTCCTTGGAGGAGGCCTATGTTCAGCAGTGGACTTGTGAAGCGCTGTCATGATGAAGGAACTATTTAGCGGGGGGCTCAAAATTTTCATGGACATGTGTGGGACGGGGCGGCACCGGTGTTTCACCGTGCACGGCCGTTGCCCTACGCACTGCGCGAGCACGTCGCCGCTTAACTCGACTTCGTGCTGCGGGATGGCATCATCGAGTCCGCTGGCTGAGCCTCACCGAGTGTTCCGGTAGATAATGCGGATGGCTCTTTGACAATTTGTGCTAACTATAAAGCAAATATTAATCCGCTATTCCGGAACCACTACCCACTACCCTATATCATCCCGTGGGTGTTGTAAGAGGCGACAGAGGTAAACTAAGGCAGAGTATGGGCAGCAGCATCTTTCTGATAACAGTAAAAAAACTGCGGTTGCCAACCCAGTCACCAAGCGTGGCAAGTATGACAATATACCCTCCAATGAATAAAGTTTCTAAGAGACGGCCCCCAGTTCCCGGCGGCCTCACTATTCCTGGCTAAGGTGGCGACCATGGTAAAGGAGCGGCAGGGTGTGCTAAAATTTCAGGTGGAGGTTCGGTTACCACCTATGATGAGTCGACCTGGCAACTTATAACGCACGCACCCTGAGGACTTACAAAATGATCCTGGAGCTGGAAGATGAGATAGACAAGTTGCGCTGGAATATTATCGGAATATCCGATGTCCAAAGAGAGTGGCAGGACACAAATATCTTCGAATCTGTCAACTTATTCCATCACTGGGAGGGCAAACGTCCTTCCCAAGGAAGTGTCGGATTTATCGTCCACAAGTATTTGGTTAATAACTTTGTAAATATTGGGAGTGTGTCGACGAGGTTTGTGTACCTTATACTCATAATCACCAAACGGTATTCGCTGAAGGTCATACAGGTTTACGCACTAAAATTGACACACCCCGATGAGGAGGTGGAGGAAATGTATGAGAATAAAGGACTATACGGTGTTAATGGGAGACTTCAACGCAAAACTGGGCACAAGAGAGAACGGTGAGCTGAAAGTAGGGAAATTCGGAATAGGGCAACTGAACCCAAGGTGCCAGGAGCTGGCCGACTTCATGTAGAAAGAATGAATATGAATAACTGGCAGAAATGTAGTTGTTGTATAAATTATTCGCAAGGACTCTGGCAAGGATAATGGGACAAACTATTTAAGTTAGTGCATTTTCATCAGTCCTTGATATTTGTGCGAAATTTCAAATTAATTCGACGTTTTTAAGGGGATGAGAATCACGTTTAAAAACTTCGTTACATATGTAGCATTTAACAATACGTCGTTTATACAAAAAGTAATTTACATTAATTTACGTAAAATTTAGTAATGATTTTTAACCCCTCAGTACCGGTGATGACCGGTTATTATTGCTTTGATGTCAAATATTGTTGTATCGGTTTTCTCATTACATGTTATCGACAGTTTTGTTTGATCTTGTTTGATTCTCAAATCTTATTGAAATTGCTCACGTGTGCTTTACTAAATTTTATACGTTTTTCTCCATTGAAACTCAACATACTCGTAGCTATGACTTCGAATCGACACTGTACACGATTTTAAAGGTAAGAAAATAAGTTTGTTTAAATTCATACCCGAAAATATAATATTTGAAAATACATTTCTTAGGGTAGTTACAGTGGTGTTGGTTATAATGATCAATAGTTTTGTGTAGTTTTGTCCTTTGACAAGTAGCCAATCCATCCGTCGTATCCAATTTAAATCAAATGAGATCATCATCAATGTAGTCCATGTCAATTAAATACGCATTATTAAGGATAACTCAAAAACGATTGTTCAGAACTTGATCTAATTTATATGGAACCACATGAGAAGCACCAGCTTTCAAATAAAAATAGAGTCATCGAAATCGGTTTACCTAGGTGAAAAGTAATGAGGTAGCACATAAAAAAAAACAGTCCAATGGACTACCTCCTCCTTTTTTGAAGTCGGTTAAATAAAATTGCGAGGCACGTGCCGCCGATTATTAAAAGATTCCACCTCTGTATACAAGGGACGCAGCGACCACAGTCTAACTCCATTGTGGTACACGCAGTCGCAGTGCAAGATTGTACTAAAATTTGTGTTTGGTTGTATTGTGTACATTCAAAAAAATGTTTTTTCACTCGTAATTGGGTTAAAAAGTTTCCTTATTAAGAAATTCTTAAAGTTAATATACCGAACAAAAAAACTTAAATTATAACAATAAATTCCTACACTAACTTAACAGGCAGGAATAACGCGGCCCTCAGCGCAGCAACTCATTGCTAAGCCACTGTGCCACGGAGCCGTCATTTTACGATATTTCATTATTACAAGCGAATCTTGAAAAAATAATTTTCCCATCAGCCTGCTATAGTCCACTTCTGAACATTAGCCACGCTTGGAAAGCGGGTTGGCAACTGTAGTTTTTATTTTTAGTCGTTATAACGAAGACGCTGCTGCCCATCTCCTGAATTGTTTCCCTCTGTCGCCTCTTACGACACCCACAGGGTGATATGCGGTAGTGGGTATTCTTAAATCACCACTACTTTATTTATATTCTTTACCGTTGAACTGGAGTAAATTTCACAAAAACAGTAATACTTTTTTACAGAAGCAAGGATGAAACGAGCGCATATTTTACTTAACCGAGGGCATTTTATATAGCTCTACATATTATGCCCTTGATTAAGAATCAAAATGCTGATGCGTTGAGTCTCCCCTGAGAGCAAGATAAAACGCCATGTTACCATTGAAAATAATCTCCATTTTTCACCATCAGAAACAGCATTTAACTACTTTAACATCATTTTTGTATAACTTAAACAATACAAAATACTACATTTTTTTTTCAGATTTAGAGTTTATCATAAATTTGTTATTCGAACAGAAGTTTGACACTGTGTGTGTTTAATCAATGAAAACGTTGTACATTACTTTCCACGTGTAACATAGCAACGTTTATTTGGATTTATGTGGCGGAGTTTCTAAGCTGAACGTGTCACAAGTTTCGTCTATTATGGAACGAATAATGGAAGCAGCAGTCAAACAAAATAATATGATAGTTAATATATTACAGTGTTGTTTTTTCGGCTCACCTGATGGTAAGTGACTACCGCCGCCCTTGAACAACTGCAACACCAGGGGAATCGCAGATGCGTTGCCGGCATTTTAAAAAGGAGTACGCTCTTTTCTTGAAGGTTCCTAAGTCGTATCGGTCCGGAAAAATCGCTGATGGTAATCGATTCCACAAGGAGGTCGTGCGAGGAAGAAAACATCTTCTAAATCGCACAGTGGTGGACCGCCAATCATCCAGATGGTGTGGATGGTATCGGGAGTTCTGCCGCGATGTGCGTTCGTGAAATTTGGCGGCTGGGATTAATCCGAACAATTCCTCAGAGCACTCCCCATGGTAGATGCGCAAGAAAATGCAAAGGGATGCAACATCTCTTCGCAGTGCCAATGAATCGAGCCGATCGGAAAGGGCTCGGTCGTCGACGATTCGAGCAGCTCTGCGTTGGATGCGGTCAAGTGGAAGGAGCTGGCACTGGGGAGCCCCTGCCCAGAGATGGGAACAGTATTCCATGTGAGGCCGAACTTGCGCCTTGTAAAGTTGCAGGCGGTGTGCCGGCATGAAATACTGTCCCGCTCTGCTGAGCACGCCAAGCTTTTAAGAGGCCAATTTGGCCTTCCCTTCCAAGTGACCACGAAACTGCACGTCACACGATATGTCGACTCCGAGGATACCGATACTGGCTGAGGCAAGAAGGGGAGTGCCTTGAAACTGAGGAGATACGACAAAGGGGTTCTTTTTAGCGGTAAACGCGCAAACTTGTGTCTTCTGAGGATTAAACTGGACTAGATTTAGTCGCCCCCAATCCGAGAATTTGCTCAGCAAAGTCTCGACTTCAGACACAAGTTTGTTCCGGTACTCAGCGACGTTTTCCCGAGAAATATTGGCACGGCCGGTGTATAGCGCATCACCAGTGCTGTCATCCGCATAGCAATGAATGTTACCAGTTAGCAACATATCATTGATATGCAGAAGAAACAGCGTTGGTGATAGCACACAGCCTTGTGGAACACCAGCGTTAATAGGCTTGTAGTCAGAGCATGCACCGTCTACAACGACCTTGATGCTCCGATCTGCAAGGAAGCTGGTGATCCAATTGCACAATTTCTCGGGAAGCCCATTAGAAGGGAGCTTCGAAAGAAGCGCTTTGTGCCAAACCCGATCGAAGGCCTTCGCAATGTCCAGACTAACGGCCAACACCTCCCCCTTGGACTCTACTGCCTCCGCCCATCTATGGGTCAGGTAGACCAGAAGATCACCAGCTGATCGACCCCGACGAAAACCGTATTGGCGGTCACTAATCAGCTGGTGATTCTCAAGGTACCGGATGAGCTGGCAGTTAATAATGGATTCCATTATTTTGGAGGAACAAGGAGGTGATCGCGATAGGCCTATAGTTGGATGGGTCTGAGCGGTCGCCTTTTTTAGGGATCGGGTGGACAAAAGCTGTCTTCCATGTTAAACGCAACCGTCGGAACCTCTCCGCCGCCTGGATAGACTACAAAAAGGCATTCGACTCGGTGCCTCATACATGGCTTAAAAGGTTTCTCGAGCTGTACAAGATTGACTGTACAGTTCGAGACTTCCTCGGGCAGTGTATGGGGCAGTGGAGTACGATCCTTTGTCATCTAGGCGAGCGGATGACGGCTGCGGAGAACCACATAAAGATAAGAAGGGGTATCTTCCAGGGCGATTGTCTGAGTCCAATCTTGTTCTGCCTCTCTCTGAACCCTCTTAGTACCTTACTGGAGGGTTCCGGGAGGGGATTTCAGCTTCGGAGAGGAGGTACAAAAGTGACCCACCTTTTCTATATAGATGATCTCAAGTTATTCGCCTCCAGTCGCTCTCATCTTATGGAATTGCTAAACATCACTTGTGATTTTAGCAATTCTATTAGAATGGAGCTGGGGACGGATAAGTGTGCGGTACTCCATGTCGAAAGGGGTAGGGTTGCTAACTCTGAGGGCATAGACTTATCTATGCCCATCAACATAAAGACCCTATCCGAGGCTGAAACATACCGATACCTGGGTATGTCACAGAACATAGGTATCGATGAGGCGGACATGAAACTGTCAGTTTGCGGTGTGTTTTGTGCACGCTTGACAAAAGTGCTTAACAGTCTTTTGTGGGGCGTTAATAAGACACATGCATATAAAGGTTGGATCATGCCTGTTTTCATGTATACCTTTGGCATGCTCAGGTGGACTCAGACCGAACTGAACGCTCTGGACAGAAAAGTCCGCACTATAATGACGTCCCACAGGATACATCATCCGAGATTGTCAGTAATGAGGCTGTACTTGCCGCGGAAGCATGATGGGCGCGGCTTTTTAAGCGCGCTTACCATGCATAATCGCGAAGTGTGCAGCCTCCGTAATTACTTTCTGACGAGAGCGGATGATCCATTCTATAGGGACGTTATTTCTTGTGATAAAGGACTTACCCCTCTATCCTTAGCCAGCAAGCAATGGCAAGACCCGGCAGTACAGAGCATTTCCGACCGGGAGACCGTATGGAAGGAGAAGGAGCTCCACGGGAGGTTCTACAAGGCTCTACATGAGCCTTGCGTAGACACAGTCGCCTCCCTCCATTGGCTACGTTTCGGTGACCTCTTTGGGGAAACCGAGGGTTTTGTCTGTGCGATACAGGATCAGGTTATTAAGACCAACAACTATCGGAAATACATCCTAAAGGATGGCGCTGTCGACATCTGTCGAGCTTGTCGCCATCCCGGTGAGTCACTTAGGCATGTCATCTCCGGTTGTTCGGCGCTTTCTAACTCTGAGTATTTGCACAGACACAACCTAGTAGCCAGGATTCTACACCAGGAGCTCGCTCTGAAATACGGTCTCGTGGATCGGAAACTGCCATATTATAATTACTTGCCGGAAGCCGTGCTCGAAAATGACCGCGCCAGGCTCTACTGGGACCGGGCCATCATCACGGACAGGACTATTCTTGCGAATAAGCCTGATATTGTGCTGATGGACCGGGCACAGTCAAGGATATTTTTGGTCGACATTACCATTCCTTATGACGAGAACCTCGTGAAAGCCGAAACAGATAAGTTGACAAAATATCTGGATCTGGCTCACGAGGTGACCGACATGTGGGGTGGTCTGCCGGCCGAAATTATTCCTGTGGTCGTCTCTGCGAACGGGTTAATCCCAGTCAGCCTCTCGGGTCATCTGAGGCGACTGGGACTCCGTGACGGATCGCTCCAAGCTCAAATGCAGAAGGCGGTGCTCCTCGATACCGCCCGCATCGTCCGCCGGTTTCTTATCATTACCTTATATTTAATACTACAATGTCTATTCATATAATATGGAATATTTGCAGCCATTCTTGTGAAAATTACTTATTCTATACTTACTTATTATGTTATACATTTTGCATTGTGTCTACTATATATCATTTTAAGTTATTTAATAATGCTGCAATACACAAATGCTTACTAACACTCATTGCTAATTACATTACAAAAAAAATAGTAATTAATACAAATATTTATCTGCACAAACATTTAAATACCTCAATCAACTGCATCCCAGCATTTTATTTTGTGAACAGGCGTCATTTAACAATTATAAAGAAGTATCTTCACAATTCTAAATACATTTTATTGTCATTCGCGTTTGTCTTACAATTTATTAAAAGAAAAAAATTATCTTTAGGCTTGCTAAATCCTTGCTCTCTTGGAACGCGTCATGAGGAGTTTGTCGTAGCGCTAGAGCGGCACTCGTTGGATATATTGGCTATCAATGAGACATGGTTGAGAGAAGGGGAAGAACGGCGAGCGCCAGCGCCACCCGGTTACCGACTACGGCACATACCGCGGCCTGCGAAAGTAAGCACGCGCGGTGGTGGTGTCGGGTTCTATCTTCGGAGTGACTTATACGCACGGCAGATTCACCCTCCCCAGCCTTCATTGATCGAGCAAATGTGGTTAAGTATAACCCTTAATGGTCTTAAAATCGCCGTAGGCACTGCGTATCGCCCGCCTTGGCTAAATATTGACACATTTATTGACGCATTGACTGAATCGATTAGTTCATTTTCTTCTTTTGATCATATAGTACTATTAGGTGATTTTAATATCAATCTACTTGCAGTTAACGAGCCCAACACAAATAAATTATTATCTTCACTGAAAATCATGAATTTACAGCAATATGTAAAAAAACCAACTCACTTCACAGACCATTCTGAAACGTTATTAGACTTAATATTCAGCACATCTAAGGTATTCAATGTCTCAGTTGATCATATCCCAGACCTAAGTAGTCATGCTCTTGTTTCATGTGAATTGTATATAAAAAAACCTAGATCAGTTCCTAAATATATAAGTTACAGACCATTAAGAAATATAAATATTGAGGAATTTAATATCTTAGTTGATAGTATTAATTGGGAACGACTTTTTCATGAAGATGTAAACGTTTTTTTAATGTCTTTTAATGCCTATATCAATCATATTTATGAAATACATGCACCTATTAAGAAATCCTACATTAAAAAACAAATTTACCCCTGGATAACACCAACTATCAAATGTATGATGAAACTAAGGGATCAAGCCTACGCAAGGAGTCGTACCTCAAAAGTTGAATCTGACAAAACATATTACAAAGATCTAAAACGTGTCGTTAATCAAGCCTTATTCAACGAAAAAGCAGCATACTTCCGATATAATATCAATGAACAATCAAAAAACCCCAAAGAATTATGGAATAATTTCAAGTTAAATGTCGCTAATTTTAAAAACAAACAATACGATTTACCTGAAAATATCAATGATCCTAATCTTATCAACAACCATTTTCTTAATATAGACGTAAATCATAACATTAGCATTTCGGAACTTACCTATTTTAAGTCGAATCGGTGTACCTCTGGAATATTTAGTCTTAAAACTGTGGATGAAACAGAAATTTCTAAAATAATTTCTAATATTGCGAGTAATGCTCAAGGAGCTGATGGCATTACGCGTGATATGATCCAGTTGACATTACCTCGTACATTAGCGATCATTACTGCCATTGTTAATCAGTCCATCAAAACAGGCGTTTTCCCTGACATTTGGAAAAGAGCTCTGGTCAAACCAATACCAAAGAAAAGCAATCCGAACGAGTTAAAGGATCTCCGTCCCATTAGTATTCTTCCCTTTATGTCTAAGATAGTTGAAAAAGTTGTATCTCAGCAACTTTTGGAGTTTCTGAATGTCAACAACATCTTACCTCAAAAACAGTCTGGTTTCAGAAACGGTCATAGCACGACCACTGCTTTATTAGATGTAGTGGATGACGTACTATCCGAAGCTGATTCTGGAAATGGAACAATATTGGTACTGCTGGACTTTTCCCGTGCTTTTGACACAATAAACCACGATTTGCTTATGTCAAAACTCTCATATTATGGATTTGATAGTATCACATTAAAATGGTTTTCAAGTTTTTTGTACGGACGCTCTCAAAGAGTTGAAGTAATTAGCAAAACAAATACTAAAAGACTCTCAGATATTTCAATTGTCAGTCAAGGTGTACCACAGGGTTCAATACTGGGTCCACTCCTTTTTATTCTGTATAGTGCAGATATCGCTTCATGCATTAAATATTGCAAATTTCATGCTTATGCTGATGACTTACAGCTTTACTATTCTTTTAGACCTTCAGAAACTTTATTAGCAGTGACAAAAATTAATAAGGATTTAGCACACGTAGTTGAATGGTCTAATAAAAACAGCTTAGTGCTAAATCCTCAAAAGTCTAAATTTCTTGTGCTAGGGTCCAAAAATCAAGTAGATAGGATTAATAGGTTTACTTTAGAGCTAAAAATACAGAATAAACATATTGAACAAGTGACAGAGGCTAGAAACCTGGGTGTACTAATGGACAGCAAATTAAAATTTCATAATCATGTCCTAGAAGTTGCTAAAAATTGTTATTTTAGGCTAAAAATTTTATACCAAGTACGTAAATATTTAAGCTTAGACCTTAGGATATACTTTTGTGAGTCACTAATTCTTTCTAAGCTTAATTACGCTGATGCGGTTATAGGCGAATGTCTCCTCTCTCATACAAAGAAAGTTATACAAAGGGTGCAAAACGCTTGTTCACGTTTTTGTTTTAACATACCGAAGCGGACCCATGTAACACCTTATCTCAACAACAGTAATTTAATGAATATGCAGTCTCGACGTTCTCTTCATTTTGCCAGTTTATTGTTTGGTATCATAATGACACACACACCACAGTATCTTTATAACAAATTAGACTTTTCACGGCGACAGGTTAGAATAGCAACTCGTTTAGTATGTCCAAGACACAGTACATCGGCATTTCGAGGTAGCTTTCGTTATTCTGCCACGAAATGCTGGAACAACATTCCACCACCAATTAGAAATCTAGCTTCAATCGGTTTGTTTAAATATAACTACAAAAAATACTTACTCAATATTCAAAAGTCAATTTATTGAAAATTATTTACTGTGTCTTACATACTTTGCTATTCCGTTTATTCGTTTCCTTTTAATCTTATTTAAGTAATTGCTATTTATATTATATTAATTTATTATAAGTACTTATGTGTGTTTTATTACTTATTATTATTAGTATAATCGTGTATATGATTTAAATATACTGTATTTGCATATTGACTAAACATTGTATAATAATGAATATTGTTAAGTTTTGTTTTTGTTAAATGTTATCGGCACCCACGGAAGATCAGTGTCGAAGTACTTTGTTAGTACCAAGACTATGCTGAGTTGGGTACCTTTTTAGTAACCGTTTATCTTAATATGTTATTATGGTTAGCAAACTTCTAAAATGTGTTACTAAATAAACTTATTTTCTTTCTTCTTTCTTTCTTCTTCTTTCTTCTTTCCCTTTCTCCCTAACCCTCGGTCGTTTGGTCTCCCCTGCCGAGGGCTTCCATCTGGTTGGGTTTTTATATATTTATGTAATTTTTATGTATTTATTTTATTTTATTGATATTTATGTAAGTTTATCATTTTCATTTATAATTATATATTTATACAGCCCAACCAGATGAGAAAACTATACAAATACCCCGTAATAATAATAATAATTCATTTATTGCAGACCAATTATCCATATTTGTTAAAAAATTATAATCTAAATACCTATAACATTAAAGAAAATAAGAATTAGAAAATATAAAACATTAAATAAAATTACATTTAAAATTAAAATTATAATGAAAATACTACTCTAGGTCGTGGCGTGTCTAACAGTATGCAGATTTATCCAACGCCCTAACATTGGTGAATCCCATCTGTCCGCTAGTACACTGAGAATCATGTTGGTGCTCGTCCGCATGCGATTCAGCATGGAGGCACATCTTTTGCGCATTATGGCTTCAAACCCATTAACATGAGCCTCTGCAAATATGCCAGAGGCGCTACAATACCGAGGCAACCCCATTATAATTCTCAACGCATTATTGTATTGGACAAAAACAAAAAACAAAAACTAACAACCTTAATATATTATGAATAACACCAAATTTCTTATACGTGGTACAGCCATGCTGCAGCTATGTTATGGTAGTAGCACGAATGGATCGGCTCAACCGGCGCGGCGATGGACCACAGTATCACAGAATACCACCGTAAAATAGTCACTTAATTCTACTGTGTTTCGTGTGTGTAGAGAACCGATGACCCATTTTAGTTGAAACGAGGCATTCCATCTTAGTCCTAAGGCTGAAAACGCATCTTTATTTTAATTCTTAATCGAGGATGAATTTATATATCTATAATCCACAGCATCCACTTACCATCAGGTGGACTGTATGCTCGTATGTCACCCATATTAATACTAAAAAAAATTAATATAATTCAAAATCGCATGTTTTCATAAATAACGAGATACAGCCAATTAAAAATTAAATTTTGTTTTGACTAGCGAAAAGATTTGTACGTGTTATCTACTTTGTCTTCGTCATTTTGTAAGTTTATAATAAATTACCGTAAGAATGAGGTTGGCAGCCTAAACATTAATTTTCTGATATCAGAAAGAATCAGGTGTTTGGCGTTAGTATTTATGACTTGTTGTGATCGCAGCAACGCTATGCTAATTTCCAAAGTTTATATTGTCTTATACCGTATTTTCTTAACTTTCTTTAAGAAATAGATAATATTTTGACTGGATTGTTTTGTTACATATTAGATTAAATTATACACCTCGGGTTCCTAGTGTAGAATGTTTTTTTTTTCACTGTCAAAAAAATAAACAAATGAATCTAGCACAAAGATTTTGAGAGTTCGAGTGATTTACGAGGGTATAATTAGGTAATGTAAATTTCGTCTTAATTATTCCCAATCCTGCAGGATATTTGCGAACAGACCATGAAGGCAATCGCGAAACGAATAAACGAACTAAAATTTCAAAAATATTGAAGACTAATGTTTTAACAACGAAAAAAAAACAGAAAGGAAGAATGTTTACCATTATTGTGTTTTTGTAATGAATAATATGACAGCAAATATATTGCGTTGTAGCATATGAGTAAAGAAATCGTGTTTCTTTACTCATGTGGTTGTAGAGAGGAATATGTGCTATTAATATTTTAAAATTGAATTTGTGAAATTTGTATAGATGAAGAACTACTATCGGCGGGCTAGAAATAATATTGCTGACAAAGTTGAAGATTTAAAACAAGTCTATAATAAACCCAATTGGTTTTCGGGTTTAACCGGTAAGTTGGGTAAATAGTTTATTTTCCCTATGTTCGTGTTTCCTCCACGTTCCCCTAAGTGAGACTTAAATAAAAACCTTCATTTGTACAACAAGCTTAGACTAAGGTCAATTGAAAAGGGGGACGATGGAAACAGTTAACAAGTTTTTTTTTACTTATTATAAGCCAGTGCTTGACCACAATACCAGGTGGTAAGTGGTTATGTAGCCCTAGATGCTAAATTACATTATCTATATATGCAACATGTAACAAAAACCCTTTGGTTACTGGTAAATGCGCTATCAGAATAAGTATTCAAATGTATAGAAATAACTTCATTTCTGTAAATTAAAAAAAATAATTAAAATAGTAATTAATAAAAATTAAAATTACAGTTGATTACAGGTTTCCATAGGCTGCAATAGCCACTTACCGTCAATATAATTTTTGCGTGGGATTCTTTTAATGGTGGAATGGAGGAAATTGGTTTTATGGATTTCTCTAAGACATAACATCAAAAACAAAAAGAATATCTTTTTCATCAAAAAACAAGTAAAATAACATTTATAATTTTGATAACTTACATAATTAAATAACTAGGTGCTTGGTTAGTTTATTTGTAAGTGTCAAGATCAGTGTTAAGTAGGCAGTAAGATTTTAAGTTTGTTTTAATATTTTCTCGTGTAATTTTAGTACGTAAATTAGAAGGTAAGTTATTTATTAATCGGAGAACTAAATAGGTAGCTGATCGTTTGCCGTAGGGGTTATTACTATAGCAGCTAGTCTGAGTAAGATCCTTATCCATCAATATGACAATATCAAATCGAGAAGAAAAGAAACGAAGAAGACGAATTAAAAAACAGACGCACAAACGAAAAGACAAAAATATATCTCCGAATTCGCTGCGGTCGAGTGATAAAAATGGATTAAAAACTTATAAGTAATAAACCTACAGTTCAAAAGATATTTCCCACGTACTCGGCAGTGAAGAAAAACATCGTGAGGAAACCAGCATGTCCGAGAAATAAGAAATATAATAATAAATATTTCGAAGACATGAGAAGTTCACCAACACGGGCAGCACGGTTAAAATTTCCAAGCCCTAAAACCCTCTCAGAAGGGAGAGTTATTAATCTAAACAATTAATTAACAAACTATTTAAAATCTTCAAAAGTAGGTTATTTTAGCAACCAAGGGTTGGTAGAATAAAAAGCTCATTTCGTAGTTAATTGATCCACCTACGCCAAAAGCTGAACGCTATTTTAGCGTGAGGTTTCCTTTCAAAAAAAATTATTGTTTTAATATTTTAGTAGTTTAGCGGCAAGAGATACCCCACACGGAAGCTTGTAGTCTAAATTGGCAATTTAATGAAGACTGGCCAAGCTATGAGTACCCTTAACCGGCGACATGCTCGCTGTTATTGCTTTTCCAGTAGTGGGATGTATATATAATTTAAATTTACTTTTCTTCCAACAACCCAGGTTATTTCAATTAATATAATATGTTATTAAATTAATATATTAGTTAATTATAATAACATATTATCTGAAACCCACTCTAATAACTACATATTGACGTGACAACGTCTTATAATTCGATGAATCTGGCTGCACGCACGAAAAACATGACTCATGCGGCGTTACCTCGCTCTGAGGCGTTCCATTTAAAGTGCAAGCGAGAGCGCGGAACGAGCTACAAAGAGGCACAATCGACCTACGCGTTCGGCATGTCCGCATGGACAGCTGCTATACAATAATATAATTTACATGTTTTCGTCAAGTATGAAGTGCAGTGAAAAGTGAATGTGGTGTCAATTGTTTATAGCAACGATAATTGCGGCGATAAAGGTAATGATTCTTTCGATAATAAGTATTTCTTATGATGTTGTCACGTTCAACTATTGTCAGTAAACCGACTTTATAGACAACCGATTTTTTTTATTATACGATTCTACGATATAATAATTATTTGCTGATTATGCTCTATATAGAGACTTTGCTGTGTCGTTGAGAGTTTAATCAACGGAAATAAGGCATGTGACATGGAAAAGTTTGTTTGGATTTATGATCCAAATTTAGAAGCTTAGCGTGCTAAAATTTTATGTACTTTAGTTTGTCTATTAAACTAAAATTTAGTACAACAAATATATCTACCAAAGTAACCATTTCCAACTAATGTTCTAGTGTATTTATGATTGACAAAGAGTGATTATAGTTACCTCAAGTTTATTACCTGACCAGATGGGTTGCTAGGTTAAAATGGAACCTATCCCCATGGATTCCATATAAATTAAATTTAAGAAAAAAAAAAACAACCTAGTACTTCATTATTACGCGATGTGAAATAGTATTAGAGTAAGTTTGTCTATATTTATGCTAATTAACGTCGATACAGTTCATTAAATCCTATCAATATTCCACAGCTGAACACATGCACCCCCATAAATTGTCTCATAAGAGGGATATTTACAAATTTAAATAAAACTAGTTTTCCGGATTTTATCGCGTATATTAATTTATTTTATATTCCAAGAACAACAAAACAATACAAAAATTAATAATATTTAATCTGGAGGTAGCCGTGGTTAACTATGACATTGGTACGTCATACAGCGCAGTCCCCCCCCCCCCCCCCGTGACCATGGGAACTGTAAAATAAACGAAACGTCGGGAATATAAAATAAGTAAATATACGCGATAAAATCCGTAAAACTAGTTTTATTTAAATGTGTATTGTTCGCGTAAATATAAGAAATAATTATGGGTTTATAAAAAAGTTGCCAAGCTTGGCAGGCGGGTTGGCAACCGCAGCTTTTTTTAGTTGTTCTTTGGAAGACGCTGCTGCCCATCTACTATTAAGTTTCCCTCTTTCGCCTCTTACGACACCCACTGGGTCGACATGGGTTATTAGATATCCTTACACTGCCACTACACGGTAATGCTAATTACTAAAAAGGAAAATTTCTTGCCATTAAATTATCAACTTATAAATTTATATGAAATGTGTTTTACTAGGTATATTTTCAATATTAAATTTGACTGCGAATAAAATGTGTGAAAATATTTTTGGCACGGACCAGTTGGTTTTTATAGTCGACGCTGTTCTCTACAGGCGCGAAATGATCTAACTTCTTACTCGCCTATATATTTCTGACAAAACGATGCCTTTTTAAATGGATTAATAACAATGTCAACTTTTTTAATATTGAAATTTTTATTCTATGTTATATGTTTCATAATGTAAATTTTAATAATGAAATGATTTTACGTAGAACCCCACTGCAGCTATATTAAGTAATTAATTAGTAAGTATAATAGTTACCCTAAACAATCTAATTTAATATATTATGTACTACTTGAGAGATACATTGCGGTTTCATGCGATGGCCAAGTCAATCTATTTATTTAAAACATAAAAGATTTTCAATATTGATATGGTCACTATAAGATGTTGTTAGGTTAGCTAATTACGTAATAACTTAAAAGAGAAGGACCCTTAAGTAGGGACTGACTAAATTAACCGCCTTGGTATTACATGGATCTCTCAACTTTTTACGGTAGAAGAACTGAGTTGCGAGACTTGGATTTTTTAACAAGTTATGTTTTTGTTGGCATTGATTTTCCACTTAAACTTTAAGTTACGCTTTCATGTAAAACTTTCTACATTGTTAAGAATTTTGTTTATTTAGGACAGTAGAATTTCTAACTTTCTTTCTGTGCTCACGAAAATGTACCAATTGTAAAATATTTAAAACTATTTTTGTCTCCTCTACAAGGTTCTGTACTGTAAAAAAGAAAAAATACCCATACCAACCGATATTTAAATGGTGAATCTCACCATCATCCTTCACAGTTAGCTACCGTGGGAAAATCTTTGTTTCAGAGAGCACAAGGGATCTGTGACAGAAAACATCTGGCCGCCGAGCTTCAGCACGTCGAGCAAGTACTGCAAGACAACAAGCTTCGGGTCCCGCGCCTACGTCACAGTGACCGAGTGAAGCCAGCCACAGTCGAGCGTGTGCCTGCTGTACTACCCTATGTCAGAGGAGTCACAGACAAGGTTGGCTACATCTTGAAGCGAGCTTCCATTAAAACGTACTTCAAGCCGCTGAAGAAGATTGGTCAATTTTTACCATCCGTCAAGTGTCATATCCCTCTACAAGATGCAGGAGTGTACAAGCTGGATTGTGAATGTGGTCTCTCGTACATAGGACAAACAAAAAGATCTATTAAAACCCGCGTTAAAGAACATATAGCTGACGTGAAGCACCGACGTATCGGGAAGTCTGCAGTTTGTGAACATGTTCAGGATCGTCCCCGTCATTACATTAGATTTGATAGACCACAAATCCTCGCAAAAGAACACCGATTCCTCCCAAGGATGATTCGCGAGGCTATTGAAATTAAAAAACATCCTAATTTCAATAGAGAAGATGGATGGGTGCTGCCATCTGCTTGGGATCCCATAATTAATAAAATCAAATCCAAACCCAAGTATACCACTGCTAGACTTCAAGATACTGTAAGCTCATTCTGCGTAAATCGAACCAAAAATTAATATTAAAAAACTGAAGGTAGCCGGGCTAACTATGACAGCAGGACGTCAAACAACTCAGTCCCCCGTGACCACGGGTGCTGGAAAGCACCCGAAACGTCGGGAATATAAAAATAAGTTAATATACGCGATAAAATCCGTAAAATTAGTTTTATTTGAAAATGTGTAGTGTTCGCGTAAATATAAGAAATCATTAAGTAGGCAGTTATTTTTCAATTACAGACAGCCGCTTCAATGTTATTTATATGTATAGATTGTATTCCTGTCATCAGGACAAAGTACAACCAATAAAGCCGGGCAATCTAAAGATAAATTATTGAGCCGCCTTCTTTAATTATTACGGTAATTTGTCACAAAACTTATAAGAATGAAGACCACCAAATAACCTGATGCCTACAATGGCTGTTCGCAAATATAAATACACAGTCTTAGGTACTTACACGTTTTCTGAATATTCGTTATCTATATCATTAAGTACAGCCTATCAAAGTCCACCGATAAACAAAAGCCTTCCTCATAAATTGCCTAATAATGGGTTTTTATTAAGTTATCATCAGAAGGATGCGGCAGTACATCTTTACTTTTTTCCCTCTGTCGCCTCTTAGATACCAAGTATGGGTAATGTTTCGAGTAGTGTAGTTGTACCACTTCTAGACCACCTGAGTCAGACGTGGTTCAACGACGTTCGTCGACACCCGATCCTTAAAAAAAAAAAAAAAAAGGTTTTGGCATGCTCTGATCACGAATCCGCGGTCCATTTTTGTGTAGAATGCACGGTTCCGGAGATGTGTAGATCAATTAGCTAATATCTAATTGATATCCGGTAAGGGCCTCCACCGTCATTAGCGTCCCATTGTTCCTATTTCTATTGTTCTATTGTTCATTAATCACCTTCATTGCAGCGTGTGCGTCGACTATATCAGTGCTATTGTGTTATAGTTCTTTGTTCCTAATTATACAACGCTAATCTGAATCATCAATAAAACACATTACATAATTTTATTACAATTTTTATTTATAAAATACAAAATCTTATTAATTATTATCTATAAAATAGGAGCGAAACATCTCATCCACTAAAATATCGTTGTACAATGTGTTCCTTGTAAATATACTCGTAAAACTATGAATTGAACATCCTTGAAACTTATATAGCAAATACATTAAGCAATATTCGCCACAAACTGAAGTCCACTCATTCTGAATCCTATCAACATTCCAGTTCCATCTTTTACAATTCCTTTTTAAAAACTCTAGATGATATCGTACAGGTGATCGTCCATATGAATCAAAATATTGACCGACGTCATTCGTATCGATATATAAAGCTACCCAATGTGACCCTGGTTTATCATCTGTATCCAAATTACATATTATATACGTTGGTACGTGGGTATACATAGGCAGTCTATTAGCTGCATAAACATTATTTTCTAGACTGGGGTGAATCTTTTTCAGATGTTGTTGTACATCTAGTGTATCCATGATATTACTGCTATTAGTAGATTATTACAGTACCTAGCTACTCAATGAATAACATAGGAATGGTCAATTATAGTGATTTCTACATATTAAATTGCATTTTTGTGATATACAAATCGTACTTGAGTCATTGATCACCAAACAAAACACAATACGAAGAAATGTTGAGATAGGCAACGGAAATGCGAGATAAACTGATATGTTTCTAAATATTAAATTGCATTTTTGTGTTATACAAATCGTACTTGAGTCATTGATCACCAAACAAAACACAATACGAAGAAATGTTGAGATAGGCAACGGAAATGTGAGATAAACTGGTTGACGCATAAAGTAATTATCAACTCATTACGGAAATACTTTAGATTAGAATTTTTACGTACTGGTGGTATATAAGACCAACAAACGCACTCATCGAGTTAGTGTACGGTCGTTTGGCTACAGTGGATCTATCAATAGTACATTTACGTTACTTCAATACACCAAAGGCTATGGATGTAAGTGTTTATTCTATTGACTAAATTACTTTTTTTCTGTTATTTTCATGTGTGTGTATTATTTTATTTAAATATTGTGTATGTATATGATTAAGCCGTGGTAACTCAGATGGTTAGCGCTAGCTGTAAATTTCACAGTACGCGACCCGGGTTCGATCCCCGCCAGCACCAATTAAATTGTTAATAGCAATTTTAAGTGCTTATTACCACGTGCTTGGTGGTGAAGGAAAACATCGTGAGGAAACCTGCATATCTGAGAAAATTTCGAAGGCATGTGAAGTTCGCCAACACACATTGAGGGAGCGGGGCGGACATTTCCTTGCTCTAAAACCTTCTCAGAAATGAGAGGAGGCCTATGTTCAGCAGTGGACTTTAATAGGCTGTAACTTTAACTTTTTTAACTTTTATGATTAAGTGTTAACAAATTGATATTAACATGATAACTGTGTTGTTGCAGAAATCATTGAGCTTCGATGAAGATACCTATAAACAGTATTACTACTCGCCACTCTCCCCTCAAGAAGAGAGTGATAACCTCGTCATTAATAATAACACATGCGATGGTGGAAAAAGAAAATCGCAATCGATTGATCATTTTTTTGAAGCTGAATCAAAAATAAAAAAGAGGAAGGGAAAACTTCAGTGAAGTGTGCACCAGTGCTTTTTTCTCCACAATCATGGAAGAGAATACGGAACTATTCAATAGCGAATTAAATCAGGAGTTGTCTAAAGTTTGTGAAGAAATGGAGAGGGGTCAACTGTTCGATTCGTCATACGATGATGAGTTGTATCATCACTGTGCGATGGTTGAAACACAGTTTAAGTATGTAAAATAAACATTCATTTCGATCATAATTTACATATTGTCTTATACAGTTTTTAATAAATTTAAACATTTTAGCAGTCAACCACTACAACTTGGAAGAGGAACGAAGCGAACGTGCAGCAAAGAATCCAAGATCATCAAAAAACCAACAACGGAAGCAGAAGCGCATACCTCTGCAGGGAACAGTATCAGTAACGATGATCAAGTGGAATGTCCAACGTGCCATATATTTATCAAGAAACGGTATTTAGCTAATCATTTTAAAAGTAATGTTCATAAAAATAATCTTTTAAATTCACATAATTCTTTATCAAACGTTAGTGTTATTGAATCTGCTTTTGGAAATAGGATTTTAACTTATAAAATCAAGAGTAGAGTAGATCGTTCGACATGGGTAAATTTTGAAACTCCTGAACTATTTTTAAATTCTATTAAAGATGATATTTTATTTTTATTACAAGAGTGTATTCATCAACACATAATTTTTAAGGTAAACTTCATATTGCATGCTGATTTTGTTCAACAAACTAAAGATATTCATGATACGTTCGATTTTCAAACGCTTAACTATATTATTTGTCAAGGAGATGACTTAAATATTTTTCTTTCATCTTTAAATGATACAATTACTACTAAAATTAGTGCTTTCGAAAAAAAAGATAGTGGATGGAGTCTAAAAAACATAAAATCTATAGACATGAATGTTAATAAATTTAACCCCCTACGCGGTACTTCATACATAGATCTTCCTCGTGACATAAAATTAAAAAAGGCTGTTATAAATGTAAAAAACAAGGATTATTTTTGTTTTAAATGGGCGTTACTCTCGGCGTTATATCCTGTAAACAAACACACCGATCGGGTATCATCGTACGTTAAACATGCAAATAAACTTAAATTTGATGGTATTTCCTTTCCGGTTAAAATTTCTGACATAGCAAAAGTAGAGAAATTAAATGATATTAGTATTAATGTTTTTGGGTTAGAATATAATAAAGAAAAACGATGTAATTCTATTGTAGGTCCATTATTTTTAACAAAGTGTCGTAAAGATAGACATATCAATTTATTATTTTTTTCCAAGGATACAAAAAATCATTATTGCTATATAAAAAATTTATCACGGTTAGTTAGTAAACAAATTTCAAAAGACGGTCACATCATGTACATTTGTGAAGCATGTCTACTTCGTTTTCCATCTCAGGAAAGGTTAAATAACCATGAACAATACGATTGTGCTCACATTTGTACAGTATTACCAAACAGTGAAACTTTAAAAAAAAAGAATTGGTTTGGTCAACCTATTTCAAATGATAAAATTAAATTTGATAGTTATGAAAAAAGTTAAAGATACCATTCGTAGTTTATGCTGATTTTGAAGCATTTTTAAAACTAATAGAATCATGTTCTAACGATCCTTCCAAACCTTTCACTCATAATATTCAGAAACATGAAGTACATAGTTTTGGATATTATATAAAATGTTCATATGATGATAAATTATCAAAATATGTAACATATTGCGGACCCAACTGTGCACAAGTGTTTATGGAAAGTTTATCTAACAATCTAAAAGAAATAAATAGACTTCAAAAATATCCACCACTTCCGCTAACAAATGAAGACAAAAACCAAATTTCAAATGCAACCATTTGTCATATTTGTGAAACTGAGTTGGCAAAACATTTTTATGATTTTGATTGGTACACTGGTAGTTTTATAGGTGTTGCTCATGAATCATGTTGTTCGAAGATCAGAACACCTAGTTATATACCAATATTTTTACACAACCTTAGTCACTATGATGCTCATTTTATTGTTCACGCGTTAAACTTTTGTGATGGTGAAGTCGAAGTTATCCCTCAAAATAAAGAAAAATATATATCCTTTTCCAAAAAATTAAAAGTGAATAACCACGAAATTATATTGAGATTCTTAGATTCATTTAAGTTTTTATCGTGTAAATTAGAAGAATTGGCCAAAAATCTCAGTAATGATCAATTTCAAGAATTACGTAGAAATTACCCTAATGATGAAGATTTCTTTCGTTTAAAACGGAAAGGTGTTTATCCATATGAACTTATGACTAATTATGATAGTTTAAGTCTAACATCGCTCCCTGAACAAAAATGTTTTTATAGTTCACTCACAGATTCACATATTTCAAATGATGATTACAATCATGCTAAAGATGTTTGGGAACATTTTGGGTGTTGTAATATGCTAGATTATTCAAACCTATATTTAAAAACAGACGTTTTACTTTTATCCTATGTATTTGAAAACTCTAGAAAGTTATGTATTAATACATATGATTTAGACCCTGTCCATTATTACACAGCACCTGGTTTAAGTTGGGATGCAATGTTAAAATATACAAAAATAGAATTAGAACTTTTAACAGATTATGAGAAAATTGCATTTATTAGATCAGGTATCAGAGGTGGTGTATCTAAATGTAGTAATCGTTATGCTAGAGCTAATAACAAATACATGGAGGATTATGATACAGGGAAACCAAATTCATATATCACATATTTTGATGCCAACAATTTATATGGTTGGGCTATGTCTCAATATCTTCCTACTGGTGGATTCGAATGAGTAAATCCAAATACAGAATTTAATGTGTCTAAGACATCAGACTTCGGTTTTATTTTAGAAGTTGATTTGGAATATCCAGATGAACTTCATGATTTACATTCGGACTTTCCTTTATGTCCAGAAAACATTTGTGTAGGCAATATTAATGAGAATAAACTAGTCCCAAATTTAAATAATAAAGATAAATATGTAATTCATTACAGAAATTTAAAGCAGTGCATAGAAATGGGGGTTAAATTAACTAAAATTCATAGAGTTTTAAAATTTAAACAGTCTCCCTGGTTGAAGATGTACATAGATCTAAACACAAAATTAAGAACTTTAGCAAAATCAGATTTCGAAAAAGATTTTTATAAATTAATGAATAATTCAGTCTTCGGTAAGACTATGGAGAATATTGAAAAAAGGGTTAACATAAAATTAGTTACGCACTGGGAGAACCAGGGTAAAGCTTTAGGTGCTCAAGATCTAATCGCTAAACCACAATTTCATAGCCTTTCAATATTTTCGGAAAACCTAGTTGCGGTTCAGTTGTGAAAAACGAAGTTAATATATAACAAACCAATTTATTTAGGGTTTTGCATTTTAGATATTTCAAAAACATTAATGTATGATTTTCATTATAACTATATGATTAAAAAGTTTAGTAAAATCAAATTATTGTATACAGATACGGATAGTTTAATATATCATATATTTACAAATGATTTTTACACTGATATAAAACCTGACCTTTCATCATACTTTGATACCTCAGATTATGATACAAATAATATTTTTGAATATCCAAAATTAAATAAAAAGAAATTAGGTTTTTTTAAAGATGAAAATAATGGTAAAATCATGAAAGAATTTGTGGGTTTACGATCCAAAATGTACGCTTTTAACTTAGAGAATAAGACTATAGCCAAGGCAAAAGGGGTAAATAAATGTATCACTAAAAACATGACAATGAATAGTTATAAGTCTTCTCTATTTAATAAAAAAGTGCAATATTATAGTATGCTTAGATTTAAATCAATTAAACACACAATTTTCACACAAAAATTAAATGAGATAGGTTTATCATATAATGACACAAAGAGACATATTTTAGATAATAATATTGAAACATTAGCTTGGGGTCATTATAAACTGCGTTAAGTGTTGATAGTTTTTACTTTTATGTCTGCGTTTAAGAAAAATTTATATTGATTGTAAAATTATGATAATACTATAATATGACGTAGTTTATTACATATTTAAACATTGTTTTATTGTAAATAATTTAAGTTAATTGTTGTTTCTATTTATTTGAGGTTGAGTTAATTGTAAAATTATGATGTACTAATTGTTGTTTCTATTTATTTGAGGTTGAGTTAATTGTAAAATTATGATGTACTAATTGTTGTTTCTATTTATTTGAGGTTGAGTTAATTGTAAAATTATGATGTACTAATTGTGTTAGAAATAGTATACAGATAATTCTGTTTTATATAATTTTTGGAATATATATTAATTGTTTACACCAACACTTTCATTTTTTATTTCACCCCTTTGAACTTTAGACGTGTGTTATGTTTCACTTTATCCATCCGTTCACTGCTATTGTGGCAGGACCAAGTGGGTGTGGGAAGTCAAATTTTGTAACAAATTTCATAAAATCAGTTACAGAAATATGTAATTGTGATTTTAATCAGATCACATGGTGCTTTGATGAAATGCAACCATTATATAATTTACCAAATGTTAACTATCATCAAGGAATTCCAAATCTTAATATGTTTGATGGTGAAAACCCACATCTTGTTATTATTGATGATCTAATGAGAGAGTCCGATGGAAGAATTGTGGATATATTTACAAAAGGTAGTCATCACAGGAATCTTAGTGTATTTTATCTAACACAAAATTTATTTCATCAGGGTAAAGGACAAAGAGACATATCTTTAAACTCAAGTTATATAATATATTTTAAAAACCCTCGAGATAAAACTCAAATAAGATATTTAGCAAGACAAGAATCACCAGATAACCCAAAATTCATTGAAAATGCCTACAGGGATGCAACTCTAGAGGCACATGGATATTTAATGGTAGATTTAAAACAGAATACCAATGATTTTTGTCGTATCAAGACAAATGTCTTTCCATTTAATGGTTTCTGTACAGTCTACGTCCCCACAAAAGAGTTTAAATACACCAAGAATCAAACAATTGAAATCATTGCTAAATGATGCATCGTCGACTCACAACGTATAAACATTTGCTAACCGCTTTGCATACGCTTAAACCAAAATATCAAAGAGCATTACTTAAAACGTGTGATGAAGAAGAAATTAACTGTATTTTTGAGTGTATTCATAACGTTTTACAAGGAAAAGTACCTCTTAAAGATCAGGATAAACAAAAATTGAATAAACATAAAAACATACTCCGTAAACTAGTACGTAAGTGTAAACATAAACTAAGAAAAAATATAATTATACAAAAAGGAGGGGCTTTCTTACCAACAATATTAGGTGCAATATTGAGTGGATTAGTGAGTGGACTAGCCAGTTAACATGGAAAATGCAAAGAAAATGATACTTATCGAACCTGGATTGATTGAAAAATTAAAACAAGAAAATAAGGTTAATAGTAATTTATCTCGATTAGATATTGAAATGCAAAATATTATGAATAGTAAGACGGAAGACCGAAAGAAATGGATATTATATTTACAAACACTGCAAAGATACCTTCATTTTACCGAAGAGGATCGTCAACCACTCAAATTACCAATTTATTCTGATACATCTAATGAAGATTCAAATGAGTCGAAAATTGGTTTTAAAAATAAAGATAGAGATCTAAAAACTTCAGTTGATATTGAATCTTTGCTGGAGGAGAATCGATCCATTAAAAGTAAAGAAAATGATGAAAATCCACTTTACACACCAGCTCAAATACTCAGTTTAATACCAAAAACTTATCATAAAAAAGGGCAGTTATTATTAAACTTAGTTGAAACAAGTAAAAGTAAAATACATTGGGATAACGAAGGTACAGTCATAATTGATAGTGAAAAAATTCCTGGAAGTAATATTGTTGATTTAATAAATGATTCACTAAGACCCCTAAAAAGAAGTGATCCGGTAGGGTGGGTTAGATTTGCTGAAGCATTAAAAGATATTAAAGTACCACTTACTTATATTGGAAATCCAAGGAGATGTGAGTTTATTAACCAAATTCAAGCAAAAGATCTGAACAAACCCTCTGAGATTGAAGTTCAAGAGTTTTCTACACCGTGCAGTAGAGATAAAAAGTCTACAACTAAAATACGTAAAGGACTTGAGTGGGAAAAATGGACTCCGTACTAGAAGAAATTAACAGGATTTATTATGATCCATCTAATCCCGCTGGTTTTGGTAGTATTGATAAATTATCAAAAGCCATGAAGGGTAAAATGAATAAAAAGCAAGTAAAGGAATGGTTAAAATCACAAGAAACATACACATTACATAAACCCATTCGAAAAAAATTCCCGCGTAATAGGTACATTCTATCAAATATTAATGAACTGTGGCAAGCTGATTTAAGTGATATGCGAACTTATTCTCAATATAATGATGGTTTCAAGTATATACTTTGTATTATTGATGTATTTAGTAAATATGCTTTTGCAAGACCAATGAAAAAGAAAAACTCAGAAACAACTAAAGAATGTTTTGAAAGTATATTTACTGAAAGTAATTTAACACCTACTCACATACAATCCGATAAAGGTACCGAATTTGTTTCAAAAGATGTACAAAAATACTTTAAATCCAAAAAGATTAATTACTATACCACTAACAATCCTGACATTAAGGCCAGTATTGTTGAACGATTTCAAAGAACACTAAAAATGAAAATGTGGCGTTATTTCACTCATAATAATACTTATAGATATATAGATGTTTTACAAGATTTAATATACTCTTATAATCACAGCTTTCACTCTAGTATTAAGATGTGCCCATGTGATGTAAATTCCAACAATATTATGACAGTTTGGACTAATCTTTATGATAGACGGTCAAAAAAACTTTCTTTAGAAAATCCTAAACCAAATTTCAATGTGGGTGATTATGTTCGAATAACTAAATATAAACATGTATTCCAAAAAGGATATGAATCAAATTGGAGTGATGAAATATTTATTATATCTTCAATAATTGATAGATCTCCATGGGTTGTTTATACAATAACAGATTTACAAAATGAACCAATAATTGGTACTTTTTATGAACGAGAATTACAGAAAATCACTTACAACCCCACCTCACAACATAAAATAGATAAAATAATTGACACTCGTTATTCAGGTAACAGAAAAGAAGTATTAGTGAAGTGGAAAGGTTATCCAGATAAATTTAACAGTTGGATTTTAGCTTCTAGTTTAAAAGAAATATGAATAAAGAAAGTTTCTATTTAACTTTGCTCAGCAATAGTTCAATGGAATACTTTCCTGATAACAAGACCACAAATTTTTCAACGAAATTACCAAAAGCTATAAAATTAGAAGGTGAATGGTCGGTTGGAGTTGTCGAGTTTCAATATCCATGTACCATGTTTACTGTTCAAGACCATGAAAATGTTATATACATTACAAAATCTATGTTAATGCCTAATGAAGATAAGCCATCCACAGTGTACTACAAAAAACATATTCCAGCTACCAACTATGATAACGTTGAGCATATTTTAAGAGTGTTAAATGGTATCGGAGAGAACTTGAAATTTCGCTATGATGAAATAACAAAATTTGTGTCTATTTCGGTATTGGATAAAAATATAACATCCGTAACATTATCACCCAAATTAAGTTTACAGCTAGGTTATGAACCAAATAAAAATCTCCTAGAGAGAAATTTTGGAAAGTGTCCTGCTAATTTACACTTAGGGTTACCATCTCAACTATTTCTATATTGCGATATTATCGATCCTCAGATTGTGGGTGATGTTATGACTCCTTTATTAAGAGTCATTTCATTAGATCCTACAAAATACATTTATGGTGCAAATAAAATGCACGTTTTCTCTCAACCTCACTACTTACCTGTTATGCGAAGAGAGTTCGATACGTTGGAAATAGTTATAAGATCGAGTACAGGACAAAAAATACCATTCCAGTTTGGAACCGTGTGTATTAAACTACATTTCCGAAAATTATAATAATGAATTCTCTTCGTGATCATCATAAATGTCCATATGAAAATTATTATACACATCAAGCTGGATCAGGAGTTGGAGTAATTTATAAGGGTTCACCATATCAACGCGGTCATGGTATTGGGAGCTTCTTAGGGGGGTTATTCAGATCAGTTTTACCTTTACTTTCAAGTGGTGCTCGAGTGATTGGTAAGGAGGCATTAAGCGCTGGAGTAGGACTTTTATCGGATATGGTTCAAGCCCGTCCTATGGAAGCCTCAATAAAAGATCGTCTAAAGCAAGTTAGTACGAATTTAAAACGAAAGGCTGATGAGAAAATTGATCAATTTAACATGACTGGATCTGGGTATAAAACTAAAAGAAAACGATTGACATCGTTCATTCCACCATTAACTGCTAAAGTGAAAGCTGCGAAAAAACTTAGTCTAAAACCAAAAAATATCAAAGATATATTTTCAAACTAAATATGTCTTTCCTTCATAATCATTCTTGCGAGTGCGTTAAGTCAGAATTGGATTTGTTTGCACTACCGTCTACACAAACTAGCATTGAAAATGGATTGTGGATTCATTATAAACCAATTTCATCTCTTGGTGATGATGGACCTATCGAGTTTCAAGTTCCTGGGACCGGCGATGACTACATAGATTTGTCTCATATATTACTCCACATAAAGGCAAAAGTATTAAATCAAGATTCAACTAACTTGGTATCTACTACAATAGTAGCACCTGTAAATAATTGGCTGCATTCACTTTTTAGTCAACTTGATGTTTATTTAAACCAAAAACTTGTATCACCACCTAATAATACCTATGCATATCGAGCATACATGGAAACCCTTTTAAACTATGCCCCTGCTGCTAAACAATCTCATCTTACTTGTAGTTTTTTGTATGAGGATACAGCAGGAAAAATGGATTCTACAGATGGTAAAAACATAGGATTTGTTAAAAGACAGGAATTGATTAGTGAAAGTAAGGAAATAGAAATGATTGGTCATCTTCACGGTGACATTTTTAACCAAGATAAATTTTTAATTAATGGTGTTGAAATGAGTGTTAAATTGGTTCGATCAAGAGAGAGTTTTAATTTAATTGTTGGGTCGAACGATGTAAAGTTTAAAGTTTGCATTACGGACGCAACTCTTATTGTGCGACGAGCACGAATTAATCCAAGTGTATTACTCGCACATCAAAAAGTTTTAGCTTCTACCACTGCTAAATATCCTATTACTCGAGCTGAAGTAAAAGTTTTAACAATTCCTTCAGGTGTTCAAGGAAAAACTCTTGATAATATATTTTTAGGACAGGTACCGAAAAGATGTATAATTGGATTTGTGAACAATTCTGCATTTAATGGTTCCCTTACTAAAAATCCATTTAACTTTGAAAACTATGGTATTAATTCTTTCAGCTTATATATTGATGGTCAACAAATACCTTCAAAAGCTTTGCAACCATCTTTTAATAATAGCATATTTACATCAGCATATCATACTCTATTCTCGGGAACTGGTATTCACTTTCTTAATGAAGGAAATGGAATCTCTTGTGAACAGTATGGCAAAGGTTACTGTCTATTAGCATTTGACTTAACTCCTGATTTATCAGCTAACTCATCAACTCATTGGAATCTCATAAAGCATGGTAGTGTAAGAATAGAAGTACGATTTGAATCCTCATTAATACAAACAATTAACTGTATAGTTTATGCTGAGTTTGATAATATTATTGAGATAGATAAAAACAGAAATTTTACTGTAGACTATAGTAGTTAAGGTTATAATATGTGTTGTGTGTTAGATTTTATGTGTTATGTGTAATGCATTTTGTGTGTATGTAACTATGTGAAACGTTATAAAATTAAATAAAACAAATTGTATGCAATATATTTTTTTTTATTTCTTTATAAATCTTCTATTTAATCTAATACAAAACACTGTTCGAGTTGAAATTTTACATAAGCACACTGACTAAACCACTGAACATGCTGCTGCCAAGGATCATCATCATCTTCCCAATCTTTTAAACCACCACCACAATGGAAACACTTGGTCCCGTCTGCATGGCCAGTATAAAAGAAACCAGCTTCGGCAAGATCTTCAGGTTTCTGTCGCATAACTAGAGGCCAGTTTTCGAAACTAAGCAAACGGCTAGATTTTGAACTGAAGAATGGATATTCAGCTCTTGAGTACTGCATACTCTTCTCGTTTTCTTCTCCACTCAGTGTTGTAGTTTTGTTATTCAATGATGTGTTTTGTACACGTATGCCACACTCATCTCTTCCTTCCGCTCTTGTCTTCCTGTAATTGAAGTAAACAGAATCACATTCACTAATGATCAGCTAATGACTGTCATTGTTAAAAAAGTATTTTCTAACTTTTTCACTTTCTGCTATTGTCTTTGTTATATTGTATACGAGGGCGTTTGTACTGTCGTAGATGCTATCCTTATTAGTCTTTACGTAATATTTAATTCTCGTGGAAGCATGTTTCCAATGATCAGTAGTTGGAATCTTGGATAGCTTCTTCATATCGTACATTTCAATTTTGATGAGATGCGTCGCTTGGTCTCCGTCGTCAGAATTAGTAGAAATGTATGATACACCATCTCTAGCGGCTCGTGCTACGGTTGATGATAACAGCTTCCTCTTTTTTATTTTTGATTCAGCTTCAAAAAAATGATCAATCGATTGCGATTTTCTTTTTCCACCATCGCATGTGTTATTATTAATGACGAGGTTATCACTCTCTTCTTGAGGGGAGAGTGGCGAGTAGTAATACTGTTTATAGGTATCTTCATCGAAGCTCAATGATTTCTGCAACAACACAGTTATCATGTTAATATCAATTTGTTAACACTTAATCATAAAAGTTAAAAAAGTTAAAGTTACAGCCTATTAAAGTCCACTGCTGAACATAGGCCTCCTCTCATTTCTGAGAGGGTTTTAGAGCAACGAAATGTCCGCCGCGCTCCCTCAATGTGTGTTGGCGAACTTCACATGCCTTCGAAATTTTCTCAGACATGCAGGTTTCCTCACGATGTTTTCCTTCACCACCAAGCACGTGGTAATAAGCACTTAAAATTGCTATTAACAATTTAATTGGTGCTGGCGGGGATCGAACCCGGGTCGCGTACTGTGAAATTTACAGCTAGCGCTAACCATCTGAGTTACCACGGCTTAATCATATACATACACAATATTTAAATAAAATAATACACACACATGAAAATAACAGAAAAAAAGTAATTTAGTCAATAGAATAAACACTTACATCCATAGCTTTTGGTGTATTGAAGTAACACAAATGTACTATTGATAGATCCACTGTAGCCAAACGACCGTACACTAACTCGATGAGTGCGTTTGTTGGTCTTATATACCACCAGTACGTAAAAATTCTAATCTAAAGTATTTCCGTAATGAGTTGATAATTACTTTATGCGTCAACCAGTTTATCTCAAATTTCCGTTGCCTATCTCAACATTTCTTCGTATTGTGTTTTGTTTGGTGATCAATGACTCAAGTACGATTTGTATAACACAAAAATGCAATTTAATATTTAGAAACATATCAGTTTATCTCGCATTTCCGTTGCCTATCTCAACATTTCTTCGTATTGTGTTTTGTTTGGTGATCAATGACTCAAGTACGATTTGTATATCACAAAAATGCAATTTAATATGTAGAAATCACTATAATTGACCATTCCTATGTTATTCATTGAGTAGCTAGGTACTGTAATAATCTACTAATAGCAGTAATATCATGGATACACTAGATGTACAACAACATCTGAAAAAGATTCACCCCAGTCTAGAAAATAATGTTTATGCAGCTAATAGACTGCCTATGTATACCCACGTACCAACGTATATAATATGTAATTTGGATACAGATGATAAACCAGGGTCACATTGGGTAGCTTTATATATCGATACGAATGACGTCGGTCAATATTTTGATTCATATGGACGATCACCTGTACGATATCATCTAGAGTTTTTAAAAAGGAATTGTAAAAGATGGAACTGGAATGTTGATAGGATTCAGAATGAGTGGACTTCAGTTTGTGGCGAATATTGCTTAATGTATTTGCTATATAAGTTTCAAGGATGTTCAATACATAGTTTTACGAGTATATTTACAAGGAACACATTGTACAACGATATTTTAGTGGATGAGATGTTTCGCTCCTATTTTATAGATAATAATTAATAAGATTTTGTATTTTATAAATAAAAATTGTAATAAAATTATGTAATGTGTTTTATTGATGATTCAGATTAGCGTTGTATAATTAGGAACAAAGAACTATAACACAATAGCACTGATATAGTCGACGCACACGCTGCAATGAAGGTGATTAATGAACAATAGAACAATAGAAATAGGAACAATGGGACGCTAATGACGGTGGAGGCCCTTACCGGATATCAATTAGATATTAGCTAATTGATCTACACATCTCCGGAACCGTGCATTCTACACAAAAATGGACCGCGGATTCGTGATCAGAGCATGCCAAAACCTTTTTTTTTTTTTTTAAGGATCGGGTGTCGACGAACGTCGTTGAACCACGTCTGACTCAGGTGGTCTAGAAGTGGTACAACTACACTACTCGAAACATTACCCATACTTGGTATCTAAGAGGCGACAGAGGGAAAAAAGTAAAGATGTACTGCCGCATCCTTCTGATGATAACTTAATAAAAACCCATTATTAGGCAATTTATGAGGAAGGCTTTTGTTTATCGGTGGACTTTGATAGGCTGTACTTAATGATATAGATAACGAATATTCAGAAAACGTGTAAGTACCTAAGACTGTGTATTTATATTTGCGAACAGCCATTGTAGGCATCAGGTTATTTGGTGGTCTTCATTCTTATAAGTTTTGTGACAAATTACCGTAATAATTAAAGAAGGCGGCTCAATAATTTATCTTTAGATTGCCCGGCTTTATTGGTTGTACTTTGTCCTGATGACAGGAATACAATCTATACATATAAATAACATTGAAGCGGCTGTCTGTAATTGAAAAATAACTGCCTACTTTTAAGCTTGGGGGGTTATTTATATACTATGGAGACTACAATAACCGTTTTAAAATTTCCGTCTGTATGTCTGTCTGTCCCGGATAACCTTCTGCATTGCCGAACCGATTGCGATGAAACTTCATGAAAGATAAAGAGCAATGTCTGGAGTGACCTAGACTATATTTTATTTATACATAATAATTAAATGAAAGCGTCTGTCGGAAATAAAGAAATAACTAGCTTCTTATAAGCTCAGGATGTTATTTGCATGCTGTGAAGATATGAATAAACGTTCTTCAAAAGTCTGTCTGTCTGTCTGTCTGTTCAGTCTAATTTTCTGAATAGCCAAACCGATTGCGATGAAACTTTACAAACGGATAAAGATCAATGCCAGGCGGGAACTAGGATATATTTAGATCTGTTAAAAATAAAGGTTTTATTGGGAAATCGTAAAACTGATAAAATAAATGGTTTTTGATATCTATCTTAAATCTAAACGACGCGACATTAATAGACCCTACCCAGGGACGTAGTAAATAAATGTATACAATTTCGTAATATAAACCTTCGTTTTCAAAGAAAGTGGCGGTAATGATTAAATCTCTTTCCATCTAGTGGGGCCCCGCCCTACACGTCGCTTACCCGTTCGAGGCTGCCATTCAAAAAATCGAATTTTTACAGACTTAATAGCATTGAATTTTAAGTTATTATTTCTTGACGATTCGGGCGCTTTAAAGCAACGCTTAGGGACCGAAATGTTTGACATCTTAATGTCATAGTTAACGAAGGGAACCTTCGTAATTATGAGTTCTAGGCTTTAATAATATATTACTTAATATATATTTAGCGTTTGGGTGAGAAATTAATAAGCCCTATTTTTACCAGCGGCGACATGTAATCGCGGCGACATCACGGCTGCACGTGAAACTTGGTTGACGTGGTGGAAGAAACTATATTCTCAAGAACAACAACTCTCCGCGGATTCGTGATCAGAGCATGCCAAAACCTTTTTTTTTTTTTTTTTTTTTTTTTTTTTTTTTTTTTTTTTTTTTTTTTAGGATCGGGTGTCGACGAACGTCGTTGAACCACGTCTCTGACTCAGGTGGTCTAGAAGTGGTACAACTACACTACTGTTTCTTTTAAAACGCCACTACTCGTCGAATTTATTTTTTTAATAACATTTAGATGATATTTTAAATATTAGATTGTGAATGCAGGTATAGCAAAAGTTATTCATTACTGAGTGGTTATACGTCAAATTGTGATGACGACTTCGCATATCTTCGAAATTATAATTAATTTATTGGTGCTTGCGGAAATTCAGCCCGTGTGGTCACGTCAGTGAAATTTACAGCAAGGACTAGCCCCTATGCTACCACGGCTCTTCTTTAACTTTAAATACTTTTATACTATTTCTATGAATTTTTACGTGGTAGAGCCATGCTACAGCTATATTAGTATTAGGTATAGTTGTAGCCCGAATAGGTCAGCTCGATCGGGGAAGGACTAAGGAATACCAACGTAAAATGGCAACTTAACGCTGCTGTGTTTCGTATGGTGAGTGTAGAGAACCGGAGACCCTTTTTACTGGAAACGAGGCATTACATCTTAGTCCTCACGGGTGACAACGCATCTGCATTTTGATTCGTAATCGAGAATAGATGTAGATGTCTATGGGCCGCAGCGAACACTTACCATCAGGTGAACTGTGTGCTCGTTTGTCACCCTTATCCTATAACAAAAACCCCACAGTAGGATTTCCTCCTGATCGTAGAAGCAGTTTACATATATTAATAGTATAAGGAAGCTCAGTGGCTTAGCAATCAGTTGTTGCGCTGGGAGCCGCGGGTTCGAATCCCGCACGGAACAAGTATTTGTATGGCCTACAAATAATTGTACCGGGTCTGGATGTTTTTCCTTGTGCAATTTATGTTTGTGAACTGCCTCCACGACACAGTAGAAAATCCTAGCGTGGGCGTAACGTTATTTTTTTTTTTAAATATTTAGACCAGGTAAAGTTATTTATAGGCCATATAAAATAAATACGTGTTCCGTACGTGATTCTAAATCGGGGTCTCAGCGCTGTAACTCAATGCTAAGCCACTACGCCACGAAGCCGTTAACACGATATAAAAGTGAACACAGGCTGCGTATATTGTACCACATTTAATAATAAGCTGAAGATGAAGATAGCTCGGGGCATATAAATATAAAATATACATTAATACGTCCCCGCAGGCCGAGACGAACTGAATTCAGCTCGCATTTCCTAACGGCTATTAATAAAAGAAATATGAAAAATTTCTACTATAAACCAACACTATTTTAGCTAAAACAGCCTTGTTAAAAGAAAACGTATTAATTTTTATTTTATTTTAAATCAAACTTTTTAAAATTATAAAGTATTTTTTTTTTGTTATAAACTATTATTTTAATATTTTATTTTAGGTTACAAAATACTCGTATTAGCATAGCAAAAAAATATCGCAGTCGACGGCTCCGTAGCGCAGTGGCTTATCAATGAGTTGCAGCGCGAAGGGCCGTGGGTTCGAATCCTGCACGGAACAAGTATTCGTAAGGCCTACAAATAATTGTTCTAGGTTTGGTTCTGTCAACCGATTAGAAACGTGAAAAGTATATTCTCAAGTGACTGTCTCGTACCTGTAAACGCGGTGTAATTGTACAAAACATACTTTCAGGTAAACGATGTCACATATTAACTATCAAAAGTCACAGTTGGAATTAGTTCTGTAGCTTTCATTATATCGTATATGACAGAGGAAATGAATTACATTCAGCTAAGAAACTTTGCTTCATAAATTCACAACTCGACTACATAACACGTTTCAACGTGTAATAATGTTTTATTCTTTTGCGAAGTTAAACATGTGGCGAGTCAAGGCTCTTTGCTAACAGATATACTTAGTTGTCATATATACTTACTTAAAACTTAGAACTAAGATTTTCAAAATATACGTTACACTTTATAACGTAAATTTTGAAAACGATTGTTATAAATCGTATCACTCGTTTTGATTGATGAATTTATCAAGACCTAATATAAAAAGTCCTGTTATAAAAACCTGTGGTTGCCAACCCATCTGCCAAGCGTGGCAACTGTGGCAAAATTGTCTCTATGAGGGATTCCTATATTCAGCATTGGACTTTTATAGGGTGTAATGAATAAATTCACTATTTCTATATTTTAAACAAAAGTCTTATTCTTCGTATTACAGTTAGAAAATTACAGCCTATAAACGCCTTCTCTCATTTTTGAGAGGGTGCTAGTGCAAGGAAATGTCCGCCTCGCTGTCCCAATACGTGTTGGCGGACTTCACATGTCTTAATAAGAGCAAGTAGATTTTAGTAAAACAAGTACATATAATACTAACAATAAACAAACGGGGATAACATTAGATCCACAAACTTCAATGTATAAAACAATTATAATAAATATTCTATAAGAAAGTGTCAAGATTTTGCTGTGACTATTGGAGCAATATCCAGTAGTGTCAGTGTGAGAGTATACCATACCACCCCGTGGGTGTCGTAAGTTACGACAGAGGGCAACAAATCAGGAAATGGAGATGCGTCATCATTATAACAACTAAAAATAAAAATAAAGCGGTTGCCAATTGCCATTGCCCAGGCAATGTGGTTTGTTTTGTTCAAAAATTAGGCCGAGAAAAAAAAAGACCAGTCCTCACGTTTTTCACGCTATTTACGAAATAACCCACTAGCATCGACCAGCCGCTATAGAATTCTGAATTTTTCGAACCATATTCACTGCCGTAGAGAATAGAATGGCAGAATAGGCCTTTATGATATTTTCTATAATTGCTTTTTACGAAACACGCGGGGCAAAATCGAGTGATGGATTAATTACACAAATAATCTTATCTCGAAGAAAAAATATTGCCTCAGTTGGCATACGAAGGGTACACAGACTACTTATTTGCTCGGACTTCATTCTAACTTATTTTGCTCTGCATCTAGTGACAAACTTCCGTAAGAAATAAGGTAGGCGGCCAAAACATTTATCTTCAGATTGTCGGGGTTTATTTCGTGTAATTTATTTTGATGAAGTGACGTAATAACCTTTTGTATATTATTTACAAGATTTATCTGCAATTTGATTGTTTTATTAAACAACAATCTTTACATATAAATAAAATTAAGGTGATTGTTTGTGATAAATTCCAGCTGCCAAATTCCAGCAACACACAGTGCGATAAAACTAACAGTACCAATCACACCATCTGGATGCTTGGCGTTTCACCACTGTGTGATTTAGTAGAACTTTTTCCTCCCATGACTTCTATGTGGAATCGTTTACCAACACCGATTTTTCCGGACCGATATGACTTGACTTGGTATTGCAGTTGTCCATGAGCAACGATCGATTCTTACCATCAGTTGAGCCGCAAGCTCGATTGCCGCCTACTTTTTATAAAAAAATATCGAAATCACTACCTTTTATTAAACACTGTTGGTTATTTGCACACGATTTTAAAATTTTCGTCTGTCTATTTGGTAATACCGAAGTTTTGATTATTTTGTGCCACATATGATAACGGGGTACTGCTGACTGCTCTATAAGAAAACTGTTATTGGTGTCATAGTTGCTGATAGATAGCGATATACCATCTCATGTGCCAAATATTAAATATGCGATCGCCAATCCGAGTGGTAAACACGGGGATTACGGCTCAACAGTGGTTGTTTTATTTCAACGGCGAACACGTGAATTTTTTTATAATGGGGTGTTTAACCAGAAGGAAGTTGGCGTAGAACATATTTTTTTAAATTAAATTTTGTGCCAATTAATTGCTCCTTAAATGCTCCCTTAGAATCCCTAATTGCTCCACGTCTATTGCTATTAGTTAATTTATAATTAATAAAAAAAATATTTTCGTTTTTATTTTGATATAAAACATAAAATATGTACTGTTTAAAATTAATCTGTACGCCAATTAATTGCTCCTTAAAAGCTCCAGCAGAATCCGTAATTGTTCCACGTTTATTACTATTAGTTGATTAATAATTAATTAAAAAAAATAATTATCGATAGTTTAATTTTGCTACAAAACATAAAACATCTATTTTTATTTATTTAACTTTAAGCCAATTAATTGCTCTTTAAATACTCCTTTAGAATCCGTAATTGCATACAGTAAAAGTAAAAAAAGTAGTTATTTTATGTTTTTTAGCAAAAAAAATGAATTATAAATTACCTAATAAGAATAGACGTGAAGCAAATACGGATTTTAAGGGAGACTTTAAGGAGCAATTAATTGACATACAACTTAATTTAAAAAAAGATATTTTATAGCAAAATTAAAATTTCGAAAATTAGTTTTTTATATTAATTATAAATTAACTAATATCAATAAACGTGGAGCAATTAAGGATTCTAAGGGAGCATTTAAGGAGCAATTAATTGGCATAGAGTTTAATTTTAATAAATAATTTTCTACGCTAACTTCCTTCTGGTAGCTATTTATACAGTTTTTTCATCTGGTTGGTCCTTATAAATATATAAATGAAAATAATATAATCAAAATCAAATATCAGTGAAGTAAAGTAGAAATATGAAATTATAAAATAGCTTCCTTTTATTATGTAGGCTGTACTTAGATAGGATTTCGGAAAATTCAAACACTTGGTGAAATATTGTGGTATTTCAGTTTTTACGAATTTTATTCACGGGTTGTTAAATTTCTGCAACTTGAAAATTTGTACAAATACTCTTATGTAACGAAAGTAATTAAGACGAGTGTAAAAATTAGGCATGAAAATATGATTTTTTGTTCGTTCGTTAATTTGTCTGATTGACTGACTAACTGAATGTTTGTATTCAGATTAGTATCTTTCTAGGTTTTAGCGACAATTAAAAATACTAATAAATCATTATCACTTATCATAACAAAAGTACTAATTCCACGCGAACAAAGTCGCGGGCAAAACTGGTTATAAATATAGGACATCTACAATAATTTACATTTTTTTTTTTATAGGATAAGGGTGACAAACGAGCACACAGTCCACCTGATGGTAAGTGGTTGCTGCGGCCCATAGACATCTACATCTATCCTCGTTTGCGAATCAAAATGCAGATGCGTTGCCACCCGTGAGGACTAAGATGGAATGCCTCATTTCCAGTAAAAAGGGCCTCCGGCCACCTGCACTCACCAAGCGAAACGCAGAGGTAAACCTCTACTTCACGCTGGTATTCTGTGAGGTCGTGGTACCACCCCGGTTCGAGCCGGCCCATCCGTGCGACAGCAAAAGCTGCCGCGTGGCTCTACCACTGTGGACATCTAAAATCTTGTCACATAATATGGATAATGTCAAATTGATCGTTAGACATATTTTCGTAGACTAAAGCAAATTGCCTTTGTGAACTTCGAAACTTGTTCTTATATATTCTTAGAAAGCATATCAGCAAAATTGGATACGTCTATATACTTTGTTTTTAACATATCTACACTTATATAAAGTAGGTATGTATCTCTGTAAATATTACATATTCTTATATATTTAACCATTTTATTTGTTTATGTATTTAACATTATTAAAGAAAAATTGGATTTTTTGGCCTGAAGTAAGCTACTTGGTTTCTAGCTACTTGGTTTCTACTTTAAAAAATTGACTATATTTTTCTTAAGTTAAATATAAAATACTAGCTCTTTTTGTACAATCTAGATTACGAAAAAACAATAAAATAAGAAATAAGTTAGAAAATTGATTATATTGATGCAATCGAATTTATATTTATTCACATCCAAAAAATAAACTGAAAAATCTTTCAAGGTTTTATTAAAATTCTATTATTTACTTTGAATGATATATTCATTTGGAAATATTATTATTATTCACTCGAGGAAAAAAGACATAAATATTTCAAACAAACATTTTTGTTTCTGAACGCGACTTAGTAGTAGTAGTACTTAGTAGCTAGTACTTCTTATTAGTTTGTGCTACATACCTATAAAGGACTTCTCATTTTGAAACGTAACTAGACAGATGACAGTTCACACTTCAGAACTATTCACTTAAAAGGAAATGACGGATTTTCAATTCGATTTGAAACGAATGCAATTATAGTAAATTTCCGATTAAATTCGGCATATCAATATCTATTTTCGATTATTTTTCTGTGTTAACTAGGACGATAAAAAAATTAAGAACATATCTACATAGTAATAATAATAATAAATACAAAATATTAATATACCAACAAATTACAGTAACAGCAACAATTCAAGTAATCGATCTCAGATCGATATGCCTAATATTCAATTCAATTAGTTGTTGTTGTTTTAACTTTTGTTAATCGTTTGACCATTTTGTTTCGTAAATAACCACAGCTTTTCTTTAGTAATTTTATACAGATCCTGCTTTTATATATTTAAGTAATTATTGTGAAAAATAACCTGTTAAAAGTGTAATTGCAGAGAAAAATCACTTACTACAGGCTAGGTAAAACATAAAATCACTTTTACTTATTCTACAATAACTCAGCTCCTAGATTGACAAATCTTGCCATATTTTAAGCTATGAATTGTTTATATATAAGCTTTCAAATGGTTCAATGTAATATTATTAAATGAATACATTCTACTCATATATTAAGCCAAAACCAATGTAATAGAATATCGTTTGTAAAGTGTCATTTTACGAGGTTTTTATTACTACGCTTTCCTGTATGTCTGTTCGGGATTAAGCTCAAAGTTTTTATGTCAAAAGTGGTTCATGACAGTTGACGAACGGCGGATTCTAACCCACGACTTTTCGATTTTTTTTCCTTTTTTAAAAACGTTAGGATATAGAAACTAGGAATTGCTACTGTACCGTGGAGGCAGCTTACAAACATAAATTTAATAAGAACAAACATTTAGACACCACAAATTTTTACGTGGTAGAGCCATGTTGGAGCTATATTAGTAGTATAGTTATAGCACCAATGGGTCGGCTCGACCGGGGACCACGCTCTCACGAAATATCAGCGTAAAATAGCAGCTTAACGCTACTTGGTTTTGTGTGGACAGTGTAGAGAACCGGAGACGCTTTTTACTGTAAACGAGGCACTCCATCTTATTCCTCAGGTGTGACAATACATCTACAGTTTAGTTCGCAATCCAGGATGGATGTAGATGTCTATGGGCCACAGCCACCCCTTACCATCTGGTGGACTGTGTGCTGGTTTGTCACCCTTATGCTATAAAAAAGACCACCGCAACTCATTGCAGTCCGGATTCTTAACATTGAGGTTATTGTCACTTTTATCATTATCATTACTCACTAAAACAGTACTGCTGATCTCAGACCTTCTGCCGCATCCAACTTATTAAGTATTATTATACTCGTGTTCAACGCTTGTCGGTACAAAGTTGCCACTAATGAAAAAATATTTAAAAGATTTGGCGATATTCCAAACAAATATTCACCAGTCTCAACGCTTAGTTTAATTTATTACCTTAATCAGCATTTTCAATTAAATTTTTATTAGCCTCCTCGTTAGTTTAGCATACAAAAGAAATCTGTGTGTAAAATTTAATTTCAAAGCTTTCGCAGTTTGGCTTTATTTATTTAAAAACAAAAACAATTTTTATTGTTGAATTGCATACGAAATGGGAATATTTTAACATTTTTATGAATTTTGAATCAATATTTATATTCTACATTCGTTACAATACTTCTAATACTTCGAACATTTTTATTTATCTTACTCCATGATTTTTGAAAAAAAAAGTGCTTAAGACAAATTAAAATCAAATATCTATTGTTAATAATCAGATATTGGATATTTAATAAATAGCAGTTTTTCTGATTTGTTATATAGTGTACTAGGGTATAATTTTAAAACTATTAAGTTTTTTTTTCAATTAAGGATGGTTTTCCGTGTGCCGGGAGCATAAGAGAACCCATTCATTTCGTCTCGTGTGTGTCGTAAGTGGCGATTATGAGAAATTCCAGAGAAATTTTATGGCTTCCGACAGACAACTGTCAGTATATCCATCTTGTTTACGCCAGACGTCAAGTTTCCAGATCAGCGACAGGTAGCTTCATCATAGTTCCGAGACCTCTGGTACTGAGATAGTCAATCAGCCTGCCAATCGCTACATCATTCATCATCATTACAGCCCTTCATAAGTCCACTGCTGAGCATAGACTACCACTGTGAGATTTAAAAGATGTTTTCTTTCTAGTGGAATCAATTACCACCAGCGATTTTTCCAGACCGATACGAATTGGGACCTTTAAGAAAAGAGCCTACTCCTTTTTAAAAAGCCGGCAACGCATCTGCAATTCCCCTGGTGTTACAGTTGTTCATGGGCGGCGGTAGTCACTTACCATCAGGTGACCCGCATGCTCGTTTGCCCCTCTCATATAAAAATATAGTCCTACCCCAAGGAATGCCACAAAGCACGACCCTGAGCTACCTGCATCCATCGCCTTCCTGAATGTTTTACCGAGTCGTCGCTCTATCTAGTGCGCACCAGTCAATCGCTACGCTTAAGACAAATCCTCCCCATAGCAGGAGAAGAAGACCCGTTTACCTCTACTGTTTCGTAAGGTGATGGTGGAAAGAAGAGCACTTACGTTTCTTTTTATTCTTTTTTTATACTTACAGTCAACCGGATAGTAAGTGTCTACTGCAGTCTATGGACACGTGCAGCCAACTACGGATGCCTTGCCACCTTTGAGGACTTATCATCTCTGAGGAAGGTCCATCCATCTTTGTCCTTAGGGTGACAACGGATCTGCATTTTGATTCTAAATCGAGGATTGGTGTAAGTAAATCAATTGGACACAGCATACATTTACCATCAGATAAACTGCGTGCTTGTTTGTAACCCTTTTTCCATTAAAAAATTATCTACTACTGTCCATAGACACCTGCGCAAAAAAGGTTAAAATACCTCACAGGTTGTAATTATATTGCTCTTTATATCCTTTAAACCTAAACGCAGGAACTGCTATTTGGCGGCAGAAATAGGTAAGATGGTTGTACTCACCTAGACAAACGCATGGGCGTAAAAGTAGTTCTACGTAATCTTTGAAGTAATGCATGCCACTTGGCACATTATTAGAAAGTAAATTTTTAAAAAACTTAAGTCTAACGCACTGACAGTCCACTTGGCTAAGTGGCTTCTGCAGTCCGCGTACAATTGCAACCATATCAACCAACTTCATACAAAGAAGGCTACAAGTGCATTGTCAACTCACTTGACTAAAATGGAATACTTCACAGCCTGTAGTTATACTGGTTCTCTATACCTTTTAGACCGGAACACATCAGTGTATATATTGCTGTTTAGTGGCCTATACAAAATAAAAATTATCTGGTACTATCATTAACTACGTGATTAATGTAATCACATTGAATAATGTTATAATGAATTTCAGAAACAAAATATAATCTAAGCTTATGACTTATATAATATCACGAAAATGATGCTCATTTACTTTGAAATTTACACACAAATAACCATTAGGTGAGAATATCCGTTAAAACTTTACCTTTATGCGATTATGCGGCTACATTCGCACGTGTGGTTTTGTAAAGTGGTATGCTTAGCGGTACTGTGAAATTAACCTATGTAACCAAGTGAAATTAAATTGGTTCTTTGTTGTGTAACATTTGATTTTCTTTAATTAAATAAATAGTTATGGTATGGTTGACAATAAAAATAATTATTATTAGTAAAATAATTAAAAGACTTCAGTGGCATCATATGTTTCTGCCTGTTTGAGAGAAAAATGGTGGGGATTTTTGCAAGTGTCACAAATTAGGAAAAAATTAACAAGTGTTAAAAACTAAAGTTAAAAACTTTATATAAACTTCTTCAATACAGATAAAATGGGAACATCATCAATTTCATCGAAGTAAATTAAATACGCATTACTAAGGATAACTTAAACCTATTAGTCAGATCTTGATTAAATTTATATGGGAGCACATGAAAAGCACCAACTTTAAAATAAAAAAGAATCATCAAAATCGGTTCATCGAGAAAAAAGTTCGGAGGTAATATTCATAAAAAAATACAGTAGAATTGAGAACCTCCTTCTTTTTCGTTGAAAAGTGTTCGAGCGTGAATGCGTGCGCAATCGCGTGTGGGTGTGCGTGCTTCGTGCGTCATTACGAGCATGTACTCGTATGCGTGCAAGCGTGTGTGCGTGTATGCATGAGTGCGTGCTTGGGTGCGTGCGAGTGTGACTGCGGGCGTGGATGATAAAATGGGATCTATTTTTTAAACTAGTTCAAAAAGGAGGAGGATATCAATTTGAGTGTATGTTTTTTTTTTGTATTTAAGATACGCGATATCTTCGCAGATTTAGAACCGATATCGATGATTTTTTTAAATTAAATAGGGTATACTTTAACGGTGGCCTTGCTGTAAAGAGCTGATTTCATTAGTAACTACGCCTAAGTATTTCGAATAAATATTTTGACTTCTAATAAAACAAGTATTTTTTATTAGGCACTTACTCTTTATTAAATTCAAGATTTACATGTTTCTTGAAATAACAAATTGAAATAATCTTCACCACAGAATAAATAAGTACAGATGTTGCACTCTTTTGATGTTGAATGCTTGCCGACGTTTTAATAGCCTACATAGTTATTATTAATCAGATAAATAGTGGACGCAAGCTAAATAAAACTTTATCGCTGCGCACGAAGGTCGGTATTACTTTGCATCTTTTCTCCTTATTACGTCACAACGGACTTTCCGTGGTTGCTAAGGGCTGTTAACAAATAGTAAAAAAATACATTGTGAAATGATTAGTTACTTAGGTAAAGTACCTATGCTGACTATAATCGACCATATTATCTACGAGTACTATGTGAGTTCTGTACTGCTCAACGCATGCAACTTGCAAAGCCATTCGTCGGTAATTGAGATGCTTGCTTCGTATAGGTAGATAGCGTAAATAACAAATAAACCCGAAATACGATTCCTAACAGAAATATGATCGTTATCTACTCATTTAAATTTGGAGAAAAAATTCCACCCCTAAGAAAAGCAAATAAATAAGTTTTTTTTGCAATTTTAATGCGGTATTTACCTTTTGTTAAAAGTTGTAAATTTAATGTAACTTTTTAGACGACAATCTAGTTGCTGCTGTCATTTTCTTTAGACAACGTTTAGGTTGTTACCTTAAGCTTGTGATATTTCATCCACCTAAAAGGGTCAATAATTTAAAATTTTAATATAAAGTATAAGACAACTTCAATTAAATATAAAGAATAAAATAACTTCAACATATCTGCTTCTCAAGCCGGGGCTTTAATTTTTCTGCTCGTAGGTGTACTGTCTTTGCATCGACTTCAGAAGATATTATTTGAAAATTATTTTATTATTTGCAGTTCAGGATTACTTTTTTTTTGAATGTAAACTTTTCTTTAAAAAATTTATTACAAACGAGAGTATTATTTAGATAGCATTACAAGGCGTTAATATTTACCTACTCATTTCGTCCTTCCACATTATCATCTCCCTTTTGGTGACTAAATCATTATACGTTAGATTTTTTGGGTTTAAACAAATAGGATTGGATAATAAACAACACTATCATATAACATTATCGTTATATCTCTTTCTTATCGATATATGTATTTAAGAGTGTTTACGATTTCTTCTGCCAACGCTATCATCTTGCTTTTTGGTGACTAAATTATTATATGTTAAATATTTTTTTTAATGAATCTAATGCGAAACGATAATATCACAATTTATTTGAGATTTGTGAATTGCAAAATCGTACACATGCATACTTGCACTCATGCATACACGCACGTATGCTTGCACAAACGCACGTATGCACGTACATATGTACGCACGTATGCACGCAAGCTTTTAAAACACTAGAATCTGACAAAATATGGGGTTATGTTCAAACTAAGCTTTCGCGTATCGTAATAATTACAATAATTACAATTGTCTGCCTCGTTGGTCTAGTGGTTGTAGTAGTGCGACTGCTGATCATGAGGTCCCGGGTTCGAATGCCGGGTCGGGCTAAAAAAATTAGTTATTGAGTTTTTCGATCAAGAAATTCTCAGTAGCTGTCCGGAGTCAGAAAGTTGGCGGTGTCTCACCCCCGTGGCTCGGAAAGCACGTTAAGCCGTTGGTCCTGCACCTGATCTCACTCCGGTCGTGTCGGTTTACCGTCCTATCGGACTATGAGACTGAGGGAATAGAGAGTGCACCTGTGCTTGTGCATACACTTGCGCACTATAATCCTGTCCTGCGCAGATGGCTAGTCTCCGTTGAAACTGGCTGCCGTGACCGAAATTCGGTCTGGAGGACATTATTATAAGGAGGATAGTATAATTACAATAACTCCCAATGAGAAAGAAAAGTTACTAAAAGTACGTATTTTACATTAACTTAATTTGCAAAGATGCTGCATTTTCTCATCTTTGTGACATTGTTTGTATAAATCTTTGTATTTTGTTTACTTTCTTTTCACTAGCCTGTAAAATTCATACATTCATTCACACAGCAGGACACGAGCCTCTCCCATCGTAGGGGGATATACCATAATTGCGACACTTGGCAGGTGGATGGGTAATCGCAATACCAGAGGCTGCTTTCCATCGTTGGTCTTCTATTTTACATTTGGCATACACAAAATTACATTTTTCTTATACAAAAATGGGCAGACGAACATGCTGCTCACTTGATGGTATCAACCGCTGCAAATACCCCTCTTATAAGGCATTCTAGGGGGAATCCTATATTGAGCAGGGGACTCTGATAGTCTGCAATGAATGACTATTATCGTGATATTATTATTTTTACTTTTTCTGGCGTTATAATAGCTGCTTGCACTACTGTCTCAGTCTGAAGGGATAGAGAGCCAGCATAATTATAATTACAGACTGTGAGGCATTCCAATTTCTCAGAGGCAAAGCATTTGTAGCCTCTATCAAGCGGACTATTACTTCACTGTTATAATAAAAAATATTTACGAGGCAACGTTTCTGTTTTCCTTCATTTTGAAAGAAAACTGGCTGACTATTATTTTTATTCCCTGAACGTTCGCTATACAAATAACATTCCTGTTTTCAGACCATTCGGCACATAAACTTCATAAGGAAATGTAAAAGCATGTTCCTCGGTTCATAAACGCAATTTTTTCTCGTCTATAATGGAATCCAACATTCAAGTAATGATATTTTAACCCAGAAATTGATGACAAGAGAAATACGAATTTCGAATTAAAGTGAGATTTATTTGAATTCCTTTCCCAAAGGTAATTTCCTATTTTTTATAAAAAGCGAATGTTTTTTTGTTGGCTCCGTATGCATTACTTTTTATGTATTTATTTCTCAAAGAATACCAGCGTGAAACACCATAATAATGCTTTAATGGGTTATTCCCATTAAAGGAAAATTAAAAAACGCCTATAAACCCCCTTGAAGATAAGCTCAAGGGGGTTTATTGGCTTTTCATTTACTTTTACACGGGGAAATACCAACGTATAAACGCCTCGCAATGACAAGGACGGTTTATGTCTGACTCGCACTGACTAAAACCCCATGGTGTTCCACTTTTGTCGCTTTTTGGTAGTGCTTTCGCACACATGAGCGGCCCCACCAGCACCGGTCTTATGGCGACCCTTATTCGGAGGATTACTACTCCTTCTCAGGGAAGGCGCAGCAGAAAAGGTGGTGCATCTCCTTCCGCGGCCTACAACTTCACCTGCGCAACGGACGCCCCTGTTTCCGATGCCAGAAATGATGAGGCCAGGAAAAACGAGGCTCAGAAGCACTAGTATTTCCAACCCCAGCCAATCACAAATCCACTTCCATACAGTACGGTCTCAAGCCTTCTACATCCATGTAAACCATGGTTTTCCTTCGTCACTTACCAGATTGTCCCTTCTATTAGTGAAGGGCCGCTCTATAGTTCGACTACCGCCCGGTACGTGGTTTCCACTTGAGGGCCTTACTTCCTCATCGGTTATATATTCTTTAAGGTGATCTAGAATTATTTAAATTTGAACTATACAATGTCAGCCATCCAAAGCTCGCTTAAGTATCATTTAGTTACATTTAAAATTAAATTAGTCAAAAGAATTCAAAATAAAAATAAATAATATGTATTGTCAAATGTAAAAATACGGCATTTACCAAATTTATATATCCATTCATTTTGAAATATATTATTGTTAAAAGTGTTTTTTTTTAGAAGAAAAAATAATAAACGACCTGATTTATCGTAATATAATTTGTAAAAATAAACCTAATATGAAAGGAAAAACATAGTTCCGTTGGCAAACTATAGAAGCGTATATAATGTCATTAAAGTATATTGCCATTTACGTGATTCGTAATAAGAAAACGTACCTTCGTAATCGCGGCGTGTAGTGACCGTGTAAGAGGATCCACTACCTCATATCATTCCGTGTGTAGGGCCGTTTCAAAATAATAAAAATCTGCGATTGTACTCACCTGCAAAGCGTGCCGACTATATTCTCTTTATGAGGTAATCTATGAAGGATGTTCAGCAGTGGACTATTGATAGTACGTAATAAATATATGAATGGATGAAATAAATTGTCCAATTAGGAAAGGCGTATTTTTAGTAGGGCCTCAATATATTATTTTTGATACTCTCTTCAATATAGGTTCTACGTGGTAGAGCCATGCTGCAGCTATATTATGGTTGTAGCACGAATGGGTCGGCTCGAACGGGGAAGGACCACGCTCTCACAGAAAACCAGCTTAAAATAGCAGCTTAACGCTGCTGTGTTTCGTATGGTGAGTTTAGAGAACCGAAGATCCTTTTTACTGGCAAAGAGGCATTCCATCTTAGTCCTCACGGTTGAAAACGCATCTGCATCTTGAGTCTTTATTGAGGATAGATGTAGATGTCTATGGGTCACAGTAACCACTTACCATCAGGTGGACTGTGTGCTCGTTTGTCACCCGATCCTATAAAAAAAAGGTTACAAGAACACATATTTCAAGTCATTAATGCACTAGTTCGGAAAAAACTTCTGCCCTGGTAAGAACAAGAAAACCAGTATCAAGGACTTTTTTTGCAGCGTTTAGATAGTCGCCGCACAAAGACGAGTAGGCTGAAGTACCAGCATGTAAACACCTTGTTCGAATGTTTTCGCTACGTGGCTATTTTCCACTGGATGTCGGTTTTTTGGCATGAGTAAAAGGAATGTTCGTGTGTATGTGTGTGTTTACATACTGGTCATTATTCGCTTGACCCGTGAACTTTTATAATTTATTTTTCTTATAAAATTATTTACCCGTGTAGTAGCGGTGAGGAATACCCACTACCCTATATCTATATATGGGTGTTTTAAGAGGTGATAGAGGGAAACTGACTCAGAATATGGGCAGCAGTATCTTTCTGATAATAGCAAAATAACAATAAAAAACTGTGGTTGCCAACACGCTCGCCAAGCGTGGAAACTATGGCAATATATGCCCCGAGAATAAAGTTTCGAAGAGACGGCCACCAGTCCCTGGCAGCACCGCTATTCCTGGCTACGGTGGCGGCCATGGTAACGGCCGGGCAGGACGTGCTAAGAATCTCCGGTGGAGGTTCGGTTGCCACCTAAGACCACTCGAACTGGCAACATATAACGCACTGTTATAAGGAGACGGGCAGATTGATTTTTAAAAAACAATTATTTAAATCAACAATATTTAATTATAGTGTAAATCGATTATTATAAATTGGTTAGAATTTAACTTCGGTCCGTAGACAAACAAGACCCAAGCGGGTTCGAAGATGGAAACAGACTTCCTTGGCCGAACTGCGCCACTGCGATACTCACTGAACATATAGGCTAAGTCTAAGGCTAACAAATACAGGATATAACATCTCCCTCCTTAAGAAGAGACTTTTAGGGATAATATCGTAATATCTCTAGATACTAATTCGCTAGTAATAACTTTCAAAGCGTTGCAACATTATCAGATTCAGAATCACTATTTTGTTCAATTTTAAATGAGGTTGAGGTAAAGTTTTTATGAATTTTACTTTAGCAGTGCTACTGATATTAATTTTTGTAAGGCGGATGTTACTGAATCGACGGAAAAGCTTAAAACCCAAATATCCAAAATACAACAGGATTAAGATAGAAATGATAATAATAATGATAGAATAATGTGTTCCATATTTAATAATGTGGTTTTATTTCCTATTGTATTTAGGTTATTTAATAAAGGGTCAATAATTATTTTATTTTTTCTTTTGAATTAAATTCATCTAAATCTTCATTTTGTAACTTAATAGAAGACACATTTTCTACAAAATGGTTAAACTTATTAATATTACAACAAGTGTCATTGATGAGGTTATAATCAGGCATATAATTTATGGGTGATTTATTATTTAGAACATTATATATAGGTAACAATGTGGTGCTTTTACAAATTACAATACAACCTTCAGTAATTGTAATTATGCCTGTGCCAAAAATATTTGCTTCAAATAATTGAGACCTAATACAAACTATTGAAATTTTATTTGGGTCGGATTGAATATAAATCCACCCATTATTTATTAATGGAGTCCAGATGTTAGATAAGGATAAACATCCACCCCCCCCCCCTCCCCACCCAACTTCAAACACCAGGACTAAGGTGTTTGACGTTGTGATTTTAAAGTTAACGAAGACTAATTTCAACTTTTAATTATAAATTTATTTTTGCCGTCACACAGTCCAACTGATGGTAAGTGGTTGCTGTGATCTATAGATATCTACATCTATCCCCGATAAAGAATCAAACTGCAATACAACCGTGAGGGCTAAGATGGAATGCCTCTTTTCCAGTAAAAAGGGTCTCCGGTTCTCTACACTCACCAAATGAAACACAGCAGTGTTAAGCTGCTATTTTACTGTGGAATTCTGTGAGAGCGTGGTCCTTCACCGCTTAAGCCAACCCATTTGTGTTACAACTATACTTTTTTTCTATAGGATAGGGTGACAAACAAGCACACAGTCCACCTGACGGTAAGTGGTTGCTGTGACACATAGACATCTATATCTATCCTCAACAAAGAATTAAAATGTAGATGCGTTGTCACCCGTGAGCACTAAGATGGAATGCCTCTTTTCCAGTAAAAATGGTCTCTGGTTTTCTACACTCTGCATATGAAACACAGCAGTGTTAAGCTGCTATTTTACGGTGGAATTATGTGAGAGCGTGGTCCTTCCCCGATCGAGCCGACCCATTCGTACCACAACTGTACTACACCGAAATTAAGGTAGAGAGTACGAGATCGTACGTGTGGCGGGCAGTCGGGAAATAAGCGTCTTTACAAACGCACTGTGTCTCATTTCAACATTACAGTGGCGACTAGGATGGGCACAACGTCATTACTCGGCAGACAATGCTTAACAGAATTTGGCTCAAAAATTCCCGAATTCAGTAACAATTGTCATCATTTATCGACTGATAAAGGGTATATGTCAAAAAATATTTTATAGGTATAAGGAACTTTTCACGGGCATGTGTGGGACGGGGCGGCGCCGGTGTTTCACCGCGCGCGGCCGGTGCCCTACGCACTGCGCGAGCACGTCGACGCGCAACTCGACGCCGTGCTGCGGGTTGGCATCATAGAGTCCGCTGGCTGAGCCTCACCGAGTGTTCCGGTAAATAATGCGGATGGCTCCTTGACAATTTGTGCTAACTATAAAGCAAATATTAATCCGCTACCCAATACCCTATATCTTCCCGTGGGTGTTGTAAGAGTTGACAGAGGTAAACTAAGGCAGATTATGGGCAGCAGCATCTTTCTGATAACAGTAAAAAAAGATCCGGTTGCCAACCCAGTCTCCAAGCGCGGCAAATATGACAATATACCCTCTAATGAATAAAGTTACTAAGAGACGGCCCTCAGTCTCCGGCGGCCTCACTATTCCTGGCTAAGGTGGCGACCATGGTAACGGAGCGGCAGGGGGTGCTAAGAATCTCCGGTGGAGGTTCGGTTGCCACCTATGATGACTCGACCTGGCAACTTATAACGCACGCACCCTGAGGACTAACAAAAAGATCCTGGAGCTGGAAGAAGAGATAGACAAGTTGCGCTGGAATATTATAGGAATATCCGATGTCCAAAGAGAGTGGCAGGACACGATAATCTTAGAATCTGTCAACTTGTTTCATCAACGGGAGGGCAAACGTCTTTCCCAAGGAGGTGTCGGATTTATCGTCCACAAGTATCTGGTGAATAACGTTGTAAAGATTGGGAGTGTGTCGACGAGGTTTGCGTACCTTATACTCTTAATCACCAAACGGTATTCGCTAAAGGTCATACAGGTTTACGCACTAAAATTGTCACACCCCGATGAGGAGGTGGAAGAAATGTATGAGAATATAGGACTATACGGTGTTAATGGGAGACTTCAACGCAAAACTGGGCACAAGAGAGAACGGTGAGCTGAAAGTAGGGAAATTCGGAATAGGGCAACTGAACCCCAGGTGCCAGGAGCTGGCTGACTTCACGGAGAAAGAAACTATTTATGAATAACTCTTTCTTTCAGAAGCAGCCCCACAGGAAGTGGACCGGGTCGAGCCCCTACTGCTCAACAAAAAATAAGATTGACTTCATTATGACGACTAGATGGCAACTGTTCAGTAATGTCTCAGTGATCGCGAAGGTTAAAACTGGTAGCGATCACCGAATGGTTAGAGTCACACTGAAGCTAAACCTTAAGTTGGAGAGATGTCGTCTAATGAAGTCAACGCTCCGTCCCCCTCGTACTCGAATCCCGAAACCTTTCAGCTCGAGTTACAAAACCGTTTTCGGTACCTAGAAAATTGCAATGCAGTGGAGGATATGAATGACAAGCCCGTGGTAACTGTCCATGGGGTAGGAGCTAAGTTTTGCAAGGCCCGCCACGGAAGAACACATAAACTCTCCGATCACACTCTTAATCTCATGGCTGTTAAGCTGGAAATTAAGCTGCAGTCTTCAGTAGATTTAATAGCATGCAGGCAACTGAACAGACAGATCTCCAAAAGCATGCGGTAGGACTTCAGGGACTTTAATACTGCTCGTATTGAAGAAACAATCAAGCGCTAAGTGATAAATAGGAGTTGTTTTGGCTCGCCGCTCACTTAGCGGTCATCTACCGCTAGATCACGTGAAGATGCCTCGTGTAGAGGCGAAACACGTTTCGTATTGTCGTCAGTGGTTTGTCTGCTGGGATTTGTGGGGAAGGTGATAATGCACACAATTGAGGGAAGGCGGGAGGTACTCTTCAAACTAGGTAAGACACGTCATTTTATTTTATCGAGCGGATGTAAGCGAGGTAATTTTTTACCAAATTTAATATTTTTGTGGATATTTGTAAAATTAGCGTCATCATAAAAAAATCTAAAAAAGCATTAGCGCAGTTTTTTTTATATTTTTTTAACTATTATTTCCAAATTAATTTTTTTCCTATTTTTTGGAACCAAGTTCTTTTACGCGGCTTACGCGGAGTAAACTAAAAAGAAATGTAGTTGTTGTATAAATTATTCGCAAATCCTGAGGACCCTGGCAAGAATAATGGGACAAACTATTTAAGTTAGTGCATTTTCATCAGTCCTTGATAATTGTGCGAAGTTTCAAATTAATTCCACGTTTTTAAGGGGATGAGAATCACGTTTAGAAATTCCTTTACATATGTAGATATATATACGTTTTAAAAAAATAGTTAAATCTTACTGTGCATTTAACAATACGTCGTTTATACAAAAAGTAATTAACATTAATTTACGTAAAATGTAGTAATGTTATTTTAACCCCTAAGTACCGGTGATGACCGGTTATTATTGCTTTGATGTCAAATATTATTGTATCGGTTTTCTCATTACATGTTATCGACAGTTTTGTTTGAATCTCAAATCTTATTGAAATTGCTCACGTGTGCTTTACTGAATTTTATGCGTTTTTCTCCATTGAACCTCAACATACTCGTAGCTATGAGTTCGAATCGACACTGTACCCGATTTTAAAGGTAAGAAAATAAGTTTGTTTAAATTCATACCCGAAAATATAATATTTGAAAATACATTTCTTAGGGTAGTTACAGTGGTGCTGGTTATAGTGATGAATAGTTTTGTGTAGTTTTGTCCTTTGACAAGTAGTAAAATTAAAAAAAAAATTGTCCCGAATTCAATTTAAATCAAATGAGATCATCATCAATGTAGTCGATATCAATTAAATACGCATTATTAAGGATAACTCAAAAACTATTGTTCAGAACTTGATCTAATTTATATGGAACCACATGAGAAGCACCAGCTCTCAAATAAAAATAGAACCATCGAAATCGGTTTACCTAGGTGAAAAGTTCTGAGGTAGCACATAAAAAAAATAGTCCAATGGACTACCTCCTCCTTTTTTGAAGTCGGTTAAATATAATTGCGAGGCACGTGCGGCTGATTATTAAAAGATTCCACCTCTGTATACAAGGGACGCAGCGACCACAGTCTAACGCGATTGTCGTACACGCAGTCGCAGTGCAAGATTGTACTAAAATTTGTGTTTGATTGTATTGTGTACATTCAAAAAATGTTTTTTCACTCGTAATTGGGTTAAAAAGTTTCCTTATTAAGAAATTCTTAAAGTTAATATACCGAACAAAAAAACTTAAATTATAACAATAAATTCCTACACTAACTTAACAGGCAGGAATAACGCGGCCCTCAGCGCAGCAACTCATCGCTAAGCCACTGTGCCACGGAGCCGTCATTTTACGATATTTCATTATTACAAGCGAATCTTGAAAAAATAATTTTCCCATCTATAGCATTGCGAATTTCTACAAGGTAACTCCTAATATCTATTACAGCCTGCTATAGTCCACTGCTGAACATAAGCCATAGATTGCCCCATAGTGGGGATATTTGGCATTTGCCACGCTTGGCAAGCGGGTTGGCAACCGCAGTTTTTATTTTTAGTCGTTATAACGAAGACGCTGCTGCCCATCTTCTGAATTGTTTCCCTCTGTCGCCTCTTACGACACCCACAGTGTGATATGCGGTAGTGGGTATTCTTAAATCACCACTAAATTGTAATAAATTATCTGATTGTATTTTATTTATATTCTTTGCCGTTGAAATGGAGTAAATTTCACAAAAACAGTAATACTTTTTTACAGAAGCAAGGATGAAACGAGCGCATATTTTACCTAATCGAGGGCATTTTATATAGCTCTACATATTATACCCTTGATTAAGAATCAAAATGCTGATACGTTGAGTTTCCCCTGAGGGCAAGATAAAACGCCATGTTGCCATTGAAAATAATCTCCATTTTTCACCATCAGAAACAGCATTTAACTGCTTTAACATGATTTTTGTATAACTTAAACAATACAAAATATTACATATTTTTTTTCAGATTTAGAGTTTATCATAAATTTGTTATTCGAACAGAAGTTTGACACTGTGTGTGTTTAATCAATGAAAACGTTGTACATTACTTTGCACGTGTCACATAGCAACGTTTATTTGGATTTATGTGGCGGAGTTTCTAAGCTGAACGTGTCACAAGTTTCGTCTATTATGGAACGAATAATGGAAACAGCAGCCATACAAAATAATATGATAGTTAATAGATTACAGTATAATATGCGACTTCTTTATTTTAATACTTAACTTTCGATTTATTCCAGTGTTATCATGATTATCATTAAAACCCTTCACAAGGCCACTGCTGAAAGAAGACCTCCTTAAAGTATGCCACAAAGCTGAGCCACCAGTATCCATCGACTTTCTGCATGTCTTACCAGACTTTTACTGCATCTTATATGGGGCCCACCCTTTATTCCGTGGGGAAATTCTCATGGATACTAGGTTGCGCTTGTGGAAAGCAGGCGGTTTATGTCCGACTCCCACCGACTAGAACCCCATGGTAGTCCCCCTTAGCGTCGACGAGTTACGACGTCACTCGAACACGACCGCGGTCCCTCTACCACTAAGCCTTTAGTTCAGCACCCCTTTTGATTTTAACCTCTAGCCTCCGAAAATCTATTACAAGACTACATGTTTAAATACCAATTATAAACATCGTCCTCCTCGGTAAATTCCTCATAACCTTAAAAAAGGTTCCATATATTTTTATACTAATAATAAAAATAATAATTAATTTATTTCAGACCAATTATCCATATTTGTTAAAAAATTATAAACTCAATACCTATAACATTAAAGAAAATTAAAATTAATAAATATAAAACATTAAATAAAGTTACATTTAAAATTAAAATTATAATTAAAATACTACTCTAGGTCGTGGCGTGTCTAACAGTATGCAGATTTATCCAACGCCTTAACATTGGTGAATCCCATCTGTCCGCTAGTACACTGAGAATCATGTTGGTGCTCGTCCGCATGCGATTCAGCATGGAGGCACATCTTTTGCGCATTATGGCTTCAAACCTATTAACATGAGCCTCTGCAAATATGCCAGAGGCGCTACAATACCGAGGCAACCCCATTATAATTCTCGATGCATTATTGTATTGGACAGAAACAAAAAACAAAAACAAACAATCTTCTTTCAACATATTAGAAAAACACCAAATCTCTTATACGTGGTAGAGCCATGCTGTAGCTATGTTATGGTAGTAGCACGAATGGATCGGCTCAACCGGCACGGCGATGGACCACGGTATCACAGAATACCACCGTAAAATAGTCACTTAATTCTACTGTGTTTCGTATGGTGTGTGTAGAGAACCGATGACCCATTTTAGTAGAAACGAGGCATTCCATCTTAGTCCTAGGGGTGACAACGCATCTGTATTTTAATTCTTAATCGAGCATAGATGTATATATCTATAATCCACAGTATCCACTTGCCATCAGGTGGACTGTGTGCCCTTATGTCAACCATATAAAATCTAAAAAAAAATTAACATAATCCGAAATCGCATGTTTTCATAAATAACGAGATACATTGAATTAAAAATTAAATTTTGCTTTGACTAGCGAAAAAAATTGTAGGTGTAAGTGTAAGTGTTACTTTGTCTTCTTCATTTTGTAAGTTTATAATAAATTACCGTAAGAATTAGGTTGGCAGCCTAAACATTAATTTTCTGATATCAGAAAGAATCAGGTGTTTGGCGTTAGTATTTATGACTTGTTGTGATCGCAGCAACGCTATGCTAATTTCCAAAGTTTATATTGTTTAATACCGTGTTTTCTTAACTTTCTTTAAGAAGTAGATAATATTTTGACTCGATTGTTTTGTTACATATTAGATTAAATTGTACACTTTGGGTTCCTAGTGTAGAATGTTTTTCTTTTCACTGTCAAAAAAAAAAACAAATGAATCTAGCACAAGCATTTTAAGAGTTCGAGTGATTTACGAGGGTATAATTAGGTAATGTAAATTTCGTCTTAATTATTCCCAATCCTGCAGGATATTTGCGAACAGACCATGAAGGCAACCGCGAAACGAAATAAAAACGAACTAAAATTTCAAAAATATTGAAGACTTATGTTTTAACAACGAAAAAAAAAAGAAAGGAAAATGTTTACTATTATTGTGTTTTTGTAATGAATAATATTATTAAATAAAAAGCAAATATATTGCATTGTAGCATATGAGTAAAGAAATCGTATTCATTTACTCATGTGGTTGTAGACAGGAATATGTGCTATTAATATTTAAAAATGGGGCTCGTGAAATTTGTATAGATAAAGAATTACTATCGGCGGGCTAGAAATGATATTGCTGTCATAACTGAAGATTTAGAACTAGTCTATAATAAACACAATTTATTCTCTGGTTTAACCGGCAAGTTGGGTAAATAGTTAGTTTTCCCTATGTTGATGTTTTCCTCACTTGCCTTCATTTGTATTGCTGTACCACCGGTGTACAACAGGCTTAGACTAAGGTCAATTGAAAAGGGGGTCGATGGAAACAGTTAATAAGTTTTTTTTACTTATTATAAGCCAGTGCTTGACCACAATACCAGGTGGTAAGTGGTTATGTAGCCCTAGATGGTAAATTACATTGTATATATATATATATATATATATATATATATATATATATATATATATATATATATATATACAACATGTAACAAAACCCTTTGGTTACTGTTAAGTGCGTTATCAGAATAAGTATTCAAATGTATAGAAATAACTTTATTTCTGTAAACCAAAAAAAAATTAAAATTACAGTTGATTACAGGTTCCCATAGGCTGCAATAGTCACTTACCGTCAATGTAATTTTTGCGTGGGATTCTTTTAGTGGTGGAATGGAGGAAATTGGTTTTATGAATTTCTCTAAGCCATAACATCAAAAACAAAAAGAATATCTTTTTTCATTTATTTATTATTAAAAAGTTGTATACAAAAAAACAAGTAAAGTAACATTTATAATTTTGATAACTTACATAATTAAATAACTAGGTGCTTGGTTAGTTCATTTGTAAGTGTCAAGGTCAGTGTTAAGTAGGCAGTAAGATTTTAAGTTTGTTTTAATGTTTTCTCGTGTAATTTTATTACGTAAATTAGAAGGTAAGTTATTTATTAATCGGAGAACTAAATAGGTAGCTGATCGTTTGCCGTAGGGGTTATTACTATAGCAGCTAGTCTGAGTAAGACCCTTATCCATCAACATGACAATATCAAATCGAGAAGAAAAGAAACGAAGAAGACAAATTAAAAAAAACAGACGCACAAACGAAAAGACAAAAATATATTTCAGAATTCGCTGCGGTCGAGTGATAAAAATGGATTAAAAACTTACAAGTAATAAACCTACAGTTCAAAAGTTATTCACCACGTACTCGGCGGTGAAGAAAAACAGAAGAAAAACATCGTGAGGAAACCAGCATGTCCGAGAAATAAGAAATATAATAATAAATATTTCGAAGACATATGAAGTTCGCCAACACGGGCAGCGTGGTTAAAATTTCCAAGCTTAGGGCTTGCAACTCTCTCAGAAGTGAGAGTTATTAATCTAAACAATTAATTAACAAACTATTTAAAATCTTCAAAAGTATGTTATTTTAGCAACCAAGGGTTGGTAGAATAAAAAGCTCATTCCGTACTTAATTGATCCACCTACGCCAAAAGCAAAACGCTATTTTAGCGTGAGGTTTTCTTTCAAAAAAATTATTGTTTTAATATTTTAATAGTTTAGCGGCAAGAGATACCCCACACGGAAGCTTGTAGTCTAAATTGGAAACTTAATGAAGACTGGCCAAGCTAAGAGTACCCTTAACCGGCGACATGCTCGCTGTTATTGCTTTTCCAGTAGTGGGATGTATGTATAATTTAAATTTACATTTCTTCCAACAACCTAGGTTATTTAAATTAATATAATATATTATTAAATTAATATATTTGTTAATTATAGGCCTTTTTTACTGGAAATGAGGCATTCCATCTTAGTCCTCACGGCTGACAACGCATCTACATTTTGATTTGTAACAGAGGATAGATGTAGATGTCTATGGGCCGCAGCAACCACTTACCATCAGGTGGACTGTGTGCTCGTTTCCCTTATCCTATAAAAAAAAATTATAATAACATTTCTGAAACCCACTCTAATAACTACATATTGACGTGACAACGTCTTATAATTCGATGAAGCTGGCTGCACGCACGAAAAAACATGACTCATGCGGCGTTACCTCGCTCTGAGGCGTTCCATTTAAAGTGCAAGCGAGAGCGCGGAACGAGCGACAAAGAGGCACAATCGGCCTCCGCGTTCGGCATGTCCGCGTAGACAGCTGCTATACAATAATATATTTACATGTTTTCGTCAAGTATGAAGTGCAGTGAAAAGTGAATGTGGTGTCAATTGTTTATAGCAACGATAATTGCGGCGATAAATGTAATGATTCTTTCGATATTAAATTTTTCTTATGACGTTGTCACGTTCAACTATCGTCAGTAAACCGACATTATAGACTACTACTACGATATAATAATTATTTGCTGAATATACTCTATATAGAGACTTTGCTGTGTCGTTGAGAGTTTAATCAACGGAAATAAGGCATGTCACATGGAAAAGTTTGTTTAGATTTATGATCCAAATTTAGAAGCTTAGCGTGCTAAAATTTTGTGTACTTTAGTTTGTCTATTAAACTAAAATTTAGTACAAATAATATATCTACCAAAGTAACCATTTCCAAATACTGTTCCAGTATATTTATGATTGCCAAAGACTGATTATAGTTACCTCGTGTTAATTACCTGACCAGATGGGTTGTTAGGTTAAAATGGAATCTATCCATGGAATAAATTAAATTTAAGAAAAAAAAACAACTTAGTACTTCATTATTATGCGATGTGAAATAGTATTAGAGTAAGTTTGTCTATATTTATACTAATTAACGTCGATACCATTCGTTAAATCCTATCAATATTCCACTGCTGAACACATGCCTCCCCCATAGATTGTCTCATACGAGGGATATTTACAAATTTAAATAAAACTAGTTTTCCGGATTTTATCGCGTATATTAACTTATTTTATATTCTAAGAACAACAAAATAATAAAAAAATTAATAATATTTAATCTGGAGGTAGCCGTGGTTAACTATGCCATTGGGACGTCACACAGCGCAGTCCCCCCCTGTGACCATGGGTGCTGTAAAATAAACGAAACGTCGGGAATATAAAATAAGTAAATATACGCGATAAAATCGGTAAAACTAGTTTTATTTAAATGTGCATTGTTCGCGTAAATATAAGAAATCATTATGGATATATACAAAAGTTGCCAAGCTTCAATCGAGGATAGATGTAGATGTTTATGTGCTACAGCATCCACTTACTATCAGATCGGCTTTGTGCTCGTTTGTCAACATTATTATAATTCTTAAAAAAACTCTTTCTTGTGTTAAAAAATAATGTAATTGAAAAAAATATAATCAATTTTATTTTTAAAGTGAAGCCATGCAATAGACAACATTAGAAGCCACATCTTGATATATTCATAGGCTATTTCACTACACATTCATTGACATTGGATTGTTTACGGTCGCTTTTATGACGTAGTCTAATAAACATCAACATAATAAAATCTAAGGATCGAAATAAACTAAAGCTATCGTTAAGAAAACTGATGTAAGTGAGAATAAAACTATTCCTCTATATTAAAAGTCATGAATGTATTAAAATATAGATATAAGGTAAAATATTTTTGACCGCACTATTTTCACGAAAATTAAAAAAAAATTGGCGCTAGGCCCTCGGTGTCGATTAACATCATCCAGGTTGCAGATGAGAAGTGGTCAGTAGTACAGCCTAGCTTCACTTCACGGCTGAGTTCAATGCACTCGCTGAAAATAGAACGATATCTTTTGGAGTTTGTGCGGAAGGTATACACCCCGCCTATGTAAAAATGTCTACATTACGAAACCTACAATCAAAATAGATTTTCATCTTCATTTTTTTTCTAAATTCAAATTTAGTAAATTACTTGTTATTTTACCTCGCATGACGAATTTTTTTTTAAAAAGTTTTAATGTTTCGTAAGTGTATTTCAAGACAACGAACAACAAAATTTTCCTTGTTCTTATTTCGAAGATTCAACTTCCTGTCATGGAGTATTAAGACGGTTTGTCACTAAGCAAGTCTAAGATCTCTGTTAAGTGTTAATATTGCTCCTTTTATGTAAGATATTAAACATTTCAGCACGTTTCTTTAATATTACTATAAATAATCGTTATATTATTATCCTACTAGTAATATTATAAATGCGAGTCTGTTCGAATGTTGTATGTTTGTGGCTCAATCACTTAAAACTACTGAACAGATTTTTATGTAAAGATAACAAACCAATATAAGATATGAACATATTTTAGTTAAAACAGTTCTTGTCTATCCCAAATAACTGTTTTATTTATCCATGGTTTAATGAAAAATGCTTGGTTTTAATTAAAGGGAACCGCAGATTTTTAATACGTTTAGAAACGTGTTGCGTTTTCAGTTTCCCTCTGTGTCATTTTATAACACCCACTGGATTGTATAGGGTTGTGGATATTCTTGCGACGACACTACATTGCGGATAAGTTTACGCCGAATCAGGCAGATTAAGGCTAGTTAAATTAGTTAAATACCCCTTAATAATCTCCTCCAGACCGAATCTCTGTCAAGCTGCCCAGGAAAGGATTACAGTTCCCAAGTGTACGCGCAAGCACAAGTGAACTCTGTATTCTATTTGAGAATGCTCAAAGACCGATGGGACGACAAACCGACACGATCGGAGATACTACCTACGGCTTTACGTTCTTTCCGAGGCACAGCTGTGAAAAACTACCAACTTCCTGACTTCTGGTTGCTACTGTGAATTTCTTGACATAAAAACCCAATAACTGATTATTGACGACACAGGATTCGAACACTAGACCAACGTGGTAATAGAACTACGACCATAAATAGCAATATTGAACATGCTAGTAGTATAGACTATTGAACGTATTAGTACTATAATAGCAATATTCACTCCACTGAACTTTACGTCATCATCATCATGTAAAGTTTACTGGAGTCAATACATATTTCTTATATGTAATAAAGCTAGACCGGCCACTGAAACACTTACAAGAGTGCGATACATTTAACACAGCGATTACTTTAGGTCACCTGTGCCATCGAAATTATTTATTACAATATTAAAGATTTATTTACCACGCACTCGGCAAGAAAACATTAAAAAAAACGTACCTGCAAGTCTAGAAAATATAATTCTTACAAGGTTCGTATAAAGCAGCATGTCGAACTATTTTCTGCTCCAAAAATCTTCTCAGAAATGTGAGCAGGCCCGTGCCTGTACTTTCGTTTACTTATATAAAAAAGAAGTGGGTCGTGTTCTAAGAGAGTTAAACCTACAGTAAGTAATTTGTTTAAGCTTGAATACTGATTATGATAACGCACTTAACGGGAACCACGGGGTTTTTGTTACATGTTGTATATTATGTGCTTTCGAAACTGGTTTAAATCATGAATTATTTTACTAATAACCAAGCCAACGAATACTAGACATTGAACAAAACACATTTTACAATATTTTTTAATAACCAATAATAATTATCGTTTAGTAGATTATCATAATAAAAATAAATTCGTAAAACCCAAAAGAATCGCAATGACCTCTAGATAAAAGTCATAAAAAATTAAAACATGCTTAAAAATTGTGTTTGCTATAGAATATTTAACAAGCGCTTCGGGTTTTATTACTTGATAACATTAATTTTCTAGGTCGTTATGATGTTCATAACTTGAGACGAGGGAACTTTTTTACAATACTTATAACGCTATTATAAACTCTCCAAGGAAATTTAAAAGCTTATATTATGAGTAGTTCATATAAGTAGTTCAATGATGGATACGATCTTAGGTACTACTTTTTTAAAGATTATTGTCAAATGAGCCGGATGCTCTATTGCACGCCCTTCAATAAAAAATAAATTAAATCAAAACATTTTGCTATACGTACATATTTTCTTTGCCACCGAGCACGGTGTAAAAATAATTATTATGTTAGGTACTCAAATATTTTTATCATAAGGTAACACATGAGCTAACTTTGACAATTATAAACTTACGTATAGCTATTCATTCAAGCGGGATATTTGCCATAGTTGCCATGCTTGGCAGGCGGTTGTCATGCAGATTTTTTTTATTTTCCAGTTGTTATTAGGAAGATGCTTCTGCCCATCTTCTAGTTTATTTCCCTCTGTCGCCTTTTACGACACCCTCGGGGCGAAATCAGAGATAGTAGATATTCTTACACCGCCGCTACAAGATAAGAATAACAATTATTGTAGAAAAGTAAACACTTAAAATGAAAACATACGCTATGCTTGTGGTGCTAAAATAACAATTCCAAGACTAAGTCCCTTAGGATCCATAAAATTCATAGAATCCGCAATAAAGCTGAAAGAAGCCTCTCTAGACCCCAATAAAATCACATTTCAAAGTTCTCGACCTCAAAATAAAGCTTATGAAGTTTTTGCAATATTTCGTTTTATAAAAATAAAATTATTTTTATTATTTGTTTCATAACATTATCACATATTCTAAAATAATCTGATTGGTAAGAGCATTGAAATGTATTTAATTCTTCTACTTAAGAAGTTAATTTTCTTGTCAAATTGCAACTTTTTTCGCAGAATCTACTACTTAGGGTTTCGTACCTTAAAATGAAAAAACGGAACCCTTATAGGATCACTTTGTTGTCCGTCTGTCTGTCTGTCTAGACACTTTTTCTCAGGAACGCGTCAAGTTATCAAGCTGAAATTAATATCAAATAGTCAAGTCTACTGTCCCTAAGAGCTGTGAAAAAATCAAACTTCTAAGCCAACGCAATCAAAAGATACAGCCGTTTATGCCGTAAATTTTTGACATTCGCAAGGGAATCAAAACCTACAGGGTACTTCCCGTGAACTCAGAATCTTGAAATTTGGTACGACGCAACGTTTTATAGCACAGATAAATGAAAAATTGCGAAAAGCATAAATTTTTAGTTAAATCATATAATAAAAATATTTTTAATAATTTTAAACTTATATATCTACAGATTTGTTCGGAACCCTCGGTGCGCGAGTCCGACTCGCACTTTGCTGGTTTTTTTTTTTAAATTGTACTCACAAAAGATATGAAAGTCATGGAGTTACGCAAGCTGGAGATGAAACCACTTTTTTGTCATTTTCAACCTATTCGGCTTATGTACTCGTAGCATACAATATACTGAATGGGAAATAAGTATATACCCATCGGTTAGTTACAGAATTTTTAAGTTAAGTTACCATTAAGCATGTTTTTAATATACTAAAATAGGAAGTTAAAATAACTTTTTACTTTCATATTTTAAAATCCATAAGTTTATTACATTCTCGAATGTAATATAATTAAAGTTTCGAAATTTAATAAAATTTTTAAATTAAAATAAAATAAACATGCTAACAATGCTGGACATAGATTTCCTCTCAGCCGCAATAGTGTTTCAGTCAAGGAAGAGACTACGGCGCTGCCCTACTGAGAGACGACAGATTTTACATGCACTTAAATCCTGTAAATTTCACAGTATGCGAGCTTGAACTACAATTAAATAATTAATTGCAGTTTCAGTTCGCGTACTGTGAAATTTACAGGATCAAACGATTAACAGGACCTGCGATCAAAGAATATAGTAATGTACGACGACCCAAATTATCGAGCGGGTTTCACAAATCACAGAGTACTGAAATTCCAAGGATCCTTTTTGTGGTCGACCCGAACGACCCGATGCGTAAGACCAATCAATGCTTGAATGATCGGGACACTAGAAATGAATGAATGACATATGTCTAGCCTGCATAAACGAAATGATTATAGCGCCATCTATTGGAAGACATTAGATTACGCCGCCGCCAAAGTAAAATATAATATATTATTGAATCGTACAAGTATATTATTTAACATTGTTAAAAGAAATTCTATGTCCCTTATTAATAAAAAAAGTTTAGGCGTGAAACAATAAGGCTTGATGGAGTTAAGATAGAAGAAGGCATGTTTTTTGTATAGAATAAGGGTGACAAACGAGCACATAGTCCAATAATGGTAAGTGGGTGCTGTGGGTTCATAAACGTCTAATTCTAATCCTCGATTATGAATCAAAATGCAAATGCATTGCCAACCATGCGGACTAAGATGGAATGCCTCGTTTCCAGTAAAAAGGGTCTCCGGTTCTCTACACTTACCCTACGAAACACAGCAGCATTGAGATGCTATTTTACGCTGGTATTCTGTGAGAACGTGGTCCGTCCCCGTTCGAGCCGACCCTTCGTAATACAAATATAATATAGCTGCAGCATGGCTCTAACAGGTAGGCATGTAATTTCGACAGCGGTGTACTAAAATAAGTTTGTTTTTAAATATTTACTGGAACTAATAGTGTTCTGCTTATGATTAAAACAATTTGAAAGCAATTCGTAAATAAAGGGTTAGCGATAAATAGGTTGCGGGAAAATAAATATTCTTTTGAAAACGGTCTACGTAAATCACGTAGTGATTCTTTCAACCCGTTTCTCGCAACTCAATATAGGACGAACAAGCAGGAAAAATAATTAAACGGGAAATATTACGGACAATTCAGTATTTTTAAACTTCCTTCTTTATTTCATTCTTTCTTTCATTGCATTTCTGTATTTTTTTATAAAACTAGTGACAAACAAATTGACAGTCCACCTGATCGTAAGTGGCTAGTGCAGTCCATGAACACCTGCAGTCAACATCAAACAAAGAAGGCTACGGATACGTTGCGTCACCTCTAAGGACTAAAATGGAATACCTCACAGCCTGTAAATATTTTACGAGTATTTTGTACGAAAAATATGTTAAAGGGTGGTAATTACCCAATGGGACACCTAGGCAGAAATGTATGTAGTTGGAAGTGTGTATTATGCAGTTAAATTCTGATAGTTGGTTAGAGGTAGTGATAGCTTAGGGACTGGGATCCCGCCTTAAAATCATTCTTAGTACGCGGGTGACCTTAGCGTTCATTGACTAAATAATACCAATAAATTTTTTTCTTACAACTGTAAGTGCCGTGCTCAGTGTCTTAGCCACCACCGTAAGAAAATATTCATATCTAATGTTACGGCCTACGGCTGCTCCCTTAAAGGGTCAAACCCTCAGGGGCCTATGAGCTGAAGACTTCCCGAGCAGACGTAGGTCGGGCCTCAATGTGGCCACGTGGAAATTCCTAATTACAATAAACCAGATGGGAGGACGTTAGAAAGACATAGTACTTACCATTATCCGAAGCTAACTTCGTACTAAGGCTTGGGCGGGCCGTGAGTGTGTGTAATAGTGGATGGCGAGTAGTGTACAGTGAGGTGTGAATGTTTGGGGCCTTGTCAAGCATAGGCGACCAGCCACGGCCGAGTTCCAGGCTGCTCCAAAATGCTGCACAGCTTCAGACTGCTTCGGCGCCGGACCACAATCACTTTCCTCTTTCGTCACGATGACAGTCAATTAACTCTATCGTGCAATTAACTAACTTACAGAAGCCACTAACTATCGCGGGGTATAAGGTTACCGCACAAAACGCACACGGAGCCTCTGGACCAAAGGTCGCTACCGTTTCGCGTTGCAACAGTTAGTTCTAGAATATCAGAGGCCGCACTAGCTAATATTGTCGAATGCACTTATACAGATTCTGAGTCGGACCCAATAAGTCCCGGGAAGCTCTCCAGCAGGAATGCGCGTCACAAAATCCTAGACCGTATATTTACGGGCCGCACCTAATTATTCCGAGTTCCCTAACAGAATGACAGAGTGCCAATCGTGAGCACTGCCTAAGGACGACTGACTGCCCTTGGGCGTTTTTCGCACGACCGAAAGTCAAACCGGTATGAATGCACCGCGCCGAGCGCCCTCTCGCGTCAATCCTTGAAAGTGTTTGGCGCGAACAAACCCCCGTCCCGGACATAAGGATTTAGGTCCGCGAGCAAACCGGTCAGCGGGACAAGGTCGCGAAGGCAAGTTGCAAGACCGAATCTACAACCAAACTAGGTCACCTTAGGCACCCCATCAGATCTTGCAACCCTAACCAGCGCCTCAAAAAATAGCCCTAATGTGGCAAGCCGGAGGGTCAGCCTCCACTGGATGCCCCTACTAGTCATCGCAGCACTTTAACAAGTCCTGTACTGGACAGAAGTCCGACGACCTCTTTCAAACACCTATCTGTGCCCCTATGATTAGTTCCGCAATCCGACCGGATCAGCTCTGCAAACAGCGACGCGACACGAAGCGGCCCCGAGCGGCCTCCTAAGCTTCAGTGCACAGATTCCACATGAACGTCGTCTGTGGAGAGCCGAACGAAACGCACAGATAGTCCCTAGTATGAATTTTCAACAAGTAGGCCTAGCCAGGCCACCCACCATATTATCATTTACTAAAATAGTGCGGCAGCTGATTTCAATCTGATAATCTCTAAAACTAGCTAGCCTGTTAGGCAAGTAGTCCTATGCTCATATTTCAACTAATTTTTCAAAAGCATCAATGTTCAACTACAGAATTAATTCAACCAAATTAATCACCGATGCGCATAGGTGAACTTGCAAATTAAACAAAACAATAACGTAAGGGACAGCCCTACTTCTTCGCAAAGCAAAATGATTAAACACTATCTATGTATATGTTACATAATTTTTCAAATAGCGCGCCATTCAATTTCCTTTCAGCAAACGGACGCAACAATCAAATACAGTGATTAAATATATGTACAAACACATGCAGTAGCATTTAAAGGAGTAGATTAAATTCAATTCTTTTAATTTAAACCGCTGCAAATAGGAAAATTTCGCGGAAAGCCCAAAGCAATTTTTAATTTTAATTCAAGTATTTTTTGACTAAGTGCTCGACCAAACCAAATCTAATACCCCTTGACAGCGTGATTTAACGCTCCAGAGGGGCCCTAATCTTCCCACCACCAAAAGGAGGCCACATGGCGTGAACCCGAAATCAATAGAGCACAACCGCTAACAGTCGCCACTCGGGTTGTACGCCTTCACTGAGGCCGTCGGCAACAGAACATTTTGACAAGTGGACTGTTGACGGCTTAAGGCTCAGTGGAGGTGGCCGTGGTGGGAGCTAAGGCGGCAGCTAGCCAGGGTCGCCTCCATCAAATGGGGAACAGTGGTACACCAGTCGCGGCCACTCAGCTAACGGGAGTGAGAAGGGTCCAGCGGACCGATGAGTGGCCGTGAAGTCCCTCTCCACACGCTGAGGGGGGGCGATGACACCCCCGCCCCTGGGGGAATCACCCCCCGACCGGTCGGGGGAGGGGCCCCTTTCAAACCCAGGGGCCTGGTGGCCGGCCTGCGGGCGCCGATTGTGCCCGGCAGAGGGCGCGGCTGAGCGCCCCCGCCCGTGGGAGTCGAGGGCCTGGCAGAGCCCCGAGAGGAGATGCCGTTCGCACCCAGGCACAAAACTGCATGGTGTTTGCCTGGCAATGCAGACAGGGCCGTCGATGCGGACAGTCTCGCTGGAGGTGCCCTCCCAGACATGAACAGCACCAGCGGCGCTCCTTGGCGATAGTTCGCCTCGCCAAAACCGGCTTACTTAATAATTTCGGGCACGACGTTACCCGATGATCAGACGCTCGACAATAGGAGCAGGGGGAGGGGGGGGGGGGTTGACGACGACTTGCCTGGAGGATTCAGCCTCTCACTGGGCACAGCTCGTAAGTCGTCAACGGTGCCCGCCGCGTTTTCTATCTGCCGGCACAACTCCTCCAAAAACCGCAGCAGGTCATAGAAGGGCGGAATATAGGAGGCCTCGTCCCCGCCGTACCAATCCTCAAAATGGATTCGAAGGTCGAGAGGTAGACGGGACAGCACGATGCGGAGCAACAAAAAAGCCCATTCGCCCACTGGTAAATCCAGCCGCCTCAACATATTACAGGCCACCAAGACTGGATCCAACAGGTCCGGACGCAGTCTGGCCCGGTCACTAAGCAGCGGGAGGCTTAGAAGCTGCTTAACATGTTCGTCCGCAATTCGTCGGACGTTGGCGTATCTTCTGGCTAGGAGTTTCCGAGCAGTCTGGTAGGCGTCGTCCAACAATCTCAAGTGGCCGACGACGCCCAGGGCCTCCCCCTCCAGTGAGGCCAGGAGGTACGCCATCTTTTGGCTCGGGGTCAAGTCACTCCGGGCGTCCACTAGGCTGTCGAAAAGACCAACGAAGGTCAGCCATTCGGAAAGGACCCCGGAGAACCTTGGCAGGTCCAGAGTTGTGAGTCGTCCCAACAGCTCCGGCTGAAGCTGCTTCGGAGAGGACTCGGACAGGTCACTCATCCGAGCTTCACGCACCTCCTCGGCATACGTGCCTTCAGCCTCGATCAACTCGTCCGTGAGCCACAAGAACTGCTCATAGTCCGCGAAGCAGGAGTCCAGCACTCCCCTCTCCACATCCGAATCCTCGAGCTCAGCGTAAGCCTCTTCCACTGCGGCCCTTCGAGCATCCACCTGCTCGAACCGCTTCATCAAGTTATGGACCCTATCCGGTCGACCTATCAAAGCATGGGCGCTTGTGGCCCAGCGTAACTCAGTCCGCAGACAACGGATCAGTAGCTTGGGCGATGACATCACTACTAAATACAAATTACGACGCGGCTCGAGCACAAATTACAAAGATAACAAATAAAAAATACACCAAAAAATTAACAGTTAATAAATGCAGTTCCTATCAAATCGCGTTGAATAGAAATTACACAAATACGAATTACTACGTATCAACCAAATACAAGTTAGCTCAAAAGAAAAGACACAAATCAAATTAACAAATAACAAATACTAGTGCGATCAAATCAAGTTAAATTCAAATTGAGCAAATACAATTACTACTCTTTAGTTCAAATACAAATTACAATCCATCCAATAAAAAAATTAGGACTTGTAACGAGCGCCAAGACGCCTAGCTAAGGAATGTATGGAGCTGATTCCTTTGCTTTTTACTTAAAAAAAAATATATATAATTCAATTTAAAAATTAGTGTTCCTCTTCTAATGTGTTCTTCGTGTTATATTTTAATAATAAATTATTGTTTATTTAAAACATACAAGTACGGTCTATTATACATGTTTTGGTTCTTACGGCGTATGATTCCTGGCAATTATTTCGCATTTAATAATCCCGAGGTGTTGTGTTGCTAATATGGTTTCATCAAGGATGCCAGTTTTAGTGAGTTAATTACGACAAGGTCTTTCTCAGTTTAATTTGTTAAATGTTAATTTTGATACGCCGTTTGCGATTCTAAAGTTCTCGGGTTATTTTGTGTAATCTAATTCAAAGTGAGAAAATATTTATCTTGCAGAAGAGGGCCGTAAGTTTTTAAGAAATATTAACTTTGGCTTCTCATCGTTTTTTTTTTCAAAAATGTAATATATTTATGGCAAAATCCTCCCTTACGAGGCAATCTATGAGATATTCCTATGTTCAGCAGTATACTTTTATAAGCTGTAATTAAAAAATGTATTTATACAAAACGAATGTAGTTTTCCAGTTGTTTAGTTAAATAGTTCAAACCTATTTAACTGTAAGATGGTATAAGACAGGGTGACGTTGTATCCCTGAAACAATGGCGGATTAAAGGAGGTGCTAGGGGGGGCTATAGCCCCGGGCCCCACCTTGGGAGGGGGCCCCGCGGTCTCAAATCAAAAATAAATTTTTTAAACCTGTTTCAAAGAATTTTGAATAAAGGTAAAATGTTTTCCAAAGAAAATAAGTTAACCAAAATTACCTACGATTTTTAATTTGCTATCGGTTAACTATTTGTTGGCCAACGACGGGTGTAAATCTGTGATGAAATAAGTGGTATTATTAGCGAATGGGTTGGGAAAAACTGCGGCTAATGCTGCAGCAGTTGGTCACGGTGGCGAACGGTTGGGGGAAATTTCTACCAGAGAATGTTAATGTTTATCGCGCAATAATTTGAGTTATTCATTCATACCAAAGATTGTGATTTTCTTTTTTACTTATAAAATTTAAATAAATTTAAATGAAATATTATTTAATAACAATTCTAAAGAAAACAAAAAGAGAAAAATTAAATCTGTTATACTATTTATTTATTTTTTTCACTTGTTTATCGCTATAAATAACTTTGAAAATGCGGTTAAAAAGAAAACTATAAAAATATCGTATCAATGTTGTAAAGATTACGAGGACCTCACCAGATCGCCAGTAAACGAGGCAGGAACAAAAAAGGGCTAGATAGTGTAATGACAGAGAGATATCTCTGTGTGCCTAGTGCGAGATGTTGTTTTTACGCACTCGATACCGAGAAGTTAACTACAATTTGTATGGAATAAAATCAGCGCCAATTAGTGGCAAAAAAGTGCTCTCAAAGGCAGTGGTACAGTTTCTTATTTATCTAAAACTATATACGGAGAATTTATAGAGTTAATGACTGCAAAAGTATTAAAACGTATTATTGATGAAATACACAGTGCAAAATATTGGGGACTCGTCGTAGATTCTACCCCAGATATATCCCACATCGATCAGTTGTCAGTAATTTTCCGATACTACTTAGATGGTCTCGTTTATGAACGGTTTTTCTGCTTTTTACAAATAAAAAGTCATAAAGGTAGATCGATTAGTAATGACGTATTAGATTTACTACAGCAGCACGGTATCGACATTAAAAATTGCAGAGCTCAGACCTATGACAACGCTTCCAATATGTCCGGTAAATATATTGGACTTCAAGCTTGTATTAGAGAAAAAAATTAATTAGCGTTTTACGTGCCTTGCGCTGGCCATTCTCTAAACTTAGTGGGAGAATGTAGTGTCGACGTATGTCTTGATGCTACAAATTTCTTCGGAATTTTACAGCAGCTATATGCATTTTTAGTGCATCAACACATCGGTGGGACATTTTAATCACTGAGAATTCTAAAATAACGAGCTTATCAAAAACGAGATGGTCATGTCGCGGAGACGTCACAAAAGTTGTAGTTTTAGCGAATGACGAAGAACAAAAACGCGAAACTCGGAAAGAAGCTGAAGCTTTATTGAAACATATAAAAAAAACTTGAAAATGTTTTTATGGCGATACTATGGAATAATGTTTTAAGCCGCTTTAACGCGACTAGTCAATACCTTCAAAAAGTTGATACAGCTTTAATTTCTGCAAATAACATGCTACTTTCATTAGTGGATTTTGTGGCAGATTTGCGAGATACATTTTCTGACATTGAAAATCAAGCCAAACAACTAAGTAATTTTGTAAATCAAGAATATTCTGATGCAAACAAACGAAAGGTTACAAGAATGCTAACCGACAAAGAATCACAAGCTAGTAGCTTAAGCCCGGCTGATAAATTCCGAGTAAACACATTTTATGTGATTATAGACAAATTAGTTGCCGAGTTGCAGAAACGCAGTAAATCATATGATCGCATCATTCAACTATTTGGCTTTCTCACACAATTATTATTCATAGAGACAGATGTATTAGAAAAAAAAGTAGCAAATCTCGTAAAGGTTTACTCTGACGATTTACAAAAAAAATTTATCAGTTGAATTGAAACAATTTATACCATGTTTAAAACAGCAGCCTAAGGGCTTTTTTCCAATCGTACAGGAAAAAACACAAGTGCAAATGATGAAATCTTGTGTACCTTAAAAGTTTTAAATTGGCTTGTAGATTTAGACATGATACAAGTTTTTCCGAATACCTATAGTGCTTACAGGATACTACTTACACTTCCAATCGCAAATTGCGAATCAGAAAGATCATTTTAAGTTTTGAAAAGAATAAAAAACATGTATCGATCAACGATGTCAGACGAAGGACTATCATCTTTAACATCGAATCGAATCTCGAAGTCGAAGATGATTTTTCTAGAGCAAAATCAAGAAAAAAAAAATTAATCGAATTTTAAAATAATTCTTTGTACTTCATTGTATCTATAAATAATAGTTTATAATAAATAATTTATAATAAATTAATAAATGATTTTTTTTATATTTGATAAATAGCCTTTTTCGCTGTCCTTAAGTGGGCCCCTTCTCAATTTTAGCCCCGGGCCCCATAAAGTTCAAATCCGCCCCTGCCCTGAAATACATCAATGCTGCATTGAAAACGTCTTCTAGCTACTGAACTGGAAGGAATACAATATTATCGTCGATGACAAATTGGATTTCCCTTTGATATACGAGTAGTAATCATGGCAGATTCCCTGAAGGACATTTGCACTATACGCAATAACTCATTAGTGTCCTTTAACGAGTAGGTAGGATGTGGAAACGACAAAAAATATTTCTAACGTTCGTGAATTAATGTCCTCTAGACCGAATTTCGGTCACGGCTGCCACACTCAACGGAGACTAGCCACTAGACTAGATAAGCACAGGACGGGATTATAGTGCCCAAGTCTATGCGCAAGCACAGGTTCACCTTCTATTCCCTCACTCTCATAGTCCGATGGGACCGTAAATCGACACGACAAGAGAGAGATTGGGTGCAGGACCAACGACTTTACGTGCTTTCCCAGGCACGGGGATGAGACACTGACAACTTCCTGACTCCGGGCAGCTACTGAGAATTTCTTGATGGAAAACTCAATAACTGCATTTTTGGCTCGACTCGAGATTCGAACCTGGGACCTCATGATCAGCAGTCGTACTACTTCAACGATTAGACCAACGAGGCAGTCAAAGTCAAGTTTTTTGGGAACACAACTCTCGAAGTTGTTGTCAACTATGTATACCTGGGACTAAATTTCCCATTAGGTAAGTCCAACTTCGATCAAGAGATCAACTATAAAATCTTCAGATTGCTTAAACTGTAAAGTAAAGCAAAGTCAGCCTATATATACGTTACATCGTTTGGACAGACCTCCTTTCACTTCTGAAATGGATTTAGGGCAAGCAAGTGTCCACCGCGCTGCCCCAATACGTGTTAGCAGACTTCACATGTCTTCGAAAATTTTTTTTTGATTTCTTCTCAGACATACGGTTTTCATCTCGGTGTTTTACACAATAATGCCTTAGTACTATATTTAATGCTCCAGTAATATGTTCTTGTATTTTTTACACTTTTTAACTTTTTTTCATAATTTATTTCTCAGGAATAATTCTACTTATTTTTTATTATTTTTATATAAAATATTTTGAAATCTAATTTATATAAAATATTACTAATATTTCAGAAAGAAACATTAATCTCTACACTTTTCTAACAAATTAACTTATCTCGCCATTAAATCCATCAAATATATCAACATATAAAAGACTTGGATGCCCTCATTAAGGCATATCCTTCCTACAATTGGGGAATACTATGTCCATCAATAGACTTTGACGGGCTGAGAAAGAAGGAGATGAAGATAAAAGGGAAGATGACAAAGCAATATCACATTTTTATAGCAAAAAGCTGACACACTAATTCACAGTGCACCGAATAGTAAGTGAATGCTGTGGCCCATAAACATCTACATCTATCCTCGATGAAGAAACAAAATGCATATAAGTAATCGTCCCTGAGGACTAAGATGGAATGCTTCGTTTCCAGTAAAAAGACTCCGGTTCAGCAACAAAAACGCAGCAGCATTAAGCTTCTATTCCACGCTGGTGTTCTGTGAGAGCGCGGTCCTATCTCGATCAAGTCGAACCATTTGTGCTACAGCCATAATATAGCCTCTCCGCGTATAAAAATTTCATGACCATGACAACATATGAATGTGCATTGCTGAACATAGGTCTCATCCTTAGGTTTGAGTTAAATTTCCTCATTAGTAGGACTTTGCCATAGTTCCCACGTGTGGCAACCGGATACTTTTAATTTTTGACTTGTTATAAGGACGATGCTGCTGCCCAACTCCTTTTTTATATAATAAGGGTGACAAACGAGCACACAGTCCACCTGATGGTAAGTGGTTGCTGTGGCCCATGGACATCTACATTTATCCTCCACTTTATATTTAAATATACCACGTATAAACATAAACACGATACAAAATATTATATACACCAATGAAAATACCAATACACCAAAAACTGTCGAAAACTTGTGACTACTATAAATACAATTAAAAGCAAATATGAGAAAGATAGCGACCAGTCATGACTTACGCGGGCCCCATATTTGCTCACGCTAATCCCAATACCATTAACGAACTCCAAGTAGTTCAAAACCTCTTCTGTTGTCGCGCTACGAACGCACCCTGGTACGTTCATAACGCCTACCTCCATCGAGAACTAGAGCTCCGCACAATCCAACAATTTATAAAAACACTCTCTGAGAACTTCTTCAAAGCCTCAGAGTCTCACTCTAATCACTTCATTCGTGAGGCAGCTTCCTATGCAGCCCCACTCCCCTCTCACTATCGAGTCCGAAGACCGAGAAACTCTCTCTCGGGCCCGCCAAACAAACTTTCGGCCGACTTGAACTGCCTCCTGGCGGCTCAGGCCGACTCTTCTTAATTTGCCTTAGTTAGGCTCACGCCTGCGCTCACTTTTCGCTAAAGAGGGTCGCTTCCGATTCGGCAGAAGGACCTCATAAGCCAATGCCAGTCACACAGGTGGTGTTTAGTGGGTAGGCAGGAACTTAGGTTAGGTGTGGTTGGTTAGTCGCAGTGAGTCCCACATAACAACGACAGCCGGCTGTCGTAGTATGCTCAGAGCATTCACCACCTCACTTCCTCGCTTTTTGGAGGGTAGACCTTTCAATTGATTCTGGGCGCAAAAAATATGAGCAAGTAGAGTAACGTGATGTCAACAAAATTACCAGTAAGAGCAATTCTTATCTTAGTAATAAATTAGATGAGGACAAATAAACAAGTTAAGATCAACTCTGTAATGGACTTCTTTAACTGTAATAGTAGCTGACAGCTTATTTCGGTTAGATGAAAATACTTTTGTACTTTACTCAAATAAACTTATCACAATAATAAAGACGCCATTAACCCCTCATGTGCCCGACCATTTTATGTTCGTTCGTGAGTCGTTCGGGAGGTCACTCGATACCGGTAGGCGCTAATGTAAACAATGATATATTTTTAATTTTGTATGCCAGCTATGTATAAACTACCTTTCCGGTAAACCGCGAACGGCCTAATCAAGAGGACAACCAAGAAACTCGTACCGCTGCCGAATTAGATGCAACGTCGCTCACCGAAATGGATGCAGCGCCACTACGATGAGATCTTCGCGACGCTGCACGGCGGGAGAGATGTTCGCGACGGTTTTAAAGACTTTAAGCAAAAGTGATGAAAAAATATTAAATTGTTTTAAAAAGTGAAATTGGCAACAAAATCGAATAAATTGTGTTTTAATATAGTTTTACAGTATGTTTACAACTCGTAATATATTTGTATAAAGTATCGTTTTAATAATAAGTTGATATAAACGACTTTAAACATTAAATAAAATTTCGACCAATCACAGCGCAGCATATCGTGGAACTTTCTAGAAGTTAATTAACTGCGCAATAGTTTATATGAAAATAATAAGAATATTTTTATGTTCTGAAAGAATTGTAAATATGATATTTAGTTAGCATATGGTATATAGATTGCAATAGTAAAGAGATAATTTATGTAAATAAACGCATTTGATAAATATAGTAAAATTAAAGATTTAATGTGCACTTTTGTTATGTAAATTAGGTACATTTTGATTAATAACTTTTTTGAATGTAAATATATCAAGTAACCCTTATCACATAATGATAAAGGACCAAAATGCCTATTTTATAGTGTATAGCGTGTTAATGTAAAAATTAGCATTATATAGAAAAATTGCGATTTGTGCAAATTACGTAATGAAAATGTTTGATAATAAAAAGGCAAAACCGGAAATTGGCAAGCGGCTCTCTATAGAGTATAGCCGAAGTCTACCTTATGGGGGCAAATCACAGTAACATTGTAGTAGGAAGAACTACCAGTAACAAGCAGTAGTATCCGGTAGTAGCTGAAGTGACTAGTAGCAGAACACAGTGAAAAGTTAAAGTGAAATAGAAAAAGTTTAGCTAGCCGAAAAAGATCGTAACTGAAAAATCGCAGTTACACATAGTCGGAAAAAGTGGCAACTGAAAATTCTCAGTTGCATATAGTAAAATAGTGTTAGCTAGCTGAAAAGAGTGGTAACTGATATTCGCAGTTACATATAGTGAAAAAGTGTTAGCTAGCCGAATAAAGTGGTAACGGAAATTTCGCCGTTACATATAGTGAAAAGTGTTAGCTAGACGGAAAAAGTGGTAACGGATATTCGCAGTTACAAAAGTGTTAAATTCAACTAATTTTAGTTGATCAAAAGCTGCTAGTCAGTAGTGTTAGAAAACCAGCTGCTACCAATAGAAATTTTGGATACTACCAATAGAAATTTGTTACTTCCTATAGATATTCAAAATTACCAATAGAAATAGTAGAAAATACCAATAGAAACTTGTTACTGCCAATAGGAATTTGATATTACCAACAGATATTGTGAAAATACGAATAGAAATTTTAAAAAACCAATAGAAATTTTAATATTACTGTGTGTTTAATTAAATCTGTGTTTTAAAATATATAGTGAACAATCATAGTTGAAAAACAGTGTTAAATAAATAAATAAGTTATAATATTTCGTAACTAATTAATCAGTCGAACCGCTGGCCACTCCCTTGCTATTTTAATTTATAAATCGTGCATTTTTAATTCTGAACCTCAGTCCACAGTTCTCCAACTGCATACACAAAGGCGGTAGTGAAAGTATCCTCCTGAACCTATAGGTGTAGGACGTGAGCGGCTCGCGGAGTATCTTCGACAACATTTACTCCGGAGAGTTACGCCCGTCCGGCACATTCGTTGGTCCTTCGAGCCGGATACTTCTGTTTAAACTCCGAGCCGAGGCCAACATTCGTTGGTCCTTCGAGCCGGATATTTCCGTTTATACATCGAGCCGAGTCCAGCATTCGCTGGTCGTACGAGCTGAATACTTCCGGTTATACTTCGAGCCGAGTCCAGCATTAGCTGGTAGTACGAGCTGAATCCCTCATCCGTTTGTATTTCGGAACCGGATACATAGACACTACCGTATTAAAGTCAACAGAATTTTCAGAATCAAGATGCCGATCACTCGTTCGCAAGGAAGGGGAGCCATGGCGTGGACCGTCGGTCTGGAAGGAGGCCCGTCGGACAATACCGACGCCGTCCGCCACCAGATGCCACCACGCTCACCATCGACATAAGAGGGCGCTGAGGCGCCACCTTGCCCCCGCGATGGGGGGGTACTCCTGCCCGTGCCGGCCGCTACAACCGGTACACCGAAGCAGATGAAGCATATAGAGGGCAACGATGACATTCGATGTGCATCACCGCCAACAGTCCGGGAAGACTCCCGCACCGAAGAGCCACCGAGGGGCCACCGAGACAAAAGTACAAAGTCAAAAAGGACTATTCGGTCCAATAAAAAAGTTTTGAAGGCTCGTGAAGAAGTGCTGAGAATTAAATTGGAACTCGCACAAATTTCCTTGCAAATGGCTGAGGAAGAAGATGATTCGGACGATTTTGAGGAAGATGGTCACTCTAAAAGCGAGTACGTCCGATCTTGGCTCGAAAATTCCGTAGCCAAGCAAAAGCCAACTCATGGCGTCCCACCGGAAGGGAGGCCCCACTAAACAAAACCGTCACAAGGCCACCCCCGGAGGTTGTCGACCTCAGTGAGCTGCAGAAGAAGCTCACAAACCATGGTTCGAAGGTTGTTGAAGACAGGGGGCTCCTACCAATCGTATCAGAGCCCACCTACCAGGATCACGATCCGGAAGATGTAACCAAAAATCCTGTGCCACTAAAAATTAGCCAGGAATCGAAGGTTGATGAAAACAGGGAGCTCCTACCAGCTGTATCAGAGCTCACCTACCAGGATCCCTACCCGGCAGACGTAACGAAGAATCCCCTGCCAATGAAGCCTAACCAGGCATCTGTCACAAATGAAGACAGAGGGCTCCGACCATTTATATCGGAACTCACATCCGCTATAGCCGCACTCGCTGACAAACCAAAACCAGAGAGTGCATCGTCGCATACTTTCGCAGCGTCGAAAGCTATAATGACACTGCCGTGCTTTAGCGGAGCACATACCGAATGGCTATCGTTCCGTGCCATTTATGAAACAACCCGAAGCTTCTTCAACGATATCGAAGATACGGCAAGACTACGAAGAAGTCTACAGGGAAGAGCCTTGGAGACAGTTAGTTCGGAACTCATCGGGCATGCTAAGCCAGATGAGATCATGCGAGAACTGGAGCTACAATTTGGGCGTCCAGACTCAATTGCACAAGCTGAAACCGAGAAGTTACGAGGATTGCCACGCTGTACAGAAGCGCCTAGGGATATTTGCACATTCGCAAGCAAAGTGAGGGGAAGTGTCGTCACTCTACGGGCACTCAAACGCGACCACTATCTCATCAACGCAGAGCTGCTACGACACCTCACAGACAAATTGGCCAATTCTATACGGGCACAGTGGTATAAAGTTTATACCGAAAAATACGACTCAAGACCAGACCTCGGTTCTTTCAGCGAGTTTATCACCGAACAAGCTCGCTACTGTAGTGCATTTGCGCCTCCCGAAATCATAAACGGAGCGCAAAGCAATCGTCCAGTACATAGGACACACACGGCTACCACTAAGCCGTCTCCGAAGTGCAGAGTGTGCCAAAAGGAAGGCCACTACGGATCCGACTGTAACAAATTTAAAGAAGCGGATACCGACAAAAGACGGGAACTCGCAAAACAATATAATTTATGTTTCCGGTGTTTGCGATACAAAAACCAAACACACCAATGTAAAACCACGAAGTGTGGAATAAAAGGATGCACCGCGACACACAATAGACTTCTCCACCATTATAAAAAGAAGAAAACGGAGGTCACACAAATAAAACCTCAGGAAACAGTTGCAAATTCATTCGCCGTGTCAAAACATCACGATTATTTAAAAATAATACCAGTCCGAGTAATTGGACCGGCGGGAGCTGTAAATACACACGCCCTGCTGGATGATGGGTCAACAGTCTCATTAATGGATGAGGAAATAGCCAAACAAATTGGAGCAACAGGGCGGTTGGACCCCTTTAAGATCACCGCCATCGGGAACAATACCCTTGATTCGCCGAACTCCCGACGAGTCAAAGTTTCGCTCAAGAGTCTCCACAGGAAAAGGGTGGAATTCAGAGCACGCACGGTCGCCAGCCTAAACTTGGGGCCACAGACTGTGTGTGCAACCGATATAGAAAATTGTAGACACTTAAAAGACCTGAAGGAGCAATTAACATATGACTCCGGCAACCCAAAGATCTTAATAGGACAAGATAATTGGAGACTCCTGATAGCCACTAAAATTCGCAGAGGTCCGCCGCACCAACCAATCGCCTCGCTCACAGAATTAGGATGGGTGCTACACGGGGCACACACTAAAGCCCCGTATCAGCGCGTCCACGCGGCCAATGAGCTGCACACGAGTGAGGAAAGCATAGATGACCATACTAAAGTAGATGACTGGCGCTGGGTACCTACCAAATTGAACATAGCTGACACCGCTACGAGGGGCGTACCACCTAACTTCGACTTAAATCATGAGTGGTGCAGCGGCCCATCGTTTCTGTACAAAGAACCGTCAGCATGGCCGACCGAAAGACCCACGTCATCCGAACCCACCGGTGAGGAAAAATGCCTCACCATTACAGAATCACATAGAGCTCCGGTAATAAGAGAAGCCATCCCAAATCCAGCAAAATTTTTGAAATGGGAACGCTTATTGCGAGCGACTGCCAGAGTGCTTCAATTTATTACACTCTGCCGCAAAACAACGGACAGGACCTTCTACAAAAGGACTAGAAGGAATGAAGAAAAAGATCCCGACTGGAGGAAAGCAAAAAACAATCCGCAACACCGCACACAGTCCTCCAGTCTAAGAAAAACCGCAGATGTCAAAAGACACATCACACTTGAGGCCGAATTCATCAGAGAGGCCGAAAGGCTCCTAATACGTGTCATACAAGAGGACTCCTTCAGAAAAGAAATAGACGATCTCCGTAACGATAAAAAGGTCGCCCATAATAGCCGCCTAAGACCACTACAGATACAATTAAAAGACGGGATCATCGCGCTGCGAAGTCGCATAGCCGCCGCGAAGGGAGTCTCTAAAGATATGAAAGGTCCGGCTATATTGGATGGTGATCATTACATCACCCAATTGTACATAGACTGGACGCATCGTAGCCTACATCATTGCGGAACCGAACCTACAATTAACGAGGTTCGACAACATTACTGGGTTATAAGACTTAGACCCACAACGAAACGAATAGTGAGCCAATGCGTACCATGTCGCATCAGAAAGGCACAACCATCCGTGCCAGCCACCGGTGATCATCCTAGCACACGTCTCGCTCATCACCAGAGACCGTTCAATTTTACCGGTCTGGGCTATTTCGGGCCACTCTCCGTCACAGTGGGACGGCAACATCAGAAAAGATACGTGGCTCTGTTCACCTGCCTCACATCTAGAGCTGTCCATCTGAAAATTGTTGCAAACCTCAGCGCAGACTCCGCAATATTAGCTTTGAGAAGATTTGCAGCGCGCCGAGGGTGCCCCACCGAAATTCATTCAGATAACGGCACCAACATGCACGGCGCGGATAAGGAATTGCGGGAGGCTTTTAAAGAAGAAGCCAGCCGACGAGGCATAGTGTGGCGTTTTATAACCCCCTCCGCGCCTTTCATGGGAGGGGTATGGGAACGTCTCGTACGATGCGTGAAAACGGCACTATACACCGTCCTTCACGAAAGACATCCACATGAAGAAGTCTTAGCCACGCTACTCTGCGAGGTGGAGTATACAGTAAACAGTAGACCACTAACTCACATCTCCGTGGACAGCAACGATTACGAGTCCATCACTCCAAATCACTTCCTATTGGGAGGATCAGCAAGACTGCCGACACCTGGGGTATTCAATGAAAAAGATATAAATAGTTAACGGCACTGGCGACGCTCCCAGATACTCGCTAACATGTTCTGGCAGCGTTGGGTGCGAGAGTATCTACCGGAGCTCCAAAACCGGCGGGAGGCCCATGGTCGAGGCCCCGATCTCCAGGTGGGCGATCCAGTCCTCATAGCCGACGGCCAGTTACCTCGTAACACCTGGCCACGAGGAAGAATTGAAGCAGTATTTCCCGGTGCGGACGGACAGATCCGCACTGTGGAGGTACGAACCGCGAACGGCCTAATCAAGAGGCCAACCAAGAAACTCGTACCGCGCCCGAAGTAGATGTAACGTCGCTCACCGAAATGGATGCAGCGCCACTACGATGAGATCTTCGCGACGCTGCACGGCGGGAGAGATGTTCGCGACGGTTTTAAAGACTTTAAGCAAAAGTGATGAAAAAATATTAAATTGTTTTAAAAAGTGAAATTGGCAACAAAATCGAATAAATTGTGTTTTAATATAGTTTTACAGTATGTTTACAACTCGTAATATATTTGTATAAAGTATCGTTTTAATAATAAGTTGATATAAACGACTTTAAACATTAAATAAAATTTCGACCAATCACAGCGCAGCATATCGTGGAACTTTCTAGAAGTTAATTAACTGCGCAATAGTTTATATGAAAATAATAAGAATATTTTTATGTTCTGAAAGAATTGTAAATATGATATTTAGTTAGCATATGGTATATAGATTGCAATAGTAAAGAGATAATTTATGTAAATAAACGCATTTGATAAATATAGTAAAATTAAAGATTTAATGTGCACTTTTGTTATGTAAATTAGGTACATTTTGATTAATAACTTTTTTGAATGTAAATATATCAAGTAACCCTTATCACATAATGATAAAGGACCAAAATGCCTATTTTATAGTGTATAGCGTGTTAATGTAAAAATTAGCATTATATAGAAAAATTGCGATTTGTGCAAATTACGTAATGAAAATGTTTGATAATAAAAAGGCAAAACCGGAAATTGGCAAGCGGCTCTCTATAGAGTATAGCCGAAGTCTACCTTATGGGGGCAAATCACAGTAACATTGTAGTAGGAAGAACTACCAGTAACAAGCAGTAGTATCCGGTAGTAGCTGAAGTGACTAGTAGCAGAACACAGTGAAAAGTTAAAGTGAAATAGAAAAAGTTTAGCTAGCCGAAAAAGATCGTAACTGAAAAATCGCAGTTACACATAGTCGGAAAAAGTGGCAACTGAAAATTCTCAGTTGCATATAGTAAAATAGTGTTAGCTAGCTGAAAAGAGTGGTAACTGATATTCGCAGTTACATATAGTGAAAAAGTGTTAGCTAGCCGAATAAAGTGGTAACGGAAATTTCGCCGTTACATATAGTGAAAAGTGTTAGCTAGACGGAAAAAGTGGTAACTGATATTCGCAGTTACAAAAGTGTTAAATTCAACTAATTTTAGTTGATTAATAGCTTCTAGTCAGTAGTGTTAGAAAACCAGCTGCTACCAATAGAAATTTTGGATACTACCAATAGAAATTTGTTACTCCCAATAGATATTCAAAATTACCAATAGAAATAGTAGAAAATACCAATAGAAACTTGTTACTGCCAATAGAAATTTGATATTACCAACAGATATTGTGAAAATACGAATAGAAATTTTAAAAAACCAATAGAAATTTTAATATTACTGTGTGTTTAATTAAATCTGTGTTTTAAAATATATAGTGAACAATCATAGTTGAAAAACAGTGTTAAATAAATAAATAAGTTATAATATTTCGTAACTAATTAATCAGTCGAACCGCTGGCCACTCCCTTGCTATTTTAATTTATAAATCGTGCATTTTTAATTCTGAACCTCAGTCCACAGTTCTCCAACTGCATACACAAAGGCGGTAGTGAAAGTATCCTCCTGAACCTATAGGTGTAGGACGTGAGCGGCTCGCGGAGTATCTTCGACAACATTTACTCCGGAGAGTTACGCCCGTCCGGCACATTCGTTGGTCCTTCGAGCCGGATACTTCTGTTTAAACTCCGAGCCGAGGCCAACATTCGTTGGTCCTTCGAGCCGGATATTTCCGTTTATACATCGAGCCGAGTCCAGCATTCGCTGGTCGTACGAGCTGAATACTTCCGGTTATACTTCGAGCCGAGTCCAGCATTAGCTGGTAGTACGAGCTGAATCCCTCATCCGTTTGTATTTCGGAACCGGATACATAGACACTACCGTATTAAAGTCAACAGAATTTTCAGAATCAAGATGCCGATCACTCGTTCGCAAGGAAGGGGAGCCATGGCGTGGACCGTCGGTCTGGAAGGAGGCCCGTCGGACAATACCGACGCCGTCCGCCACCAGATGCCACCACGCTCACCATCGACATAAGAGGGCGCTGAGGCGCCACCTTGCCCCCGCGATGGGGGGGTACTCCTGCCCGTGCCGGCCGCTACAACCGGTACACCGAAGCAGATGAAGCATATAGAGGGCAACGATGACATTCGATGTGCATCACCGCCAACAGTCCGGGAAGACTCCCGCACCGAAGAGCCACCGAGGGGCCACCGAGACAAAAGTACAAAGTCAAAAAGGACTATTCGGTCCAATAAAAAAGTTTTGAAGGCTCGTGAAGAAGTGCTGAGAATTAAATTGGAACTCGCACAAATTTCCTTGCAAATGGCTGAGGAAGAAGATGATTCGGACGATTTTGAGGAAGATGGTCACTCTAAAAGCGAGTACGTCCGATCTTGGCTCGAAAATTCCGTAGCCAAGCAAAAGCCAACTCATGGCGTCCCACCGGAAGGGAGGCCCCACTAAACAAAACCGTCACAAGGCCACCCCCGGAGGTTGTCGACCTCAGTGAGCTGCAGAAGAAGCTCACAAACCATGGTTCGAAGGTTGTTGAAGACAGGGGGCTCCTACCAATCGTATCAGAGCCCACCTACCAGGATCACGATCCGGAAGATGTAACCAAAAATCCTGTGCCACTAAAAATTAGCCAGGAATCGAAGGTTGATGAAAACAGGGAGCTCCTACCAGCTGTATCAGAGCTCACCTACCAGGATCCCTACCCGGCAGACGTAACGAAGAATCCCCTGCCAATGAAGCCTAACCAGGCATCTGTCACAAATGAAGACAGAGGGCTCCGACCATTTATATCGGAACTCACATCCGCTATAGCCGCACTCGCTGACAAACCAAAACCAGAGAGTGCATCGTCGCATACTTTCGCAGCGTCGAAAGCTATAATGACACTGCCGTGCTTTAGCGGAGCACATACCGAATGGCTATCGTTCCGTGCCATTTATGAAACAACCCGAAGCTTCTTCAACGATATCGAAGATACGGCAAGACTACGAAGAAGTCTACAGGGAAGAGCCTTGGAGACAGTTAGTTCGGAACTCATCGGGCATGCTAAGCCAGATGAGATCATGCGAGAACTGGAGCTACAATTTGGGCGTCCAGACTCAATTGCACAAGCTGAAACCGAGAAGTTACGAGGATTGCCACGCTGTACAGAAGCGCCTAGGGATATTTGCACATTCGCAAGCAAAGTGAGGGGAAGTGTCGTCACTCTACGGGCACTCAAACGCGACCACTATCTCATCAACGCAGAGCTGCTACGACACCTCACAGACAAATTGGCCAATTCTATACGGGCACAGTGGTATAAAGTTTATACCGAAAAATACGACTCAAGACCAGACCTCGGTTCTTTCAGCGAGTTTATCACCGAACAAGCTCGCTACTGTAGTGCATTTGCGCCTCCCGAAATCATAAACGGAGCGCAAAGCAATCGTCCAGTACATAGGACACACACGGCTACCACTAAGCCGTCTCCGAAGTGCAGAGTGTGCCAAAAGGAAGGCCACTACGGATCCGACTGTAACAAATTTAAAGAAGCGGATACCGACAAAAGACGGGAACTCGCAAAACAATATAATTTATGTTTCCGGTGTTTGCGATACAAAAACCAAACACACCAATGTAAAACCACGAAGTGTGGAATAAAAGGATGCACCGCGACACACAATAGACTTCTCCACCATTATAAAAAGAAGAAAACGGAGGTCACACAAATAAAACCTCAGGAAACAGTTGCAAATTCATTCGCCGTGTCAAAACATCACGATTATTTAAAAATAATACCAGTCCGAGTAATTGGACCGGCGGGAGCTGTAAATACACACGCCCTGCTGGATGATGGGTCAACAGTCTCATTAATGGATGAGGAAATAGCCAAACAAATTGGAGCAACAGGGCGGTTGGACCCCTTTAAGATCACCGCCATCGGGAACAATACCCTTGATTCGCCGAACTCCCGACGAGTCAAAGTTTCGCTCAAGAGTCTCCACAGGAAAAGGGTGGAATTCAGAGCACGCACGGTCGCCAGCCTAAACTTGGGGCCACAGACTGTGTGTGCAACCGATATAGAAAATTGTAGACACTTAAAAGACCTGAAGGAGCAATTAACATATGACTCCGGCAACCCAAAGATCTTAATAGGACAAGATAATTGGAGACTCCTGATAGCCACTAAAATTCGCAGAGGTCCGCCGCACCAACCAATCGCCTCGCTCACAGAATTAGGATGGGTGCTACACGGGGCACACACTAAAGCCCCGTATCAGCGCGTCCACGCGGCCAATGAGCTGCACACGAGTGAGGAAAGCATAGATGACCATACTAAAGTAGATGACTGGCGCTGGGTACCTACCAAATTGAACATAGCTGACACCGCTACGAGGGGCGTACCACCTAACTTCGACTTAAATCATGAGTGGTGCAGCGGCCCATCGTTTCTGTACAAAGAACCGTCAGCATGGCCGACCGAAAGACCCACGTCATCCGAACCCACCGGTGAGGAAAAATGCCTCACCATTACAGAATCACATAGAGCTCCGGTAATAAGAGAAGCCATCCCAAATCCAGCAAAATTTTTGAAATGGGAACGCTTATTGCGAGCGACTGCCAGAGTGCTTCAATTTATTACACTCTGCCGCAAAACAACGGACAGGACCTTCTACAAAAGGACTAGAAGGAATGAAGAAAAAGATCCCGACTGGAGGAAAGCAAAAAACAATCCGCAACACCGCACACAGTCCTCCAGTCTAAGAAAAACCGCAGATGTCAAAAGACACATCACACTTGAGGCCGAATTCATCAGAGAGGCCGAAAGGCTCCTAATACGTGTCATACAAGAGGACTCCTTCAGAAAAGAAATAGACGATCTCCGTAACGATAAAAAGGTCGCCCATAATAGCCGCCTAAGACCACTACAGATACAATTAAAAGACGGGATCATCGCGCTGCGAAGTCGCATAGCCGCCGCGAAGGGAGTCTCTAAAGATATGAAAGGTCCGGCTATATTGGATGGTGATCATTACATCACCCAATTGTACATAGACTGGACGCATCGTAGCCTACATCATTGCGGAACCGAACCTACAATTAACGAGGTTCGACAACATTACTGGGTTATAAGACTTAGACCCACAACGAAACGAATAGTGAGCCAATGCGTACCATGTCGCATCAGAAAGGCACAACCATCCGTGCCAGCCACCGGTGATCATCCTAGCACACGTCTCGCTCATCACCAGAGACCGTTCAATTTTACCGGTCTGGGCTATTTCGGGCCACTCTCCGTCACAGTGGGACGGCAACATCAGAAAAGATACGTGGCTCTGTTCACCTGCCTCACATCTAGAGCTGTCCATCTGAAAATTGTTGCAAACCTCAGCGCAGACTCCGCAATATTAGCTTTGAGAAGATTTGCAGCGCGCCGAGGGTGCCCCACCGAAATTCATTCAGATAACGGCACCAACATGCACGGCGCGGATAAGGAATTGCGGGAGGCTTTTAAAGAAGAAGCCAGCCGACGAGGCATAGTGTGGCGTTTTATAACCCCCTCCGCGCCTTTCATGGGAGGGGTATGGGAACGTCTCGTACGATGCGTGAAAACGGCACTATACACCGTCCTTCACGAAAGACATCCACATGAAGAAGTCTTAGCCACGCTACTCTGCGAGGTGGAGTATACAGTAAACAGTAGACCACTAACTCACATCTCCGTGGACAGCAACGATTACGAGTCCATCACTCCAAATCACTTCCTATTGGGAGGATCAGCAAGACTGCCGACACCTGGGGTATTCAATGAAAAAGATATAAATAGTTAACGGCACTGGCGACGCTCCCAGATACTCGCTAACATGTTCTGGCAGCGTTGGGTGCGAGAGTATCTACCGGAGCTCCAAAACCGGCGGGAGGCCCATGGTCGAGGCCCCGATCTCCAGGTGGGCGATCCAGTCCTCATAGCCGACGGCCAGTTACCTCGTAACACCTGGCCACGAGGAAGAATTGAAGCAGTATTTCCCGGTGCGGACGGACAGATCCGCACTGTGGAGGTACGAACCGCGAACGGCCTAATCAAGAGGCCAACCAAGAAACTCGTACCGCGCCCGAAGTAGATGTAACGTCGCTCACCGAAATGGATGCAGCGCCACTACGATGAGATCTTCGCGACGCTGCACGGCGGGAGAGATGTTCGCGACGGTTTTAAAGACTTTAAGCAAAAGTGATGAAAAAATATTAAATTGTTTTAAAAAGTGAAATTGGCAACAAAATCGAATAAATTGTGTTTTAATATAGTTTTACAGTATGTTTACAACTCGTAATATATTTGTATAAAGTATCGTTTTAATAATAAGTTGATATAAACGACTTTAAACATTAAATAAAATTTCGACCAATCACAGCGCAGCATATCGTGGAACTTTCTAGAAGTTAATTAACTGCGCAATAGTTTATATGAAAATAATAAGAATATTTTTATGTTCTGAAAGAATTGTAAATATGATATTTAGTTAGCATATGGTATATAGATTGCAATAGTAAAGAGATAATTTATGTAAATAAACGCATTTGATAAATATAGTAAAATTAAAGATTTAATGTGCACTTTTGTTATGTAAATTAGGTACATTTTGATTAATAACTTTTTTGAATGTAAATATATCAAGTAACCCTTATCACATAATGATAAAGGACCAAAATGCCTATTTTATAGTGTATAGCGTGTTAATGTAAAAATTAGCATTATATAGAAAAATTGCGATTTGTGCAAATTACGTAATGAAAATGTTTGATAATAAAAAGGCAAAACCGGAAATTGGCAAGCGGCTCTCTATAGAGTATAGCCGAAGTCTACCTTATGGGGGCAAATCACAGTAACATTGTAGTAGGAAGAACTACCAGTAACAAGCAGTAGTATCCGGTAGTAGCTGAAGTGACTAGTAGCAGAACACAGTGAAAAGTTAAAGTGAAATAGAAAAAGTTTAGCTAGCCGAAAAAGATCGTAACTGAAAAATCGCAGTTACACATAGTCGGAAAAAGTGGCAACTGAAAATTCTCAGTTGCATATAGTAAAATAGTGTTAGCTAGCTGAAAAGAGTGGTAACTGATATTCGCAGTTACATATAGTGAAAAAGTGTTAGCTAGCCGAATAAAGTGGTAACGGAAATTTCGCCGTTACATATAGTGAAAAGTGTTAGCTAGACGGAAAAAGTGGTAACTGATATTCGCAGTTACAAAAGTGTTAAATTCAACTAATTTTAGTTGATTAATAGCTTCTAGTCAGTAGTGTTAGAAAACCAGCTGCTACCAATAGAAATTTTGGATACTACCAATAGAAATTTGTTACTCCCAATAGATATTCAAAATTACCAATAGAAATAGTAGAAAATACCAATAGAAACTTGTTACTGCCAATAGAAATTTGATATTACCAACAGATATTGTGAAAATACGAATAGAAATTTTAAAAAACCAATAGAAATTTTAATATTACTGTGTGTTTAATTAAATCTGTGTTTTAAAATATATAGTGAACAATCATAGTTGAAAAACAGTGTTAAATAAATAAATAAGTTATAATATTTCGTAACTAATTAATCAGTCGAACCGCTGGCCACTCCCTTGCTATTTTAATTTATAAATCGTGCATTTTTAATTCTGAACCTCAGTCCACAGTTCTCCAACTGCATACACAAAGGCGGTAGTGAAAGTATCCTCCTGAACCTATAGGTGTAGGACGTGAGCGGCTCGCGGAGTATCTTCGACAACATTTACTCCGGAGAGTTACGCCCGTCCGGCACACTTATACGCATCGATTCGTTATAAATGAAGATGTTTGATTCCACTTTATAAATAATAAATTCTATTTTTATAATATTATCAAACTCAGTATCTATATGTATCGACATAATCGAAAAATCCGACGACCCATTGTCGTCGTCCGCGTTATTATTTTTCGCGTCATTTGCGCTAAGTAAATTAATATTTTGTTAACAAAAAAGAATAATTTTGTCTATAAATAATTTAGTTAAAATAAATTAAAAACTTGAACTTATACCACAGATTACTAAATAGTTTACTAAAGCTTATACTAAACTAATAATCATCCTCGTAAACAATAGTGCCAATAACAGTAGAGCCCTAATATTGCACGATAATCGATTATGCAAACCTTTTTTACACCCGGTTAAATAGCAGTGTTAAACTAAACTTCAATTAGTCACCTGATTACACCATAAGACAACCATTAAATAAATAAAAACAAGATAATATATAATTATCATTTAGGTAGAGTAACGAAAATATCCTCGCAGATTGTATTTGTTATTATTATAAATAATAAAAAAATAAACTTTTTAAGTATTTTTAATTTAACCTAAAATTGAAATGAAATATGAGATTGTATTCGTTATTATTTTTAAACTACATTCAATATCATGGTAGACACCGTGACAGTAAATGTTATTTGTGTACTAAAATTTCACTGACAGAGACACAAAAAGGACTTCATTTAATTCGTTGTGAAAGTTCTTTTGTATGAAAATTTAGGCCAGGCTTGGTATTGTTAGAAGTTGCGTCATTACTTGCTTGTAAGAGACGGGATCAGCGATAAAAACTCATTGCCGACGTGAAGACTTTCACTGTTACAATTTCTCTTTTGATAGGAAAGTTTTTTTTTTTACTTTGTTGCGGTGAACATGTGAACTAGCTAGAGAAATGGAAAATGCATCAGGTTAGCATTTATGAATGCACGTTCTCGATGTAACATTAAGATAATATATTGTTTTTTATTCATTAGGAACTAGCAGTATGATTTCTTATATTTACGCGTACACTACACATTTAAATAAAACAAATTTTACGGATTTTATCGCGTATATTAACTTATTTTATATTCCCGACATTTCGGGTGCTTTCCAGCACCCGTGGTCAAGGGACTGAGGTGTTTGACGTCCTGATGTCATAGTTAGCCCGGCTACCTTCAGTTTTTTGATATTAATTTTTTGTTTCGATTTACGCAGAATGAGCTTACAGAATCTTGAAGTCTAGCAGTGGTATACTTGGGTTTGGATTTGATTTTATTAATTATGGGATCCCAAGCAGATGGGAGCACCCATCCATCTTCTCTATTGAAATTAGGATGTTTTTTAATTTCAATAGCCTCGCGAATCATCTTTGGTAGGAATCGGTGTTTATTTGCCAGGATTTGTGGTCTATCAAATCTAATGTAATGGCGTGGACGATCTTGAACATGTTCACCAACTGCAGACTTCCCGATACTTTGGTGCTTCACGTCAGCTATATGTTATATAACGCGGGTTTTTATAGATCTTTTTGTTTGTCCTATGTACGAGAGACTACATTCACAGTCCAGCTTGTACACTCCTGCATCTTGTAGAGGGATATGACACTTGACGGATGGTAAAAATTTACCAATCTTCTTCAGCGGCTTGAAGTATGTTTTAATGGAAGCTCGCTTCAAGATGTAGCCAACCTTGTCTGTGACTCCTCTGACATAGGGTAGTACAGCAGGCACACGTTAGACTGTGGCGGGCTTCACTCGGTCACTGTGACGTAGGCGCGGGACCCGAAGCTTGTTGTCTTGTAGTACTTGCTCGACGTGCTGAAGCTCGGCGGCCAGATGTTTTTTGTCACAGATCCCCCATGCCATCTGAAACAACGATTTTCCCACGGTAGCTAACTGCGAAGGATGATGGTGCGATTCACCATTTAAATATCGGTTGGTATGGGTATTTTTCCTGTACATAGTATGACCAATAGTGTTATCAGGATTTCGGATGACTAAAATATCTAGGAAAGCTAAAGTATTGTTTGCCTCTAACTCCATTGTGAATTGTATTTTAGGGTTTATGGAATTAAGGTGGTTTGAAAATGCAGTTATTTTATCAGATGGTAAAATTGTGAAAGTATCGTCTACGTACCGCTTGTAGAATCTTGGATTTACAGGAGCAGTAAGAAGGGCTTTCTCCTCAAAGACCTCCATGAATATGTCGGCGACTACGGGAGATACAGGTGAGCCCATTGCTAGCCCGTCTACTTGCATGTAGAACTCTTCTTTCCACAGTAAATAGCCAGATGTGAGGCAGTGTTTGAGTAATACTGCATATTCTGTGGGCATGTTGTTATCTTCTAGCTTTCTAGTAACAATTGAGATGCAGTCTTCAATGAGTAGGCATGTGAATAGTGACTGAACATCAAAACTGACCATAGTTTCATTGTCAGCGAGATATAGGATTGTATCTCACTAACAAAATGGTATGAATCCTTTGTGTGTGCTCTGGTGTGTCCTCTTAGTGGTGACAGTATTTTTGCCAAGTGTTGAGCCAACTTATAAGTTGGTGAATCGATCTGGCTTACTATAGGACGTAGTGGAACATTTGGTTTGTGTATTTTCGGTAACCAATACAACCTCAGTGGTTTGACACATGATGGTATTGTCGAATTCACGTCGAGGTCTAATTTTTCTTAGTATTTCTTTATTAAATCAGTATTTGTTTTAAGTGTATTAGTTGTAGGGTATATTTTCACTTTTTTGTATGTACTTACGTACGATAAAAGTTGTTGTATTTTGAAATTATACTCTGACGTGTCCATTATTACCGTAGCATTTCCTTTATCCGCGCGGAGAATCGTGAGCTCTGGTCAGTTGCGTAAGTTGTACAATACTTTAAACTCGTCTTTGGGGAGATGAGACGAGTTTAAAGCGTTGTACAACTTACGCTCTCCGTTTGTTCTTGTAAAATTTATGTATGCAAACTGCTCACACAATACAGGAGAAAACCTTTTTTAAAAGAAAAGGAAGGAAAGAAAAACGAAGGTAAAAATTCATAGGACTTCTTGTCTGAGTAATCTAGCAGTTCGTTTTCGTAGGAATCTATTTTTGTTTAATTAGGTATCACCTTCTTACCAATTTGTCCAAGGGAATTTCTGTAAGCCATCACTACCTCTGCACAGGGAGGACGACTCACTGGTCCAAGACGCAAAAGACAAAGCTGACCTTTTAGGCTCCCTTTTTGCGTCCAACTCGACTCTTGATGACGGGGGGAAAACACCGCCGACCATCCCGCGGTGTGACTGCTCCATGCCGGATGTGCTGTTCTCACAGCGCTCGGTTCGCAAAGCACTTCTCTCCCTGGACATCCAGAAGTCGAGTGGGCCTGACGGAATCCCCCCAATTGTGCTGAGGACGTGTGCTCCGGAGTTGGCACCGGTCCTAACGCGTCTTTTCCGGTACTCCTACTCCCAAGGCGAACTCATGGAAGACAGCTTTTGTCCACCCGATTCCTAAAAAAGGCAACCGCTCAGACCCGTCCAACTATAGGCCTATCGCGATCACCTCCTTGTTCTCCAAAATAATGGAATCCATTATTAACTGCCAGCTCATCCGGTACCTTGAGGTTCACCAGCTGATTAGTGACCGCCAATACGGTTTTCGTCGGGGTCGATCAGCCGGTGATCTTCTGGTCTACCTGACCCATAGATGGGCGAATGCAGTAGAGTCCAAGGGGGAGGCGTTGGCCGTTAGTCTGGACATTGCGAAGGCCTTCGATCGGGTTTGGCACAAAGCGCTTCTTTCGAAGCTCCCTTCCTATGGGCTTCCCGAGAAATTGTGCAATTGGATCACCAGATTTCTTGCAGATCGGAGCATCAAGGTTGTTGTAGACGGTGCATGTTCTGAATACAAGCCTATTAACGCTGGTGTTCCACAAGGCTGTGTGCTATCACCAACGCTGTTTCTTCTGCATATCAATGATATGTTGCTAACTGGTAACATTCATTGCTATGCGGATGACAGCACTGGTGATGCTCTATACACCGGCCGTGCCATTATTTCTCGGGAAAATGTAGCCGAGTACCGGAACAAACTTGTGTCTGAAGTCGAGTCTTTGCTGAACAAAGTCTCGGATTGGGGGAGACTAAATCTAGTCCAGTTTAATCCTAAGAAGACTCAAGTTTGCGCGTTTACCACTAAAAAGAACCCCTTTGTCGTATCTCCTCAGTTTCAAGGCACTCCCCTTCCTGCCTCAGCCAGTATCGGAATCCTTGGTGTCGACATATCGAGTGACGTGCAGTTTCGTGGTCACTTGGAAGAGAAGGCCAAATTGGCCTCTAAAAAGCTTGGCGTGCTCAGCAGAGCGGGACAGTATTTCATGCCGGCACACCGCCTGCAACTTTACAAGGCGCAGGTTCGGCCTCACATGGAATACTGTTCCCATCTCTGGGCAGGAGCTCCCCAGTGCCAGCTCCTTCCACTTGACCGCATCCATCGCAGAGCGGCTCAAATCGTCGACGACCGAGCCCTTTCCGATCGGTTCGACTCATGGGCACTGCGAAGTGATGTTGCATCTCTTTACATTTTCTTTCGCATTTACCACAGGGAGTGCTCTGAGGAATTGTTCGGATTAATCCCAGCCTCCAAATTTCACGAACGCACATCGCGGCAGAACTCCCGATACCATTCACACCATCTGGATGATTGGCGATCCACCACTGTGCGATTTAGAAGATGTTTTCTTCCTCGCACGACTTCCTTGTGGAATCGATTACCATCAGCGATTTTTCCGGACCGATACGACTTAAGGACCTTCAAGAAAAGAGCGTACTCCTTTTTAAAAGGCCGGCAACGCAATTGCAATTCCCTCCCTGGTGTTGCAGTTGTTCATGGGCGGCGGTAGTCACTTACCATCAGGTGAGCCGCATGCTCGTTTGCTCCCTCGCATATAAAAAAAAATTCTAACGCCAAGCACCACTACTACCATTACTATATTATGTCTGAAAGTGATAAGACTATAAGGCATTACATCTTATTCCCCAGAGGTGACAACACATTTTTTGCAGGTGTTTACGTGCTGCAGTAGCCTAGTGTGATTCAAAGAAACCGGTAAAGGATATAACAACAGGTGACAACGCTAAAACAGTTTTGGTTTTTTTTACAGAACGAGGGTGACAAACTACCACACAGTCTATCTAATGGTAAAAGGATGCTATTAGCCATAAATATTTTAAACGCACCTAGTTGCCCAGACTAAGGTCGACTATACAGGGCCCATACAGCTGTAGATTCGACGGACAACTAAGTGTGGGGCTCAAATACCTATAGATATTTAATATATATAGATTAGGTACTTAATGCGACTTACCTGGTTCAGAAGCGAAGAAGGACCACAAAGCTCGTTCAGGCGTTAAGTGTAGTGAATGTAAGTAGTGTGTGAGAAGTGTATATATATTTAACCTGAATTAGCCCTTTTTAATCATCAGCAACCCTGACTCCAGCACCGCCACCCTATGTGGTATCACTCCAGCGGCGTCACTCGGTGTCACTCAAAGTCTAGCGTCCATTAGCACATATCTATAATCTAGTACGAACGCTGGTTCTCACGGGTCACAAAGTTTAGCAGTTTTAACCGACACAGGAAAATATCTCCGAGTCAAATCAAATGCCACAAAGCAACTCGTTGACGGGAATCAATATTATGATTTCTTATATTTACGCGAACACTACACATTGAATAAAACTACTTTTACGGATTTTATCGCGTTTAATTAAGTTATTTTATATTCCCGAAGTTTCGGTTGCTTTCCAGCAACCGTGGTTACGGGGGACTGAGGTGAATGACGTCCCGATATCAAAGTTAACCCAGAGTTCCTTCAGATTTTTAATTATCAATTTTGGTCCGATCTACGTATAATGAACTAACTGTGTCTTGAAGTCTTGCAGTGGTATGCTTGGGTTTAGTTTTAATTTAATGAATTACAGAATCCCAAGCAGGTGGTAGTACCCAGCCTCCCACTCTATTGAAATTAGGATGTTTCTTAATTTCAATAGCCTAGAATTAGTCTCCAGTTCTCTACAATCACCATAGGAAGCACAACACAAATGAGCTGCTATATGAGGCTGGTATTCTGTCAGAGCGTGGTCTTTCCCGATCGAGCCAACCCATTCGTCCCATAACCATAGTATAGCTGCAGCATGGCTCTACCAAGTTAGTAATATAACGCTCTACCATGTTTTCGTAGATAATGCATACATTTATTATGCCTACTGAAATGGTATGTGGGTATATAGGTTATACATTACTGAATTCGCTAAGTTTTTACGTTTTCAAATATCTTTAGACAGCAGGTCTGCGATTTTCAAGGACTATGATCCGTTATTCAATAAAGGTGATTACTAGAAAATATTTTCTTAAATTCTGAAAAATAATATTATTTTTTTTCTATTTCATTCCTACCTATATTGCATGTAGTAGAAAAATCTCAACTTTACTATTTTTTAAAGTAGCTTTTAAACTGGCACTTAGAAATCGACATCTATTCTTGATTGAGAATCAAAATGCAATGCATGCTTGCCACCCCTGAGGACTAAGATGGAATGTCTTGTTTTCATTAAAAGGTCTCCTCAAAACTTGAAAACGAGACTGTACAGCCAGTGCATGTTGCCAGTAATGACCTATAGAACTGAGATGTGGTCCTTCACTGCTGGCCGTATGAGGAAGCTCGAGGTCACTCAGCGAGCTATGGAGAGGGCTATGCTCGGAGTTTCTCTGCGTAAAAAACTTAGAAATGAGGATATCCGCATGAGAACCAGAGTAGCCGACATAGCCCAACGGATTAGTAAGCTGAAGTGGCAATGGGCCGGCCATATAGCTCGAAGTACCGACAACCTATGGGGAAAAAAGGTTCTCGAGTGGCGGCTTCATACCGGCGAACGAAGTGTAGGGCGTTTCCCCACTAGATGGAGTGATCACCTGGTAAGATATGCAGGAAGTCGATGGATGCACTTGTCTCAGGACCGTGCTTTGTGGCATTCCTTGGGGGAGGCCTATGTTCAGCAGTGGACTTGTGAAGGGCTGTAATGAGGATGATGATGATGACCTTGGGACGTTGATACGTTGAAAAACTTAGTATCAGTTAATTTAAATTGACTTAACATGTAACCAAAATCCAACGGAATAATAATTTCTTCGAATTTTACGAAATATAATTTAAAATAAAAAATTTTGTACAGCCGACTTCAATATAAGTTATTAAGAATAACTCAAAAACTATTAGTGTGACTTTAATCAAATTCATATGTAACCACAAAAGAAGTACCAGCTTTCAAATAAAAAAAGAATCATCGAAATCAGTTCACCCAGTAAAAAGTTATGTGGTAACACACATTAAAAAAAATATTCAGTCGAATTGAGTACCGTCTCCTGTTTGGAAGTCGGCAGAAAAGTAAAAAAAAATGCTTTTTATTGTTACGAATGAGGATAGAAAATTTAGGTAATACACAAAATAAATTTAAACCCACTAGAAGTCCAAACAACTTACTTCAGTTAATGTAGATTTGATCATTATTGCTTTAGAATTTCGTTAGATTTTAATAATTTCATATTTGTATTTTAATAGTTTTATTACACCTATTTCGTATAGGTAAAGCGCAAATAAAATAATTGAAGTTGTTTGCAGAAGTCCATTTGCTACAAGATTTAGCACCTAGTGTTATTAATGGACTACTTACTTCTACATTAGTCTTCGGTTCTTCGAGCTATATGGTCGGCCCATTGCCACTTCAGCCTTCTGATACTATTGGGCTTTGCCGATCACTCTGATTCTTTGTTTTTATCTTATTTATTTTTGGTTTTTAAAAAACGTTACCCCCACACTAAGATTTTCTCTTGTGTCGTGGTGGCAGTTTACAAACATAAATTGCACGAGGAAAAACATCCAGACCCGGAACAATTATTTGTAGGCCATACAAATACTTGTTCCTTGTTGTTAGGTCATCGCGCGCTTTGACTAGATACCGCGCTACTTGAAAGAAACAGCTCCGACACTGCGGCAACTCAATATTCTAGTGTGTATAATACAATTGCAAGGATGCTAGTGTGCGTGAAAAATTGTATATGCCAGCAGCTTAACCCGTTTAACGGGAAAATTATTTTATGCTATGCTTAGTAATTAAGTTCATAGTTATGAATGTAGACCAGAAATACTTAAAAATGAATAATTTATTAAACGCGAATAATAAATAATGATGAATAAATATCTTAATTTCAATTACATAAAGCTTTAATAATAATAATAATAATAATCATCTTTATTCAGGCAAATTACACCCATATCCAGTAAAATCAATAAATTTAAAATCAGTCTCCTAAATTTTAGCAATAATTAAATCAATTTCAATACAAAATAACAATTTTAAAATAATAAGATATAGGGTTTTAAGATATAGGGTTTGGAGATCACCTTTTAAGCAAAGAGATGGTTGCGTTAGGTGACTCCGCTCTTCCACTTAACATTATACGGTGTATGCAATTGGAAACAAAATAAAAGAAAAGAAAGTACAAATACAAAAAGGATAAGGAGCGCACTTGTGTGATGTAAGTAAGTGGGGCTTTGAGTGTACTGATTTGTGTGTGTATGCGTGTGCGTGTGTGTGTGTGTGTGTGTGTGTGTGTGCGTGTGTGTGTGTGTGTGTGTGTGTGTGCGCGCGTGTGTGTGTGTGTCTACCGCCGCCCATGGACAGCTGCAACACCAGGGAGGGAATCGTAGATGCGTTGCCGGCCTTTTAAAAGGAGTAGCCTCTTTTCATGAATGTCCCTAAGTCGTATCGGTCCGGAAAATTCGCTGATGGTAATCAATTCCACAAGGAAGTCGTGCGAGGAAGAAAACATCTTCTAAATCGCACAGTGGTGGACCGCCAATCATCCAGATGGTGTGGATGTTATCGCGAGTTCTGCCGCGATGTGCGTTCGTGAAATTTGGCGGCTGGGATTAATCCGAACAATTCCTCAGAGCACTCCCTGTGGTAAATGCGAAAGAAAATGCAAAGAGATGCAACATCACTTCGCAGTGCCCATGAGTCGAACCGATCGGAATGGACTCGGTCGTAGACGATTCGAGCCGCCCTGTGCTGGATGCGGTCAAATCCTTCCAATTGAGCTGGCACTGGGGAGCCCCTGCCCAGAGATGGGAACAGTATTCCATATGAGGCCGAACCTGCGCCTTGTAAAGTTGCAGGCGGTGTGCCGGCATGAAATACTGTTCCGCTCTGCTGAGCACGCAAGTTTTTTAGAGGCCAATTTGGCCTTCTCTTCCAAGTGACCACGAAACTGCACATCATTCGATATCGACTCCGAGGATTCCGATTCTGGCTGAGACAAGAACGGGAGTGCCTTGAAACTGAGGAGATACGACAAAGGGGTTCTTTTTAGCGGTAAACGCGCAAACTTGTGTCTTCTGAGGATTAAACTGGACTAGATTTAGCCGCTTCCAATCCGAGACTTCGTTCAGCAAAGACTCGACTTCAGACATAAGTTTGTTCCGGTACTCAGCGACGTTTTCAAGAGAAATATTGGCACGGCCTGTGTATAGAGCATCACCAGTGCTGTCATCCGCATAGCAATGAATGTTACCAGTTAGCAACATATCATTGATATGCAGAAGAAACAGCGTTGGTGATAGCACACAGCCTTGTGGAATACCAACGTTAATAGGCTTGTAGTCAGAGCATGCACCGTCTACAACGATCTTGATGCTCCGATCTGCAAGAAAGGTGGTGATCCAATCGCACAATTTCTCGGGAAGGGAGCTTCGAAAGAAGCGCTTTGTGCCAAACCCGATCGAAGGCCTTCGCAATGTCATAACTAACGGCCAACGCCTCCCCCTAGGACTCTACTGCCTCTACCCATCTATGGGTCAGGTAGACCAGAAGATCACCATCTGATGGACCCCGACGCAAACCGTACTGGTGGTTACTAATCAGCTGGTGATCCTCAAGGTACCGCATGAGCTGGCAGTTAATAATTGATTCCACTATTTTGGAGAACAGCGGTCGCCTTTTTTAGGGATCGGGTGGACAAAAGTTGTCTTCCATGATTTTGGGACTACGCCTAGGGAGTGGAAGTACCGGAAAAGACGCGTTAGAACCGGTGCCAACTCCGGAGCACACGTCCTCAGCACAATTGTGGGGATTCCGTCAGGCCCACTCGACTTGTTGATGTCAAGGGAGAGGAGTGCTTTGCGAACCGAGCGCTGGAGAATCGCACATCCGGCATGGAGCATTCACACCGCGGGATGGTCGGCGGTGTTTTCCTCCCGTCATCAAGAGTCGAGTTAGACGCAAAAAGGGAGCCTAAAAGGTCGGCTTTGTCTTTTGCGTCTTGGGCCAGTGAGTCGTCCTCCCTGTGCAGAGATGGTAGTGATGGCTTACAGAAATCCCCTTGGACAGCCTTGGCGAGAGACCAGAATGCACGGGTTCCCGAAAGAAGGCGAACTAGTTTCTCGCCAATTCTGCGTATGTGCTTTGACTTTGCCGTGGCAATAACTCTTTTGAAGAACCTGGAGGCGAAGTTATACTTCATTTTAAGTGTGCTGGTGTTTACATCCCGAGTCGCCGAAGCTGCAGCCCAGGCTTGATAACACTCCTGCTTACTGCGTAATGCAGTCTTACAGGAGTGACCAAACCAAAGCTGAGATCTGCCTCCGATGGGTACCACAGATGATGGAATAAATAGTTCCATTCCCTGTAGCACCACATTAGTGACAGAGTCAGCAACAGCGCTGGGATCATCCGGCGAGAAGCAAACCCGCCCCCATGGGTAGGAAGCACAGAAAGTCCGCATTCCGTCCCAATCCGCCGACCTGTAATGCCAAACACGGCGGCAACCTGCAGAACGCAACCGCGAGGGGAGCGTGGGTGGCACCACACTCCGGATCAGACAATGGTCCGATGAGCCGGGAGGGGCATCGACGGAAACCTGATACGGTCATACAACAAACTCATATGGTCACGTGATGTAAAAACTTACAATACACGCACTAGAGGGAATACTCTCGTCGTGCCTCGTCACCGCACTCACGCTTTCCGAGGAAGTTTCAAATACGCCGCATCCAAGTGCTGGAACGATATACCGCCACAATTACTACAAAGTCAGATTAACTTTGATCAAAGTTTATAAGGCTTTGCACGATTACGTACCTCATCGTCATAGATTATTAACAACGGAGCATTAAAATCGTCCTTTTGAATGCGGCTTTTGTCTTCTTATATACTTTTATATTCTTCAATAATTACTTAATTAAAATATCTGGTCATTTTATTAAATAGCACTTTATAGTATTTTAATAATTTCCCTTTTGTAGTATATAGCCCTTTATAGTATTTTAATAATCTCCCCTTTTGTAGTGTTCGTATAGCCCTTCTAAGAGCGTCTGAAAGCAACATAAACGGGACGTGCTGTGTCGAAGTGGCATTCGACCTTGAACTCTACTCTCTCCCTCTCACTTAAGATAGTTACTGTTTCTTTCCCCCTTGTTGTGCATAATTCTGTCATGAGTATACGTATAGCACTGATTTCGGTAAGTCACTGGTTGGACACACTGAAAATCAGCGCCATGGAGAGAAAAAAAAATTCATGGCATTATGCTGAGTGTGCTCCTGTTCCCAGATGACGCCTTGACACATATGAGTATTGGTATTGTATAGTTTATAATATGTAGTATATTGTAATTTGTATTGTATAGCCAATATTATTTGTAAATTATGTGTATCTTTTTTATGTTATCTGTGATGGCGTCATTTTGGAGAATAAACCTTTCTTTCTTTCTTTCTTTATATCCGTCCGGTGATATCCGTCCGGATGAGAGGTCAGCAGAAGGTCCAACAGGGAAGGTGTATGATCCTCCACATCTGGAATCCGCGTAGGCGAAGTAACCAGTTGTGTCAGACCATATGCCAAAGCAAAGTCATAAACAGATCTCCCCGCATGATCGGTTAAACGTGAACCGGAGGTCGGTGAAACGTGATTCGACGTGGTGGGCGTTAAAATCGCCAAGGATCACGATCTCTGCGGATGGGACCTGTTGTGGCAAAGAATCTGCAGCCATTTGGACGTGGTCAATGAGTCGGTCTGTTTCGGCATTACCGCTATGGGACCTATAGAGGCACCCGTAGACGCGCGGATGGTTGTCGCTTTCTACACGTAGCCATAAAATGGACAGGTCCGAACCTTCAAGACTGCCGAAGCGTCGAGAACAGATGTCCTCTCTGACATACACGCAAACTCCAGCTCGAGGCACAAAGGAGTGCTCCAATTTGTACCCTGGGTAGGAGAGATACGAAATATCAGCCGGAGAGGAAACCTGCGTCTCGGTCAAAAAGAGCAAGGCCGGCTTCGCCGTCTCGAGATGGTAGTTGACGGCGTTTAGGTTCGAGTGAAGTCCCCTGATGTTGCAGAAGTTCACGGATAGCGTGGTAGGGGTCGCCTTGGTCTTGTTGCTCAGTTTGCCCCGAGCAGTTATGTTTTAGAGCGGATTTTTGCCCCCCCCCCCCCCCTAGAATACGCGGAGCAGCCTGAGCACCCATGCTAGGAGTGGAATAACATGGTCGTGGATGCTCAGCGAGGGATTCTCCAGGGGTGCTGGTGCATTCCTGGGGTAGTCTTTGGTGTAATTCCGCTACCATATTGATGGGCGGGGGAAGGGAATTGGGCCTCCGGCTACCTGCACTCACCAGACGAAACGCAGAAGCAGAGCTTCTACTTCACGCCGGTATTCTGTGAGGTCGTGGTACCAACCCGGCTCGAGGCGGCTCATACATGCAACAGCAAAAGGTTATATATATATATAATAGGTTTAGGTTGTCCCTACGACAATGTCTTGGGATCGGATGAAGCCAGGAAAAGCTTCCTACACTAACGATTTCGTTACTGCGGTCCTGTTGGTTACTAGACAGATTATGGTAACGATGATACCATGGCCTCTATGTCATCGTAGGTTTTAGTCTTAAGCCAATTAGTCACAGCTAGTTTAAAGTCACGGAGTTTTAGAGAATAGATAATTAGCTCTTTATTCAACAGGTTGTATAAGTGGGAAGATTGCCTTGTATACTGCCGCTTGGCAAAAACAGATCTAATTGGGACAGTTGGAGTGACCAAGTAGCTTCTCCTACTACTCATAATCGGCTTTTTGGGGTCATACGGGAGGGATTTATGTTTACTCAGAATAAGGTGGAGTAGGTAAAGTTTTCTTACAGACAATAGGTTAGAGGTTAGGTAAAGGCTTTGGGTTGAAAATCTATAGGGTTTAAAAAGCATAACTTTAAGCAGAAATCGTTGCGCCCTTTCAAGTTCTAAAAATTTAATTTTTGTTCATCCACCCTAGCATGGCAGACAGTATGTAAGGATAGATTGGGCTAATGATACGTAGACTTTCTGCAAAAGGTTTCTTTGAAGCAACGTGTCGCAATGTTTTAAAAGTTCATATTAATTTCCTAATCCTATTCATGATCAGTTCAGTATGCATATGCCAGGACAGGCGTTAGTCAATCATGATACCCAGGTAGTTAGTATACTGTAACCTGTCAATTTTTGTACAAGAGCAGTCAGGAATTGGGGGGTTAGCACAGGAGTGGATCTTTATTTGGAATTCGAGTGGTGGTTGAGTGTGTGTATACTTGGTGAAGCATAAGTAATTGGACTTGGAGGCATTTAGTGTGAGGAGGTTACGCTTAAGCCAGACTGCAATCTTAGACAGGACAATTTCGGCTGACCTTTTAATTTTTGTCCATGTGTTATCGGCAAAAACTATGGCAGTATCATCCGCGTATGAGAAAAAGTGACCGCTGTCAATAGTCATATTGCATAGGTTATTAATATATATAAGAAACAATGTCGGACCAAGGACACTTCCCTGCCCGACACCGTATGAAATTGTTTCTTCTGAGCTAGTAATATGAGCGAATGTAACAATATATTTGTGTATATTATGTATAGGTTTTTCTTCTGAATAAATGGCATATAAATGATAAGGCCTCATTTTTATCAGTTTAATTTTTATATTTAAATGTCTGACTAATATTCACAAATTATTTAAAAAAATAGTTATTTATTATATGGTGTAACCAAAATTTTATTTTTATTATATGTTGTTATAGCAATAATAGCCAATACACATTCTGTGAAAATTTCAAGTAGGTATCTACATATTACGGTTCATAAAATACAGCCTGCTGACAGACGGACGGAACGATAGTGGAAACTTAAGTCCCGTTTACACTCTTTGGGCACGGAACCCTAATAAACGGAAATAATGTTTTAATAATAAAAATAACAATTAATAAAACAACATATAAATATTAGGTCATTTGAGCAATACTACAAAAATAAACATTAAATAATATAGAATTAGGTTATATTATAATAAGTTAAATATATTATATTATATAATATATCTAGTAACAATAAATTCACATATAAAAATCTCACCTACGGGGAACTTTATTTTTGTATACGCGGCAACACTGAATGGCGTCTTTCATATTTTGTAATTTATTTATGTTGAAATTTCAATAGTTGAAATTTCAAAACTGATAGTATGTGATCCCAGTGTCTTTCTTATTTCTTGTAATATTATTTTTACACAGTTTAACTACAGAAACTGGTATTTTACTTCGGATTATGATCAAAATTTTATAAAATATTCGGTACGTCCACATCACATATCGCCTGCAACGCGACTGATTCGGGTATGCCGATTTCGGCGTAGTATTTGTTGCCGCATTTTACAAGAGTGCCGGCGGTATGTAGTCTGAGCGTGCGAAGACCTATCATTAATCTAAGAATACGAGTATAACGCATTACGCATTTCTACACAGAGAAACATAATGATTTCTTATACTTACACGAATACTACAAACTGAATAAAAAAGTTTATGGATTTATCACGATTAGTTAAAAAAAAATCTTAGTTTAATTCTTGACTCTTCGGGTTCTTTACAGAACCCATGATTCAGTCCCCACCTCATGACCACCTAGCTTGCCGAGCTACCTTGAGCTTCCTCATATAGCCAGCATTAAACGCCTACGTGTGAGATCCATTTTTCATCCAACAACACGAATGTAGCCAGTTACATATCAAATGTAAACAAACTAGTTTATCATACAAGTTATAAAAAAATTAAAATTCGGATTAACATTTATTTACGAACATTAAAACAGTAAATACCGACAAAATTTTAAATAATAAACATCGAAATAACATTAAAAATAATAAAATAAATATCGTGTAGAAATGATCGAATTTCATTCCGTATTTCCACTAGCGTGACTTGCGTTATTTGATGAAAGTGGACTAGGTACTCTTGAAATATATAGCCACTTAAAAGGAAGTACTTTCCACTCCAGTAATACTTCCTGCGGTCAAGATTAGATCCAATAAATTGTGACTTAAACGTTCGGCAAATTTATCGTGGTCGTTGTAGAGACAAAGTGCTAGACATTGAAGATTGACTTGTTCGACCTGTTATTAGTGGAGTCCTTCCAATTAAATTCTTCAATTTGCGGAAAGACACTTGAATTTGTTCTTAGAAATCAATTCAATGGAAGGTACATTTACACAATTAGTGTTTTATTTTTATAAAACTAAAGTGAGAAATGGTCTTTTTTTTCATGAGGAAATGCCTACGCATACGCGTCTCGCGGGAGCAAGAACGAGTTACGTCAGACTCCCACCGACGAAAACGCCATTGTGATTCACCTTCGCTGCATATTGGCAGAGCCACGTGAACGCTTTTGCACACATCTGCTGCCCCACCAGCGCCGGCCGCACCATGGCAGCCTTTTTTCTTAGGTAAGGCGCATCAGGAACACAAGATGCGCGAAGTCCAGTTTAATCCGCAGAAAACACAAGTTTGCGTGTTTACCGCTAAAAAGAACCACTTTGTCGTATCTCCTTAGTTTCAAGGTACTCCCCTTGTTGCCTCAGCCAGTGTCGGAATCCTCGGCGTCGACATATCGAGTGTCATGCAATTTCGTGGCCACTTGGAAGAGAAGGCCAAATTGGCCTCTAAAAAGCTTGGCGTGCTCAGCAGAGCGGTACAGTATTTCATGCCGGCTCTACGCCTGCAACTTTACAAGGCGCAGGTTTGGCCTCACATGGAATATTGTTACCATCTCTGAGCAGGGGCTCCCCAGTGCCAGCTCAAGTGGAAGAACTTGATTGCATCCAGCGCAGAGCGGCTCGAATCGTCGACGACCGACTCCTTTCTGATCGGCTCGACTCATTGGCACTGCGAAGAGATGTTGCATCTCTTTGCATTTTCTTTCGCATTTACCACGGGGAGTGCTCTGAGGAATTGTTCGGATTAATCCCAGCCGGCAAATTTCACGAACGTACATCGCGGCAGAACTTGCGATACCATCCACACCATCTGGATGATTGGCGGTCCACCACTGTGCGATTTAGAAGATGTTTTCTTCCTCGCACAACTTACTTGTGGAATAGTTTACCATCAGCGACTTTTCCGGACCGATACGACTTAGACCTTCAAGAAAAGAGCCTACTCCTTTTTAAAAGGCAGGCAACGCATCTGCAATTCCCTCGCTAGTGTTGCAGTTGTTCATGGGCGGCAGTAGTCACTTACCATCAGGTGAGCCGCATGCTCGTTTGCCCCATCCCCTATAAAAAAAGCTGTGGCTTTTGTGGCCTTTCTGCCGAATTAGAAGCGACCCTGTTTAGGGAAAAGGGGGCGCAGGCCCGGGTCGCGGTTCAAACCGGCCTTATGACCTGAGATAATTCCAGAACCTTCTACTGTAGAAACATCTTGAATGTTCGAGTACATAGCGGTCCCGACTGACTAGGTGTCGAAAGTTCTAGAAAGTACTTCCATTAAAATTTCTAGAAGTATCTTGACTCTCCTAGTTCTGCCACTCGATACTAGAAAGCGCTAGTGGTAACTAGTGTCGCCACGTATCAGGCATTAATTGTGGCGCGCTACAGTATTATAATATTCTACTTGTCTTTTTTATCTCAATGGTATGCAAATGACCCCCTCAGTTAAATGGCAGTAATTTCGATTTTGATTCGATTATTAATGTGTATATTTATTTAGAAAGTGAATTAGGATGATTTGACGTAAAAATAATGTGTTATTGATAAGCAGCAGTAAGCGCATTTTTTTTAATTGGTCCATTGGTCTTACAATTATCCTCTGTAGCACACCCGTATTTACAATTAAACCGCAGTTCAACGAGCAGTCGTTGCTACCAGCACCGTCTGATTTCAATCCAATGCCAACATTATAAATTATATAATGCTAGAAATGCAGAATTTTGTTATAACTTTATTTTAATACAGAGAACTTTACTAAAAATTCATAAAATTCATTATTAACTTTTATTAATGTGGGCGCATAGCAAGATCAAGTGAAGTAGTTTAATGTAACGGTAATAAACAGGATATTGTAATGAATATTTCGTGTTCTTAATTATTTTTATAACACTTTACAAATTAATTATTAAAGACCCACTTCTCAATTTTTCCATGGGGCCACTATCAAACTGCCTCTAATAAATTGATTTTCAACTGCTGCTAGAACCTGATTTAAAAAAAAATCATAGACGTTACATGATAAAATTTCAAAACGAAAAACTGCAAACGTGGAATAGTTTTATGTAACAGTTATCCCCTCGTATCAATTCATGATATTTAAAAATAGCAAAACTAGTTTCGGCAAATTCAAGATTGTTTTACCCTCAGCGAGGCCGGTTGAGAAATAGTAGAGTGTATACTTTCGTGTCTCCGCTGAGTGCGTGATTTTTGTGCGGTTCTTGAACGCTCCATTGGGGAGAAGCTCGGTTTACATATGACTCAGAATTTAAATGTTAAGGTTCGAAAAAATCTTTGGGAATCATATACAGTGCCTGTGTATTAATAGTATAAGTACTGCCCAGTGCAAAATGTTTTCCTTCCTTTGATACTATAGCATGTCAAGTTTGTTTTTAAAAATGTAGACGCCTTCTGGCCAAAACTAAGGCTACGGTCTCTTATTAAATGCTATACGCGACGTCCGACTTCAGCGTAAACGTTCCGATCAGCATCTGAACGCCAGGCACAGCGTCAGCGGTCAATACATATCTTAGGAGCCGACGACGTCTCGACTTTCGATCACACAACAGTTAAGTAGCCGACAGTGCTCGCGTGTGGTTGTGTGTGATATTTGTATATAAAATGGCTAATTTTGGCTGCGCTTGTGTTACTTGAAGAAGAGGCACAAGACGACCGTGTACGAAGAAAAATAAAGGCAGATTGTTTATGAAGAGAAATGAGGAAGGATGTTTCCAGCAATTGATAATGAAATAAACATTATTTTTATGTACCTTGTCACTTTTATTGTATAGTGCAACATAACATTTAATTGACTAAATCAATAACTCGTCTTTTTCTTTATTAAATTTTGCCATTTTGTACTGACGCTAGCCACGACCTTCACGCTGCAATGGTTTGAAATAACTAGAGACGCAGCACAAAGCGTCCGAACGACGCCTACCGCCTACGACGTCCATACGCCAACATCAGCGTGAGAAAGAGACCACAACAGTACATTTCTACAGTAAGCATCGTAACGCAGCGTACGGCGTGACGCTGTAAGCGGCCGATGGCGTTTATAGGAGACCACCGCCTTAAGATAATCATTTCTTATATTTACGCGAACACTACACATGCAATGAATTAAATTTTAAGGATTTTACCTTTTTATTCCCGACGTTTCGGTCATGAACGCGGAGGGGTGGGGGGACTGAGGTTTCTGATATCGCAATGTCCTGGTTAGCCTATTTAGATTTCGAATATTAATTTTTAGTCCGATCTACGCAGAACAAGGTTACAGTATCTTGAAGTCTGGTAGTATATAATTTAACAGAAGTAAAAATTTATTATGTTCTTATTAGACAAATGTATTTGTGCATAAAAAAAGATAAGTTTGCATTTGTACTCTACTTCAATGTAGCGGTACGGTAAAGCTCATCCCCCTGTTTTGGAGGGTAATATAATGATAAATATGTGATAAGCCGAACGTGGCCATAAGTCGTGTTTTAAACGGGACCGTCGGGCCCAAGGAAAAGGAATCCGGCCCATATTATAATCCCGTGGGTGTCGTAAGAAGTAACAGAGGGAAAGTAACAAAAAATGGCAAGTTCTTCTTGATAACAACGCAAAATAATAATAAACTGCGGTTGTTAACCCGCCTGCCAAGCGTGGCAATTATGGCAAATCACTCCTATGATGTTATCCTATGTTCAGGAATGGACTTTGATAGGCTGTAATGGATTTCATTTATTTGCCTTAGTAAAATTTTGTGGCCACTATATTTACATGTTACCACTTTTGGCAGCATTTAAGTTAACGATTATGATTTTTATTTGGCAAGTTTAACTCCGGTTTCTGCCAATTAGCTTCATTTTGTACAACAAAATGTATTATACTGCTATCCTATAACCTTGTGCTTACCTTCTAAAATTTGACCTCGCTCACATCGTGAATTAATTTGTAAATATAAAGGTGGTTAAGCATTAAAACTAAAGGTATTTTTTTTAAATCAGCGACCGTCTACCTTCCCTTGCATGGGTTTACAGCCCGGAGCTAATAAGTATACATTGGCCTCTCCCGTTCTTGGGATGACTTCCCTTGCTTCTCATGATTGCTCCTTTAATGCTGCAGCCGGTCTGGGTACTCTACGTTAGATTATTCTGACATTTCATCTAGAGTTGTCTCTCACAACACTATAGAAATAATATAATAATTTTAATTCAATCTAGATTAGATTATAAGTAATTTTCAGTGAAAGACATTTATTTACTTTTACCACTGGTTCGGAACAAAACCTCTGTCCTGTGAAGAACCACAAAGGAACCCAGTTGGACTTTTGAACATAGGTTGTACAAATTACTTAGAAAACTTTTTTAAGCAACAGTCTGTGAGTGACCATTTCATTTTCAAAGGTTATTATCAACCTCTTATACATTTATTTTATAATAGCCCTTTATATACAGTTTTTGTTTAATAAAATATTTAAGGTAATATTTCTTCGGGACTTTGATGTAATAGCATATACATTGCCCACTCATTAGATAAACTAGATCCTTTTACTCTATTTTTTCTCTTTATTATGCTTATCAACAATTGCCAACACCAACACATCATATCATACAATTACTTAAAGTAAAAACAAAAGTACTACAATTAATTTAAGACCGATGACAAAAATATAATACAAGTGATCGTCATTGTTCATAATCAGTATGTCAATATCTAAGTCGACAGGTGATAGAATATTGGAACCTCCCAATCTAACGTTTGCAAAAAATATATCTGCGAAAAAACATAACTGTTAATAGTAACATCCTGAACATCTGTCAGAATTAATGGCTGCAGAAAATTACCAACATGTATCAAAATATCCCCTGCGTGTGATAATTTCACACGTTATAATAACGCAACAACAGCGGGAGCTAAGTTACGAGCTACGTTGCGGCGTTGAATATTACACAAGAACGCTTTTTTATGCTCCTACATGTTTATTAATTTTGTAAAGGCTTTTAAATGTAAAATATTTTTGGCGTGTTTCAATTTAAGAATAAGGGTGATAAACAAGCACACAGTCATTCTGATAGTAAGTGTTTGCTGTGATTCATAGACATCTACATACATTTATCCTCGATTAAGAATCAAAATGCAGATGTGTTGACCCTCATGAGGACTAAGATGGAATGCCTCGTTTCCATAAAAAGGTCTCCGGTTCTCTACATTCTCCACACGGAACATAGCAGCATTAAGCTGTTATTTTGTTCTGGTATTCTGTGAGAGCGTGGTCCTTCCCCGATCGAGTCTACCCATTCGTGCAATAGTAGTATACTACTATCCTACTATATATACTTTAGCACTGGCTTATAAAAAATTAAATAAATGTTGATTTTTTGCGCGTTTATGATTTGCGGACTTATAATTGTGTTTTTTTTTTGCGTCCAGAAGCAATTGAAAGGGCTACCCTCCGGGAAGCGAGGAAGGGAGGTGGTGAATGCTCTAAGCATACCACGATAGCCGGCTACCGTGGTTACGTGGGACTCACTGCGAAACCTTAGTAACCAACCCACTAAACATCACCTGTGTGACTGGCATTGGCTTTTAAGGCCTTTTTGCCGAATCGGAAGCGACACTCTTTAGGGGGTCGCTTCTTCTCAAAGGGGGCGCAGGCGGCGAGGAGCCGCTGAGAGGAGAGCCTAAATAAGGAAAATTAGTTAGATTCGGCCTGAGCCGCCAGGAGGCGGTTTCGGTCGGCCGAAAGCTTGTTTGGGGGATCCGTGAGAGAGTTTCTCGGTCTTCGGACTCGATAGCGAGAGGGAAGTGGGGCTGCATAGGTAGCTGCCTCACGAATGCAATGATTAGTGTTAGACTCTGAGGCTTTGAAGAAGTTCTCAGAGAGTGTTTTTAGAAATTGCTGGACTGTGGGGAGCTCTAAGTTTCGATGGAGGTCGGCGCTACGGACGTACCAGGGTGAGTTCGCAGCCCGACGACAAAAAATGTTTTGAAATATTTGAAGTTCGTTAAGGATATTGGGGTTAGCGTGAGCAAATATGGGGCCCGCGTAAGTCATAACTGGTCGTATAAAGACCTTATAATGGGTTAGCTTGTTACGGACGGACATTTTACTGTGTCGGCCCAGCATACTGTAGAGCCTACTCAGATAGAAGCGTGCGTTGCGAGTTCCTAGCATACGGATTGGCGGAATTGGTGAGGTTGCGTCGTTTATGATCGCAGTGAACGGCGGAGCTCTTCTCTGGGTTCACATCGATACGCCATTTTTGGAACCAAACTCCTAAGTCATTTACTGACTTTTGGATCTTGTTCCGTATGAAAGGTAGTAAGATACCTTTACAATAGAGGGCAGTGTCGTCTGCGAAGAGCTGAATACCTTTCGACGGGATGGGAATGTCGTTGGAGAACAGGATATATAGGAGAGGGGCAAGCACTGATCCCTGAGAGACACCGGCTTTGATGGGACGCTGAGAGGAGAGTGTGCCTTCGTGTCTAAAACGAAAGTTACGATCCTTCAGGTAGGAGGCCACGAGGCGATCAGAATATCAGGGAGGCCTATTTTATAGAGTTTATATATAAGGCCTTCGTGCCAGACTCTATCGAATGCCTTTGCTATGTCGAAAAAGACCGCGATGGTCTTATGACGACGAGGATGAAAACCGCTGAGGATATATTCCACAATACGGTAAACTTTTTGGGGGACAAGAGTGTTTCGTTCGGCAACCAAATTGGCGGGGGATGACAAGAGGGCCGCCGTCTGTGGGAAACAGGAGCCTCATGCGAGTGAGGATGACTCGTTCAAAAAGTTGGCCCATGGCCTTGAAAAGGTTGATGGGACGATGACTGGAGGGGAGGTTGTGAGGCTTTCCTGGCTTGGGGATACCAATGACAGTTGCCTCTTTCCACGTGGTGGTGGGTGAGTTGCTAAGGTTAAAGCAGGCGTTGAAAATAATAGCAAAAATTGTTAATACCTGCTCAGCAAAATGTTTAAGGGCTTGGTTGGAGATGCCATCCGCGCCCGGAGCCTTTTTGGGCTTCAGTCCTTTGATGAGGGATGAGATCTCATCATTGGACACAGTGATAGGGTCAGAGGCTGTGGGGGGTGAGTTCCGGCGGCGGACCTCATCCTCCACTGTCTGGATGTGGGAGGGGTCGGTGGGTTGTGAGCTGACTAAAGAATGAAAAAAAAAATTTATTTTATTGATTATTTTTCTCCAATCACTTTTATTACAATTCCGGACATCTTAATATTCCCCTTTAATTCAACACAAAAGGCCCAATTTCTACAAATGTCTTTGTTACGGCCCGCAGCTGCCCCTGCAAAGGTGGCCTTGGCTGGGGCCCATAGCAGGCTGCTCGACGGGCAGACGCGGGTCGGGCCCAAATGGCCATATGGAAGAATGTCCTATAATACCAAGCTATATGGGAGAAGGCTAGGGAAATATAGTACGTACCTGTTTCCGACTCTTAGATCGCTCCAAGGCTCGGTCAGGCCGTAAGTGGGTGTGAGGTGCATGGCAAGTAGTGTTTAGTGATGTGTAAATGTCTGAGATCTAGACCAGCTTAGGCGACCAGCAGCGGCCGAGTTCCAGGCTGCCCCACAATGCTGTATCGCTCCAGCAGGCTCCACCGCTGGACCATTTCTTTCTTCATTGTCACTATTTCAGTCTTTTAGCTTTATTGTACATTTAACTAACTTAAACTCGCCTAATTCCACATTCATCGTAGAATCGAACACGTGATACCCGACACAGTACGGACAGTAGTTCAAAATTCAACATTCAATGTCCCGGATTCACTTATCACAAAATTATAAATAGAGAACTAACGCGATCTCTTAATGAGTCATACAGTTCCTTCATTTGACACCAAAACACCACGCCGCGTAAACTAACAAACAAGCCAACACACAAAAAAGGGCACTTAACTTGACGCCACAATTATAATGATTTCCAGACAATCAACCGGGAGACGCTCTCGACCAAGGAATGCGCAGTTCGAATCCTAGACCGTATATCTACTCGGCGCGCACGTGCACAATTCCGCATCACCCAAACAAGTTAAATATTACAAAGTTCACATATCCACGTAGCGAAGTAACACGCACTAAATCTATCTATCTGGAACCTAAACGGTCGCGTGAACTTCGGCCGCGATAATCGAGATACGCGGATTCACCGCATCGCGGCCAGCGAGCTACTCATCTCTTCGCCCACGCGTCGAGCCACTGCACGCCGCACACGGCCGCTCCCCCTGGCGGCGTTTACGTCACCTACATACCATCGGGTGACGCGCCAGCTCGAACGCTATTGGATGGCGTTCAAAATGAACGTTTTTTTGGCATAAACAGTCGTATGTATAAGGCGACTATAGTTTTGTATTACTATAAGCACATCCATCTTGTACGTAGTATAAGCATACTGTAGTGACTTATGGCTGCAGCACAAATTGTTTAATCGGAGACGTAGCGTGGACTAATATAGACATGGGCGAAGTCGCATCAACAAGGCCCCTTTTCTTTCGTTCCCAAAATCTACCCAATAGATCTATCCTATCAAACATGCTTTTACACGAGATAAGTACTCATAGCTATTAATTCCTGACAAGTCTCGTATTCCGTTAATCTAACGGTCGCGGTCTTTGAAATTAATTAGTCGTCTGTGGTAAAGTCTGTCGGCATCTCATTTAAAGGCGCGTCCCCTTTGAGAGCGAGGCCGTGGACAAGGGCCCACTTTGCCCACGCCTAGATACGCCACTGCCTAGAATAATAGCCTAAAATAAGAGTGTGATGCTGTTTTTTTTTTAATTTAAAGGGTGATATCTACCCAGACGGACACATAGACATAAAAATAATCCTATCACCTATAAAAGTTTGTATCGACCCATGATACTTTCTTCAGGCTTTCTATATTAGCACTCAAGGGTGACAACACATTTTAATTTTGATTGTAGACTGCAGCATCCATTTATCAGGTAGTTTGCATGCTTCTTTTTCACCCTCCTATAACAGCTGGACTGCATTCACTAACGACACGCATCATGTAGCAATTTAAAAAATGCATAACTTAGCTCATTATTTGAACGATGTGATCCAGCAGTGGACTTTAATGGTTTATTAAGAAGTCAAACTCAAATTCATATGTATAGTCAGATTCATAAAAGTTCATACGAACATCAATATCTACACCGGTTCGCAAAAGAAGAAAAATAAAGACCGCATGTAAGACGTGCCTGTTGACAATGTCAGACATGGTCTAATCATCGTATTTACTCAGTTGTCACAGTCATATCTGTCTTTGGAAACACAAGCAGCCGCTTGTTATCCTTAAAAGATAAACACGTTGATATACACTCGCGTGAACTTTGAAAACTTCGTTCGGTTTGTTTAATGTAAATATTTGACTTTTAATCAAAAAGCCGACTTGCAAGAACTAAAAAGAATAAAATAGTTAAATAATATTTTAATAGTTTCAGAAGTCGGTGCAAACACATAACAGGTAAAACAAAAGCCCTAACTGTTGAAGCTGTTATGTGTACATTATTTTATTATTTTAGTATTTTATTTTCTTTACGTTGCATAGCCATGCTGCAACTATATTAGTAGTATAGTTGTAGTACGAATGGGTCGGCTCGACCGGGGAAAGATCACGCTCTCACAGAATACCAGCGTAAAATAGCAGCTTAACACTGCTGTGTTTCGTATGGTGAGTGTAGAGTGTAGATCGGAGAACCGGAGACCCTTTTTACTGGAAAAGAGGCATTCCATCTTAATCCTCACGGGTGACAACGCATATGCATTTTAAATCTTTATTGAGGATAGATGTAGATTTTTATGGGTCACAGAAACTACTTACTATCAGGTGTATGCCATTTTCTTAATAGAAAAAAATACCGAACTAAGTTTGATTTGCAGTTTTTTAACAAGCCAAATTTAATTTTAAACAAGTACTAATAGGTACTCCTATTTTTCTATAAATAATATCAATTTATAGGTTATTTTGGAATCGATTCTACCCGATTATCTTTTTAATTACATTTAGGTATTTAAAAAAATATCGATTTTTTAAGTGATTTTCCAGCCACCTTGGCACTAGACATGTGTAATTCATTCATTTGTAGTAACCCGATCATTCAAGTATTCATTCCTCTTACGAACAGGGTAAATCGAGTCTATCATCCAAATGGATCATTTCTAGTTTCAGTACTCTGTGCTCTATGATATCCGGTCGATAAAGGCGGACACCGGACATTATTTGATTACTCTTTACTCGTAAGCCCTGTCAATCGTTTAGGCCGGAACGTTCAAAAAATATTATTGCAATTATCAATACTTGGATGAGACCCGGGTCAAGTGAACAAATCCTTTACGATTGACACATGTCTACTTGCCAGTAGAGATGCGCAAAACAGTGCGTTTTAAAGTGATGCATTATGACATTACATTTCGTACGGAGGAATGTTACGTTATACCATAACTCCAAACATGACGCAAAATGACGTGCCACAGGATGGCTATTGTAATGAAATGCTCGCGTTGTAGAAGATATACTTGCATTGTGTCGCGAAAGATATATGGTAAGTTACCCATATATATTTTTGGACGTCGCGCAGACGGTGTCCGCACGTAAATGCCTACTGCTCTTGGAACACCTGCCCTTAAGGCGAAGAATAAGAGACTGAGTTGTATTTATTAGATTTAATCCACTGGATACCATACACGAAAAAAGTAAATTACAAGATTAGTACAGAGTATAATTTATAGATACTATTTTGGAACAACATTAATAAATGCAAAAACTAAATTCAGTTTCAAACGTATGTCATGCACAACAGTCCCTGAGTTGAAAAGCATTTGTCTGCCGACTTCCAAAAAGGAGACGGTACTCAATTCGACTGTATTTTTTTTATGTGTGTTACCTCATAACTTTTTACTGAGTGCACCGATATCGATGATTCTTTTTTTATTTGAAAGACGGTTGGTACTTTTCGTGTGGTCTCATATGAATTTGATCAAGGCCAGACGAATAGTTTTTAAGTTATTCTTAATAACTTACATTGAAGTCGCCTGTATAAATTTTTTAATTTTAAATTGTTTATAAATTGGAATAATAAAATGACGCTGGACACTTTCATCCAACTTAAAACAAAGAAGGTCATAGTTATTTTGTACGTCGTAAAGCTATGCTGCAGATATATTATGGTTGTAGCAAGAACGGGCCGACCGAGAAAGAAAAATTCTCTAACAGAATACCACAGTAAAATTGCAGCTTAATGGTGCTGTTTCCAAGCAAAAACCCTTTCTATTGGAAGTTAGTCCTCAAAGGTGACAACGCATCTGCATTTTGATTACTAACCGACTATAGTGTAAATGTCTACGGATCTCAGAATCCACGTGTCATCAGGTGTATGTTTTCTTGTTTGTTACCCTTAGCTATTCCTTAGAAATATACATAATATGATGTACGATTATTGTTAAGGTCCAGTGTACACAAAAACATAGAAATAGATAGAATAATAGCATAAAATATCACACAGTGTACTTCACTAAGATTTTTCTTTGAAGGAATTTGAAGAGCTCGTTTCGTTTGATGAAGGTACGTAGGTATGTGGCGTGTGGCATCGAGTGGTGCAACTCAATTAAGACCTGAATTTTGCGGAGCTTTGAAGGTAATGATATATTCCTTAATATTTCTAAATAAAATTTTCTAGTTTTTCATTCGCATGGTATAGTCGTATGATTACCTTAATGACCTATATTTGCTTTTTATGTATATATCTTTATTTTTATATGTTGGACAACAGAGGATTCCAATTTTGATCTTTGAAATACATCAGGATAGCGTTTATTGTTAAAAGTAGTAAAAGTGTGAGAGTGGATGTTCAACTTGCTCTCTTGCTTACGCAGTTTATTCATTATCAGTAATAAGACAACGCACTATACATTCAGTATAGTGAAATTACAGTTCGACCACACCGTAACACGTCTCCGCCACAATCACACACCAGTGTAACGTGAGGTATGTAATTACATAACACCAAAATATGTAATCCAACTGCAACACTACTTATCTCAATGTAACACGGGGCAGCCTCTCAGCAAATCCAATTCTCCTTGCCTGCACTAGAAGAATTACAACAACGAACAGAACCACGATAATATCTTAGCACTAGTAGAACGACCACACTCGTTGAATGCCTTAAGCGGAATCTCTCGAGCACGGCACCTACAGTGAACTTAATACTGCACAAACAAGTGGGAGTTTCTCGATATACCCTCACGTCCACCTTGATCCAAGTGATATTTTATAGACGCTCCGACATATATATATATATAAAAATTACTTGTCACATTGTTTGTGATAAGTAATTTTTATATATGTTGTTTTTTATATATGTTGAACTCCTAAACTACTGAACTGATTTCAATGAAATGTTTCACAATGTGTGCAGTTTGGTCCAACTTGAGAGATAGGATAGTTTTCATCCCGATAAGTACTTATACTTATCTTCACGCACAGTCCCTTAAGGGGTAGCCAGAGAGAACAGATCGCCAATTGTCACGATCCTTACATACCTATTTTGCTTCTTTCAGATTCATTATCTTCTTCATACATGCACGTCTAGATATCCGAGTACTCTTGACGCTCCCCTCTTCGAGCAATTTGCTCACATGGGCTTCGAAAGTTAGTCTCGGTCTATCTCGATACCTTTTAATAGGTATTAACTTTCGCGCTATATATTTTCTTCACCATTCGGTCTTCACTCATTCGTTCAACGTGCCCAAACCATCGAAGCACGCCCTTATCAATTTTTGTGATAAGGTCATCTTTCAAACCTGCCATATTGCGAATCTCTTCGTTTCGCTTTCGGTCGGCCATGGTAACGCCGCACATTTTACAAAGAGATCGCATCTCCACTGCATTCAACTTGCTCTAATGTTTCTTCTGGCATACCCAGGTTTCGCTGCCATATAACAAAGTCGGTACCAACACTGCGTTATATATTGCAAGGCGTGCACTCTTCACTACGCCTTGCATTTTGACTAACGCAGTCAGGGCACCATTGACTTTGTTCCTGGTAGCGACACGCCTGTCCACATCTAAATCACAAATTCCATCTCGGCTAAAAGCACTCCCCCAGTATTTAATTTCATTTACCTGTTCTAGATATTCCTGTATTACCCATATTTCACACTTCGTTCTCTCTTCGTCCCTTTCAAATACCAAAACCTTAGTTTTATTAGCATTCAAACGGAGACCTTTAATTTCACATTCTCCTTTCATAAACGTGACTGATGCCTGCAGTTCTGCCTCTGATGGTGCAATAAGTACTGCATCATCATCATACAGCAGACAATTTACTTTAATGTTACCCAATTTCACACCCACACAGCTATCTTTCAGCTTCTGTAAACAGCTGTCGAGTTACAGTATGAATAGCCAGGAAGACATGACACAACCCTGTTTTACGCCCGTTTGGACGCTAAACATGGATGAAAGGTCATGCCCTACCCGCACACAGGCTTTACAGTCGCAGTAAAGTGACTGCACAGCCCTTAGCAATCGACCATCCACACTATACTCCGGCAGCAGTTCCCACATTTTCTTCCTTACAACCTTATCAAATGTTTTCTCAAGATCCACAAAAGCACAGAAAATCTTCTGGTTAGCAGCCAGAAGCTTTTCCGTAATCATGCGGAGAGAAAACATTTGATCCGTGCATCCTCTTCCAGGTCTAAATCCGCATTGTGCCTCCCATAGAAATCTTTCCGATTTCTCTTGCATCCTACGTGTCAAAACCTTCGAGTAAACTTTACTTGCTAAACTAGTCAAGCTGATGGCCCGATAGCACCCGCAGTCAAAATGTGAACCTTTACTTTTATATAAAGGCACAATGACTGCGGATCGCCAATTAAACGGGACATCCCTTGTCCGCCAGCACACATTGCACAGCAGATGAAAGCTGTCCCAGACGCGAGGCCCACCATACTTGACCATTTCAGCAATAACTCTGTCTAGTCCCGCAGCCTTACTACATTTCAAAATTCGAATCGCACGTTCAATCTCTTTCATACTGATGACCCCAGTGTCATCGAGGTCCGGGTCTGGCGTACCAGTCACGGCGTCACCCCCGGATCCCTCACTAAGATCATTACAACCATACATTTCTCTATAAAATTCGCTCCATCGCTGCATGACGTCATTGGTTCTCGAAAGCACTTTGTTTATTCTTAAGGCTGTCGCACCACTTCGGGTCCTTCTAACCTCTTTCCAGAAGAGTTTGGAGTTCTCCTTGAAGTTGTGCGACAACCTTTCGTCCGCTTCCATTCTACACCTTTCACGCACTTCCTCAATCAATGCTTTCGTGTGAACTTTCTGCAGCTTATATCTTTCTTTTATCTTCTCTCTCATATCCTTATCATTTCTAGAGGCCAAGTAGTCTAACCATGCTTTCTTCTTCTTCTTTACAGCTTCTTTCACTTCATCATTCCACCATGCATCTCTTCTTTTACTACTACCTCTTTTTATCGTTCAACACACTTCTTCCGCTGCACTTACCATTCCATCCCTAAGGTTCTGCCATGTTCTTTCCACACATTCTTTTCTGCCATCGATGGTGTCCAGCTTTTTGGCTACCCTCGCATGATATTTGTCCCTAGTATCCGCTTCCTGAAGCTTCCAGCTTCGGATGCGACATACCAACTGTGATTCTGTTACTGCCGTCCGGTAGCGCCAACCCGCGAACAGACCCCTAAATCTAGTAATCACTAGATAGTGATCCGTTCCCAGATCAGCACCCCTGAACACTCGCGTATCCATCACCTGTTTTCGCAGTCGGTCATCCACCAGGAACAAATCGATCATACTTCTCTCATTCTTTCTTTCTCTAGTATACATATGGATTTTCTTGTGATTAAACATAGTGTTTGTCACAAAAAGACCCTTTTCCTTGCATACAGCCAGTATAAGCTTGCCATCATCATTAACCCTTTTATCGCCAAACTTTCAAAGCACCGACTCGTACCCTGGTCGATGGGTACCAACCCATCCATTCAAATCACCACATACAACAATTCTTTCGTTTCACGTTACCAAATCTAGAACTTCTTTTATATTCTCCCAAGACTACTTCAGCTCAGCCCTGGACGACGAAGCTACCGGTGCATAAACAGCCAAAAGGAATAACTTCGTCAGTCCCAACTTAAAGCGAACCCAGAGAAGTCTTGAGTTCACAACATTATATTCAGTCATGACATCAACAGAAACAAAACACTGTTGAGTCAATATTAAAGTGTAAATGTATCAATTGGCTACATTATAAAAACAACAAAGCAAGTCAGCAACTTCTCTTGCAATCATCAACTATACTACATAAGTATGTTATCTACAATTTCAATATACATTTAAGCATCTTGAGAAAATAAAAGAACAAAAATAATAAGTTTGAACTAAGGCCACAAAATTAAGTTGCGAATTTCTCAAACAGCTTAATTACTTTAACTTTCAAACTCTTAAAATATAAAAGCATAGTTATTTTTAGGCTTTGCCAATGTAAGATCTACTCATGTGGCGTTACTTAGGTTTAAGATAAAGAAAACCGGTAAAGAGCGTTTATTTTATCAATATTTTGATTTTTATGTTGTTTAATATTAAGGAATTTATGGATGATAACACCCATGAGAAAGAAGTTACACCTACCAAGCTATTTCTTATTTATTTTGTGTAGTTAGTTGTGTAACATATCTGATTATAAACTGTTCTTTTTTTATATATCCTGCTGGGATTCTTGCAGATTCTTCAGAGGAAAGAGAAACTTTCCGAACCAGTGGTAAATTAAACATAAGAAGGACATGCAATACTTAAGTATTATTAAGAATCTATATTGAATAATAAAAAGTATTTTGGCACACATGGCTTATAGAACATGCAGAGTTTTAATCATAATTGTTTATACTTTTAAAAGGAGAAAAGAAAGAACCGAGGTAGCTCAGGCGCTAAGCACTCGCAGTTAATTTCACAGTACGCAAATAATTCCCGGTTTCGAGTACCGTCGGTACCAATGAAATTGTTACATTTAATTTAAGATGCCGGTTAACCTTGTGCTGTTGGTGAAGGAAAATCTCAAGAGAAAACCTCCATGCAAGATTTGTGAATGCCGTCCACACGCACTGGAGCAACCAACTAGTCATCCATCCATTAAAGCTTATAAAAGTCCTCTACTGAACACATAAGCGCCCACAATTTATGGAAATTTTATCATAGTTACGACGCTAGGCAGGCGGGTTGGTATCCGCAGTTTTTTTCTATTATTTTGAATTGTTATTAGGAAGGTGCTGCTGCCCATCTGCTGTTTCAGTTTGCCTCTGTTGCCTGTTACGACTCCCACGGGACGATTTGGAGTAGTGGATATTCTTACACCGCTAAAGACGGCGCTCTAATAGCTTCATAACCCTCACAGAAACGCAAATAGCCTAATGCCCAGGAGATGAATGTGTAAATATGCTGTATCTTTACAAATGTAATATATTTCTGTATATATTTTACTGTGTAATGTCTGTATAAGAATATCCACTACCCGTGAGTGTCGTGAGAGGTGACAGAGAAATAAATCATGAGATTTGCAACAGTGTCTTCCTCACCACATCTATAAATAAAAAAAAACTTTGGTTTTCAACCCGCCTGCCAAGCGTAGCAACTGTGCCAATTATTCCTTCTATGAGGCTATCTACAGAAGAGACCTACGTTTAACAGTGGACTTTTGATAGGATATAATAATAGGGTAACGGTATATATTTTGCTTCAGACACGGTAACTCTCTTTACATTTATCTGTAATTGTACTGAACTAGAAGTTTTAAGCAAGGGTTTTGATTACGGTTCACGTTACAGAGTCTGTGAATTAGAAGCAAAACCCGCAAATTTGCACTTTACCTTGTCGCGTTAATTACTGGATCGGTGTCTCACACTGCTGTCTTTAGTTATGAGGTGAATGTTTTAGTTGGAAATTTGAAAATCGTTTGTGATGTTAGTGTAGAATATATTTTACTATATTAGATTGTAATATATTATAATGTATGGGACGGCGCTGTCGCTGTCGCTGCGGTACTGCGGTATATATAGAATAGATCTGTACTACAAGGAACGTTGGTCGTTCCTCGGCCTGAATACCTTGCCCGGCGGGAAATCCTTTTACCTTATTTTTAAAATTCTTGGAATTTCTTAAAAGAAAAAATAAATAATTGATTTCGGCCCGACCCGGAAATTGCACCCGTGATCGACGGGACCCGAGAACGACGACTAGACCAACGAGACAGTCAGACGACAAATATTTTTTGTACAGAGTTGAGGAGGGAAAGGAAAAGGGTATGCCCCATTAAGACCTTCCCCCGTGGAGATGTATTGTTTTAAGTTATGATTCATTTTTGTAAAATCATTAGCTCACGTTTTTGTAAGTACCCAAATTTACTGTCTGACACTTTCATAAAACGAGGAGAGGGAGTGGGATAGCAAATTAACCCCTTATTTCCCCTCTCCACATAAATTTATAGTTTTTAAGTTTAAAGATTAAGGCAATCACCTTACAGCGGGAAAGAACCACGTCCAGCAGTGGACTTTGATGGACCGATAAACAAGAAGTCTTTCAAAAAATCTTTATCTTTTCTTTATCTTTGATTCTTCTTAACAAAGAATCAGTGGTAATAATAACAAAATGACTTTCAATAAAAATTATTTCTAATCTTTTCAGAAGATCTTTTTAAAAAATCTAACTCAGCTCTCATATTTCTAACGTTACACTTTTGCAATAACAGACTAAATTTTGTATGAGAAATTGCTCAATATCTCGCCGTAACATAAATTTCCTTAGACGTTTGAAAAGCAATTGCGAACGTGTCATGTGCTATGTTTGATCGCCCGAAAATAATGTAAAAGTCATAGTCGTATCTCGTGGGAGACGGAAACGAAGGATGTTGACACATGCTGTTTTTTCTCTTTAAAACTGACACAGTCTGGCAATGTTGCTTAAGTTACTCGCATTGATATATACGACTAAGTTATTAATTGTCTTTTACTGCAGTCACTTAGCTAAGAATTTTGATCCAGACTTAGACTTGTGACTTATGCTAAGGAAAGAAAGAGACTATTTGAAATTTGAATATTTGAAGCTACAAAGCAATATCTATGTTACGGCTAATATTATTGTTAACAATAAAAACTCAAGTAACACACAGTACAAGGGTCGACTTACAGAATTTCTGTATCGTTTTTGCATTTTGAGTTAGTTCTATAGTAGCATTACAAACATTTATACGGCTAATGTAATTCTTATTTAGGCACAAATTATACGGTTTTAGACTCTATATGTAAACAGGTTCACAATAGTTGTATTATTGTGGTAAAATAAGGTATCAATTAATTAAAGAAGCGTTATTATGGTCAATGAAGTTGCCAAATGCATTAAAGAAGCATTATTATGGTCAATGCAATAAAAGGAAATTGAAACAGGAACTGGACAGTCGCATGATCTTGATAACAACTGAAAATTACAAAAATCTGCGATTACCAACCGGCCTGCCAAGCATGGAACTATGAAAAAATCTCTTCTATGAGGCAATCTATGGAGGAGGCTTATTCAAAAGTAGTGCAACCACCACCATTTGGCGGCAGAAAAAAGTAAAAGTGGCTACACCTACCCTGATAGACGCCTAGGCAGGAAAGTGGTCTTACCAACTAGTAATAGTATAAATTTAAGCAATACACAAATAAATAAAATAATTTACGTAAATAATTTAAAATACGTGGTAGAGCCATGCTACAGCTATATTATAGTTGTAGCACGAATGGGTCGGCTCGACCGGGGAAGGACCACGCTCTCATAGAATACCAGCGTAAAATAGCAGCTTAACGCTGCTGTGTTTCATATGGTGAGTGTAGAGAACCGGATACCCTTTTTACTGGAAAGGAGGCATTCCATCTTAGTCCTCACGGGTGACAACGCATCTGCATTTTGATTCGTAATCGAAGATTGACGTAGATGTCTATTGGCCACAGCAACCACTTACCATCAGGTGGACCTATAAAAAAAGTAGTTTCAAGATTGACACATTAAAAACAAAATTATAAGAATTATAATTTGTATTTATATATCAATCGTAGACCATTATAGACATCTCTCTAAATATAATTTTACGCGATCTTATTTTTAAAAGACAATTCAACTTTGACAGTTAGAGATATTCACACGAATTCAATGGCTCATGGAGAGATCAATGTGACAATTCACGTGCCGTTTCCAGTAACAGTTACTCAGGCTTACCGATTAAACATTTGATGTGGCAATAATTGTGCTGCTTAGCACTAGTCTCCGATCTATTTTATGGATGGACACTGGAAAATGAATCTGGAAAGTTTGTAAAAAGTAACATACTTTTACACGTGGATGGTTCGGCTCGGCCGGGGAAGTACCACGCTCTCACAGAATACCAGCGTAAAATAGCAGCTTAATACTGCAGTGTTACGTACGGTGACTGTAGAGAACAGGAAACCCTTTTTATTAGAAAAGAGGCATTCCATCTTAGTCCTCACGGCTAATAATGCATCTGAATTTTGAATCGCAAACGAGGATAGATGTAGATACCTATGAAACATAGCAACCGCTTACCATCAGGTGGACCTTAACCTTACTCGTACGACCATCATTAAAGGACCACGTCTCAAATCCATATCCCTGGCAATACACAGTTCTGAGGTCCTGAGGGTGAAGTCCTGAATAAGTGACGTCACACTTACTTGTATAAATAGTCAGATTTCTTTACGATGGCTTTTCTATAGTATGAGTATGACAAATGTGCACACAGTTGACCAAATAGTAAGTGGGTGATGCGACCCGTAGACATCTGCATTTTATTTTATCGTCGAATAAGAAGCAAAATGAAGATGCATTGCCACTCCTTAGGACTAAGATTGAATGCCTCGTTTCCAGTAAAAAGGTTCTTCAGTTCTTTACATTCATCATACAAAACACAAATACATTTACATAGTTACTATTTTACGCAGATATTCTGTGAGAGGGTGGTCCTTCCCCGATTGAGCCGATCCATTCGTGACACAACCATAATATAGCTGCAGTAAGACTCTATTATGTATAATTGTTTTCTAGTAACATACAAATGCATGACAACATGTTATTTTTGTATGTATAATTTGTCGGTTATTCAAAACAATAAAATAATCATCATCAATATAATATTATTCGTAATATGTTAGAACATTGACATACAGTGCGGTTGGCGAGTGTGGCATATGTAAGCAACACTCAGTCACAATTACATATCCTCGCATAAATTACTTCCGAGTAATTGGCAACACCGGTGTTTCTATCGCTGAGAGTGATTAACTGTAACTATTTTGCATTTGCTTATACACGGACATCTGTATATTTTGATTACTACCAAATATAACACAGCTCCGTGGTGCAGTGGCTTAGCAATGAAATGCAGCGTCAAGGGTCGTGGGATCGAATACCACACGGAACTAGAATTTGTATGGTTTATAAAAAATTTTTAACAGAGTAAGATGTTTAATTTCGTTGTACAAATTATGTTTGTAAACTGCTTCTACGATACAGGAGAAAATACTAGTGCAGTGGTAACGTTTCTTACGATATTTTTTTTTATTATAGATGACAAACGAGCACATAGTTTATCTAATGGCCAGTAGATGCTGTGGTGAATAGACACCTAGATGCTATTACGTTAGTGTTATGTGGAGGCGTGTATCTTCCCCGGTCAGGGCGACCAATTCGTGCTACAAATATGAAGCTGCAGCATTGCTCTACTACGTAAGACAATGGGTTATATTTAGGAGATTGGCGGCGGCGTCTTCTTAATATCAAGATTCTGTACAGACTAGGTAATAACCAGAGTGAAAATTACTTTGTCCGTTTTGAAATTTACGGCCAGTAGAGCATGAAAAGTAAAAATGAAACATGTTTTTATACAACTCAAAGAGAAATTAAATGAGCTGAAGTAGCTAAACAGAAACTACACTTTTAACGGTGGTAGAGCCTTGCAGCAGCTTTTGCTGTTGCACGTATGGGCCGGCTCGAGCCGGGTTAGTACCACGACCTCACAGAATACCGGCGTGAAGTGGAAGCTCTGCTTCCGCGTTTCGTCTGGTGAGTGCAGGTGACCGGATGCCCACTTCCCCCCCCCCCCCCCATTAACATGGTAGCGGAATTACGTCATAAATTACCCCAGGAGGGTACCAGTACCCCTGGAGAATCCCTCGCTGAGCATCCACGACCATGCTATTTCACTCCTGAGCGTGGGTGCTCAGGCTGCCCCGCGTATTCTGGGGGGGGCAAAATTCCGCTCAACAAAATAACTGCTCGGGGCAAACTGAGCAACAAGACCAAGGCGACCCCTGCCACGCTATCCGTGAATTTCTGCAACATCAGGGGACTTCACTCGAACCTAAACGCCGTCCACTACCATCTTGAGACGGCGAAGCCGGCCTTGCTCTTTCTGACCGAGACGCAGGTGTCCTCTCCGGCTGATACTTCGTATCTCTCCTACCCGGGGTACAAATTGGAGCACTCCTTTGTGTCTCGGGCTGGAGTTTGCGTGTATGTCAGAGAGGACATCTGTTCTCGACGCCTCGTCTTGAAGGTTCGGACCTGTCCATCCTTTGGCTACGCGTAGACAGCGACGACCATCCGCGCGTCTACGTGTGCCTCTATAGGTCCCATAGCGGTAATGCCGAAACAGACCGACTCATCGACCACGTCCAAATGGCTACAGATTCCTTGCTACAACAGGTCCCATCCGCAGAGATCGTGATCCTTGGCGATTTTAACGCCCACCACGCCGAATGGCTCGGTTCACGTTTAACCGATCATGCGGGGAGATCTGTTTATGACTTTGCCTTGGCATATGGTCTGACACAACTGGTTACATCGCCTACGCAGATTCCAGATGTTGAGGATCATACACCTTCCCTGTTGGACCTTCTGCTGACCTCTCATCCGGACGGATATCAGGTTTCCGTCGATGCCCCTCTTGGCTCTTCGGACCATTGTCTGATCCGGAGTGTGGTGCCACTCACGCTCCCCTCGCGGTTGCGTTCTGCAGGTTGCCGCCGTGTTTGGCATTACAGGTCGGCGGATTGGGACGGAATGCGGTCTTTCTTTGCTTCCTACCCATGGGGGCGGGTTTGCTTCTCGCCGGATGATCCCAGCGCTGTTGCTGACTCTGTCACTGATGTAGTGATACAGGGAATGGAACTATTTATTCCATCATCTGTGGTACCCATCGGAGGCAGATCTCAGCCTTGGTTTGGTCGCTCCTGTAAGACTGCATTACGCAGTAAGCAGGAGTGTTATCAAGCCTGGGCTGCGGCTTCGGTGACTCGGGATGTAAACACCAGCACACTCAAAAAGAAGTATAACTTCGCCTCCAGGTCCTTCAAAAGAGTTATTGCCAAGGCAAAGTCAGAGCACATGGGCAGAATTGGCGAGAAACTAGTTCGCCTTCCTTCGGGAACCCGTGCATTCTGGTCTCTCGCCAAGGCTGTCCAAGGGAATTTCTGTAAGCCATCACTACCATCTCTGCATAGGGAGGACGACTCACTGGCCCACGACGCAAAAGAGAAGGCCGACCTTTTAGGCTCCCTTTTTGCGTCCAACTCGACTGTTGATGACGGGGGGAACACACCGCCGACCATCCCGCGGTGTGAGTGCTCCATGCCGGATGTGCGATTCTCACAGCGATCGGTTCGCAGAGCACTCCTCTCCCTTGACATCCACAAGTCGAGTGGGCCTGACGGAATCCCCCCAATCGTGCTGAGGACGTGTGCTCCGGAGTTGGCACCGGTTCTAACGCGTCTTTTCCGGTACTCCTACTCCCTAGGCGTAGTCCCTAAATCATGGAAGACAGCTTTTGTCCACCCGATCCCTAAAAATGGCGACCGCTCAGATCCGTCCAACTACAGGCCTATCGCCATCACCCCCTTGTTCTCCAAAATAATGGAATCCGTTGTAAAATGCCACCTCATGCGGTACCTTGAGGATCACCAGCTGATTAGTGACCGCCAGTACGGTTTTCGTCGTGGTCGATCAGCTGGTGATCTTCTGGTCTACTTAACTCATAGATGGGCGTTGGCAGTAGAGTCCAAGGGGGAGGCATTGGCCGTTAGTTTGGACATTGCGAAGGCCTTCGATCGGGTTTGGCACAAAGCGCTTCTTTCGAAGCTCCCTTCCTATGGGCTTCCCGAGAAATTATGCAATTGGATCACCAGCTTTCTTGCAGATCGGAGCATCAAGGTCGTTGTAGACGGTGCATGCTCCGACTACAAGCCTATTAACGCTGGTGTTCCACAAGGCTTCGTGCTATCACCAACGCTGTTTCTTCTGCATATCAATGATATGTTGCAAGTTGGTAGCATTCATTGCTATGCAGATGACAGCACTGGTGATGCTCTATACACCGGCCGTGCCAATATTTCTCGGGAAAACGTCACCGAGTACCGGAACAAACTTGTGTCTGAAGTCGAGTCTTTGCTGGACAAAGTCTCGGATTGGGGGCGACTAAATCTAGTCCAGTTTAATCCTCAGAAGACACAAGTTTGCGCGTTTACCGCTAAAAAGAACCCCTTTGTCGTATCTCCTCAGTTTCAAGGTACTCCCCTTGTTGCCTCAGCCAGTATCGGAATCCTCGGCGTCGACATAGCCAAATTGGCCTCTAAAAAGCTTGGCGTGCTCAGCAGAGCGGGACAGTATTTCATGCCGGCTCAACGCCTGCAACTTTACAAGGCGCAGGTTCGGCCTCACATGGAATACTGTTCCCATCTCTGGGCTGGGGCTCCCCAGTGCCAGCTTCTTCCACTTGACCGCATCCAGCGCAGAGCGGCTCGAATCGTCGACGACCGAGTCCTTTCCGATCGGCTCGACTCATTGGCACTGCGAAGAGATGTTGCATCTCTTAGCATTTTCTTTCGCATTTACCATGGGGAGTGCTCTGAGGAATTGTTCGGATTAATCCCAGCCGCCAAATTTCACGAACGCACATCGCGGCAGAACTCCCGATACCATCCACATCATCTGGATGATTGGCGGTCCACCACTGTGCGATTTAGAAGATGTTTTCTTCCTCGCACAACTTCCTTGTGGAATAGTTTACCACCAGCGATTTTTCCGGACCGATACGACTTAGGGACCTTCAAGAAAAGAGCCTACTCCTTTTTAAAAGGCCGGCAACGCATCTGCAATTCCCCTGGTGTTGCGGTTGTTCATGGGCGGCGGTAGTCACTTACCATCAGGTGAGCCGCATGCTCGTTTGCCCCCTCTCCTATAAAAAAAAAAACTTTAAATACACATTGACGCTTTTACAAACACGTTAACAGTAAACTTTTCATAATTATTCATGATGATAACAGAAAACTACTAACACGCTTGGTATTCCCTTCCTATTTTAAAAACAGGGTTGCCAAATGTCCGGCTTTAGACCAAAGAACAGATGAATAACTTTGGACAGAATGTAAAGTATGAAGACAGGATAACAAGATGTAGGAACTATTACCACCATATATGAACTGTCTCCAGCATTTATTCTGGAAGGAGTGAATTAGATACGGCTAATATGGATCAGGGTGTATCCAAACGTAAAATGTCTGAAAAAAAATATTCCAGAAACATTTGAAGCTTGCCGACACGCATTGACCTTCTCAAAAATGAGAGGTAGCCTTTACTTTTACTTAACATCAATATAAAGAAGTAAAATAATTTTCCAGCATTCGTCTTTCCATCTACATACAACAAAGTCAGTTTAATTTTATTTCAGAGTGGAAAGGTTTTTTTTTTTTAGTTAAGTTCATAACTAAGGTAATTATTCTTTCACTAAAACTGATCGCAGATGTCGCTGGCATCGTCTCCGGTAAGCTTGTTGAACAAATTGTAGTACTTAAAGTTATTGATACACCAAAACCACTTGTTGCTTGCCACGTTGATTCTGTTGAAATACTCCGAAAAATAAGAAAGTTTGGCCTGTTTGAATTGTAAATGAGTATTAATTATTAATCACAAATTAAAATCAAGTAGGATTTTAGTCAAGGTACAGTATATACAAAGATGATTGTAGAAGGACTTATACTCATAACGTATTAATAACATATAAACTTGATCTAAAATATTCATGAAACATTTCACCTTAATCTAAATATTCATGGAACATTTCATATTTACGGCGCCGTAAGTAAAAGCAAACAGTACATGATTAACCAACAGGAAGTTTAAACCTAAACAAATTTAAGGGTCTTGTACAAACTAGCTGTGTGAGAAAATCTAGTGATAATTTGAGTACATTTAAATGTAAACAAAATATTTACTAAATTTTCAGGTAATATTAATTCGTTTAAAGTAAATCTTTACCTGAATTCAGTAAACATGCAACATATTTCTTATATATATAAGAAATATGTTGTTATCATATGATATCTTTCAAATTACACTTCAAGGTCAGATAACAAAGTATTTTTCTTGGTAAGTGTCCCTTTTGGATTTTAATATGGTACCGACCTGATGATATATAGCTGTTCCCCGCGCCCGTGTGGTATTATTTATTTTTCTTAGCTGTCTGTCAGTGAAAGTCCCATCCAAATAGGTTCACAGATTTTTGCGTAATGCGTGTTCAGATAGACGTCGCGTTTTTTCCCCGACTTACTAAACATTTATCTTTATATTTGAGCCAATTTAGATAATATCTTTATTAGTAATAGCTTATGTGTTATTCTGATGTATAAGCTATTTAATTGTAAAGTTTCATTAAAATCCATTTAGTAGTTTTTGCGTGAAAGTGTAAAAAACATCCATACATCCTCACAGTCTTTCAGGTTTATAATATTAGTAGGATTAGACAATATCTTTATTAATAATATCTTATGTGTTGTTCTGATGTATGAGCTATATAATTGTAAACTTTTATTAAAATCCAATTAGTCGTTTTTTCGTGAAAGAGTAACAAACATCCATACATCCTAACAAACTTTCACGTTTATAATATTAGTAGGTTAGTAGGATTAATTTATTAATTTAACTGCAGATGAGTCACCCCTGAATACTAAGATTGAATGCCCCGTTGCAAGTGAAAAGAACCACCGGTTCTCACAACACTCACCATACAAAACAGCTGCTTTTCGTATGGTGAGTGTAAAAATTATCCACGGTCGGTATTATGTTAATAATATAAAATGTGTTGTAGATGGATTAATACTTGAGAGCTCTCTTTTAAAAATAAGATAGATGTTAAACATCTAAATTATTCTGTAAAGGTAATATGCATAAAAGGATAATTTACGACAGGAAATACATAAATATGGCCTAATGAAAAACAATATATTAAGAAATAAAATATTAAGAAGACTTAACGGTCAGCCACCGTAGAGTCTACATCACCTGAGGATACCTCGTGTAGAGGCGAAACACGTGTCGTATTGTCGTCAGTGGTGTGTCTTTCCTACTGTAGTGGTGTTGGGAGTAGTGGTGCTGGGATTAGTGGTGACGGGGATATTGAAGGCAATTGAGGGAGGGCGGGAGGTGCTCTTCATACTAGGTAAGACATTCATCATTCATTCATTTTATTTTATAGAGCGGATGTTTGCGAAGTAACTTTTTAAACCTTTTATATTAAGAAATGTTTTAAAGAAAAAGATGACTGTATATTTAGTAAACATTTATATTAATTATATAAAAAAATTAAATATGTACGAGTATAATTGTTTAGGCCTAATCTAAAACATTTAAAACTTGCATTAAATACGCGCGTCTCGGCGTGTCCTTCCGATGGAATTTGAGGTCACCGACAGCCGCGCGTCTCCCCGCTGACGCTTCGTCGCCCGACGTCTGGAAGTTACTATTAAATTCAATAGTACGCGACCACCTCCTTGCGTTGTCTGATTTCGTGCGTTTTACGTGACAACGAGGCTACCTTGAATTTTGTGTGATTAATTTAACTTCGATTGCCATTAGACTTGAGTTGAGATAAAAGTGACGCCCATTGGAGTGATCGAAGTTGTGGAGCCGAGCAGCGCATGTGGATCTGCTGGCCGATTACATCGGTGACGTCAGGTTACATTTACACATACTGTCGCACACTACTTACATACACCTTACTTACCACCTGACTGCGCCTTGTGGTCGATACTACCTACGGAACTCGGTAAGTTTGTGTTTGCTTATCAGCCATTAGTTAATAATTATCCATAGGCCATTGGGCCCGAACCCTCTGGTTGCTCGTCGAGTGTATTACTCATGGGCCCTAGTACAGTTGACTTCTGTCGGGCATCTGAGGGCCGTAACAATAATAAAATTACATACATACTGTTTTACGTGGTAGAGCCATGCTTTTTGCGTTGATTTTTTATTATAGCAATAAGTAAATCGGAGATCTTCGAATTCATAGTCAGGTATGCTAGAACTTTAACTATGAAGCCATGTTGTCGTCAATGTTCGATCTCAGATAATCATATCATATAAAAAAAGAGAAATCATGCCCAGCTTATTGAAAGAACAAGAGACGAACTCACGCACACTTATGCACCTATGTTGCTGGTTGCAAATGGCTTAAGTTGCAAGTGTGTGTGTGTGTGTGTGTGAGTGCGTTACGTGCTTCTATAATATATCAAGGATGTAATATTCTGTCTATCTTTCTATGTTGTCTGAGTGTTCGATATATTATTCAGTTCCTTTTACTGTAGCGGAAAAGATTTACTTTGTAGCGTTTGCTAAACCTCTTACGCAGACTTATTTCTTTTGATGTAACATCATTACAATTGCAAAGTTGAAAGCTATTTACAAGGGATTGAAGGTCAATGTTTTACAAGAAGATAATATTTAAAATAAATTGAAATAATTTAAAATTAAAAATTTTGTACAGCCGACTTCAATATAAGTTATTTAAGAATAACTTAAAAACTATTGGTTTGACCTTGATCAAATTCATATGGGACCACACGAGAAGTACCAGCTTTCAAATAAAAGAAGAATCATCGAAATCGGTTCACCCAGAAAAAAGTTCTGAGGTAACACACATAAAAAAAAACGAAAAAAAATAAAAAACATACAGTCGAATTGAGTACCGGCTCCTTTTTGGAAGTCGGCAGAAAATAGTGAGAGAGGCGACATAGGATGAAATATCTCGTCAATTTATAGTGTCATCATCGCTCTTATCAGCAACATCAATCAATTTCTACCATTTTAACTGGGATAAAATAAAGATATTGTACGTGAAATACTAATACGTAGAAAACTCGCGTAACACAGTACCTTAATGCTCCTTTGATGTAGTATGGTGAGTGTAGAAAACCGGATACTTTATGACACGAGGCAACGTCTGCTGATCTTATTTTAATAGGATTAGCTATTGATGGTAGATCCACGTTGAAACTGTGTTATGACAGTAGCACAAATGTGTTGGCTCGACCGGGGATAGACTGGTTTCATGTGGTGAATGTAAAGATTGGACACCTTTGTTACTGGAAACGAGGCATGCTCTCTTAAGTAAGGGATACAAAAATAATAAGGGTAGTTTCTACGAGGAATTATTCTAAGAGAAAGGACTCCTTTATCCTTAGGAGACAATTTAGGTAGGTACCATCCTACCTCCCTCCCGAACGGACTTGACGTGGCGGGGGGGCTTAATAGCCGTGGCTTGGTTCCCCGCGGTGAACAAAGAGGAACCCCTTGGCTGGCCCGTAGTGTAGGGCCGGCCCAAAGTGGCCACTCCAGGTGGGCTTGGCGAGACGGGTGTCCTCTTCCCCTACCGCTGCAGCTGAGGTGGAGTCGCGGAGGAAGAGGAGTGTTGGTATGGCTAGGCGCCGCGCTCCCTACACTCCGTGGCTGAAACTTGGTTAGCGGTGTAGCCAAAGACCAGATCCGCCGCTGTTGTCAGGAAAACTGGTGCTGTTGAGCGCTTAATTTTCCTGGCCTTATGGCCTCCGCGTATCTGACTCGGGGGCGCATTACGCAGGTAGTATTGGAGGCCGGGGAGAGGGCGTGTCTTGGGTTACTTGTACGCCTTGCCTGAGGAGGAGAATGGGAGCAGAGGTCCTCACGCAAGTTGGGGCTGCCATGGGGCGGCCGGCGCTATTGGGGCCACGGATGTGCGCGAAAGTGTTCCCGTGGCCCTGCCAATATGCGGCAAAGTTAGAAAACCATGGGGTTTTCGTCGGTGCAAATCCGACATAACCCGTCCATTCCCCCGCGAGGCGGGCATTAGTAGGCATTTCCCCATGAAAAAGAAGGTACCACTCTACCTACTTTCTGCCAATAAGCAGCAGTGCGTATCTTGCTGTCTTCCTGTATGGAGAGTTTGAAGAGCCAGTGTAATTACAGGTTTTGAGGAACTCTATCTTTGTCTTTAGCGTCGACGACTCATTCGTGGCTTTCTTTGTTTGAAGTTGGTTGCAGGTGTCCATTTACTTGAATAGCAGCTGCAAGCTCGTATGTTCACATCAAATTTATATATTTAACGTCTTCGTGGCCCAGTGGCTTAGCAATAAGTTGCGGCGCTGGGGTTCAAATCCCGCAAGGAAGAAGTATTTGTATGGCCTACAAAAATCCTAGTGCAGGGGTAATATTTTTATTAAAACGATGTTTAAAATATCGATTATCATTATCGGTGTTGGTAAAATTTTTTATGGTAAGTTTTTTTTTATTAATTGTATCCCAAAACCACTACCCATATTCTTAGTATTAACAGTGATATTACATTCAAGTGTGGGAGGGAGAGGGGTGTTTTTAAATTAGGTAAGACCCAACATTTTCTTAATAACGCTTTGGTATTGATATGAAAACCCAAATAAGCAATAAATAAATTATGATTAGGTAAAGCACCGTGTGCTGGAAATTTAAATTATATTTCTTATTAACCAGACGATTGATATCACGATACAAAACTAATTAAAACTTTGAAATTTCATTCGATGCCGGAGTTATTTAACAAACTCTGCGATGCAGTAATTATATTTTAAGTAACATTAAATTATTATATTTAATTTTACTTAATTTAAATTTTACAAAATATTATATTATGAGGCTTGTGTCTATAATATACCCGGTTAGATCGAGGTGGAAATGAGGGCATATCGCGAAACCCCCACTTGTTTGTGCAGTATAAAGTTCACTGTGGGTGCCGTGAGCGGGAGATCCCGCCTTAGGCATTCAACGAGTGTGGTCATTCTACTAGTGCTAAGATAGTGTCGTGGTTCTGTTCGTTGTTGTAATTCTTCTAGTGCAGGCAAGGAGGAGTGCAGGAAGGTTGGTGTTGCTGAAAGGCTGCCCTGTGTTACATTGAGATAAGTAGTGTTGCTGTTGGTTTACATATTTTGGTGTTGTTATCATGTAATTACGTACCTCACGTTACACTGGTGTGTGATTGTGGCGGAAACGTGTTACGGTGTGGTCATAACTGTAATTTCACTATACCGAATGTATAGTGCGTTACGTTTTCTTATTACTGATATTCATATTCATATATCTACGCATACATAGGTCGTCTGTTAAATTACTTTGTCAAATCTGAAATACTTTATTACCAATTTTGTTCATAAGCTTTCGTCTCATTTGAATAAAGAAACTAATTTAAATTCTTATTCTAAAATTCTCAATACAATCAGGCGTTACTTTGCGAAAATCCATTATATTAAAAATGGTAAAAATTACTTCGCCTATATACGCGTAATGAATTAAAATGATCATTCTTACCTAGTTTGAAGAGCACCTTCCGCCCTTCCTTCCTTGCTTGCAATATCCCCGTCACCACTAATCCCAGCACCACTACTTCCAGTATCACTATACTATACTAGGAAAGACGCACCACCTTCGACACCGACACACACCTGCGATGGCTAACCGCTATGTCACTCAGCGGTCAGTCACCGCAGTATGTCAACTACGTGATAGCATGACAGGCGGGTTGGTAATCGTGGTTTTTAATATTTTAGTTCTTTTTAAATAAAACTAATTTTACGGATTTTATCGCGTATATTAACTTATTTTTAACTTATTTTTATATTCCCGACGTTTCGGGTGCTTTCCAGCACCCGTGGTCACGGGGGACTGAGTTGTTTGACGTCCTACTGTCATAGTTAGCCCGGCTACCTTCAGTTTTTTAATATTAATTTTCGGTTCGATTTACGCAGAATGAGCTTACAGTATCTTGAAGTCTAGCAGTGGTATACTTGGGTTTGGATTTGATTTTATTAATTATGGGATCCCAAGCAGATGGCAGCATCCATCCATCTTCTCTATTGAAATTAGGATGTTTTTTAATTTCAATAGCCTCGCGAATCATCCTTGGGAGGAATCGGTGTTCTTTTGCGAGGATTTGTGGTCTATCAAATCTAATGTAATGACGGGGACGATCCTGAACATGTTCACAAACTGCAGACTTCCCGATACGTCGGTGCTTCACGTCAGCTATATGTTCTTTAACGCGGGTTTTAATAGATCTTTTTGTTTGTCCTATGTACGAGAGACCACATTCACAATCCAGCTTGTACACTCCTGCATCTTGTAGAGGGATATGACACTTGACGGATGGTAAAAATTGACCAATCTTCTTCAGCGGCTTGAAGTATGTTTTAATGGAAGCTCGCTTCAAGATGTAGCCAACCTTGTCTGTGACTCCTCTGACATAGGGTAGTACAGCAGGCACACGCTCGACTGTGGCTGGCTTCACTCGGTCACTGTGACGTAGGCGCGGGACCCGAAGCTTGTTGTCTTGCAGTACTTGCTCGACGTGCTGAAGCTCGGCGGCCAGATGTTTTCTGTCACAGATCCCTCGTGCTCTCTGAAACAAAGATTTTCCCACGGTAGCTAACTGTGAAGGATGATGGTGAGATTCACCATTTAAATATCGGTTGGTATGGGTATTTTTTCTGTACACAGTATGACCAATAGTGTTATCAGGATTTCGGATGACTAAAACATCTAGAAAAGCTAAAGTATTGTTTGCCTCTAACTCCATTGTGAATTGTATTTTAGGGTTTATGGAATTAAGGTGGTTTAAAAATGCAGTTACTTTGTCAGATGATAAAATTGTGAAAGTATCGTCTACGTACCGCTTGTAGAATCTTGGATTTACAGGAGCAGTAAGAAGGGCTTTCTCCTCAAAGTCCTCCATGAATATGTCGGCGACTACGGGAGATACAGGTGAGCCCATTGCCACTCCATCTACTTGCATATAGAACTCTTCTTTCCACAATAAATAGCCAGATGTGAGGCAGTGTTTGAGTAATACTGCATATTCTGTAGGCATGTTGTTATCTTCTAGCTTTCTAGTAACAATTGAGATGCAGTCTTCAATAGGTAGGCATGTGAATAGTGACTGAACATCAAAACTGACCATAGTTTCATTGTCAGCGAGATGTAGGTCTTTAATCTCACTAACAAATTGGTATGAATCCTTTGTGTGTGCTCTGGTATGTCCTCTTAGTGGTGACAGTATTTTCGCCAAGTGTTGAGCCAACTTATAAGTTGGTGAATCGATCTGGCTTACTATAGGACGTAGTGGAGCGTTTGGTTTGTGTATTTTCGGTAACCCATACAACCTCGGTGGTTTGGCACATGATGGTATTGTCGAATTCACGTCAAGATTTAATTTTTCGGAGTATTTCTTTTAGAAGAAATACTCCGAAAAATTAAAAAAAAAAAAAAAATAAAAAATAAAAAAATAAATAAATCTTGACGTGAATTCGACAATACCATCATGTGCCAAACCACCGAGGTTGTATGGGTTACCGAAAATACACAAACCAAACGCTCCACTACGTCCTATAGTAAGCCAGATCGATTCACCAACTTATAAGTTGGCTCAACACTTGGCGAAAATACTGTCACCACTAAGAGGACATACCAGAGCACACACAAAGGATTCATACCAATTTGTTAGTGAGATTAAAGACCTACATCTCGCTGACAATGAAACTATGGTCAGTTTTGATGTTCAGTCACTATTCACATGCCTACCTATTGAAGACTGCATCTCAATTGTTACTAGAAAGCTAGAAGATAACAACATGCCTACAGAATATGCAGTATTACTCAAACACTGCCTCACATCTGGCTATTTATTGTGGAAAGAAGAGTTCTATATGCAAGTAGATGGAGTGGCAATGGGCTCACCTGTATCTCCCGTAGTCGCCGACATATTCATGGAGGACTTTGAGGAGAAAGCCCTTCTTACTGCTCCTGTAAATCCAAGATTCTACAAGCGGTACGTAGACGATACTTTCACAATTTTATCATCTGACAAAGTAACTGCATTTTTAAACCACCTTAATTCCATAAACCCTAAAATACAATTCACAATGGAGTTAGAGGCAAACAATACTTTAGCTTTTCTAGATGTTTTAGTCATCCGAAATCCTGATAACACTATTGGTCATACTGTGTACAGAAAAAATACCCATACCAACCGATATTTAAATGGTGAATCTCACCATCATCCTTCACAGTTAGCTACCGTGGGAAAATCTTTGTTTCAGAGAGCACGAGGGATCTGTGACAGAAAACATCTGGCCGCCGAGCTTCAGCACGTCGAGCAAGTACTGCAAGACAACAAGCTTCGGGTCCCGCGCCTACGTCACAGTGACCGAGTGAAGCCAGCCACAGTCGAGCGTGTGCCTGCTGTACTACCCTATGTCAGAGGAGTCACAGACAAGGTTGGCTACATCTTGAAGCGAGCTTCCATTAAAACATACTTCAAGCCGCTGAAGAAGATTGGTCAATTTTTACCATCCGTCAAGTGTCATATCCCTCTACAAGATGCAGGAGTGTACAAGCTGGATTGTGAATGTGGTCTCTCGTACATAGGACAAACAAAAAGATCTATTAAAACCCGCGTTAAAGAACATATAGCTGACGTGAAGCACCGACGTATCGGGAAGTCTGCAGTTTGTGAACATGTTCAGGATCGTCCCCGTCATTACATTAGATTTGATAGACCACAAATCCTCGCAAAAGAACACCGATTCCTCCCAAGGATGATTCGCGAGGCTATTGAAATTAAAAAACATCCTAATTTCAATAGAGAAGATGGATGGATGCTGCCATCTGCTTGGGATCCCATAATTAATAAAATCAAATCCAAACCCAAGTATACCACTGCTAGACTTCAAGATACTGTAAGCTCATTCTGCGTAAATCGAACCGAAAATTAATATTAAAAAAACTGAAGGTAGCCGGGCTAACTATGACAGTAGGACGTCAAACAACTCAGTCCCCCGTGACCACGGGTGCTGGAAAGCACCCGAAACGTCGGGAATATAAAAATAAGTTAAAAATAAGTTAATATACGCGATAAAATCCGTAAAATTAGTTTTATTTAAAAATGTGTAGTGTTCGCGTAAATATAAGAAATCATTATTTTAGTTCTTATTAGGAAGACGCTGCGGCCCATATTCTTATTGTTTCTCTATCTCACCTCTTCCGACACGCGCTGGATGATATGTGGTTGTGGATATCTTTACATCGTCACTACATAGTGTTTAAGATGATGTGACACAACTCATTATTTTCCTAGGAGTTCGTCTAGGTAGATACCACTAGCTTACCTATTTGTATCATTAAATAGCAGTTCTTGCACTGCTGTGTTCTTATCTAACGGTTATAGAGAGCCAGCATAATTACAGACTGTGAGGCATTACATCTTAGTCTTCAGAGATGACGACACATCATCTTTAAATTTAGAACATCATTAACGGTAATGTTAACGGAGATATCACGGGTAAGAAGTATGCCGTCAAAACATAACTTGTAAAAAAAACCAAGACTTGCAACTAAGTTCTTCTACCGTAAAAAGTTGTGAGATACATGTAATACCAAGTCGGTTCATTTATTCAGTCCCTACTTAAGGGTCCTTCTGTCGTAAGTTATTACGTAATTAGCTAACCTAACAACATCTTATAGTGACCATATCAATACAAAAAATCTTTTATGTTTTAAATAAATAGAATGACTTGGCCATCACATGAAAACACAATGTATCTCACAAGTAATACATATTATATTAAATTAGATTGTTTATTGCGATTGCCAAGTCAATCTATTTATTTAAAACATAAAAGATTTTTAATATTGATATGGTCACTACAATATGTTGTTGGGTTAGCTAATTACCTAATAACTTAATCCTATATATTTATACGGGATTACAAAGTTAATTATGTAGTTTATGTATCTAGAAAACTGTACCAAAATTGCAAAATATTTTAGTTTTACCTCTATGTCTTAAACTTCTATGTCTGCCAGAAGTGCCTTAGAGTTTTGATGATCGGTCAGTGAGTGAGTGACAAAATTAAGAAACTTTGACTAGTTATAATTCTTAAACTACTGGTTCAAATTAATTGAAATTTAAAATATACCGTATCTATACAATACTTGCTTGGTTTCTGAAAATTCATGTTTCTAGTTTTATCCACAAGATGTTATAGGGAGCCGAAAATGGCCCGAACTGCTTCGAGAAAAGGATGGTACGGCCGTGCCGCTTTTTTGCTCGAGTTGGCGTTAACATCATCATCATCATCATTACAGCTTCTCACAAGTCCACTGCTGAACATAAGCCTCCCCCACGGAATGCCACAAAGCACGGTCCTGAGCCACCTGCATCCATCGACTTCCTGCATGTCTTACCAGGTCGTCACTCCGTCTCGGGGGGGGGGGGGGTGTCGCCCTACACTTCACCTACAGGTACGAGGCTGCTACTCAAGAAGACTTTCTTCTCCATCGGTTGTCGTTTCTTCGAGCTATATGGCCGGCCCACTGCCACTTCAGCTTACTAATCCGTTGGGCTATGTCGGGTACTCTGGTTCTACTGTGGATATCCTTATTTCTAAGTATATCACGCAGAGAAACTCCAAGCATAGCCCTCTCCATAGCTCGCTGAGCGACCTTGAGTTTCCTCATACGGCTAGCAGTGAAGGACCACGTCTCAGATCCGTAAGTCATCACTGGCAACACGCACTGGTTGTACAATTTCGTTTTAAGGTTTTGAGGTATGTCTGACGAGAAGATGTGTCGTAGCTTCCCGAACGCTGCCCAGCCGAGTTGAATCCGTCGATTGACCTCTCGGTCGAAGTTGGACTTACCTAGTCGGACTATTTGGTCCCAGGTAAACATACTCGTCTACAACTTCGAGCGTAGTACTTCCAACAATTACCAGCATAGGTGTGACATGGACATTAAACATAACAGATTATATAATTACTTAATTAAATATTACTGATCCTCTGCTGTGCTTAAATGAGATTTGTTCTCAAGCGTGTCGTGATATCTATGGTTTTATAGGATAGGTCCAGGGTATTTTCAGGCAAGTAAGGAACTTGTCGAAGTGGTGTGATATATGTTTTGGCTTTCGACCAACTCTGGGCAATTTTTCTTGCCTTTGTCCTTTTCTTTAATTTTAATCCACTACCTAATATAACACAGGGAAAAAAAGTTCGTTGTAAATTTCACATTTACTGTGACGGAAAGCAGTGAAAAACTTAAAAACAATATTTTACATAGTAGAACTATACTTCAACTGTATTGTGGTTGTACCACGAATGAATCGGCTCCACCGGGGAACGACAACGCTCTCACAGAATACTAGCGTAAAATAGCAACTTGAATGTGCTGTGTTTCATATGGTGAGTGTAGAGAACGGGCGATTATTTTTATTGGAAATAAGACATTCCATCTTAGTCGTCACGGGTGACAACGGATCTGTATTTTGATTACTAACCGAGGATGGATGTAGATTTCTATGGGCCATAGTATCTCTTTACCATCTGGTGGACTGTATGTCCTGCTGTAGACTGTCGCTGGATTTAATAAATATTATATTCGTACGAAAGTATTCGTTCAATAAATTTGTTAATTAAATTTAGACCAATAAATCTGTAATTTAATTAAAATATTCAATTATTTCTGTACTATTTTTACAAACCGAATTTCATTTAAAGAAATTCCTTTAGAGAAAGTTAACTTATTTTAAATAAGCACAAAACAGACACAAAGCTATTTTAAGAACCCAAAGAGCTCTAACAGCTTTTGTAGCGTCGGTTTGAAAACAAGAGACACCGAGAACTGTACAAGGCTATTTAAAACAAATTACCTTTAGGGAGCTGAAGGTTCTTGTTCTTATCTAAGATACAAAAAATAATTTGTTCTGTGCTTAAAACCTCTTTGGTAGTTTTCCTTGAGAGATCGACTATGTTTTCTTTTGTATATAATTTACACACATTCCTATCGTTTGCTGACCGCGTAAGAGAAATCTTTTTTATTTTTAACGAGCACACAGTTCAGTAAGGGAGTGCTGTGATCCATACATATCTACATTAGTCATCGATTAAGAATCAATATGCAGGTGCATTTTCACCTCTGAGGACTACGAAGGTATGCTTAATTTCCAGTAAATACCTCCTTGTTCTTCAAAGTAATGGACACTATTATTAACTGCCAGCGCTTGCGGTACCTTGAAGATCACCAGCTGATTAGTGATCACCAGTACGGTTTACGCCGAGGTCGCTCTGCGTAAACCGTACTGGTGGGCGGAGGCAGTGGAGTCCAAGGGGGAGGTGTTAGCCGTTAGTTTGGACATGAAGGCTTTCGATCGGTTTGGCACAAAGCGCTTCCAAAGCTTCCTTCCTATGGGCTTCCCGAGAATTTATGCAATGGGATCAACATTTTCTTGCAGATCGGAGCATCAAGATTGTAATAGATGGCGCATGCTCCGATTACAAGCCCATTAACGCTGGTGCTCCACAAGACTACGTGCTATCACCGACGCTGTTTCTTCTGCATATCAATAACATGTTGCAAACTAATTACATACATTGCTATTCAGAAGGCAGCACTGGTAATGCTTTGTACACCGGCCGTGCCAATATTTCTCAGGAAAACGTCGCCGAGTACCGGAATAAACTTGTGTCTAAAGTCGAGACTTTGTTAAACAAAGTTTCAGACTAGGGTCGACTAAATCTTGTCCAGTTCAATCCCCAGAAGACACAAGTTTGCGCGTTTACCGATAAATAGAACTCCTTTATTGTATTTCTTCAGCCAATATCGGAATCCTCGGTGTCGACATATCGAGTGATGTACAGTTTCGTGGTTACTTGGAAGAGAAGGCCAAACTGGCTTCTAAAAAGCTTGGCGTGTTTAGCAGAGCGGAACAGTATGAGAGCATGATTTTTCCCGGACGAGTTGACCCATTGATGCTACAACCATAATACCTATCTATCTATCATGTGGTTACCGATGGACGCAATATACCCAGAACGGCGACCTGTATCGTTATTAAAGATCCATCTGCTGCGTGATGATGAAAAAAAAATTCTTATTTTAATGGGTGAGACGCATCTGACTTTCTCTAGACATAACTATAGATCGGTAACGGTTGTTTCATTTGTATTGTCTCTATGAAGCAAATACTCGCCAGCACTCAAATTCGTATATTAGAAATTCATATTTGTGGAGTCTAGTAACTTTACCTGCGAACTGTGTAGTGGCGGTGAAAGAATAGTCACTATACAATATCGTCCCGTGCGTGTGGTAAAGGGTGGCATAGGAAAAATGAAACAAGAATAAGGAAGGAAGGAAGCTGCTGCCCATCAGCAGCATCTTCCTGATAACAACTAAAATACCAAGCGTGGCAACTATGGCAAAATCCCACCCTACGATGCAATTATAGATGATCGTTACGCTCGTATTCCGTGAGAGTTTGGTCCTTCCTCAGTGAAGCTAAATCATTCATGCTACAACCATAATACAATTGCAGACAAAGATCTATCCATCCATTATAGTCTATAAAATCCACTGTTGAACATAGGCCTCCTCCGCGACTTGCCCCGCAGGAATGATTTTTCCATAGTGGCCACGCTCGGCAGGCGGGTTCGCAACCGAAGTTTTTTTTTTTAATTTTGAGTTTTTTGTAGGAAGATGCTTCTGATCATCTCCTGTTTTAGTTTCCGTTTGACGCCTTATACAAGACCCAAGAGACGATATGAAATAACAAAACATGTGTAAATAATACACTCACGGTAACCATCTTCTCGGAAATATACAATTACAAATATTATTTCTTTTAAAAACAAAAGTTACAGTTTTGAGGCTATTAAAATAAAAAAAAACATCCTAATTTCAATAGAGGGAGGCTGGGTACTACTACTACAGGATCCTGTAATTAATAAAATTAAAACTAAACCCAATAATACCACTGCAAGACTTCAATACACAGTAAATTCATTCTGCGTAGATTGGGCCAAAACTAATTAAAAAGCTGAAGGTACTCCGGGTTAAGTCTGACATCGGGACGTCGATCACCTCAGTCCCCGATCATAGGTGCTGTGAAGCACCCGAAACGTCGGGAATTAATAAAAATAAGTTAATTAAACGCGACAGAATCCGTAAAAGCAGTTTTATTCAATAATAAATCTTTCTATATAATACAGCTTTTATCTTACAAAATTTTTAAAGCTTTTGATAAATAGAGCTTGCATATATTTTCTTGGAATTCATAGTAAAAGTCTTATTTGAGACTCAAAAGTGTACTCCAAGATATAACAATGAATACTGAAATATAATTCCGACGCACTGTGTAGCACTAATGACCCTTAACTTACAACACCTTCTGCGTATACCTTTGAGACGAGCCTCGAGAAGGTCTAATAATTAATGAGCGCTGTCTGAGAGTTTCAACCAGACATAAAGACAAAGATATTAAGGCTTTCTTCTACATTCACTCGTTTTATGAAACTAACTTACTACTAAAAACTTCAGTTGGTGAGAGTTTTAGGGAACCACTTCTAAATTTGATTACGCAAGGTTCAAATTGTTTTCCTGCCGACTTCCAAAAAGGAGACGGTACTCAATTCGACTGTATGTTCTTTTTTTTTAATGTGTGTTACCTCATAACTTTTTACTGGGTGAACCGATTTCGATGATTCTTCTTTTATATGAAAGCTGAAGTGTGGTCCCATAATTTGATCAAGGTAAAACCAATAGTTTTTGGGTTATTCTTAATAACTTATATTGAACTGAATATAGTCGACTGTATAAAATTTTTAGAGTATGAGAGCCAGTGTATTTAAAACTAGAGAGATACGAGAGAGACATTCTATCTTAGTCCTCAGAAGTGTCAACGGATTTGTAGCCTTCTTTGTTTAAAGTTAAGAAAAATAGACATCTACCCAAACGGGCTTCTAGGCGGAAGATCAGTCTCCTTTCTTATTCTCATACTTTCTAATTCTCTTTATTGACGCTTTTTCCCGGCGCTGGTATGCGTATTTCATCTTTTTTTTTTTGAAAATTCTCAGATTCTGACAATAATCGTCACTTTAATTAAACTTTTGTAAGTTTCTGATAACTTTTCTAAACTTCGAAGCTATTTTTAAAATGCTCAACACGAGGTAAATGAGCACTTAAAATTGCATTTAACAATTCTATTGGTGTTGACGGGGATTGAACCCGGCTTATCAAAATAATTATATGGAGTGATAGGTGCAAAATAATATTTCGTTAAAATAAATACATCACACAGTCTTCCATCCATTCTATTACGTGTGCGCAGTACATGCACATGATGCTGTCGCACATAGACATATTCATTTTCAATTAAGTTGTCTTTATAAATCATTGCGGATGCAGCCAAAACCTTGAGTTTAACTGTAAGCAACTGAAATCGGACCCAACTAAATCGTTCAAATCATAAATAGTTCAAATTTCGGTCAAATACAAAAATCAGTTATTGGTTTTTCTGTCCACAATTTTCAGTGGAAGCCTGGAGTCGGTAAGTTAGCGGTGTTTCACCCGTGTATTTCTGAAAGTATATAAATACCGTTGGACATGTGCCTGATCTCTAGCTGATGGCTAGCCTCCGTTGAGACTGGCCACTGTGAACGAAATTGGGTAAATGACCACACTTGCACAGAATTATAATAACAGCCTATCAAAAGTCCACTACTGAACTTAGGCCTCCCCCATAGATTACCTCATAGTCGGATATTTGCTATAGTTGCTGGGCTTGGCGAGCGGGTTGGTAACTGGCAACAATATAACAGTAAATACTGCTGTGTTTTTTTTGGTGAATGAAGTAAAATGGAGATCCTTTTTACTGATAACGAGCCATTCTATTTTAATTCTCAAACAATGGATCTCAACTTTGATGATTTACCGAGGAAAAAGTTATGTGTGTATAGGCATTCATTTACAATCAGCTCGACTGTGTGCTTGTTTGTCAATATTTCTCGGGAAAACGTCGCCAAGTACCGGAACAAAATTGGGTCTGAGGTCGAGTGTTTGCTGAACAAAGACTCGGATTGTGGGCGACTAAATCTAGTCAAGTTTAACCCTCAGAAGACACAAGTTTGTGCGTTTGTTGCTAAAAAGTACCCCTTTGTCGTATCTTCTCGGTTTCAAAGCACTCCCTGTTGCCTCAGCCAGTATCGGAATCCTCGGCGTCGATATATGGAGTGACGTGCAGTTTCGTGGTCACTTGGAAGAGAAGGCCAAATTGCTCAGCAGAGCGGTACAGTATTTCATGCCGGCACAACGCCTGCAAGTTTACAAGGCGCGGATTCAGCTTCACATGGAATACTGTTTCCATCTCTGGGCTGGGGCTCATCGGTGCTAGCTCCTTCCACTTGACCGCATCAAGCGCAGAGCGGCTCGAATCGTTGACGACCGAGTCCTTTTCGATCGGCTCGATTCATTGGCGCTGCGGAGAGATGTTGCATCCCTTTGCATTTTCTTTCGCATTTACCACGGGTAGTGCTCTGAGGAATTGTTCGGATTAATCCCAGCCGCCAAATTTCACGAATACACTCCCGATACCAACCACACCATCTGGATGATTGGCGGTCCATCACTGCGCAATTTAGAAGATGTTTTCTTCCTCGCACGACTTCCTTGTGGAATCGATTACCACCAGCGATTTTTCCGGACCGATACGACTTAGGGACCTTCAAGAAAAAAACTTACTCCTTTTGAAAGACTGGCAACGCATCTGCTATTCCCCTGGTGCCCCTGGTGTTGCAGTTGTTTGTGGGTGGCGGTAGTCACTTACCATGAAGTGAGCCGCATGCTCTTTTGCCGCCTCTCCTAATAATATGTTCTTATTTACTTAAAATATACACGGTCGGTCCATTATACATGTCTTGGCTCTTAAGTACGGCGTATGATTCCTTACAAGTATCTCGCATTTAATAATCCCGAGGTGTAGTGTTGCTAATACGGTTTCTTCAAGGATGCCTGTTTTAGTGAGTTAATTACGACAAGGTCTTTCACAGTCTAATTTGTTAAAAGTTAATTTTGATACGCTTTTTTTTCTTCATATATTCTCGTGTTTTTTTTTTTTGTGTAATCTAATTTAAAGTTAGAAAATATTTTTCTTGAAGAAGAGAGCCGATATAAATTTCTAACATAAATACCTAAAGGTCAGAGAAATTTTTTAAGAAATATTGACTTTAGTTTCTCATTGATTATATTTTTAACAAAAATGTAATGTATTAATGGAAAAATCGTCCCTACGAGGCAATCTATGAGAGAGTCCTATGTTCAGCAGTAGACTTTTATAAGCTGTAATAGAAAAATATATTTATACAAAGCAAATGTAGTTTTCTAGTTGTTCAGTTAAATAGCTTAAACCTATTCAACTGTAGACCGATGTAAGACAGGGTGACATTTTATCCTCGAAATACTTCAACGTTGCATTGAAAGAAGTATTAAGCGTCAGTAGCCTAATGGCAGGGCGCGGACTGCGAACTCGAAAGGTCGTGGGTTCGAATCCGCCATTCGACTACTGTCGTGAACCATTTCTAACACAAGCATTTTAAGCTTACCAGAAGTAGTTAAAGGGAATATTAGCAATGTTTAATAGCATTACTAGTATTTTTGGCAGGCGTGTTGGCAACCGGATATTTTTATAATAATTCTGAGTTGTTATAAGGATGATGCTGTTGGCCATCTCTTGTTTCCAGTTTCCCTCTGTCGTGTCTCGTCGACACCCAAGGGACCATATGGGGTAGTGGGTATTCTTACACCGCAACTATATAAATATACCGCTTATAAATATTATAGTCTGTTCACTTATATGCGGTCGTTTTTGTTGACGCTGCTACTTTTTTTATAGGATAGGGTGACAAACGAGCACGCAGTCCACCTGATGGTTAGTGGTTACTGTGGCCCATAGACATCTACATCTATCCTCTTTTGCGAATCAAAATGCAGATGCGTTGTCAGCCGTGACGACTAAGATGGAATGCCTCTTTTCCAGTAAAAAAGGTCACCGGTTCTCAACTCTCACCATACAAAACATAGCAGTGTTAAACTGCTATTTTACGCTGGTATTCTGTGAGAGCGTGGTCCTTTCCCGGTCGAGACGACCCATTCGTGCTACAACCATAATATACCTGCAGCATGGCTCTACCACGTATAAACTTGTACAGAAAATGTTTTTTTCATCCATGGGAAGACAATGAAGGCACTTCAAGATGAAATTTTGGAGTGAAACATAACAAACCACAACATAACAAAAATATTATTTTTGTATGCATTTAGAACGTGATGACGTTGGATACCTTATTATAAATACAAGTGGCAATGACTCCGAAACTTCTAGTGATGAATAAAGATGTCTATTTTACTTTTTTATGTTTGCCTACCTACTCATAATTTTTCATTTAAATTGTCTTTGATACATAACCTATGTTTATTATTTATATTCGTATTTTATTACAACAATCACAAAAATAAAATTGCATTCCATTTTATTGTTAGAATAGAAAAATATTTATTTAATAAACACAGAAAAAAAAACAATACACCACAATAAGTACGCCTCCGGTTGTACCGACACTATCTTAGTGAACAGACTATACCACGATACAAAATAATACGCTGACAAAAATACCAATACATCTAAAATTGTCGAAAACTTGTGTCAACTATAAATACAATTAAAAGTAGATATAACAAAGTAGGACAACGTGATGTCAACAAAATTACCACTAAGTGCAATTCTTGTCTTAGCAATTTATTAGATGAGGACAGACAAACAAATTAAGAAACTCTGTAATGAACTTGTATTACTGTAGTAGTAGTTGACGGCTCATTTCAGTTAGATGAAAGTACATTCATATTGGAACGCAAATACAGATAACACAATTATTAAGACACCAATAAAAGTTCTTTTTCTCTTAAAAATAAACGTTACCTCCACACTAGGATTTTATTCTATATCGCGTGGGCAGTTTATATACCTAAATTTTACATGGACAAACATCAAGATCCATACACACACACAAGTAAGCCATACAAATACATGTTCCGTGCGGATAGGTCTTAAAATGAACAAAGATCATGTATAACGACTATCCTTACAGGCTAAACAAACCCACTACAATAGTGTCGCTAATCTGCTTAAATATACTATGTAATACAACTAACTTACATAACTAACTATATATAAAAGTACCTTAGCTTGTCGTGAAGCGACAATTAAAAAAAAATATATAGAACCTAACCTAAGTACAACAAAACAACAAAAGTAGAGCCAGAAAACAATATATTTAAATTTATGAAAGGTATTTACAATTTTATAAAAAAATGAAATGAGGATGATGATGAATGAAGTGAGAGTACAATTATTAGATTATAAAAAAAAAAGGTGAGAGAATAGGGAATATAGTGTTGTAGTGGGGCCTAAAAGTCGAAGCGACACACGTTGCGTTTGTAGAAGTAGGTTTCTTAGCAGCGACGGCACGCAGCGCCTGAAGCCAGCACACGCCGTTTGCGCTTGTAGAGGTAGGTTTTCTTAGCAGCGACGGCGCGCAGCGCTTGGAGCCAGTACACGCAGCGTCCGGAGCCGGCGCACGTAGCGCCTGGAGAAGGGGCGCGCAACGCTTAGAGCCAGCAGTTGCAGCGCCCAAAGGTAGCGACGGCAGTAGGTGCACTCGGCGCCTGGAGTAAGTAGTAGTAGTGCCCGGAGTAGTGTGGCCCCCGCGCTTGTAGTAGACTCGAAGCGACTTCCGAGGTAGATGGAGGCTTGTAGGATTCCGGAGTGGCGCGGCCCGAGTTTTAAGAAGGCTTCGCCGAAGACTTCACGTGTAAATGGAGGCTTGCAGGATCCCGGGGCAGTGCGGCCCCGGGATAAGGCCTTTAGGAGATACTTCCAATTTGCGAACTGAAGCGAGACTGCCTTTCTTCACCGATTGTTCGGCTTTTATACCTTTCTAGAGAGAACGGAAAAATTATTTAAATTATACGCAAATTTTTTGTAAATGGTCAAGAGAAAAGAGGATTTATGTGGAATTATCGAAATAGGAATAACAGATCAGTAGCAAATTTGAATATAATTACCATGGAAACGATATAAATAAGAAAGACAAAACATGTCAAATTTTTGTTTTAGGTTTATAATAAGAAAACTATAAGATTTAAGTGGAAAATGAGATATTATTGATATAGGAAAAAAGGTAGCGCAACTGCCCACACAAAGCCCAAGATTGTAGAGTTACGGAAAACTAGCTAAAAGATCGAAAAAAGGTAGACTCCATTGACACCAATTTAAAAGTGCTGATAATGTGAAAATACGAAGTAGAAATGATTTGTTATTGTGTTCTTATGGTTTAAAATCGTTACAGGATCCTATGGAAATAAAGGTGATGTAAAATATCCAGTTTTGAGGTGAATGCAGAAAATCGAAACAGAATGGAAAAATGAATTTAAAATAATGTAAAATGATACGTAAGTAGTATAACACTACAAGCTATTTCACTCAGATTACTCGAAAATGTGTCAATAGCATGGGCGTGGGTTCTCAGCGAGGGATTCTCTAGGGATGTTGGTACCCTCCTGGGGTAGTCGTCCATTTAATTCCGTTACAATGTTGATTGGGGGGTGGGGGGTGGGGAGTAGGGAAATTGAGCTTCCGGCCACCTGTACTCACTAGGATAAATTCAGAAGTAAACTTCTACTTCACGCTGGTATTCTGTGAGGTCGTGGTACCATCCCGGTTCGAGCTGGCTCATCTGTGCGACAGCAAAAGCTGCCGAGTGGCTATACCACTGTTGAATGTGTTATCCATTGTGTTTTATCGATGTCAATTCTTTTCTGTAAAATCCTCGTGAACTTAGACTTTTGACAGGTGTTTCAGACAGAGATGTTTTTTGACACTGGCAAAATTCTATCAAGAGAAGCCATAATTTAAACGAAGAAGAAGCAGAAATGTCTTTATTGTGTCATTTTCTTGATAGTTTAGTCGGTTTCCTTGACACTGCTAGTATAAGCTATATGTCATTAAAAGATTACCTGGAAAATGATACACAAATTTGTTAACTATTATTGTAACATATATTTGAAAATCCACGTTACAAGTTACACTTGGGACGTATTTTGTAGTTAACATGAAAAAATATCACATAATATAAACTGTAGAATGAAATTTTATAGTAAGATACCTTAAATCTAAATATTGCCGCATTAATAAATCATACATAAGCGAAGCCGAGACGGGTCGCTAGTTATAAATAAATGAGTAGGAGTACAGAAACGGTTTTTAAGAAATTCGCAAGACATTGAAGATAGTGAATATATAATGTATTTTGTTACGAATGAGGATAGAAATTTTAATTTACAAAATGTAATAAATAAACTTGACATCAAGAAATCAACTACCTTAATTATTTATACACATTTGTACTCGACAGCTATTTTTGCACTGTGTCACTTTTGATTCAAAGTTAAATGTAAATATAATAATTTTGCACGTCCAAAGGCTACTTACTCCTTTCTGCTTGAAATTCAAGTCGTTCGTTCTAAACCGACAATTTCAAATGCAGCGCTCTTCGTAGAAGTCACCCCAATGAATTTTAATGCCATTTAAAGGAAACCCACTAGAAGTCCAAACAACTTACTTCAATAAATAAAGATTTGACGATTAGTGCTCTAGAATTTAGTTTGATTTTACTAATGTCATAATTGTATTTTAATAGTTTTATTATACCTAATAACTTTTCCTCGCGACTTTGCCCGCGTGGAATTTACTAGGATTTCATTATTGGTTTAATTTCGCGGAACGCTAAATCTTTTTCTAAGAAAAAAATATCCTAAGTTACTACTTATAACATCAGCCAGTGAAAGTCCTGTCAAAATTGTGACAAATATTGGCAAATCCCTAGGTGATAATATCTGAATGCGTCAAATAATTTGGGATACACTTTCTGAAAATTCTAGTAAATAATAAAGCAAATATATATAATATATACGATGTAACCCAAATATCCAACTGCATCAAGATTCAAGTGACCGAAAAATAAATAACTTTAAAATTATATTGAGTTTAATAATAAAAATCAATTGGGATCCTCCTTAGAATAATGGAATCTTTTTTAATACTATATATTGCTTACATTTCTATTAAGCGAAAATACTCACCGACGCACAGACCAACGGACGGCAGCCCATATATTTTTTCAATTACGTTTTTTGTTATGCAATCTAAAGTGAATCAAATAGAAAATAAACTGATATTATAACCAATGTCTGTAGTTATTGTAACGTTAATAATAATAATATGGATTTTATGTCTAGGTAAAAGTATAAGAACGATTTTATGTACCGATATTGAGGTATGGTCACATATCGAAAGCAGACCCTCCCTCACGTTTAGGTGTGCAAATATGTAATCAAAAATATAAACGGTTTGTTTAAAAAAAATTCTCCCGCTGGGTTTCTTTCTTGCTGATACCTCTCACGACAGAAGTATTTTTGGTGGTAATTTTCCGCGATAAATATAAGAATAACTTTCAATAAGTATTATTTATAAAGTATTGTAATACATAAAAAATAATTTTTGTTTGTTCGTATATTATGCGCTGCCATACCGTTCATCAGGTTACGCTAAAATTTTGTCAACTTATTGTTTGCACTTGCGCGAAGTATAAAAGCATCGTACAATTAAATTACAGTAGGTGGCGAGCGTATCGTACCGAAATATTTACTTGAGAGTCATAATATTATGTCATTCAATTTCAATGAATGTATTATCATTCCTAATTAAATAATATAACCCTTCCAAATTTATAACGAAATCTTCCACAAATATTTTTTCTGCGGCAACAACGCGCCAGATATCAAATACTACTAAATAAAAATATTTTATTCTATTCTATTCTATTCCACTCCACTGCACTCCACTCGAATCCACTCCATTCGCCATTCTCTTCTATTCTATTCTGTTTTATTCTAAAGAACATTAGCGTAATAAAATTACAAATTCTTCAAAATATCAATCTCTAACACCCACAACCTCAATAGGGTGGAACCATTATTATTATAGATCAGAAACAAAACTTTTCAGATTAATTATAATCTCGGAGTAATTATACGTATGTATGAAAGAACTCTAAGTTTTATACATACGTATTCAATATATATTTAGTTTGTAAACTTTATCGTGACATTAAAAATAGGTTTGATTAAAATATTTTTTTTATTATTTATACAGCCTGTAAAAATGCCAACACTGAACATATGCCTCACTAGATACCAAGTAGCACGGTTGGCAGATTTTTATAATTTTGAATTCTTATCACAAAAACTTAAATTAAAAATTAAAAAAAATACCGTGGAAGAAAAAGAGCTGATCTTCAAACGGCTGAAAAGATTTTCTTGAATCATAACTAAGAACATTCTTGATCAAGTCACCTTTCAAACAAAAAAAAACTAAATCTAAATCGGTTCATCCGTTTGGGAGCTATGGTGCCACAGGTAGATACACAGATACACAAATACACACGTTAAATATATAACACTAAGTTTTCGTCGGGGGTTAAAAATACTGTTTTAATTCCCACTGTCGCCACTTACGAAACCCACGGGCGACTAGAATAGGCTACACGATATAGGCTACTGGATTTTCTTCCGTCAACGTTTCAGGTTGTGAAGTCTGTGCTAAGAAATATTGTATAGAATTCAGAATTTCCCTGAATTCAGAATGAAAAATAAGTTTTTATTGTTTTTATTGGTGCGAAGTCGAATTTTACTTTTTATTAAAAGTTATTTTTTACACTTTTCAGCGGTCTATTAAATACCAGAATCTCAATGTCGTCTAAATATAGTTCAATTAAAAATTTTATTCGATATTGTGCCACCCTTGGGCGTAAAATTTTTTCTCTAAACTTATATGGGACCACCACAGAAGCTTATCCTAATAAATTAAAATTGTTTGAAAAATCAAAAAGTGCACGCATTGTATTCCTGACTTTTAAAATATGTATATTATTTACGTTTTAAATTTAGCACTATTATTTTAATAGGTCGATTACACATAGTATAAAATTGATATAGGCTCTATGGTGCATTTGTATTTTGTCTATCAAGGACTAAAAAAAATATATGAGCGCCTTTAAATTTTTAAAAGCAATAAAGCTTATAAAAGTTATAAATCATTTTATTCACAAGCTACGCGCACTAGACCATTGATGCTCCGCATGCTCGTTTGCCCCCTCTCCTATAAAAAAAAATAATAATACAAAGTTTTCTTAGGATGGACTTCAGTGGATGGAAATTTTTTTGGTGTGTCATTTTGATGTTATCTTATTAATTTATTACTATATAATTTAGTATTTATTATTTTATACCATTTTGATATATTTTTCATTATTTATGAAATTTAGTGTCAAAATAAGTACACATAAACATTTTAATTGTTACGCCGTAATCAAATGTTAATAACAATCGATTATGTCTACTACCGGTAGACTAGTGGTATAAATAAATAAATGTACGGTTGCAACCTTATTTAATAAATACAACAACCAAATGTAACTAATATTTTTTTAATCGGTACTTACAGTGAATTAACATATTTTTTATTAGAAAAATATTTGCTGCGACGCCATTGACCGAACTTTTCTCGAGTCGATAATTTCAGGCAGTACACTCTTTTCATAAAAAGTTTGTAACTTGGGCAACATATTGAAAATCTAAAATTGGTCGCCTTTGTAAATGTTTAGTACTTTTACTGCATAATCTGGGCCAGTATATATTATGGCAAGTATTCAAACATTTTTGTTTGTTAAATGAAGCTGGCCTTGGATTTGGTAAAACCAGTCATGATTTTGATTTAATGTTACACTTGAATCACTGAATTTATAACCTTTAACTTTTTTTGGTCGAAAGACCGTGTCAAAATCTATTCCGAAAGCTGAAATAGGACATTTAACTTCAATAAGACCGTCACTGTATAAGCCAATAGGTGAGAAGTTCTCAAATAACAATGATCTAGGTCAATGAATAGATCACATTTTTCTATAATAATATTTTCTTGTTTGCTCAATTGTGCAAATGCTACTACAGACTTGTTGTCCCTACCATGTTTAATGGAAGAGACGTGCTCTGAATTATACTATATAAAATAGTTTTAAACCGATTCAACAACTGCGGTCGTAGTTGATGATGCTCTAGCACGCAGGCAATCGACGCACACTACGGTAGTATAGAAACGACGCATTGCGCGAAATCAACTGACGCAGGTCCAACCTCGCGCGGTAGTGATCGCGGATGGCCGGCGCAGTAAAATATATGACACTTTTATTTAATTAATTAAAATATAATAGTAACGATTTAAAAAGAAAATAGTAAGAATAATAGTATAGTTTAAGCAAATGTAGATGATTATTTTGGTATAAATTTTATGTCTAAATGATGTAGAACTTCGGAAATGTAGAGACTTGTATCGACGCTTTTTTGTTCGTTTTATGAATTATGTCGATTTTTTTTCCTAGCGTAAAAGGCATATAACGAAAATATATTCTAAAATTATTAAAGTGTAGGATATTTGAAAGATAAAAATACTTTTTTTGATGGTCGATATTCAATAGAATCTACAAATTTGCCTAAACATGCATCGGGAGAATGATTATTACTGAATAAATAAATAAGTTATCTGAAATTCGCTTTGAGATTATTTGAGAAGAGAAAACGAACTATTTTTACCAAGTAATTGTTATTTCAAGCAACGAACGATAAACATACAATTTCAACGAGGATACCTTGTAATTTCTAGTTTTTTTTTGTAATACGCCTCTTGAGCACTTTCCCTCCGGGAAGTCTAAAGTATGTCAACATGTTTAGTGATGTCAAAGAAAATATACACTACGCGAAAATAAACGACACTTAAGCATGTGTGCACGTAAAATCGCTTGCGGCTATGTGTGGGTGTCTGGATGTATGCGGGGGCCTTGGGAGGCGCACGGGGCGTAGAACGGGCCTACTTAAAAAATAACGTTATTTTTGTCGCCAAACCATACGTTTTTATTGTTTTCTTGCAATCCTGTCCATCCAAAAGTTGTCTGGAAGAGATCGCTCTTAGCGATAAGACCACCCATTGTACCACATTTATTTTTCTCACTTTTTGTTAATATTTATGTTATTTTTTGGCGTACAATAAAGTTTTGTCTATCTATCTATGCTTCACTATGGATTTTCTCAAAAAAAAAATATCCATACGGTTGGTTACAAATTTTTGCAATTCTTAGAAATAATAATAAAAATTATAAAAATCATCGAAAAAGCCAAAAATATATGAGTAAGTAATTTTTAAATGGTAGTAGGTATTACTGATTATTGTGTACTGAAATACTAAGCGTTGGTTAATGTTTTAAGATTACCATTAACTGTCGAGCATATTTTGTTCTGTCGGAAATTTTAATTTAAAGATATTTAATAAAACTTGATTTAAAATTGATCGTATCTTTCACTACATAAATACATAAGTTTACATTATATAACATATACCTACTATGTATCTTCTTTGGCACAAGTCTATAATATCCAATTTCGGTTCGGTATCAACCTTAGCGTTACACGATTCGGCTTAATGTCACCAGCGCCTAAACTCTCACGTACAGGAAGTGTCACCGCTGTCGTAACGTCCCAACCAATATATCGGTTCTGATAGATAACAAATCCTTGCAATAGAACATCGATTCCTACTAATGATGATTCGCGAGGCTATTGAAATTAAAGAACACCCTAATTTTAATAGGGAAGATGACTGAGTGCATTAACTCTATTCTACTGCATTAATTCTATTCTATTTTATTCTTATTCTATTCTATTCTAACTATGACATCAGGTCGTTAAACACCCCAGTCCTCCCGTGACCATGGGTGTTGTAAACAAACAAAACAACGACTTAGTGGAGTTTTTTTCTACTTTTAGGATTATACGTAGCCTGGTTAATCCATTTCTAATCTAATATAGTAGTTAATTAGAGTTAAAATATATTACATTAGAAATGGATTAACCATTTTCTAATCTAATATATTTCAACTCATTCCAAAGTAGTGCCACCCTGGTGTCGGTAAAAGTTGTGGATAATTGAATTTGAAAACATGGCGATTCCGGTAAGTCGAACGGTCTCTTCATTTGATTAAATATTAAAACACAGTTCGCCGTTATTTCGCTTTGAAGTATTCTCATGTATCGCCAATTCAATACTGCCCCGGTCGTGGTCTATACCGTCCTTATATAGGGCCTCAGATAGTTTCCAGAACCTTCTATTGTAGCGACATCTAGAATGTTCGAGTACGTATCGGTCCCGAAATTTCTGGAAGGATCTTGACTCTCCTAGTTCTGCTACTCGACACTAGAGGGCGCTAGTGCAACTAGTGTTGCCATGTATAAGACATTAATAGTGGCGCGCAACACTTTCTTCTACTCGAAACTAGAGGGCGCTAGCATCTTCTTGGCCGATGACGAATAGGATATTCTTCTCTTGTGTTTATTTTGCGTTGAACTAAGCCAGTCTTTCCTATGTCAGCTTCGTTTGACGAGAAAACATTGGCGTACTTGAGTAACAACTTCTTCGCCTTGACCATTTCATTCGGGGAGAGAACGCTGTGAAAGTCTTCTAAAAGTGTCGTCACTCTCGTTTGTTCATCCTTGCTGGGGGTCCCTATAGATATTGGCACCGATGCAACCAATCCACTTCCTCACTAGTACCAACCAATGTGCCTTTTTCTATAATCTGTTCCTGATCACAAAGGTTCAGCACACGTACTCCTGAGATGTCGGTGGTTCTAACCAACGTTCGAGCCACTTTCCATGGAAGGTCATTGTCTACCCTTTCCACGAGTACACAACGATGAGCTTGCCCAGGATTCCGAGGAAGATTAACCGGCACAATCGTTTCCGATCTCGGCGAAAGAACAATCTTCTTAAGGTTGTACACGTTCCCTGGTAACGCCCCTTCCACGAAGAGTTCCTCTTGTACACATTTCAAAACACCTTGCTTAACGTTGATCTCACAACAATTCTTCCTCATAAAGTCTAGGCCCACGATGCAGTCGTCCATTATATCAGCCACGATGACATTATGCAGGTAGAACATGTTGTCTAGCTTCAGCTCCATCTCCTTCTCTCCACGGACGGGTATGCGCTGACCGGTGGCTGTCACCAAATTAATGCGTTCTCGGTTGTATGCGTAGTCCCCAAGGAACCGACTTATAAGTTGGGAACTGACAACCATGCGAGAGCCTCCAGTGTCTATGGTCAGTTTACACGGCGTTCCGTTGACCTTGCCCCTGATGATTAGGCTGTTCCCATCATAGCGTTGTGAGATGGAAATCCTTGGGGCTCTTTTAACATCAGCCAGCACCCGCCAATTTCCTTGCTGCTGCTGGGTGGTGCTGTTAGCCGCACTACCCTCTCATGATCGATTACCTTCCCTTTCTACAGTTCGTTTAGGGCAGCTGGATCGAAGACGGCCCCTTTCCCCACAGCCGTAGCACCTAGGGCTGTAGCCGTTATTGCGGTCCCGAACTGTAGCTACTGCAACCTCTTTGACGCGATGGGAACGACGATCCTGCCGCACGGCTTCCACCACCAGTGTATGGGTCAAGGCGTCCTTAAGCGTCTTGTGGTGCCCGAGCCTTACAGCAGCTCTGACTTCAAGATCGCGGATGCCGTCGATGAATGTCTGCACCAGATTCCCTACAATGAGCGCAGGTACAGACTGGTATGCTTTTCGAACCAGTTTCTCCAACTGAAGGGCCCACTGCTGCCAGTTTTCGTTACTGCGTTGCACGCGATCTTTGAACTGTGTACGAAAGACGTGTTCCAGGTGAGCGTCGCCATATCTCGCCTCTAATGCCTCAAGGAGCTGCTCGTAAGTCACTTCCTTACCGAGAGCTTTCAGAATAGATAAGGCCTGGTCACGCAGGCCTAGGGTGAGAGCAGTCATGACCTGACTTTTATTCCAACCGTTTACCTTCATGACAGCCTCGAATTGGATTTTGTAGGCCGACCAGGAAGAAGTCCCGTCGAACGGCGGGACTTTAAATCCACGTATTGAAGGTGTTGTAGCTACTACAGGAGCTGTAACTCCATTCCCAAGTTTGAGGTTGTCCAGCGTTTTCTTCACGTCAGCCATCACGTTGTCAACCCGATTGTACACTTGGTCGATTCGGGTTTTAGCTTCCGACAGGCGGTTGTCATATCGAGCAACCTTATCCTTCACCTCCCTTATCTCTTTCCCAAAGGTAGCGTGAAGGTCCTTCATGAGAAGTATCTGCTCTTCCTTATCACGTTTGAGCTGTTCTTCCAACCGACGGCCCTGTTCCTCCTGTTGGCGGGCCTGTTCCTCCTGTCTACGCTGCAGCTGCTCTTCCAACAGACGGGCCTGTTCCTCCTGTCAGCGGGCTTGCACCTGCAGCATCATCATAAGAGCACCTAAGTCAGGTGCTGCAGATGCAGGAGCTGCTGACGCGCCGGCCTCCGTGGTCGGCAGCTGGCCCTCCGACGTTTGCGCCGATGCATTACCAAATCGTCTCTGGTCCGTCTCCAGCTGGCGTTGACTTCAGGTACGGATACTCTCCATGTCGTCCTTTGGTAAAATCGGCATGATTTTATCCCACTTCTGACACCAATTTTTATGAGCTTGGGGTTCGAGATAATTAAGAACTGCCGAGTGAATTACTAAAATTGACTATTTAATTACACAACACTAATTACAACTTAAAATCACACTAATAATAAAACACAGTTCGCCGTTATTTCGCTTTGAAGTATTCTCTTGTATCGCCAATTCAATACTGCCCCGGTCGTGGTCTATACCGGCCTTATGTAGGTCCTCAGGTAGTTTCCAGAACCTTCTACTGTAGCGACATCTAGAATGTTCGAGTACATATCGGCCCCGAAATTTCTGGAAGGATCTCGACTCTCCTAGTTCTGCTACTCGACACTAGAGGGCGCTAGTGTTACTAGTGTTTCTATATATAAGACATTAATAGTGGCGCGCAACACTTTCTTTACTCGATACTAGAGGGCGCTTGTGTAACTAGTGTTGCCATGTACGAGACATTAATAGTGGCGCGCAACAATATTTTTATGTATCAACGCCTTAATTACAGCCCCTGTTGACCCCGAAAATAAAAGCTTTCACAAATTTGAATTGAGAACTTATTATTTTGGATATACAATTGCCTAATTTGAAATAAATATTTTGCGTCATCAATTTTATCATCATCATTACAGCCCTCCACAAGTCCACTGCTGAACATAGGCCTCCCCCAAAGAATGCCACAAAGCACGGTCCTGAGCCACCTGCATCCATCGACTTCCTGCATGTCTTACCAGGTCGTCACTCCATCTCGTGGGGGGACGCCCTACACTTCGCTTACCGGTACGAGGCTGCCACTCGAGAACCTTTCTTCCCCATCGGTTGTCGGTTCTTCGAGCTATATGGCCGGCCCACTGCCACTTCAGCTTACTAATCCGTTGGGCTATGTCGGTTACTCTGGTTCTACTGCGGATATCCTCATTCCTAAGTTTATCACGCAGAGAAACTCCGAGCATAGCCCTCTCCATAGCTCGCTGAGCGACCTTGAGCTTCCTCATACGGCCAGCAGTGAATGACCACGTCTCAGTTCCATAAGTCATCACTGGCAACACGCACTGGTTGTACAATTTCGTTTTCAGGTTTTGAGGTATATCTGACGAGATGTGTCGTAGCTTCCCGAACGCTGCCCAGCCGAGTTGAATCCGTCGATTGACCACTCGGTCGAAGTTGGACTTACCTAGTCGGACTATTTGTCCCAGGTAAACATACTCGTCAACAACTTCGAGCTTAGTGCTCCCAACAACTTCCGGCATAGGTGTGACATGGACATTGAACATGATCTTTGTTTTGTCCATGTTCATCTTAAGACCTATCCGTTGGGAAACACTATCGAGGTCATTGAGCATAGTACTTAGGTCCTCCAGCGATTCTGCCATAAGGACTATATCGTCGGCAAATCGAAGGTGAGTGATGTACTCGCCATTGATGTTGATACCGTATCCTTTCCAGTCCAGAAGCTTGAAAACGTCTTCCAATGCAGCGGTGAAGAGTTTCGGGGATATGACGTCACCCTGTCTTACACCTCTCTGCAATTGGATAGGTTTCGTACTCTGGTTCTGTACTCGGATAGCCATCGTAGCCCTACTGTACAAGCACTTCAACACTTCGATATACCGACAGTCAACTTGGCACCGCTTAAGGGACTGCAGCACCGCCCAAATTTCGACGGAATCAAAGGCTTTCTCATAGTCCACATACGCCAGACATAGTGGCAAATTGTACTCTTTGGACTTCTGTACAATTTGCCGAAGGGTATGTATGTGGTCTATGGTGCTAAAGCCTTTTCGGAAACCGGCTTGTTCGTGAGGCTGGAAGTCGTCAAGTCTGCGCGCGAGACAATTCGTAATGACTCTCGAAAACAGCACGTAGACGCGGCTCAGAAGGGAAATCGGTCTGTAGTTCTTCAAGAGAGCGTTGTCACCTTTCTTGAAGAACAAGACCACCGCACTTCTGCTCCACGCCTCCGGTGTAATGCCTCCATGGAGGACGGAAATAAAGAGCTTCTGAAGGACTTCAAGTACCGGTCTTCCACCCGCTTTCAGAAGCTCCGCTGTAATTCCATCCTCGCCTGGGGCCTTACCGTTTTTAAGGTGCTGGAGAGCCATTCTAATCTCGCTCAGACTGACATCCGGAATATCTTCGGAATAGTGTCGGATGAGACTCGCTCTTGGATCGTTACTCACACTTGCGTGTGGCTCCAACGATGACGTGTACAGCTGCCCATAGAACCTCTCAATCTCACTCAAAATCTCAGGTGTCCCGGAAACGATGCTGCCACATTCTGTCTTCAGCTTTGACAGGTGGCTCTTTCTAGCAGACAGATCTCTGGCAAGAACTTTGGAGCCTTGGTTCCGCTCGATCGCTTCTTCAATACGAGCTGTATTGAAGTTGCGTAAGTCCCGCCGCATGCATTTGGAGATCTGTCTATTCAGATGCCTGTATACTGTCAAGTCTGTTGAAGAATGTAGCTTCATCTCCCGTCTAACAGCCATGAGATTAAGAGTGTGATCGGAGAGTTTTTGTGTTCTTCTGCGGTGGGTCTTGCAGAACTTAGCTCCGACCGCATGGACAGTTTCCACGAGCTTGTCATTCATATCGTCCACTTCATTGCAGTCTTCTAGGCACTGAAAACGGTTTTGTAACTCAAGCTGAAAGGTTTCGGGACTTTGGAACAGAGCACGAGGGGGACGGAGCGTTGACTTCATTAGACGAGACCTCTTCAACTTAACGTTTAGGTTCAGTGTGCCTCTAACCATTCGGTGATCGCTACCAGTTTTCACCCTCGCGATCACGGAGATATCACTGAACAGTTGTCGTCTGGTCGTCATAATGAAGTCAATCTCATTTTTTGTCGAACCGTCGGGGCTCGACCAGGTCCACTTCCTGTGGGGCCGCTTCTGGAAGAAAGAGTTCATCATAAAGAGTCCCTCTTTCTCCATGAAGTCGGCCAGCTGCTGGCCCCTTGGGTTCCGTTGCCCTATTCCAAATTTCCCTACTTTCAGCTCACCGTTCTCTCTTGTGCCTAGTTTTGCATTGAAGTCTCCCATTAACACCGTATATTGGGTTTTGGAGGAATGCATGGCTCTAGAGATATCCTCATACATTTCCTCCACCTCCTGATCGGGGTGTGCCGAGGTTGGTGCGTAAACCTGTATGACCTTCAGCGAATACCGTTTGGTGATTCTGAGTATAAGGTACGCAACCCTCGTCGACACACTCCCGATCTTTACAACGTTGTTAACGAGAGACTTGTGGACGATAAATCCGACACCTCCTTGGGACAGATGGTCGCCCTCCCGGTGATAGAGCAAGTTGCCGGATTCGAGGATTACCATGTCCTCATCCTCTCTTCGGACTTCGGATAATCCTATAATATGCCAGCGCAACTTGTCTATCTCTTCTTCCAGCTCCACGATCTTCTCGTCAGTCCTCAGGGTGCGTGCGTTATACGTTGGCAGGTCGAGTCGTCTAAGGTGGCAACCGAACCTCCACCGGATTTTTATAGTCTCATATAAAGTATTTTAGTTTTTAAATGAGTTTTAATAATTGTTTCATATTTCTAAGAAGATAAATTTTGTTCGGTTTAAGAACATGTAATTTTGTATAAAATAATACTCATATTGAAATCTCAATATTTTGATGTAATAGCTCATAATTTTAACCAAAATTCGTACATTTCTTTGTTGACATTCTGTAATACTCTTGATTTTAGAACTTTTATTATCTTGAGTCTGAAATAAACATATTGCTCTATTGCAATTTCTCTAACTCCATTTATAGTTCTGCTCCTAAACTTTCTCCTATAACTTTAAAAATCTTGCGCTTAGATATTATACAAAACATTTCTTTTTTAATAAGAACCCTTTTCTGTCCCTTGAACAACACCATTATAAGCGATTTTTTTTTAATATCTATTGTTAGACCTTAGACCCTGATTATATTAGTAAAGAAAATCGTAATTATCATACAGTTTTACGCATTTAACTTTCTGTAGAAATATATAATTATGAACCAGAGAGTATTGCTTAAAAAAAGACTCAATTAGATAGTCCTGCTTTTCTTTTAAATAGGTAAACTTTGATCTCTATACAAAAATTATTGACTAGAATTAGATATATACAAATAATTGACTACCCGCAACGAATTTAAGATGATTTAGGATTATTTTATAATCATATTATTATTTAAATACTTGAAGGTATTTTTGAGATATTTTGGATGACATAGAAAATGATTTGTTTTTTTTTTATAGGATAAGGGTGACAATCGAGCACACAGTCCACCTGATCGTAAGTGGTTGCTGTGGCCCATAGACATCTACATTTATCCTCGATTACGAATCAAAATGCAGATGCGTTGTCACCCCTGAGGACTAAGATGGAATGCCTCGTTTCCAGTAAAAAGGGTCTCCGGTTCTCTACACTAACCATACGAAACACAACAGTATTAAGCTGCTATTTTACGCTGGTATTCTGTGAGAGCGTGGTCCTTCCCCGGTTGAACCGACCCATATGTGTTACAACCATACCAGAAGTATAGCTGCAGTATGACTCTACCACGTATTAATTATTATTGTGTACTTATATGCTCATAAATTAAAGATTTTTTTTATATAAAGCTTATGTTGCGACATTTAAAACATTTTATCGACTCTTCGACTCTCTTTAAATTGGAGGATACGAATTATAAGTTTTATTACTTGTTTAGGTACTTCTTATTATTAATGAAATAAAAACTTCTTGATGGACCATGGACAAATTATATAGCAACACCTGTATAATAATTATTATTTCTAAATGTATCTTCCATAAATACAAATGAAATCTTGTAAAACTCTATAAAACTCGATATTTTTATTTCTTTCACTAGATGTCACTACAAAAACTTTAAATCACGGTATGGTTCGTTCTTTATAAAATTACTAGAATATATTCGACACTGCTATGCTATTATTAGTCCTTTAACCTTATGATTAATATTTTTGTGAGTGTCCGTAGTAAGTCGTTATGACTTGTATGCGGACATTTCTTAAAAGTTGTTAAATTTGTACAATAATATATTAGCCTGTACTTTAAACTAACGAGTATTGACGTATTCTTCTAATGATATCGTATCGTCACTGTAATCGTCAGTTGTCACAAACAAAAGTAAAATAATATTCACATGGAAATATGAGCAGTGTCCGTAGCGGTAATAAATGGAACATTTTATAAGACTATCTCTCGATTGCAATTACGATACGAAGTACGAACTGGATACGATAGTCCGTTCGTGCTGAAGGTTGATACAGTGGCGTAGCTATGTAACCAAGGGCCTCAAGGGCAAAAATGAAATTGGGACCCTATTTAAAGTAATTAAATATTTTAGGGTGCAAAACTAATTCATCGTCAGCTCCTTGTCGCCCACTGCAGGGCATAATAAAGCAAAACTACTTACTTCTAATTATTATGTGTAACGCCTAAACAATGACGAAGTAGATTACAGTTAATAATATAATAAGTAGAGCAATAAGATAAAGGTGACCCCTGCCACTATATCCGTGAATTTTTGCAACATCAGGGGATTTCAATACATAAACAAAGTCCATCTGTACCATCCGAAGACGGCAAAACCGACTTTGCTCTTTCTAACCAAGACGCAGGTGTCCTCTCCGGTCGATATTTCTCTCCAATCCGGGGTACAAATTAGAACACCTTCGTGCCTCGGGCTGGAGTTTGCGTATACCTTAGAGAGGAAATCTGTTCTCAACGCCTCGGCAGTCTTGAAGGTCAGCGACGACCACCCTCGCGTCTACGGGTGCCTCTATAGGTAATACCCACACAGACGAACTCATCGACCACGTCCAAATTGCTGCAGACTCCTTGCTACAACAGGCAACATCTGCAGAGATTGTGATTTTAACGGCCACCACGCTGAATGGCTTGGTTCTCGTTTAACCGATCATGCGGGAATGTCTGTTTATGACTTTGCCTTGGCACATGGTCCCACATAAATGGTTACTTTTAGATGTGGAGGATCTGTTGGAACTTCTGCTGACCTCTCATCCGGACGGATATCAGGTCTCCGTCGACGCCCTTCTTGGCTCATTGGACCATTGTCTGATCCGGACTTTTTTGCATCGTTCCCTTGAGGACAAGGGCGGGTATGCTTCTCGTCGGATGATCTCAACGTGATTTTTTTTTATAGGATAAGAGTGACAAACGAGCGCACAGTCCACCTGATGGTAAGTGGTTGCTGCAGCCCATAGACATCTACATCTATCCTCTATTACAAATCAAAATGTAGATGCGTTGTCACCCGTGAGGACTAAGATGGAATGCCTCATTTCCAGTAAAAAGGGCCTCCGGCCACCTGCACTCACCAAGCGAAACGCAGAGGTAAACGGCTACTTCACGCTGGTTTTCAGTGAGGTCGTGGTACCACCCCGGTTCGTGCCGGCCCATCCGTGCGACAGCAAAAGCTGCCGCGTGGCCCTACCACTGTTAAATTTACATTATAGTGCGATTTTGTCTCTGATGTGGTACTTCACTGAATGGAACTCTTTATTCTATCATCTGTGGGGCCTGGTTTGGTCGCTCCTTTAAAATCGCACTATAATAGGAGTGCACCACCAGCGCTGGTAAAAATCAGTACAATTTCATCTTCAGGTCGGTACAATACGGTTTATACAGCGCTCGGTGTGCATAGCACTACTCTCCCTAGACGTCAAGTTCCTCATATTGTGCTGAAGACGTGTGCTTCCTAGTTGACACCGGTCGTAACGTGTCTTTTCTAAGATTCTTTCTCCCTAGGCGTAGTTACGAACTCAAAGAATTAAATATTTTAATTCTTTGAGTTCGTGACCTTTAGTGCACCAGATCTTTAATAAAATAACCGAAAATTGACCGCTCAGACTTATCCAACTTGTTCTTCAAAACAATGGAAACCATTGTGAACTGCCTGCTAATGAAGTTGAGGATCACCTACTGAAAAGTGACCACTAGTACGGTTTCAGTCGGGGTTGCTCAGCTGGTGATCTTCTGGCTTACCAGACTCATAAATTGGCGGAAGCAGAGAGGGAGACCCTGGCCGTGAGTTTGGACATAGCGAAGGCCTTCGATCGGGTTTGGCACAAAGCGCTTCTTTCTAAGCTACCTTCCTATGGAATTCCAGAGAATTTGTGTAACTCGATCAGCAGTTTTCTTGCAGATTGGAGCAACAAAGTCGTAGTAGAGGGCGCATGCTGCAAGACTATTTATGCTTGTGTTCCACAAGGCTACGAGCTATGACCCACGCTGTTTCTTCTGCTTATCAATAATACGTTGCAAACCAGTAAGGTGCACTGGTGATGCTTTATACACCAACTATACCTATATTTTTCGGGAAAACGTCGCCAAGTACCACAAACTTGTGTCTGAAGTCCAGTCTTTGCCGGATAAGTTCTCGGATTCGGACGACTAAATATAATTAAGTTCAATGCCCAATAGACACAAGTTTGCGCGTTTACTACAAAAAAGAACCCCATACACTTCACTTACTTGTTGTTGTTTTAACTTTCATTAATCGTTTCACCATTTCGTTTCACTACTAACCACAGCTCTTTTGTATTTTATACTGATCCTACTTTTATATCTTTAAGTAATTATAGTGAAAAATCACCTGTTACAGTGTAGGTAATAGATAATCTCACTTTTACTTATTCTACAATAGCTCGGCTTCTAGATTAACAAATCTTGGCAGGTTTTTAAGTATGAATTGTTTATATATACGCTTTGAAATGGTTCTACTTTCATCTTGTTAACACTTGGGCCCAAGAATGCATGGAGACGTCTGCTTCTCCTTTGATCAAGATCTGACTTGTAGCTTTTGAGACATCCTTAATAATTGATATTGAAGTCGGTTGTATAAAATTTTTAAGTTTACTACTTGTTTATATTCAAGTCGGTTGTACAAAATTTTTAATTTTACCAATTGTGGCTGAAATTGTATTAAATATGTTTGCAATTCGCATAACAAATAGTTAAAATTGTAATCAAAAGGAACAAAGCTCGACGGCACACATAAGTAATCACACGTACCTATTATTGTAATGTAATTACTATTTGATGTAAAAGGTAATTTACTATTTTAATGAGATAGAATATTTTTAAAAAGTGGGATTTATTTTGTTAATTAGCCTAGTTATGAGTATTTTAACACTTAATTAAGTTCAAAATAAGCAAAAGAGTTATTGCTAATGAATAAATATTCATTTTGTTGCAAAAATCTTTAGAAAATATACACTCATGAGTGTACAAAAGAACATGCACTTACACTTATACAGACATTTAAGTCACTTAACTGGCAACTTAATACAAATATGTATAACTTGAGAACCCTGGTAATGATTTAAAAATAATAGTATTTCCTAGAACTACATAGCCTGGGCCTTATAACCCACAATATTTTAAAGAGACAGAATATACCACAAAAGGGGCTTAAGCTTTTTTAATCATTGGCTGGCACTGTGCTTTGCTATTTGCAAATACCTACGTTTTGTCTCTATAGATAATAATAATAATAATGTCCTCCAGACCGAATTTCGGTCACGGCGGCCAGCCTCAACGGAGACTAGCCATCTGCGCAGGACATGATTATAGTGCCCAAGTGTATGCGCAAGCACAGGTGCACTCTCTACTCCCTCACTCTCATAGTCAACATTGTAAACTGACACGATCGGAGGGAGATCAGGCGCAGGAATAACGGCTCTATGTGATTTCCGAGGCACGGGGGTGAGACACCGCCAACTTCCTGACTCCGGGCAGTTACTGAGAATTTCTTGATGGAAAAACTCAATAACTGATTGTTTATTGGCCCAACCCGGGATTCGAACCCGGGGCCTCATGATCAGCAGTCGCACTACTACAACCACTAGACCAACACGGCAGTCAAGGTCTCTATAGATATAACGTATAGATCAGGTAGAATAAGACGGACCAAATAAAAATTTGATTCCTGTTTACTGTTTTCTACGAATGTCTAGACTCCAGGAGTATGTAATTCTGTAGCTTTGGAAGTTTCTTGAGACGTCCAATAGAACAATATAATCATGTTTCGTTTTAAATTTATAATAAACTGTTAAACATCATTTTTAAATAAACAAAGAGTAAAAAAGTTTATTGTCACATAATATAGGTACTTAACATTTTGCCTTGGTAGGTCAGATGCTAAGATCCCGCCGCATTCACGAGCAGCCCGGGATTAATAGACCAATGAAATTGTTATAGCAATTTTAAGTGGTAGTAACTATAACTATACAATATTATTGTTCATCTAAAATATAAATTAGTGCAAACGCAAACTGTAAAATAAATAGCCTCAGCTTAATAAGTAGATCTGAAAGGAAAATTTGAGGTCGTGGGCGCAGAATTTTTTTTTAATTCCTCCTTTTGTGTCAAATCAATCGCTTCCCTTTACAATTAAGAAAGCTCAAAGCATTGTCTTTCAAAAACATGATTTAAAATTATTATTTAAATATGTGTTCTACCTTATATACTTTAATTTTCTTTACTAAGTTTGTGTATATGATATATAACTATAATATATTGTATAAATCATTGATATATACAGGGTTATTTTTTAAAGAGTAGCCACATATTAAACTTAAGTCCAAAATGTATAAATAATGATATACCGTTATTGTAGTTTTTGAAAATACGAGTAAATAAGGGTTCTAATTTTATTTGAAACTACCCAAAATTTAAAATTGAATGTGATTTATTTTCAACAACGTTTTGGCCTACCAGTCGAACCTTACGAATGTGGTGCGTGCGCAGTAAAATCAGTTAAAATAATGCATTACCACGCATTTTGAATTTAAAAGATAAAAAGGACAGAATGTTTGAGATTTTTAAATTAATTTTTCTTCACCATTTGCCTATATTACTTATACTAAACTTTCTTTGCAAATTTGACCGGTTATTACAAATATATGGATTTAATTCTCGACAACAGCGCCACCTACCGGATCCAAATGTGAATCTTAACAATCTAAGGGCACATTTAAATAAATTATTGGTGAATCCAATTGTACATGCCATAAGCGCATTAAAATTACGTTTAAATGATTATAAGTAAATTTTTAAAGTAGTTTAATAACACACAAGTTTTCACTAAAAACCTTATAATTATTACTATAGTTCCAATTATCCGATAATTTTATATCGAAATTACATTTAAGAAAAAGCTTGGAAAATTCAAAAGTGGACGACTCTTAAGACCGAGAAAAAAATAACAAAAAATTGTAAAAATCCTACGTACTTTTAGCGAAACAAAATATTCTAATCAAATTGGTTAAGTATACAGCGATCGATATTTTTGCTGCCTATTACCGCTGCTATAAGCAAATGATATAATTTGACGCCAGCTGAGCCCGAATTCCGAGTGAGTTGTGAAGCAAAGTGTATTTAGTAAAATAAATTATTGCAAGGCTGCTCTAAACACCAGAAATTTCGGGATTTCTCAGCTGAACAAAATTAATAATAACTAAACAAAACAAAATTAAACTACCATTTACATTCCATGGATTCTCACATGATAGATCTTCATCTATTAGATTAAAAAAAGGTTCCGTTAAACAATTAATATTTTCAAAAGTTATCGCATTCAAATAGTTTTTGTTCTAGTTTTTAGTGTGTAAATCAAAACATATTTTCATAAAATATTTTGATTTTCATTTCCTTAACCACAAGATAGGAAAAATTCTGTTTTATTTTTGCATGCAAGTACATCTTTAATTTTAACTTGCAATTAATTACTAATTTTATTGTTGACATGAAAGTCACTTAGAATTAAGTTGACATTTAGTTAATTTTATACGTGGTAGAGCCATGCTGCAGCTATATTAGAAGTATAGTTGTAGCACGAATGGCTCGGCTCGACCGGGGAATTACCACGCTGTCACAGAATACCAGCGTAAAATAGCAGCTTAACACTGCTGTGTTTCGTATAGTGAGTGTAGAGAACCGGAGATCCTTTTTACTGGAAAAGAGGCATTCCATCTCAGTCCTCACGGATGACAACGCATCTTCAGTTTGATTCTTTATTGACGATAGATGTAGATGTTTATGGGTCACAGCAACCACTTATCATCAGGTGGGCTGTGTGCTCATTTGTCACCCCTTTGTCACAGAAACACCTACATTTATTCTTGCCTATGAATCAAAATGACCGTGTAGTGGCGGTGTAAGAACTTACCATCCATGTACTGTCATTGCATAATATCCCGTAGGTGTCGCAGGAGGGGACAGTGAGAACAAACAAGTAGACGGACAGGAGCATCTTCCTAAAATCAACTATCAATAAAAATCAGCAGTTGTCAACCCGCATGCCAAGTGTGACACCTATGAGGCAATCTACATTCGGCAGTGGACTTTTGACAGGCTGTAACGGTAACGGTAACAGAAACTCTGAGAATCAAAATTCAGATGCACTACCACGCCTGATGACTAAAATGAATATGCGTCTGTACCAGTAAAACTAATCTCCATTTCTCTCCTTCACCATACGAAACCCAGCAGAATAATGCAGCTATGATTAATTACTGACCCCGGATTCTGTGTGAGCGTGATCCTGACCCCGCTCGAACTGAGCAGTTCTTACTACAACCGTACCACGCTGCAGCGTGGCTCTTGCACATAAAATATGATCTAAAAGAATAAGATAATTAGTTCATTTTACGCAAACTGTGCCCCTGTCTGTTGAAGTACGATAATGGTACAACAGTACTACCTGACCATTTCACTTTATCTGTCGTTTTTGCTTTGGCAAGGTAGAATTGGTTATATCACACTTCGCACAAGAAAGAGTATATTTGTTTTCAACCACAAAATATTTCAATTCCGTTTATAAAAATTTTATCATATTCGTATTTATTTAAAGTTACTGCCACAAATCAGCAGTACGTGTGCAGATGTGAATCCCAACCAAAAACAATGGTCTCACTTTTCTTGAGAGGTCTTCTCCACGGTCTTTTCTAACGCAATCACTGCTTCTTTAGATTCATAAAGCGAATTTTTTTTTGGTAATTATTAAAAAACGCAACAGTAATCCAATTTGATTTTTGTGTACTGTCATCACTTTTTAAGAAAAAAATTTAACGTTAATTTAGAAAATCAATTAGTCACAAACCTATTGTTACACTTCAATTTTATTTTTCTTAAAAAATTATAATATATCTTTAGTTCAATTTGTCTCAACTACTATTGAAATTGTTATCATTTCAAAATAAATTATTCTTTCTCTTATAGGCAAATTTTAGACACTGTTATTGTTTAGAAATTATGAGTTCCTATAATTGGTTGTATACAGAAATTTGTAGATGTAAGATATGTGTTAGATGTAAGTTAATAATATGTAAAACTGTTGGAGATCCATACATATAAATAAATAGACAGTCGGAGTGCATTTTCGCCGGTCGTGCTATCAAACATTTTCAAAATGGCTGAAATCTGATTAGTAATACACCAGCCAGCTAATTGAAATTATATCTTCGAGCATGCAATATTTTTATTATGTATGTGGTAAGACAAGAGACTCTTCCTATAACTTCTGCCTAGAAATTCATCTGGGTCAGCACCACACTTACCTATTCCTGCTGCAAAATAGCAGTTTTTGCACTGCACTGTGTTCCGATATAAAGGTTAAAGACAGCATACTGGTTTCCTTTTCTTACAGATTGTAAGAAAAGAAAGCCAGTATTCTTTCTAAGTTTTGATAAAACGACTAAAAATAAAAAACTGCGGTTGCCAACCTGCTTGCCAAGCGTGGCAACTATGTCAAATGGCCATAGATTGCCTCATAGCGGGGTTCCCATATGAGACTATCTATGGGCGAGGCCTATGTTCAGCAGTGGACTTTAATAGGCTGTAACTGTAAAGCTATGTTGTTTTTAAAGAAGACTCTGCTACCCATCTCCCGGTTTCTTTCCTTCTGTCGCCACTTACGACATCCAGGCAACGATATGTGGTAAAGGATATTCTTACACCGTGACTACACTGTGTTTATTTGATATATTTGACATTATAATTTACATAAAAAGCTAAAGCCTTCAAAAAAATAACAAATGCAACGCAATAACGAGAACAAAAATGTTGATTTATCGATACGTGTTCTGAGCCGTGGCCTTTTATCCATAAATCAGTTCACCAGTGCCGTAAGTATTATATTCAGTGGCAATTATAACTTTCCAAAATGTCAACACCTTATCATCAGGTGAGCCGCATGCTCGTTTGCCCCCTCTTCTATATAAAAAAAAAAAACTTAAATAGGCAGTCATTAATGAATGATAGTGAAGTAGGAGTATTTAGGTTGTAAATTTGTTTCTGTAAGTTCGTTTAGTATACATAGTAGTATAGAGAGACATTTGGGGAGGACGGGATTATAGTGGGCGAGTGTATGCGCAAGCGCAGATGCACTATCTATTCCCTCACTCTAATAGTCTGATGAGTTGGCAATCCGGCCCGACTGGAAAAAGATCTGGCGTAGGACCAACGGCTTTACGTGCTTTTCGAGGCACTGTGAAACACCGCCAACTTCCTGACTCCATTTTTAAGGCTGCTACTGTGAATTACCAGACAAAAGAACTCAATAACTGATGTTTTTGGCCTGACCCGAACCTTTATGATCAGTAGTCACGATTACGATCACTAAAGCAAAGAGGCATTCAATAAAAAATAGTGTATAATATGTGTATTATATCTCTTTAGACAAAATTTAAAAACATTAGACGGTAATGGCCATTTACTTTGTATTTTCTGGAACCACCCTTGGGAATTTTTAAAGACGTCTAGATAACAGCTACACTATTTGCATATTTCACTTAGTCTGCGTTAAAATTTGAGACGATCTTGAATATATTCACTTTGCAGTCTGGAATAAAGAATAAGTTAAATTAATCGATAAAATCTGCAAAGTATTATTCAATGTCATTTATTCATGTAAGTATTAGAAATAATTATACAAAAACATTTTTAAAAGGTTATTGTAGCAGAATATTTAAACGGATTATAGTCAGAAACGGCGTCATTAACTTGATTAAAACACACAAACGACGTTTGCAGGTAATTAAGCCCTCAGTTCAATCTGTAACTTTAAGTCTTCCTTGCTAATAATACACAGACACCACATAAAGATTATTACACCTAAGGAATATTATATGAGAGGCTTTTGCTTACATAATTATGAAAGCACAATTCGTAATTAAGGAGTTTTTTTTTTATAGAATAAGGATGACAAACGAGCACACAGCCCACCTTATGGTATGTGAATACTGTAGCCTATAGACATCTCTATCCTCGATAAAGAATCAAAATGCAGATGAGTTGTCACCCCTGGGGACTAAGATGGAATGCGTCGTATCCAGTAAAAAGGATCTCCGGTACTTTACACTCACCACACGAAACACAGCAGCACTGAGCTGCTATTTAACGCTGGAGTTCTGTGAGGGCGTGGTCCTACCTTGGTCGAGCCGACCCATTTGTGATACAACCAAAAGACAGCTGCAGCATGGCTCAATCACATAAAAATAGTTTGAATATTTGTGCTCTTACCATTGGATCGGCAAAAGCGTCTGTCCTGAGAAGAACCAGAAAGAAACTCGGCGAGACTTTGTTTAAATTTTACAATTAAATAATTTAAGATTTATCAGTCATTTACGTTAAATCTATTTGTAGAGATGGAAATGTACTCTTAGGTAGAAGGGCTTCTTTCTTGCCTAGAAGTTCGTCTGAATAAGTAATCCAGACAAACACTGTTGTGTTCCTGTTTAAAAGGTTTAAAGTTCCGGGTGGGGTCTTTTTAATATTAAGGATTTTTTAAATACTTAATAATAACCCCTCAATCTCAACCCCATGGAATAAGGTGATCGCTACCAAGCTATTTTAATTTATTTAACGTAGTTAATTGTATAACATACTAAATGAATCTAAACTGTTCTTTATTCAAAAATAAAGTCCCGCTGTTTTGCTGGTTGTTTCTCTCCAGACAATGTTTTTTTTTATAGGATAAGAGTGACAAACGAGCACACAGTCCACCTGATGGCATGTGGTCGCTGAGGCCCAGAGACATCTTCATCTATCCTCTATTACAAATCAAAATGAAGCGTCAGTAGCCTAATGGCAGGGCGCGGACCGCGAACATGAAAGGTCATAGGTTCGAATCTGCCATTCGACTACTGTCGTAAACCACTTCTAACACAAGCATTTTGAGTTTACCAGAAGTGGTTAAAGGGAATATTAGTAATGTTAAAGATCATTTCTAGTATTTAAAAAAAAATGCAGATGCGTTGTCACCCGTGAGGACTCCGATTCGGATCTCCGGTTCTCTAAACTCACCATACGAAACACAGCAGCATTAAGCTGATTCTCAATCAAGGATAAATGTTGATGTCTATGGGCACCAGCATCCACTTACCGTCAGGTGGCCTGTGTGCTTATTTGTCACACATTCTGTAAAAAACATGAAAACATTGAGTATTTATATATGCACGATTAGAGCTGCTTTATTTGTCAGATTTAATTGGCAGCTCTCTCCAGATCCAGTGACGAATGTTATTACGGTATAGGAATAAATAGCGGGGTTACGACGATGCCGCTACAGTTTAAGAAAGACGAATGTGTTTCAACTTCAGTGGACATACAATGTAAAATTCCAGCGTTGGTTTGTGTAATTTCTAACCGAGATAGAGACTTTTTACGCGGTAGAGCTATATTGCAGTTATATTAGTAGAATAGTTGTAGCACGTTTTGGTCGGCTCGACCGGGGAAAGAGCACGCTCTCACAGAATACCAGGACTTTTTACAAAGGACTTTATATTCAAAGACTATAATTATTATTCACGTTTTTCTGAATATTTGTTAATTGTAATTTAATTCAATTAGTATTTAGGCATCAAATCAACTACTATATTGATTTATTATGTACTGGATTCATGTCATAAAAATAATTATGTAGCTTCATAATAAGCTAAGCGTTTTGTTCAATTACGTACAATAGAACATCATTTGTCATCGACAATTTACATAATCTGTGGTCATCGATCGACACGTTGACGTTATTATAAAAAATTATGGCTATTTAGATATGATTTTCAAATGGGATAGTGTTAACAAAATAAAACCAAACCAATGTAGCTATAGCTTGTTTTGGGAAATGAAAAATAAAAGTCTAGTCCAGCTCCTATAGAAACTTGGCCATTGTTCTTTGACATTTGTTTACAAATTTCCCTAATTTACATTTTGGTTCGCATATTTCCGCGGGACATCTTTCGTGAAACACATTCCATTCTAAGTTTAAGACTAATGAAAAATAAATTTAATAAGACGGCATAGGTTTATTCATGAAATAAATCGCTCAAATGAAATTATTTCATTACGTTCAAAAACAACGGGCAATGCTTTTGGGTCTAAAGGGATGAAACGAAAACAAAATGGAAGAAATTGACATAACCTTCTGAAAATGGAAATTGTAATAAGGGATTGTATTCGTGTTCATAGCCGCATGATTGATGAATTGACATAAAAGTAAAACAAAATTGTTATCTGCATTGTCCAAAAAAGATTCGTAACTAATATTGGTTAAAGATAATTTTGAGCTGACTTTTAAAAAGGAGGCAGGTTATCAATTCCACTGTATTTAGTAAGCGATACCTTCACAAATTATGAACATTCATGTTTTTTTATATTTTATAAGCTATGCCTCAAGAGCGGCCCCATTTAAATTTGAAGAAAATTTTCCAATGACAAAAGTGGAAAAACAGGGATTTTTTTAGTGGAATTGCTTGGAGGGCGTTTTTGTTGTTATATTGAGCTTGTGAAATACCTTTATTCACTCAAAGGGATCAAAGAATTAAACTTTTGCCAAAAAATTATAAGAAATAAAAACCAACTTTAAAAGCTGAAAAAAATGCTGTGTGCCTCCGACGCACGACTGGAGTTTACTTCTTAAGTTAGGCCATCTAACGCTTAATTTAAGTAACACCTTGAGAGTAAAGTCAACCAATTGGTTTGCTAAAATGACCTATGATGTAGATGGTGTGACAAGTGTTAAGCATAAGATGTGCGAATGCATTGCGCGAAGAGGCAACATTACAACTTCACTTTTGTTAACACTCGATTTCGCTCCCTATCTTATTTGTGCACCACAGGCAATATAACATGAAAATCGATTCCTAAAGAGTAAACTGTAAAAATAATTAAATAATTGCACATAAATCATTTTCTTTGCAACCTATACAAGTCCACTGTTGAAAACAGCCACCTCCATCTGACTTATAGGGGCATATTTGCCTTAACTTAGCAGGCGGGTTGGCAAGCACAGTTTTTATTTTTATTTTCAGTGGTTACTATTTTTTTTTTTATAGGAACGGGGGAAAACGAGCATGCGGCTCACCTGATTGTAAGTGACTACCGCCGCCCATGAACAACCGCAACACCAGGGGAATCGCATATGCGTTGCCGGCCTTTTAAAAAGGAGTAGACTCTTTTCTTTAAGGTCCCTAAGTCGTATCGGTCCGGAAAAATCGCTGGTGGTAAACTATTCCACAAGGAAGTTGTGCGAGGAAGAAAACATCTTCTAAATCGCACAGTGGTGGACCGCCAATCATGCAGATGGTGTGGATGGTATCGGGAGTTCTGCCGCGATGTGCGTTCGTGAAATTTGACGGCTGGAATTTATCCGAACAATTCCTCAGAGCACTCCCCATGGTAAATGCGAAAGAAAATGCAAAGAGATGCAACATCTCCTCGCAGTGCCAATGAGTCGAGCCGATCGGCAAGGACTCGGTCGTCGACGGTTCGAGCCGCTCTGCGCTGAATGCGGTCAAGTGGAAGGAGCTGGCACTGGGGAGCCCCAGCCCAGAGATGGGAACAGTATTCCATGTGTTGCAGGCGTTGAGCTGGCATGAAATACTGTCCCGCTCTGCTGAGCACGCCAAGCTTTTTAGAGGCCAATTTGGCCTTCTCTTCCAAGTGACCACAAACCTGCACGTCACTCGATATGTCGACGCCGAGGATTCCGATACTGGCTGAGGCAACAAGGGGAGTACCATGAAACTGAGGAGATACAACAAAGGGGTTATTTTTAGCGGGAAACGCGCAAACTTGTGTCTTCTGAGGATTAAACTGGACTAGATTTAGTCGCCCCCAATCCGAGACTTTGTCCAGCAAATACTCGACTTCAGACACAAGTTTGTTCCGGTACTCGGTGACGTTTTCCTGAGAAATATTGGCGCGGCCGGTGTATAGAGCATCACCAGTACCGTCATCCGCATAGCAATGAATGCTACCGGCTTGCAACATATCATTGATATGCAGAAGAAACAGCGTTGTTGATAGCACGCAGCCTTGTGGAACACTAGCGTTAATAGGCTTGTAGTCTGAGTATGTACCGTCTACAACGACTTTGATGCTCCGATCTGCAGAAAGCTGGTGATCCAATTGCATAATTTCTCGGGAAGCCCATAGGAAGGGAGCTTCGAAAGAAGCGCTTTGTGCCAAACCCGATCGAAGGCCTTCGCAATGTCCAAACTAACGGCCAATGCCTCCCCCTTGGACTCTTGCCTCCGCCCATCTATGAGTTAAGTAGATCAGAAGATCACCAGCTGATCGACCCCGATGAAAACCGTACTGGCGGTCACTAATCAGCTGGTGATCCTCAAGGTACCGCATGAGGTGGCAGTTTATAACGGATTCCATTATTTTGGAGAACAAGGGGGTGATGGCTATAGGCCTGTAGTTGGACGGGTCTGAGTGGTCGCCTTTTTTAGGGATCGGGTGGACAAAAGCTGTCTTCCATGATTTCGGGACTACGCCTAGGGAGTAGGAGTACCGGTAAAGACGCGTTAGAACCGGTGCCATCTCCAGAGCACACGTCCTCAGCACAATTGGGGGGATTCCGTCAGGCCCACTCGACTTGTGGATGTCAAGGGAGAGGAGTGCTCTGCGAACCGAGCGCTGTGAGAGCCGCACATCCGGCATGGAGCACTCACACCGCGGGATGGTCGGCGATGTGTTCCCCTCGTCATCAACAGTCGAGTTGGACGCAAAAAGGGAGCCTAAAAGGTCGCCTTTCTCTTTTACGTCATGGGCCAGTGAGTCGTCCTCCCTGTGCAGAGATGGTAGTGATGGCTTACAGAAATTCCCTTGGACAGCCTTGGCAAGAGACCAGAATGCACGGGTTCCCGAAGGAAGGCGAACTAGTTTCTCGCCAATTCTGTGAAATGAAAAAAATGTGCTCTGACTTTGCCTTGGCAACAACTCTTTTGAAGGACCTGGAGGCGAAGTTATCCTTCTTTTTAAGTACTAAGAGGATAATACTGCCCATCACACGTCTTTACCCTCTCGTGCCTGTCGTACGACACCCAAGACATGATATGGGCCAGTGGTTTTTCTTACTTTACCTCAAGGGTGACAACGCATCTGCATTTAGATGTCTACAGGCCATAGCAACCATTTACCATCAGGTGAACTGTGTGCTCGTTTGTCACCCTAATTCTTTAAAAAAAAAAGAAAAAAAAACGTCTAAAATATTAATGCATTTGTTTTGTCAAAATCGGTTAATGATCTCGAACGATGATTAATGTTTTATATACTTTTAATAGTTGCGAGGAGTATTTAATCTTAGACATTGTTTTTACATATTGTAAATAATATTCTATAATCTCTTTATATATAAAAATTATCTACAGTTTATATAAATATCAACGCTAAAATTCAAAAACGGCTCGACCGATTTGATGACATTTATTGTGTGTATTTGAATGGGTCCCTAGATAGTTTAGATTCACATTTGGATCTGGTTAAGGACCGTAATCAGTGGCATTTCTTGAAGGAAGCGCATGTTCGGAAGTGGACTTGTGAAGTGATGTAATTATGTTCATGATACTATACTGTTGATATTCCTGAAAAAAATACATAAATATTAAAAACATCTTTTGAATTTACAGAAAAGGCAAATGAAAACATAATTTAACAAAACATTCAGTTTTTATTGTCAATCTGGTCCGTTACAAATGCGAAATGATGTCACTTCACACAATGCCCAGTCGGACCCAAATTTTTATACAAAACGCCTATCAGTGCTTCGCACTGCATAGAAAATGTATATTGAATTTTTTGCGTTATAATTAAAAGTTTAGCCCAAGTAAAATAATTTTGCCCGTTGCCTCTATGTTTTAATTTAACTTAATTAAAAAAGTGATTATTAATTAGGTTAAATTACAACATAGAGAATTAAGAAACTCTTTTTAAGTTGGTTGTAAAACAACATAATTGTGACAATAATGGGGTTGGAACTCCGTTAAGGCCGTTAAGATCTTAGCGGCCAGCTTCCGCAGAGTCTACTACACCTGAGGATGCCTCGTGTAGAGGCGAAACACGTGTCGTATTTTCGAGAGTGGTGTGGCGTGCCTAGTGTGGTGGTGCTGGGGATGGTAGTGCTGGGATTGATGGCGACGGGTATAGTGCCCGCGATTGAGGGAGGGTGGGAGGTCCCCTTAAGACTGGGCAGGACACATCATTTTCTTTCTTTACGCGGAATTAAGCAAATTAGTTTATAACAACCCCATTATAATGGATTTCCGCATAGTAACGCCTGTTTATATTAATTATAATTATAACAATTTTAATTTAAAGAAGAAAAATTCAATGAAACTATACATGTTATGGCTGCAGCACGAATGGGTCGGCTCGACCGGGATAAAATCACGCTCTCACAGAAAACCAGCGTCAAATGGAAGCACAATGCTGCTGTGCTTCATATTGTGATTGTAGAGAACCGGAGACCATTATTTTACGATGTAGAGCCATGCTGCAGCTATATTAGTAGTATAGTTATAGCACGAATGGGTCGGCTCGACCGGGGAAGGACCACGTTCTCACAGAATACCAGCGTAAAATAGCAGCTTAACACTGGTGTGTTTCGTATGGTGAGTGTAGAGAACCGGAGACCCTTTTTACTGGATAAGAGGCATTCCATCTTAGTCCTCACGAGTGACAACGCATCTGCATTTTGATTCGCAAACGAGGATAGATGTAGATGTCTATGGGCCACAGCAGCCACTTAACATCAGGTCGTCTGTGTGCTCGTTTGTCACTCGATCCTATAAAAAAAATACTGAACGAGGCATTCCATCTTAGTCGTCAAGGGTGATGACGCATCTGCATTTTGATTCTTAATCGACGATAAATGTAAATGTCTATGCAGCACAGCTTCCACTTTTCATCAGGTGGACTTCGAGCTCGCATTTTAACAATATACTATATAAAAAAAATATGTATGTAAACTGCATTCAGATTCAGGAGAAAAGCCACTAAAGGACATTGTAAAAACTCGCCTAAGAACCAACATATATTTGACAATTACCAAAATTCTTATCCTTAATTATGCATTAGATAACATTCAATAGATTGTAACGGAAACTTCTGAATTGTGAAATCAAAATGAATTGGACCTTTTAGATTATGAATTTTGTACCTATTCTTTTAATACTAATTTGCTGCGTTTATGGGCTCCTGCGATTTTGCCAATCGCACAATACAATATACATAATTCAAAAGTTGTCATAAACTCAAATATATTATGAAAACGTTAACGATATAGTAAAATCATCTGCTTTCATTTAAAATAACAATACTATTGTACTCTCATTAGCCAAATCAGCATTGTGCCACGCAAATAAATAACGTCAATAACGTTGACAGGTCGTTTTCGTTTCGTTTGAAAAAATACATTTCTTGAAATGTTTTCGGAATCTAAGCGCACTGTGCAGCTGGTTTGTTATGCGATAAGTTTACCTAATCACAACATCAGTTTTATTTACCGTATAATTGTTAGGCTCAGACTGAACTGCTTGCATTAGCAATAACATAGTAATGTTTCATAAAAATAAAACATAACCTCAAAATCTCTTTAATAACTGCAAATATCTATGTTTTCAGAAGTTTCCGTCACAAGTTATTGTTCTTACATACAATTATGTGTAATTTTGGGCTTAAAAAGGTATTTTTTCACTGTTGGTTCTCAGGCGAACATTGTATGGACCCAGAATTATGTCATTTGTCTAAATACAAAAGCGACAGTCTCCTGAACTAGGTAATATCACATATATTGCAAAACAGTGTCCTCCCTTATCCTTAGCTCAAAGTCTACACTCGGTAAATATATACGGTTATTGCTATATAAGAAAAAGAAAAGATAGTATTAGATCTTTTCTTCTATTTCAATTAATAAATAATCAATAAGGGAAGGAAAATATACCCCATGCTATAATTCTAATCTCTTATTTAAATATTTGGGACTTTTATGAAATATTCAAATGTTGGTAATGAAACTGTTAGTTCATTTAAAAAAAATTATCGTCATGTGCCTAGTTCGATTCATTGTTTTTACTCTATTTGCATATCTGTCCGTTTTAGTTCGATGGATTTGTTGTGCCTTACGATGCGTACACATTATATAACATAAGATATTATAAAACGTGTTTCAGTGATGTGGAGGCTAAATGTTATAAAACGTGTTATATAACGTGAACTTGCAGGACAATAAACGACAATGTCATAGCACAATGTCATCTGACATTGTTATATTGCATTGTTATTCTAATGTGTACAGTATTGTTATATGTTGCAATGTTGAAAAACAGTGTTACATAATGTGGACGTGTTATAAAACAAAAGTTATACGACTTGATCTATACGCACCCTAACAGTGTTAAGTTAATATTTGCTTACGGAATTAATATCTGTTGGATTTGAAATTACAACTTGTTTAAAATCGACAGAGTCACACACTTAAACTTCGGTTTAACACATTGCTAATAAATTTGTATGCTTAGGACACTTATTAATTAATACTATATGTTAACATTGTGTACATTTTTCGATAACACCTAGTTAGTAAGTATTTTGCTGTGGCTATGGATTTGACTTTCGCAAAAGTCAAATCCAAACCCTATTTTATTTTGGATATAAAAGTTGTAAATCGCATAACAAAACGGTCATTCTTAAAGCAAACAGTCCACAGACAAACGATCACACAGTCCACCTGATCTGTGTGATCAGGTGGACTGTGTGATCCACACATTAATATAAACAAAACTTGATGGTAAGTGGTTGCTGTGGTGTGTGCGAATCAAAATGCAGATGCGTTGTCACACGTGAGGATTAAGATAGAATGCCTCTTTTCCAGTAAAAAGGGTCTCCGGTTCTCAACACTCACCATAAAAACACCGAAGTGTTAATCTGCTATTTTACCCTAGTATTCTGTGAGAGCGTGGTCCTTCCCTGGTCGAGCCCACCCATTCTTGCTACAACTGCCTACAACATGCCTCATTTAATTAAAATCAGCAAAAATCATCCCTTATTTGCCGTTTGGAGGAATTTGATCAAGGTTTGACTAATAGTTTTTGAGTTATTCTTAATCGTTATATATAAAAATTATGTGTCACATTATTTGTCCGTGATGAACTCCTGAACTACTAAACTAATTGCAATGAAATTTAGCACACTGTGTGCAGTTTGGTCCTACTTGAGAGATAGTTTTCATCCCTATAAGTGACCCTCAATATTTTTATTACGAATTTAAGATTTTTTATAGGACACAGGGTCGTCGGAGAGGGCAGAACAACGTCTGCCTGGCTAGCTAGTAATTTATATTGAAGTCGGTTCTACAAAATTTATAATTTTAAATTATTTTGATTTTTTTTTATAGTATAGGGTGACAAACGAGCACACAGTCCACCTGATGGTAAGTGGTTGCTGTGGCCCATAGACATCTACATTTATCCTCGTTTGCGAATCAAAATGCAGATGTATTGCCACCCGTGAGGACTAAGATGGATTACCTCGTTTCCAGTAAAAGGGTCTCCGGTTCTCTACACTCACCATACGAAACACAGCAGTGTTGAGCTGCTATTTGACGCTGGTATTCTGTGAGAGCGTGGTCCTTTCCCGGTCGAGCCGACCCATTCGTGCTACGACTATACTACTAATATAGCTGCAGCATGGCTCTACCACATACAATTTGCTATGGTTTGACATCTATTTGTTAGGAATTGTTTTAATATGCCTATTAATTGTGAAACCTATTAATTGTTTCAATATGCATTACTCGGTGTACATATATTATGTAAGTTCAAAGATCTTTTATATTTGTTTTGCATTATTTAAAAGTTAAAAGCTAATCATTATGATAATCATTATAACTAGGTACACCTCAAAACATGGTTTTGTGCATGCATTATGAGAATGTAATGTATGTGCATAAAAACATAAATAGCTTTAATAAGAATAAGGATGTGCATACTTTGGAACAAATATAAGCTTGTAATGCCAGTTACTAGACTCCACAGAATCAGTAATTCATTTATGGGGCAATGTATACGCTTTTACAACAATCCCAGAACATATTCAAAGTTTGTCAATAAACAAGTTTAAAAGTTTTATTAAAGAAAAACTGTACAAAAAGGGTTATTATAATATCAAGGAATACATGAATGAGAATAAACCCTGGGAATAGGGTGATCGCTACCATGATGGTTCTATAAAAAATCATTTAAAAATTGTATAAACAAAATTATTGTTAAGTGAAATTATGTTTAAAAAAAAGTCCCGCTGGGTTTCTTGCTGGTTCTTCCCAGGACTGAGGTATTTTCCGAAACAGTAATAAATAAAAAATAATTTCAATAAGTATTATGTAATAATCAATATTGAATAAAAAATTATTCTATTCTATTCTATTCATCATCCACTATCTATAACCTATTTTCTAAATCCGTTTATTCTTTCGTTTGTCCCCATTTTATAGATCGCAAGATAAGATTTGTAATGAAAAATTAAATTCCTTCATTCCGTCTACTTAGTTTATGACTTCCTCAAATGCTTCTCACTCGCCAGAATTATTACTAACAAAATAAAGCTGACATCAAATTTATCAAATTTAAACATTTTGATCAGACGCTACAATAAAACCGATATATTAAATAAAAATTAAAAGACAAATTTTGCCTTTGATCTTGTAAATAAAATAGTGATAGCAATACATTATCTACAGCATTTTAAGGTTCAAATTTCAAAAACATTTTAAAACTCACATGCGTTCTCTCAAGTGTTTTTGTGGATAGTTTAAACCACAATAAAATAAAACCTAGCAGAATGAAACTTGTCACCGACAAGGCGCCGGGGCGTGCACCGGGGCCCGCTATGGTGCAAACCGGTTTAAGCCTACTAAATGAGCGAACAAAGTTAAGGTGTGCCACTTGCAGCGACACAACGACGCAGACATTTAGTTTTGTTTTTAAAGATGCCATAATATTGTACTGTGTGTACAAATAATGGTATAAAATCAAGGAGATTTCTTTTTGTATATCCAAAGGATCTTGTCAGGTAATTACATATCTATATCTACCTATATTTACCAGAGCATTTTAATGCATAAATTACAGAAGTATTTAGTTACGAAGCATATAATACAAAATAACTAAGATGATGATAAGGTTTTCCCATGATTATTATTTAATATTCTTAATATTACTTATGGTTTACCAAATTACCGCCTATATTGACGTAGGTCTTATTGTTCGTCTCCTATTTGTTCCGTACTTATTTTTTGTTTTAATAGGTACCAAAGTGAGTTTTTAGGCCGTCTTAGCAAGATTCTGTTTGACTTTTTCTAATAGATACTTAAATTAAGTTCGTTAAATAATAAAACAAGGAAGAAACCTTAGTTTTTCCATGACCGTCTGTCTGTGTTCATTGTCGCATACCGACTCGCTCGTGCCCTGTTTCTTGTTTTTAATAACCGAGTAACAGCTCTATGAAAGTAGATAAGAATTTTGAATTCTCTTAGAAAGCTTTCATTCTGCTCGATTTTATATTCTTCTGGTTACCATCTACTATAAAATTACGAAGTAGAATACAATTTTCGGGCCATTAAGTTAGTAGCAGAGTGCACTTTTTGTTTTTGTTGAAAGAAAGAGCAGTTGTATCGACAATTATTTTATTCATTTTGTCCTTTAAAGATTTGTAAATAATACCGACGTCAAGCTGGAATATAAAAAGGAGACCCTAAAACTTGGGTACAGGTATACCCACGCATCTACACTATTACGTTTAGTCATAAAATGTATGTGTTACTTAAGAACCTTTTATACACGTCATAAAAATCCGTAACCTTTCATTTCACCGCGTGGGTTTTATAAGACGCCATATTTTATAAAACTGAAGTTAGAAACGAGCTTACAGTTTACCAGACGGTAAGTGGCTAGTGCCATCCATGGTCACCTGAAGCTAACTTCAAATACATGCGTCGTGACCTCTGAGGGCTAAAGTGGAATGCCTCAAAGCCTGTAATAATACTAGCTCTCTTTACACACAGCAGTGCAGGTACTGCGACTCCAGCTCTATTGATAATCTGTGTGGCTCTAGTGATTATCTGTGTGGTACCGCAGCACTGATTTTCGTCGCGACCTAATTGATCCTAGTTGCTAAACATTTGCAATACCTCAAAATCTCTTGTTAATGGAATGGTCTGTGCTCAACATTTGACTATATAGTTATTCTTTCTGAATTGTCTCAGTGATAGGAGTGTAGAAAATAGTTAAAAAATTGGGCTCCCAAATAATTTCGTAAAAATAATTATTGTAATTGATCATTTCCACCTCAAATTTAAGTTATAGTTGTTAATTACGAACAAATTTTATTGTGTAATAAATAAAAGTGGTGAATATTTAAATAAATAAATTTTAGTGCCTCTCAACTTAAAGTGACAGCAGGTAACGAACATCGTTTAAAAGTTACTGTAATTCTTGTTATTCCTTTTAATATTTACGATATATCTCTTAAGTGTTGTTGTTTTCGGATTTCATTTTGAATTGTTTTCTTGATAATTTAATTTGAGATCTGTAATTAGAGTCCTATAATTGGATATTTCCTTACTCTGTCCCCTTGATTTTCCATCTTTGTTTTCTTTTACTATTTAAAATACATAGTAAAATGAATACTCGTAACGCCAAAACGCGCCAGATGGAGAACCAACTCCATCTTGCGCTCCAAGAACTGAGAGCGTCCAGGGAACAGTGTGAGCTGTTACTTAAAGAAAGGGATGACAACGAAAAGGAAATAATAAGTATAATTTCGAAAAATACTCAATTGAAAAGTGATATGGTTAAGTTACATAGAGACTATACAGATATTTTAAAGGAAAGGGATCAGCTCCAGAGGACAGTCGATGAGTTTGACGGATGCAGCAAAAAATATGAGGAATCAACAAAATAAACAAAACCTTAAAAATAGCAGTCGAATGGCTCTTGTAATTGAATTTATCTTTTGTCTGTAGTCGCATATTATGGCAACAGTAGATTTTTTATTGAGATAATAAAGAATATTTTATTAAGCGTTACAAACATATTATGAAGGTAAATTTAGACAAGAGGTACAAAGCGTCTATAGTTAAATACTAGTATGTCAGACTAGTATATCTTCAAAGCGTGGCAGTTGTCATTAAATCCAACTTATTATGTATGAAGAATATATAATACAAAATAGACTTAATATTTTTAATCAAACTGTTACCTCAACCAACTTCAAACAAAGAAGACTACAGATGCGTTGTCAGAAAAAAAGTCCTACCATTTAGTGATTCTATTCAATAATGGTATTCTAGTTGTGAACCGTTTTATCTCAGGGATGGAAATTTCACTGTTACGGCCTACAGCTGCCCTTGCAAAGGTCGTCCTGGCTGGGGCCTATAGCAGCTTCTTCGACAGGCAGACGTAGGTCGAGCTTCAATATGGCCACGTGGAGTATGTTCTATCACAATAAACTATATGGGAGAAAGCTAGAAACACATAGTACTTACCATTATCCGAGGCTAACTTCGCACCAAGGCTTGGACAGGCCGTGAGTGTGTGTAATAGTGGATGGCAGTGTACAGTGATGTGTGAATGTGTGGGGCCTTGGCAAGCATAGGCGACCAGCAGCGGCCGAATTCCAGGCTGCTCCAAAATACTGCATCGCTCTAGACTGCTTAAGCGCCGGACCACTTCTTTCTTCATTGTCACTAATTCAGTTTCTTAGTTTCATTGTACATTTAACTAACTTAAATTCGCTTAATTCCACATTCATCGTAGAATCGAATACGTGACACCCGACAGATTCAGCGTTAAACACAACTAAGTTCCTTCATTCGACACCAGAACAACACGTCGCGCCAGAGTCAAAATTACGCCTCGTTGACTGACACGCACTTCATCTAGCTAAGATGCACAATTACTTTCAAAGAATTTACTTAAACCGTAAAACCCCATAAAGGCCTCTGGTACGGGAACCTAAATCCTAGACCACCAAATCCGAGGCGGATTTCACGAAACCCAATTACGTAGCGAAGCCGCGCCCAAACCCAAATTCTAGACCCTAACCACTAGAAACCGGTCTCGCGCAAACTTCCGCAGCGGTAGCCGAAACACTCGGCCTAACCGGGTCGCTACTCCCAAGCTACTACCGTCACCTACTGTCTCGCCCGACCGCCAAAACGCTGGGAAGCTCCCTTCCGCTGCCCCCTCTCCGACACACGCGTGACAACTGGTACGATTAGGCGATTGGCAAAGTCGAACGTGATTGGGTAACGTCCTAACATAACCAAATTTGGGCATAAACATTCACATTACCCGCAAATAGGAATTTGTTATTTGAAAATAAATATTATAAAAAAAACAACATCATTGGCGTATCAGAAAACATTGTGAGGAAATCTTCTTAAGTCAGTTCTTAAGTCGTATAGGTCCTGAAAAATCGCTATTGGTAATCATTTCCACAAAGAAGTTGTGCGAGGACGAAAACTTTTTCTAAATCGCACAGTGGTGGACCGCCAATTATCCAGATGGTATGGATGGTTTCGTGAATTTTGTCGTGATGTGCGATGGTGAAATTGAGCGGCTGGCATTAGTCCGAACAATTCCTCAGAACACTCCCCGTGGTAGAAGCGATAAAATATGCAAAGAGATGCAACATCTCTTCGCAGCGCCAGTAAATCGAGCCGATCAGAAAGGACTCAGTCGTCGACGACTCGAGCCGCTCTGCGCTGGATGCGGTCAAGTGGAAGGAACTGGCACTGGGGAGCCCCATCCTAGAGGTGGGAACAATAATCATTGTGAGGCCAAACCTGCGCCTTGTAAAGTTGTAGGCGGTGTGCCGGCATGAAATACTGTCCTAGTCTGCTGACCACGCCAAGCTTTGGATGACTATCAATAATGTTAGTAATTTGTCGAGGATAAGAACAAAGGCCAAGTTAATAACGTTTATATAATTGGTGGCGGATGCGGGGAGAATTTATTTTACTGAAAATTGTATGTATTTCGTTATAGTGTTCCCATTTTTAGTGTCATGGCGTTCAAATTACAATGATATATGTAATGTACCTATAGTGTATTTCAAGCAAATAATTTGGATTTTCTTATAAATATTTAAGTAAATAATATCTCAAATCAAAATAATTAGTGAAAGTATTTAACTTTCGCTAATTATTTTATACGTGGTAGAGCCATGCTGCAGCTATGTAATGGTTGTAGCACGAATAGGTCGGCTCGACCGGGGGAGGACTACGTTCTCACAGAATACCATCGTAAAATAGCAGCTTAACGCTGCTGTGTTTCGTATGGTGAGTGTAAAGAACCAGAGACCCTTTATGCTGGAAACGAGGCATTTCATCTTAGTCCTCACGTGTGACAACGCATCTGATCATCATCTATGGGCCACAGCAACCACTTATCATCAGGTGGACTGTGTGCATGTTTTTCAGCCTTATCCTATAAAAAAATATGATCTTATTGATGATCATAGAAAGATATAGATAATCAAGTATAATTGAAAACAACGACTTTACGTGTTGTTCGATGTACGGGGTGAAACATCTTCAATTTCCTGACTATTTAGCTTCTAAGAATTTTGAACAGAAAAATCCTCAGTTATGGCCCGACCCGGTATTCGAACCCGGGACTTTATGAATACCAGGCCACCAGACCAACGAAGTTGTAAATGTTTGTCTGCAGATAATAGCGATAAATGAACGTAAATTTTCGCCTATGACCGGTAACGGACATTTGGTCTGTAGGGCATTATAGTATCATTTAAAAATACGATTAATCATTTCATTAGTACCGGCTAGGCTCCGTGTACGATCGAGGATTGAGCACACACTTTAGAAGAAAGCCAAGGCTTTCATTTAATTATTTAAATCTTAAACAATATAATATTATCATAAGAGTAGATCTAAACACATACATAATTAACTAATAATTCAACTGGAATATCAACTTCGATAATTTATTTCCTTGCAATATAAGTATAAAATAAATGCATAATATATAATTTATAAATCGAACGCCAAGGCTTCATCATAATTGTAAAAAATCTTAAAAAAGACTTTCCTACAAATTTATTGTAACTACCAGGGAAATTTTGATAACGCAATTAAAATCTACATAACATTTAAGTTCGAACGATATTACAATTAGCTTATTATTCATAGTACAATAAAACAGAACTTGGGCAACTGAGCTTCCCATTTTTGATAATTTTATATAATTAGTAGTATTTAACAGTGGTAGAGTCACGCGGCAGCTTTTGCTGTCGCACGGATGGGCCGGCTCGAATCGGGGTAGTACCACGACCTCACAGAAAACCAGCGTGAAGTAGAAGTTTATCTCTGCGTTTCGCTTGGTGAGTGCAGGTGGCCGGAGGCCCTTTTTACTGGAAATGAGGCTTTCCATCTTAGTCCTCACGGGTGACAACGCATCTAAATTTTGATTTGGTAACAGAGGACAGATGTAGATGTCGCCGCAGCAACCACTTACCATCAGGTGGACTGTGTGCTTTTTTTTGTCACCCTTATCCTATAAAAAAAAAATCAGGCGTTACTTTGCGGAAATCCATTATATAAAAGCTTTTAGAAAAATTTACTTCGCAAATATCCGCGTTATAAAATAAAATGATGTGACTTACCTAGTATGAAGAGCGCCTCCCGCCTTCCCTCAATTGCACTATCCCCGTCACCACTAATCCCAGCACCGCTACTCCCAACACCACTACACTAGGCAAGACACACCACTGACGATAATACGACACGTGTTTTGCCTCTACACGAGGTATCCTCAGGTGATATAGACTCTACGGTGGCAAGTGAATCCAGATTTCTCTCGAAGGAGGAAGTTTAATTTTTTAGCAAGGAAATAAGCTGGTGCACGAATATATGAGACAACTGGACGAATATGAACATGTTCTTTATGTATTTTTGGTATATTTTGCTTACAGATCCGTTAGGCTATGTCGGTTACCCTTGTTCTACTGCAGACGTCTCCATCATAAAGTCTATCACGAAGTTAAACTCAAAGCAAAGCCCTCTTCATAGCTTACTGAGTGACCATTTACATCCTTATATCAAGTGTTAGCGCTCAATGACAGTTAATTGTTCAATATTTTCTCGTGTATTTATTTTATTTAATTATTATTAAATTTAATATTGAAGCAAAATAAAATGTAGCACTGCAATATCTTCTATTGTAAGTTTCAGTACGTGCTAACTTTATTACAAGTTTTAGAAGTAACATGATATAAGGCTGGTGTTAAGTTATGTATGGACGCTACTGCACGCTTAGCGTATTATATTTTGAGTTTATGGGGCCATATAAGTATTTCATACGTGTATCGCTAACCTTATAATAATGTACGACTCTCGGCATGTATTGAACTTTCGGCAGCTGCTTCATATTTTATTAAATATGAAGAAGTTGTACCGCGAGATCAAAGTAATTTATATTCTATTTCTTTTTATATAAATAGGGTTCCAAACGAGCACACAGTCCACCAGAATGTCTGTGAATGCAGTGACCCATAGAAATCTACATCTATCCTCAATTAAGAATCAAAATACAGATGCGGTGTCTTCCGTGAGGACTAAGATAGAATGCATCGTTTCCAGTAAAAAGGTTATATGTATTTAATTTGAAACAAATAGTTAAAGTATCAACATATAATTTATTGATTCATTCATTACAGAGTCAACTACTGTACATAGGCCTCTCCATATGTTGCATCATATGGGTGATATTTGTCATAGTTGCTACGCTTGGCATACTGGTTGGCAACCACAGTTTTTGTCTAGTTGTTATCAGGGATACGTTGCTTGTTTTGTTTCCCTTAATGGCCTCTTACGACATCAACGGTGGGATACATGTTAATGTTTGATTTTGAAAAATCACATAAATATTAGAAAGTCATTTATTTATTACTATCTGGTACCCGCGACTTAGTCCGCGTGAAATTTATTACAATTGAATTTTATGAGTTTTCATTTTTTGCGTGGAACGCTTATTATATTTATAAAATAAAAGTAGCCCAAGTTACTCCTTAAAACATTAGCTATCTGCCAGTGAAAGGCCCGTCAAATTTAGTCCAGGTGATTAGCCGAAACAAATAGACAATTAGACAAAAATTTTAAAAATTGTGTTTTGGTTAGAAGCACTGTATATACCTTTCATATGTGTTTACGCCCAAACGCTGGTTTCGGGATTTAATACCGGAGGGCGCTCAAGGTGCTGTCGAGGGCTCGTCGTGAATTCGCTCGGTATAACCTCCATTTTTTAGAGTCGGTTTTGTTAGCAAATGGTGCAACGACGAGGAATTGTAGTCTAGAATTAGATGTAGGGTTAACAAATTGTTAAGAAGTTAACATTGATTGCGATTAACGTCTGAATTTGTGGGTTGTGTGCGCTTAATTTGCCGCGAATTTGGTTATTCTAATTTGATAGCGTATATAAGTGCATTTGACAATAGTAATTTGCTCGTGCGGCATTTAATATAGTTCGGAGACATTTTCCGTTGTCGGGTGAACGCTGAACTTCGTGAGAGAAGGTCGTGGTAGGTTCTAGGAATAATTGTTGCCACGCGAAACGGAAGTGACCTTTGATCCGAACATTCGTTATTCGTGTTGTGTGTTACGCTTTATAATAAACGAGAGTTAGTGGCGTCTGGAAGTTAGTTAATTGTACGATAAAGTTAATAGACTGTCATCGTGAAGAAGAAAGAAAGTGACTGTGGGTGACGCCGCTGGAGATTACTACAATTAGGAGCGGTGCCGAAGTCCGGGCTGCTGCCGACTTCAACTGTCCAGTCAGGTCTATCACAACCAACACCACAAAAACACTACTACACTCAACACATACACACTCCCGGCCTGACCGAGCCCTGAGACAGCAGTCGCCTCAGATACAGGTAGGATAGAACATTTTCCATATAGCCATTCGGGCTCAAACCCGCGGCTGCCCGTTGAATCTTACGCTCATGGGCCCCGGGAAATTATACCTCTGTAGGGGCAGCTGCGGGCCATAACAATATGTATTTAGCGTAAATCTGTTATTTTTGACATAACAAACAGACACTTCAATTATTTCTTTTTATAGGTAGATAGATTTGTATAGATTTGTGAATACATTTATTCTTTCAACGTGACCAAACTACCTAAGTAATTCTTTCTTAATGCTAATCACAAAATCTTCTTGTAAACTATGTACGCTTTTCTCTAATCAATACAATTGCAACTTTAAATTACTGCTTCAGTCTCTCATTGTGTTATCTAGAGACTACTAGATAATTGAAACAAGCATTAGTCTCTCAACTCTTGTAACTTCCGTCCGAGTCTTTGCTGGCATAGCTTTTATTGCTGCTTAGTTTTACAAACAAAATAGTGAGCTAGGAAACTCAATTATGAAAGATCTATTCACCTACTGCAATACAGCGTTTTCATTGACTTTTTATCAAAAGAAACTACTGAGAAAACAAGCAGATGCTTTTGTAAAAGCATTTTCAAACGTGTTTGATAATTTACTGAAACCAAGGATAACTTTTCATAGGATAAGGGTGACAAACGAGCACACAGTCCATTTGATGGAAAATCCGTTTTGTACTCATATTTATTTATTAAACTGAAGTAACAATGAACTTACAGTCCACTTGATGATGAATGGCTACTGCAGTCTACGGACGCCTGCCGTCTACTGACGCCTGCAGTCTACGGACGCCTGCAGTCTACGGACGCCTGCAGTCTACGGACGCCTGCAGTCTACGGACGCCTGCAGTCTACGGACGCCTGCAGTCTATGGATGCCTGCAGTCTATGGCCGCCTGCAGCCAACTTCATACAAGAAGGCAAAGATGCTTCACTCCTGAGAACTAAGATGAAATGCCTTACCGCCTGTAATTATACTGGTACTCTTTATTCTTTACACCGGAGCCCAGCAATATAAGCACTAATATTTGACGACAGAAGTAGGTAAGAGAGTGGGACCTGCCCAGGCGCACTCCTAGGCAGAAATGGAGTCCTACCACTACCACTTAGTTATTAATATAATAAAACGTTATTACTACAAAATTATTTCGGCACATAAAAACACAGAGATCATGCATTTTTATGATAAGAACGCACCATTTTGTATAACTGTATACAATATGAAGTAAAGTTGCCGCGTAAGCCCAGCCCACTGGTGGGCACAGTGGGACGTATTTCTACAATGTTAGCAGAATATCTACTACCTCATATCGTACAGTGGGTATCGTAAAAGCCGAAAGATGAAAACTGAAGCAGGAGTTGGGCTAGCATCTTCCTGATGACAACTTAAAATAATAAAATAAACTGTGGTTGCCAACCTGCTTGCAAAGCGTGGCAACTATGGAAAAAAAACCCTATGAGTAATCTTTGGGGGTGGTTTATGTCCAGCAGTGGGATTTTATAGGCTGTAATGAATAATAGCAATGGATGGTGAGCACAGAATGCTCTTATTTCCGTGGGAATAGTGAAGAGTTGGTTCGTTGCTGTAATACGTGCCTTGACTTCACATGTCCGCCAAATATGCAGTAAATATAAAAAGATCAATTATTTCGTTTGGTGAGAACGAAAAACTCTTTTATTATTTGTAGCGAGGTATTCCATCTAAGTCCACATGGGGTCATTTGCATGCTCATTTTTCACCCTTATTAGTATTGAAAAAGTGACTCTTTGGTACAGTGATCGTTAGCGCGACTGCTGATCTTGAGGTCCCGAATTCAAATCCCGGGTGGGGCTACAATCAGTTGTTCAGCTTTTCTCTTAAGAATTTCTCACGGGCTGCTGTGACCGAAATTAGGTCTGGAGCTTATCATTATACAATATGTAAAAATAAACCAGTGGTTTCGTTATAAGTGCGTTATCATAATCAGTATTGAAACGTATTGAAACAACCTTTTTTCAGGAAACTCGACCGCAAAAAAAAAATTAATAAAATTTACATTCATTTTAATTGAAAATTGTGTGCGGGTTTATTACCACTGCATTAGCCGCAGAGTAAGAGTAGTGTCACATAATCTGCTTTACCGATGCACGTGTTGGATAGTTCAGATGTGAACAACATTTTTAACAAGATTGAATTTAGTATGTTTCTTATTGTGAACATTGAAGTTCCTTTAATAACTGTCAACATGGGGACGCGGCAATCAAACACCGAGATCGAGCTGAGACTGATTTATTCATATCCACCCTCCAGTATTACAATAATCTCTCACATCTCCCTTCTTAATGATAAGAAACAAAATTAAAATGGAATTTTACTCTTGCATATTTTTATCACAAAAATAGTAAGACAATTGATAGGTATTTTCACTATAAAATAATAATTTAAATAATATTACATATGTATATTAAATTAGTAAGTTATTCTGATTAATAATACATTATTTTGAATTATATCTCTCTAACTACTCATCTTCCCCTATCTTACAAATAAGAAAAATCAATTATGAAATCACTGGCATTACAATATGTGTATGTATAGTATGAAATGTTCATTTAATTACTTAAATTGAATTATTATTCTTTTTTTTTTAAATCCGATCAATTTCTTTTTCTTTTTTTTATTAGTAATACTTATTTTATTTTTAAATTAATAAATCAATTACATTTATTTCATTTCTTAAGTAATAAATCTAAAATAATACACCAACTAACTAAAATTATAAGTCCAGTCAGGAATCGAACCTGGGACCTTTGGTGTAATAAACGTGCATGCTGCTGCAAGCTTAACAAACAAAAAATAATATCATGCCGGGTTTTGATAGTTTACATTTTTTTTACATACTTTATTTTCGTTATTTGAGCGTACGTTATAATTTAGAGTTTTGTTTTCACTGAACACGGTGACTGTGGCGACGCAGCTGCGCAGCTGTTCATCACCGCTGTTCAGTGTTCAAAGCCCAATCTATCTGGTGGCCTCACTGTCCTGCCGGAACGTGTGACATTATAATTATTGTTGTTTACTGTATTAGGTGAGGCTTCAGAAGGTATAGTACCGTTGGAAACCTGATTGTTTTGCGGGCAATGAGGTCGGATATCATCGTAATTGTTTAAAGTATAGTGCGGCGCGTCCTGGCTATGTGGAGAATCTTTAATAATATGGCGTCTGTTACGTATAATAATGCTCCCGTTTGCTAATTTTATTTTATATGAACGATATCGCAGCTGACACAATATTGTCCCTGATAACCATTCTCTTTGGTTTACATCTAGTAGTACCCTTACTTTTTGTCCGTTACTTAATTGGTGTAGATTTCGCGTATGTTGGTCGTAGTAGTATTTTTGATTATTTTGCCTCATGACTAATTTATTATGTACATTCTTTTGTAATTTTGGTTTTAAAGTGTAATCTAACTTTGGTAACATACTTCTGAATTTCCTACTTTGCAATAACTCAGCTGGTGATGAAATATCATTTTCTAAAGATGTGTTAAGATACTCTAATAAAGCCAATCGATAATCAACTCTATCTTCTTTAATTTTAAGTATTATGATTTTTACAGTTTGTACCATTCGCTCAATTTGTCCGTTAGATTGCGGATATCGTGGCGATGAGGTTATGTGTTTGAAATTCCATTCTAACGAAAACTGTCTAAACAGGGTTGATTAAAACTGTGAACCACAATCAGACATGACTACGTTCGGTATACCCTGACGACTAAATATGTTTTTTAGGGTTTCAATTATACTCGCTGAAGTTGTACATTGTAATTTCTCTATTTCAAAAAATTTTCTATAGTAATCGACTAATAATAAATAATCCACACCTTTTATTTGAAATAGATTTGTGCCTACTTTTGCCCATGGTTGGTCGGGAATTTCGTGAGGTTGAATTTCTTCCTTTTGGTTGTTTTTCCTGTACGTCAGGCATATACTACAATTAGATATTAAATTTGTTAAATCGTTATTTATTCCCGGCCAAAATATTGTCTCCCTTGCCCGCAATTGACATTTTTGCAACCCTACATGACCGACGTGTATCTTTTTTAACAAATCTTTTCTTAAGAGTTTTGGCACCACTATCCTTTGATCCTTCCAGACTAGACCATACGCGATCGATAAATGCTCTTTATAGCCCCAATATGGCTTTACCAAATCTATGACGTCATGTTTGTTTGTAGGCCACCCTTCTCTTATGTATTTCCTCAACAACGCGAGTTCATCATCATTTTCTGAACTCTTTTGCAACTTAATAAACTGCAAGTCCGTAACATCAGTCGCTGCGCTCAGTGCCATATCTCTTGTGATCGCGCAAACTTCATCGTGCTGTGTATAGTCAGCGCTGGAAACCTGCGCGCTCAACGCCGGCTCGGGCTCGTATGCCCGTGACAACGCGTCTGCAATACTTACTACTACTAGGCTTTGTAGACTAATTTGAATGTATAGCGTTGTAATTTCAATAACATCCGTTGTAGGCGCGATGGTGAGTCCACTATTGGTTTCTTTATAATGCTAACGAGTGGCTTGTGATCAGTTTCGATCACGACATCTGTTTTTCCGTAAATGTACGCATGAAACCTCTCACAAGCAAAAACGCAAGCGTATAACTCCTTCTCTATCTGAGCATATCGCTGTTTTGCTTTTGACAATGACTTAGACGCATAACAAACTGGCATTCCTTTTTGCATTAGACAGGCACCTAAGCCGCTTTTGCTCGCATCTACTGAGATAGTAATAGGGAGGTCTAATTCGTAATATCTTAACACTGGTGGTTTTGATAAACACTGTTATATAACTTTTAAACACTCGTCATGTCGTTCATCCCAGTGCCATTCCGTTTCTTTTTTTAACAACTCTCTCAACAACAATGTCTTATCAGATAAATTTGGTATAAAAGCACCCACGTAAGTAATTAGTCCTAGTAATCGCTCTACATCCTTTTTATTTCCAGGTTTAGGCATGTTCGTAATTGCTGTAATGTGCGAGTTATCCGGATAAAGCCCCTTCTTAGTAATCCTGTGTCCCAAATACCTGATTTCTTCTAACCCAAATTTGCACTTATTTTTATTTAATTTGAGGTTGATTTTCCTGCACCTGTCCAATACTAATTTTAATCTTTCATCATGTTCTTTTTTGCTGCTTACGTATATTAATAAGTCGTCGATGTACATACAAACTCCATCTAAGTCATCAAAATTTTCGTATATTTTTTTATGAAACACCTCTGGTGCCGAGCATATGCCATAGGGTAACCTTAAGAATTTGTAACGTCCAAAGGGAGTGTTGAACGTGTACAACTCGTTTGTATTGTCTAAAGCCACCTGCCAGAACCCTGCTACCGCATCCAGAGTACTGAAATACCTAGCACCTGAAAGTTTTGATACAATCTCGTCGAGTGACGGTAACCTAAAATATTCTCTTTTGATCGCTCTATTTAATTCCTTCGGATCAAGACAAACTCGTATGTCTCCATTAGCTTTTTTAACAATAGTTAAACTACTTACCCAGTCCGATGGGCCCTCTACCTTGGCTATAATGCCTTGTTTTTCCATCTCTTCCAATTTCATCTTAACTTTGTCCCTAATCGCGAACGGTAGTTTCCTAGGAGCATGAACAATCGGTACAACATTTTCATATAATTTTATTCTGTATTTCCCCGGTAAGCACCCTATACCCTGAAAAACGTCATCGTACTGCCCTAAAAATGAGGGAACTCCGCTATCCTCCTGTATCGACATCACGCGTCTCACCATGTCCAACTCACTGCTCGCAAACCTGCCCAAGACCGGCATAGACTTAACATCTGCTATTTTAAATTCTAGCATGTACATTTTACTTTTGTAATAAACCTTTAAAGTGATTTTCCCTACTACTTTTATGGCGGTGCTCGAGTAGCCAGATAACTTGGTATTTGTTTTTAGCAAATCTTTATCCGAGACCCCTATTTGTGGCAAATAATACGACGGCAATATATTAACATCTGCCCCAGTATCTAATTTAAAATTAACAGACTTATTATTAATCGTTAGGTTAACATTCCACTCACTACTAGATTTTACAGTATGTATTACCTGCTCATCAGACACCTCGACATTGAATACACTAGCACCACAGACTCTGGCAAAGTGATTCATTTTCGCACATCTTAGACACTGCTTGCGATACGCGGGACACTCAAACTTTTTATGTACACTGCCACAATGCCCACATTGCTTCACCCAAAGCGTCGAACCCGTGAAGGCACGCTCGCCTCGAGCGCGCCATGGCGGGCGCTGGGCCGAGCGGGACGCGCCGCCGCGTACGCCGCGTCCGCCTATGCGCGCGTCCGCGCTCACGCCACCTACGCCACCGCGATATCCTCTCCTTGAATCCCTCCTGTGCCGCACACTCCAAATATTCTCATCATTTTCGACCGCTTGATTATTATTGTTGATTAAGAATGCTGATAACTGCTCCTGTTTAATGTTATCCGCATACACCCTCGATACTATCGCGACTCGACATATTTCTAATGCTTTGCTTAAAGTTAGATCGTACTCCCTTAGTAGCCGTTCCCGAATAGCTGAATTGGATACGCCACATATCAGCATATCTTTTATAAGACTGTCGCTTAAGGCCCCGAAATCGCATATTTGAGCCAATTTCTGCAAGTCGAAAACATATTGTTCTATTGGTGAAATCGGTGTCGTTCCACTGTAACATTAGGTTTTATATTAAAATGTCCATCCAATATTTGTAAGACGGCTTCCGCGGTAGTGCATTTTAAAAGTGAATCTTTGTTTTGATCTAGGATTTCTCGGCATTGATCGCCAAGTACGTGCAATAATATATTAATTTGCACACTCGCCGCTTTGTTTGTTATTTCACATGCCTTTGTATAAATTTCATAGCTATTCCGCCATTTTGTCCAACTGGCACTTATATTTGCGTAGTCTGAACTCCCGTCGAAACGAAATGGTTTTGGTGGACTTAAGACACCTTCCATAATTATTAAATGTTATTAACTAAACACTATTCGAATTAACTTGTAATATACTTAATGAACTTATTTACTTTTCCGACTGCGCCATGTCAACATGGGGACGCGGCAATCAAACACCGAGATCGAGCTGAGACGGATTTATTCATATCCACCCTCCAGTATTACAATAATCTCTCACAATAACTACTAAAACTATTCCACTGTCATAAATGCTATGCATATATGTACATCTTTACGTTACTAAAAGGATCACCGGGTTATTTGTTACATACTGTTTATAAAAATAGTGTATTTCTCTAACACAAAAAAATGTTAGTTACTAGATTACTCCACGTTGTGTCATTTTTACCTTGTAACTAAATTGTTAGTAAGCAAAAAGGTAGTTTTCAGAGAGATCCATGAAAAAGGCGTCCCGAGCGAAATTTAATTTCGTGCTGTTGCTGGCATACGAGGACACGGCATATTTAATAATCTGTGCACATTGTTTAACACTCAATTGTGATTATGTTATAACAACGGCTTAGTTATGAAAGTACTCGCGTTTTCTATGGGTTATTTTTTAAATGGTTTTTAACCAACTATAAAAAGGAGAAAGATGTCTTCTCTGAAGCGATATTCGTTCGATAAAACTAAAGAATGCATATTTATTTTACCGGTGGTTCGACAGAGGCAGCATTGTAGCAATTTCATTTACCATCAGGTGGACTGTGTGCTTGTTCGTCACGTTTATTTAAAAAAAAACAAGTATTTTTGGAACTGGAAATGACTTTGTACTTGCTTCAATTTAACCAATTGGTCTAGTTCTCGAGGTCGCAGACGGTCTAATATACAACTGAATAAATAATATAAATAAAACGGCGTACACAAAAGACGACGTCAGTAGACAGTGGTTAGTTGACATTTGTAAAGGTTAAGGCTTCAAGATACTAGGATCTCATTTTAAACTTTTAGCGCAAATCTATACATACATATAGAAACAAAACATTTTTTATTCAGTATACATTATAAATAATACTTACTGCAAATCACTCTTATGTTTAATTTATCAGTTGTTCTGAAAATACCTCTGTGCTGGAAAGAACGAGCAAGAAATTCAGCGGCATTTCTTTTAAAATAATAACAGTTTACAATCATATATGTAACACAATTAACAACACAAAACAAATTAGAAATAGTTTGGTAGCGATCACCTCATTCCCAGCGAAATATCCACTGGGATCATCTATACATTTCTTAATATTGTAATGTCCAATATAATTAAAATAAATAAAATTAAAGTGTAATATCCAAAATAACTGCAGTACATCGACCTTACGGGGTTATATGCATGGCATTAAGATACGTAGAACCATTTTTTAGAATGTTTGTCTATCTGTCGAGGCTAATGTTCGGAACGGCTGAACTGATTGTAATGAACTTTACCAGCATACAGACAGCAATGCCAGGAGTGATCTAGGCTATATTTATCTAGGAAAAATTGAAGTTTTCTATTTTGAAAAAGTAAAAAATTACATCAATATAAGGCCTCTTTTATAAATCCTACCCAGGCAAAACCAGGGTGGGTCACTAGTTAATACAATATAATAACATTTATAATCTTGGACTGAGTGATTTTAAATTTATCACCGCATGCCGCATGCATCGCATGCCCGTTTACCCCTCTCCTATAAGAAGTGAAAGTAAGCATAATTTATTAGCTTAGGGTACAATTACTGAGACTTTTTCATATGTCAAAATGTATGGCAACTCTAGCCATGGCTTCATTTTCTCGAGGAAACTTTATTCAAAACACGAAAATAAGCCTAATTGCATGCCTTAAGCGCAAATCGCGTACATTTTGTCGCATAAAATCGTATCTAACAATCATATTGAACATATAAATTATATAAAAAGCACTTTGTCAGAATGATAAATGATTAACTTAAAAATAAATTTTTTAAATCGATTAATTGCTATTTTTACATAAAAAAGTGGTTTAGTGGCTAATGGTGTCGATTTATAAAGCCCGCATGGAGTGGTAATCACTAACTTTTGAAAATATCAATCTACTTTTTAATCTCTTTAGCTATCATGTGAGAAGCCATGGAATGTAAATAGCAGTTTAGTTTTCTTTTGTTTAGTTATAATTATTTTTGTTGGCGTAGAAATCCCGAAATTATCTGTTTCGAGGAGCCTTGTAATAATTTATTTTACTACTACAAAAATTGAAGTTTTCTATTTGAAAAAGTAAAAAATTACATCAAAATAAGGCCACTTTTTTAAATCGTACCCAGGCAAAGCCAGGATGGGTCATTAGTTAATACAATATAATAACATTTATAATTTTGGACTGAGTGATAACCTTAAACTCTTTTTTAATAAGAGTGGTAAACGAGCGCAGAGGTCGCGTGATGCTAAGTGGATGTTGTGGCGCATAGATACCTATATCTCTGCCTAGATTAAGAAACAGCAGATGAATTGTCCTCTCTGTGGACTAAGAGATGCCTCATTACCAGTTAAAATGGTCTTAGTCAATCACCATACAAAACACAGCAGCATTATGTTAGCAATATGTTTTCGTTTTCTGTGCGAGCCTGGCCCTTCCCTTCTCTAGCCAACATAATTGTGATGTCGAATTAAGAATATTTTTAAAGTAACAACAAAATCTCTCAAAACCATTAAATAACATCACAGTTCACGAACATCGTTACATTTTTTGTTTTTAAGTAAAACATGATTTAACTGAAAACTAATAATCAGACAAGGTTTAAACAAAAATATTTTTCATAATAAGCATTTTGTCACGCCCTTATGAAAGTGCCCGCCGCAGAGTGGGCTTGTATTTTTAACGAGGGTTGACAAAAGTTTCGTCGACTATATGCCCAGGAGAATTCCCAAGACAAAGGACATTTTTAACAGTAGTAGATCCACGCGGCAGCTTTTGCTGTCGCACGGATGGGCTGGCTCGAATCGGGGTGGTACCATGACCTCACAGAATAACCATCGTGAAGTAGAGGTTTACCTCTGCATTACGCTGAGCATCCACGACCAAACCACTCTTGAGCGTGGGTGCTTAGGCTACGCCGCGTATTCTGAGGAGAGGGGGGGGGGCAAAATTCCGCTCGCGACTAATACTCAGCGGGAGTAGAGGGGGCAAAATTCCTCTCGCGACTAATACTTGGGGGGCTCAGGGCAAGCGGAGCATTAAACCAAAGGCGACCCCCGTCACGCTATCCGTGAATTTTTGCAACATCAGGGGACTTCATTTCAACCTTAATGCTGTCCATTACTATCTAGAGACGGCAAAGCCGGCCTTGTTCTTTTTAACCGAGACTGAGTCTGTAGTCATGTGTCCTCTCCGGCTGATACTTCATATCTCTCCTACCCGGGGTACAAATTAGAACACTCCTTTGTGCCCCGGGCTTGAGCTTGCGTATACGTTAAAGAGGACGTTGTGTGTTTTCGACGCCTCGACAGTCTTGAAGGTACGGACCTGTCCATCCTATGGTTGCGCGTAGACAGCAACGACCATCCCCGCGTCTACGGGTGCCTCTATAGGTCCCATAGCGGTAATGCCGACACAGACTGACTCATCGACCACGTCCAAATGGCTGCAGACTCCGTGGTACAACAGGTTCCATCCGCAGAGATAGTGATACTCGGTGATTTTAACGCCCACCACGCTGTATGGCTTGGTTCCCGTTTAACCGATCATGCGGGTAGATCTGTCTATGACTTTTCCTTGACATATGGTCTAACACAACTGGTTACTTTGCCTACGCGGATTCCAGATGTGGAGGATCATGTACCTTCCATATTGGACCATCTGCAGACCTCTCATCCGGACGGATATCAGGTCTCCGTCGATGTCTCTCTGGGCTCTTCGGACCATTGTCTGATCCGGAGTACGGTGCCACTCACGCTCCCATCGCAGTTGCGATCTGCAGCTTGCCGCCGTGTTTGGCACTATAGGTTGGCCGACTGGGATGGGATGCGGTCTTTTTTTGCATCCTACTCTTGGGCACGGTGCTTCTCGCCGGAAGATCCCAGCGTTTTTGCCCTTTCTGTTGCTGATGTGGAACTTCAGGGTACTGCACTTTTTATTCCATCCTCTGTGGGCCCATCGGAGGCAGATCCTAGCCATGATTTGGTCGCTCCTGTAAAATAGCATTACGCCATAAGCAGGAGTACTACCGAGCCTGGGATGATGCATCAACTTCTCGGGATGTAAACACCAGCGCACTTAAAAAGAAGTATAATTCCGCCTCCAGGTCCTTCAAAAGCGTCATTGCCAAGGCAAGGTTTGAGCACATCGGCAGAATTGGCGAGAAGCTAGTTTGCCTTCCTTCGGTAACCCATGCATTCTGGACTCTCGCCAAGGCTGTCGAAGGGAACTTCTGTCAGTCATCTCTTCCTTCTCTGCACAGAGAGGACGACTCACTGGCCCATGCCGAAAAGGAGAAAACTGATCTTTTATGCCCTTTCTTTGCGTCCAACTCGACGACGAGGGGTATACTCCGCCGATCATCCCGCGGTGTGAGTGTTCCATGCCAGATGTGCGTTTTACACAACGCTCGGTTCGCAAAGCACTCTTCTCCCTGGACGTCAGCAAGTCGAATGGGCCTGATAGAGTCCCTCCCATTGTGCTGAAGACGTGTGCTCCGGAGTTGGCACCGGTTTTAACGCGTCTTTTCCGGTACTCCTACTCCCAAGGCGTAGTCCCGAATTCATGGAAGACAGCTTTGGTCCACCTGATCCCAAAAAAGGCAACCGCTCATACCCATCCAACGACAGGCCTATCGCCATTACCTCCTTGTTCTCCAAAATAATGGAATCCATTATAAACTGCCACCTCATGAGAAACCTTGAGGACCACCAGCTGATTAGTAACCGCCAGTACGGTTTTCGTCGGGGTTGATCAGCTGGTGATCTTCTGGTCTACCTGACTCAAAGATGGGCGGAGGCAGTAGAGGGGAGGCATTGACCGTTAGTTTGGACGCAGCGAAGGCCTTCGATTGGGTCTGGCACAAAGCGCTTCTCTCGAAGCTTTCTTCGTATGGACTTCCCGAAAAAAACACCAGTTTTCTTGCAGATCGGAGCATCAAGGTCGTAGTAGATGGTGCATGCTCCGATTACAATCCTATTAACGCTGGTGTTCCACAAGGCTGCGTGCTATCACCAAAGCTGTTTCTTCAGCATATCAATGATATGTTGCAAACCAATAACATTCATTGCTATGCAGACGACAGCACTGGTGATGCTTTATACACCGGCCGTGTTAATATTTCTTGGGAAAACTTCGCCGAGTACGGGGACAAACTTGTGTCTGAAGTCGAGTCTTTGCTGTACAAAGTCTCGGATTGGGTGTGACTAAATCTAGTCCAGTTCCATCCCCAGAAGACACCAATTTGCGCGTTTACCGCTTAAGAGAACCCCTTTGTCGTATCTCCTCAGTTTCAAGGCACTCCCCTTGCTGCCTCAGCTAGCATGGGAATCCTCGGCGTCGACATATCGAATAGTTTGCAGTTTCGTGGTCACTTGGAAGGGACGGCCAAACTGGCCTCTAAAAACCTTGGCGCGCTCAGCAGAGCGAGACGGTATTTCATGCCGGCACATCGCTTGCAACTTTACAAACCGAAAATCCGGCCTCCCATGGAATACTGTTCTCATCTCTTGGCCGGGGCACCCCAGTGCCAGCTCCTTTCACTTGACCGCATCCAGCGCAGAGCGGTTCAAATCGTCGACGACCGAGTTCTTTCTGATCGGCTCGATACACTGGCACTGCGTAGAGATGTTGCATCTTTTTGCGTATTTTATCGCATCTACCACGGGGAGTGCTCTGAGGAATTGTTCGGACTAATTCCAGCCGCTCAATTTCACCATCGCACATCGCGACAAAACTCGCGATACGATCCATATCATTTGGATGATTGTCGGTCTACCACTGTGCGAATTAGAAGAAGTTTTCTTCCTCGCACAACTTCCTTGTGGAATCCATTACCACCAGCGATATTTCCGGACCGATATAGGCTCTTTTCTTGAAGGTCCCGACATAGGGACCTTTTAAAAAGGGAAAAGAGCCTATTTCTTTTTAAAAGGCCGGCAACGCATCTGCGATTCCCCTGGTGTTGCAGTTGTTCATGGGTGGCGGTAGTCACTTACCATCAGGTGAGGCACATGCTCGTTTGCCCTCTCTCCTATATAAAAAAAAAACATTTACCAAGAGCACGCCACAAGGATGTATTTTAAGACGAGCTCATAATTGTTTAGTTTCTTGAGCTCGAAAATTAATTTTTTGCGCATACCGATCGCAAAGCGTCGGTTGTTATTTCTGTTGAGAAACAGCAATGACTCAAGTCCTCTCGCTTAGTTTTAACTATAATTAACAACTTTTTTAAATAGCTCTTGATTATTAGAAATTTCAATTTCGTCCTTTTATTTTTAGATTATTCTTTGAATCTTTTTATTTTTATTCTTAGAATCTTATTTTATTCATAGACTGAGACACTTTTATGTAAAAGTAGAAAACGGTGACTAAAATATTAATACATTAATACTTACTGTTAACTCAATTGGTATGTGGGTAGATGTTTATACAATTACGAATGACTGAAATAAGTAATCGAATCTATACCAAAAGTTATTTTCTGATAATCGCTTTAAAATTCATTTCTGAAATCTTTGTATGTGAAATATAACCACGATGAACTTTATGAGAACTGACAGAAAACTTCTTTGGCATCTTAATGATTTAAAACTCAATGAAACCAAAAAGCGACACTAAAAAGAGACAAATATATAATTTTATAGGAGAGAGACAGAATTTATAGTAATATAATATAGCGAAAGAGATTTTTTGTTTCTTTAAACTCGCTAGTTTCTGGAACTACAAGCACGATTTGATACGTTCTTTTTATATATGATAGCCAAATTTACGAGGAATAGTATAGGCTATCAAGAATTAGGGTACACCTCTCAAATAGCCTTAAATATTGATTTTTGTTAAGCAAGTCGGAAGAAAAAGCGCTCCCGAACCACTGTACTCGTTGTACAAAAATATAGATCTTTCCTTTACATAAAAAAACATCATAGGCTTGTTTCTTACACTTAAGTTACAATAAGAATAAGATCGTTGTTATTAGGCATAGCATATTAATCTTTACGAACGAAAGTTACTTGATAATTAAGACAATTTTATGTATATAAGTTTTGCTCTTTATAGCTTGTTATTTGGACGCATAGTTAAAGAAATAATAAAAAATTAAAAACGGCACATGACAAACAAAAATAAATGAATAATTTGCTGTGAAATGTTTTGTTTTATATTTCATTTAATGTGAAAGTTTAACTTCTGCCACGTCTTAATTGGTTGCCAACCCGCTCGCCAAGCGTGTCAACAATGGCAAATACCCCCCTATAAAGAGAGTAACATAGAGACGGCCCCCAGTCTCCGGCGGTCCCGCTATTCCTGGCTACGGTGGCGACCATGGTAACGGCGGGGCAGGGGGTGCTAAGAATCTCCGGTGGAGGTTCGGTTGCCACCTTAGACGACTCGACCTGGCAACGTACAACGCACGCACCCTGAGGACTGACGAGAAGATCGTAGAGCTGAAAGAATATTAAAATATAGACAAGTTACGCTGGCATATAATAGGATTATCCGAAGTCCGAAGAGAGGGGGAGGACACGGTAATCCTCGAATCCGGCAACTTGCTCTATCAGACGCGACCATCTGTCCCAAAGAGGTGTCGGATTTATCGTCCACAAGTCTCTCGTTAACAACGTTGTAAAGATCGAGAGTTTGTCGACGAGGGTTGCGTACCTTACACTCAGAATTACCAAACGGTATTCGCTGAAGGTCATACAGGTTTACGCACCAAACTCGGCACACCCCGATGAGGAGGTGGAGGATATCTCTAGAGCCATGCATTCCTCCAAAACCCAATATACGGTGTTAATGGGAGACTTCAATGCAAAACTAGATACAATAGAGAACGGTGAGCTGAAAGTGGGGAAATTTGGAATAGGGCAACGGAACCCAAGAGGCCAGCAGCTGGCCGACTTCATGGAGAAAGGGGGACTCTTTATGATAAACTCTTTCTTCCAGAAGCGGCCCCACAGGAAGTGGACCTGGTCAAGCCCCGACGGTTCGACAAAAAATGAGATTGACTTCATTATGATGACTAGACGACAACTGTTCAGTGATGTCTCCATTGAAAACTCCAGTGAAAACTGGTAGTGATCACCGAATTGTTAGAGGCACACTGAACCTAAACGTTAAGTTGGAGAGGTCTCGTCTAATGAAGTCAACGCTCCGTCCCCCTCGTGCTCTGTTCCAAAGTCCTGAAACCTTTTAGCTCGAGTTACAAAACCGTTTTCAGTGCCTAGAAAACTGCAATGAAGTGGACGATATGAATGACAAGCTTGTGGAAACTGTCCATGCGGTCAGAGCTAAGTTCTGCAAGACCCGCCGCAGAAGAACACAAAAACTCTCCGATCACACTCTTAATCTCATGGCTGTTAGACGGGAGATGAAGCTACATTCTTCAACAGATTTGACAGCACACAGGCAACTGAACAGACAGATCTCCAAATGCATGCGGCGGGACTTACGCAACTTCAATGCAGCTTGTATTGAAGAAGCGATCAAGTGGAACCAAGGCTCCAAAGTCTTTGCCAGAGATCTGTCTGCCAGAAAGAGCCAACTGTCAAAGCTAAGGACCGAGTGTGGTAGCATCGTTTCCGGGGCACCTTAGATTTTGAGTGAGATTGAGGCGTTCTATTGGCAGCTGTACACGTCATCGTTGGAGCCACACGCAAGTGTGAGTAACGATCCAAGAGCGAGTCTTATCCGACACTATTCCAAAGATATCCCGAACGTCAGTCTGAGCGAGATTAGAATGGCTCTCCAGCATCTTAAAAACGGCAAGGCCCCAGGCGAGGATTGAATTACAGCAGAGCATGGAATATGGAATTTCAGAAGAAAGCGGGTGGAAAACCGGTACTTGAAGTCCTTTAGAGGCTCTTTAATTCCGTCCTCCATGGTGGCATTACACCGGAGGCGTGGAGCAGAGGTGCGGTGGTCTTGTTCTTCAGGAAAGGTGATAACGCTCTCTTGAAGAACTACAGACCGATTTCCCTTCTGAGCCGCGTCTACGTGCTGTTTTCGAGAGTCATTATGAATCGTCTCGCGCGCAGACTTGACGATTTCCAGCCTGCCGAACAAGCCGGTTTCCGAAAGGGCTTTAGCACCATAGACCACATACATAGCTTTCGGCATGTTGTACAGAAGTCCGAGGAGTACAATTTGCCACTATGCCTGGCGTATGTTGACTATGAGAAAGCCTTTGATTCCGTCGAAATTTGGGCGGTGCTGCAGTCCCTTCAGCGGTGCCAAGTTGACTGTCGGTATATCGAAGTGCAGAAGTGCTTGTACAGTAGGGTTACGATGGCTATCCGAGTACAGAACCAGAGTACGAAACCTATCCAATTGCACAGAGGTGTAAGACAGGGTGACGTTATATCCCCGAAACTCTTCACCGCTGCATTGGAAGACGTTTTCAAGCTTATGGCCTAGAAAGGATACGGTATTAACATCAATGGCGAGTACATCAACTCACCTTCGATTTGCTGACGATATAGTCCTTATGGCAGAATTGCTGGAGGATCTAAGCACCATGCTCAATGACCTTAATAGTGTCTCCCAACGGATAGGTCTTAAAATGAATATGGACAAACCAGAGTGACCGACATAGCCCAACGGATTAGTAAACTGAAGTGGCAGTGGGCCGGCCATATAGCTCAAAGAACCGACAATCGTTGGGGAAGATATGTTCTTGAGTGGCAGCCTCGTACCGGTAGGCGAAGTGTAGGGCGACCCCCCACGAGATGGAGTGACGACCTGGTAAGATATGCAGGAAGTCGATGGATGCAGGTGGCTCAGGACCGTGCTTTGTGGCATTCCTTGGGGGAGGCCTATGTTCAGCAGTGGACTTATGAAAGGCTGTAATGATGATGAATGATGACGTCTGAACTGCACACATTTTTTTATATTTTATGGATATTAAAAAAGTAAAATTAAAACTTTATGCACAAAAAAATCTGTTACCTTTATTTCTATAGTAAGTGAATTTCAGTCGCTTCCTGAGTCCATCAAAGTAATGACTGACCTTAAGGAATTTTTCCTTTGAACTTTAAAAGCATGATATAATTAAGAAGAACAAATTGGAATCGCGTCTTAGGCTTCTATTGTTGGTTTGATTTTGAATAATTATTAAATCTTTGACGTCCTCTAGAGTAAAATTTCTTATTTTTCTACTTACTAAAAAAATGTCAACATAATCATTACGGCTCATCATACATGACTGTAATTGAAGTAAGGCCGCCATCAAGAAATAAAACGAAATACGCTCCCGAGCCACCTGCATCCAATGGCTTTCTGCATGTCTTAACAGATCATCCCTCATCTAGAAAGAGAAGCTGCCACTCAAGAACGTTTCTTCCCCATCGTTTGTCGAGACATTAAGGTATTTGTGTAAGTGGTATTGAGCTATCACGTAGGTTTTTTTTTTATAGAATAAGGGTTTAAAACGGGTGCATGTAATGGTAATTGTATACTGTGGGCCATAGATATCGACATTTATCTTTGATTGAGAATCTGAACCCTGAGTATTTTGATGGAGTGCCTCCTATCCAGTAGAAAGGCTCTCTGGTTATCTACTCACACCAAATAAAAGACGGCGGCATTGAGCTACTATTTCTCGTTGATATTATGTGAAAGCGTAGTCCTGTCCCGGTGCTGACACACTAACATAATATATCTACAGCATGGCACAAACACGATCATCATCATTATCATCATCTAAGTCTCTAAGAGTCCCACAGGTATCCCATTGTAAACGGAGGTTGACAGGCGGTTTGGCAAATGCAGTACCATACTTCCCGCACCTCTGATGCTACTCTCCGTCAGCTACTTGAGACAACATGGGATCGAAACCTAAATCGCACTATCAAAGTTTCGAAGTAAAAGCAGTATATATAGAATAGCTCCGAACTACCACTCGCTGCATTGGCCGCGTCCAGGGCATAACACCTTGCTCAGTGGGAGGTCTCCGCTTTTCCTTACACCGGCTCAAAATTCTCTCTTTTTTTGTCCTTTCATTGTTATATTTATTTTTATTTATAATTCTCAATCTTTCATTTATTAAGTAATTTTCAAATGTCGCGTTTATTTTTTTTTATATTAGACGGGACAAACTGGCATGCAGCTCACTTGCCTACCGCTGCCAAGAACTAATGCAACAATTTACCGAAATTACTGGTGCATTACTGGCCTTTAAAAAGATTAGATTCTTTTCTTGCAGGTCCCTAATTCGTGTCGGTCCGAAAAATTACTGGTCGTAGTCGATTGCACCAGGAAGTTACCCGAGGAAGAAAACTTCTAGTGAATCGAACGATGGTGTACCGTCAGTCATTCATATTGCATGGATAAGTATCTCGAGTTTCATCGCGAAATAATGGTGTAATTTAGCGGCTGCAATTTATAATTTTTTCTTTGTCGTAATTTTTGACGGCAACAATAATCTATAATGTTTCGCTAAAAATATATTTATGAAATAAGTCTAACAAAGTAGTAGAATTCGCTGGAACCAAAACGTACCTTTTCTATTTATTAGTTTGTCAGTAAATATTGATAGAAAATACTCAATGAACGAGCTCCGCTACTATTCAGTGAACTGATTTTAAAACGGATATTTAAACTTTAACTCTTTTGACAAGTTATCTATCTCTGAAATTCAGGAAACTTCTTGATATGTCAAAAGAATTTTAGTAGTATTGGAATATTTTGATTTAAACATCTTAGCAGTCTCTTGCCATTGATATAAATAATTTTAAAATATTTCGATATAATAAATTGTTCCATCATCACCATCACCGCCACCATCACCACAATCGTCATCATCATAATCATTATTATCATTATCACCATCATTACAACTCATCACAAGTCCACTGCTGATTATAGGTCTCCCCCGTTGATTTCCACGAGTACACCTGCTCCAAACGACTGCGAACATAAGCAACGTTTGCTCGTAGTTTTTCATTCATTCATTACACCCTATTAAAGATCCACCGCTGAACATAGATCTCTTTCATATTTTGATCCCTCATAGGGGGTTATTTACCATAGCTGTCGTCAAGCTTAGTAGACGGGGTGACATCCGAGAGAGGATTGAGTTACAGGTGGTCGCAATTATTATCAATAAATTTGGTTAAATAAGGGAGAAATGAAATTTTAGTGGTATGATCATCTATCAGTATATATAAAGCGTAAAATATCTAGACCAGCGATAGAGAACATTACTTACTTTGGGATAGAATAGTTTCAGCTATAAGCCATGGCACGATAAAGAAATAAGCAGTTACATTTGTTTAGATATTGTTTTTATTCCGTTAATTTAAGAGAATAAAGCTATAAACCTCTTAAGCAAACAGAAATTTTCTATCTTGATCTAACTCATTACGTAACTCTACAATAAAGCTTATACTTAGGGTTATCATATTTGGTTAATTTTTCGTTAGGACGGTTCATACCTCAGTAATATTTTTTATTTAATTAAACGCAAAATTAGGCACACTGTAGACGAAAAAAGCGGTATATCTATTGAAAGAAGCCATACGTTAGCACAAATGGTCTTAACTGTAATTATATAGAGGCGGATGTAATTTAATAGAGCATGCGAAATGATGATGCTCAAATGATGGTAAGTGATTGCTGCCGCCCATGAACTGTTGACAATATTCGACCATGAAAAAAAGACTTTCAGATTTATCGGGATGGCAACCCTAGCCATGTCCTAAATTTATCAAAAAAACTTTATTCTAATCGATTACTACAGTCGATTTTCCGGAAGCCGTATCGGCTTAAGGAACTTCAAGAAAATTCTACTCTTTTTTAAAAGGCCGGCAGCGCATCTTTAATTACCCTGGAGTTGCAGTTGTTCGCGGGCAGTGGTTGAAATTTATCATCAGGCGTGCCGCATGCTCGTTTACTCCTCTCTTATAAAATGTGAAAGTAAGCACAATTTATTAGCTTAGGGCACAATAAGTCTTTTTCATATGTAAAAATATATGGCAACCCTAGCCATGGCTTAACTTTCCCGAGGAAACTTTATTCAAATCGCGAAAGTAAGCCTAATTGCATGCCTCAAGCGCAAAACACGTAGGTATTTTTTGTCGCATAAAATCGTATCTAACAATCATATTGAACATATAAATGATATATAAAGCACATTGTCAGAAAGATAAATGATTGTGTAACTTAAAAATATATTTTTTTAAATCGATTAATTGCTATTTTTATATAAAAAAGTGGTTATAGTGGCTTATGATGTATATTTATCAAGTTTGCATGAAGTGGTAATCATAATAACTTTTGAATATATCAATTGTTTAACTCGATCTATTTTTTTAATCTCTTTAGCTATCAGGTGAGATGCCATACAATGCAAATGGCAGTTTAATTTTCTTTTGTTTAGTTATAATTATTTTTGTTGGCGTTGAAATCACGAAATTTTCTGTTTTGAGGCAGTTTATTTTACTAAATAGACTGCCTCGCTCACTAATTTCGGCCTCAGCTGCTGTCGTGAGTGGAGTATCCACGGTATCGGTTGTTTGCAGCGGCTCAAAAAGATCGCTGTACAAATACAAAATATTCGAAAAACTAAATTTGATACATACTTGATTGTTATTATTATCACAGATTTTTATTAGAATATTTTAAAATCACAGAGTTGATAATAGTGATACGTACTAAAAGTAAGTAGGGTGTATAGATTTAAGTATATTTATGCTTAAATATGTCTTAGAGTTTACGGAGTGACCTGAATGATGATATATTGATCAAATGAGCACTTTAGGATTTTTATAACTTTTTTTTATTAAAAATTATTGGAAAATAGGCAGTATAATAATAAGGTTATTTGTGAAAACTTGTGTGTATTATACGCAATTTTATTTTAATGCGCTTAGGGCATGCACAATTGGATTTACCAATCGTTTTATATTTATCCAACCTTTATTAATATCATTACAAGTTATCAAATGGTCGTTGAGAATAAAATCTAGAATATTATTTTAGTATATTATTTTAAAATATTACAGGTTGTACTAATCTATCTTTACTAATATAATAAAGCGGAAAACGTTTTTTTTTGTTTGTTTAAACACGCAAATCTCTGGAACTACGAGTCCGATATAAAAAATTCTTTTTGCATATGAGAGCCAGATTCATGAAAAATAGCATCGGTTATCTGGCATTAGGACATACTCTCAGCTAGCCTTAAATATTTATTGAAAAATCGTTCCGGAACTGCTTTATCCGGGTGCGCTGGTTAGTGATACGTAAATACTATGTTCTACAAAAATATTTAACTTTACTTTCCGCGATACCATATGCCTATTTCTTATACATAAGCCAGAATAATTTATATTTGACCAAACATTATAGATAATTTTAAAGTGATACATAAGCATTATTGTTAGTCATGGCATATTAATTCTTACATACGAAAGTTATTTTATCATCAAGACAATTTTATGAAGAAAAACTTTGCTCTTTACCAGTTCTATAATTAAATGTTCGACATTGATGAATCTTTGAATGTATTTAAAATCAAAACAAGCCGGCAGTCGATAGCTATAAATCAACAAAAAAATAACTAAAAGAATCTGAAATCAAAACATTTATCGACGGAACAAAATAATTACTCGAATTTTTGAGGACGTGCAAAATAATGATATGTATGGATAATGCGTAAGGCATTCTACAAAACGGTATTACAAAAAGGTTATCCATCGTTTCCGCCATGCATTTACAACATCAATTGCAAATGTGGTAGATTCTGACAGTACGTGTCACCTCCAGATCAGTCACGAAATCTGCCTTTTTGTTGCTGCAACCAATGTGCTTGTGTGTTTATAATTTTTTTTTCTTTTGCTTGTTATCTTAATATTTTGAACGTGGCGAATAAATATTTAATCCTCTCGGATATTGCATTGAGTATATGTAGATTAATAGTAAGTGTGTAGATTTTAAGTTAGTTAAAATGGTATTGACATGTTCACATAAAAAAATCCCTAAATAATAAAGAAAAAAAAAACGTTGATCGACAACATGAGAACGTAAGCCTATCGGAAAGCGGACAGTTTTCGCCCTAAATTTGCGCTCTATTTCACTTTAATATCTAACGTTTCTCTTTTGAATATATTCATTTAGAGTGACATTTTGGTAATCAATTTATTTTAAATTTCGTACGTAACCTTTTTTTGAATAAATGGTAAGCGCACGACCGCAAGTGAATTTTATTTAATATGTAGTGTAGTAGTCGCGTAAACAATTATAAGAAATCACAATTATTCTAATCCGCTATGCTCTGTTCCACTTTACAAGTTTATAAGTTATAATATTTAAAAAACATGTGAAATCCTTGAGGGAATTCTATATATGCAACACTTTTCCAAAAACGAAAATGTGAAAACTCGGCGAATAGATAAATTATAATAAGTATTTGTTATTGTACCTATGTGTTGTTTGGTTTAAACAAACTATAATATTAATAATATTTATTGAAATAACTTTTTCTACATAATTTAAATTCTTTTCTATTGAGAATTTGTACAACTTTCATTAATTTATAATGAAGAAATCCGCCGGAGGACCGATGGCAATAGCTGGTCACATCTGTCGCAGAAGTAATAACCATTGTAGACGTATCATAGACTCTCGCAGACCATACCCTGGTAAACGCAATTAGGTAAGTAGTTATTTAGGATGCCTCCTGGCTAGTTAAAGCCACAATCTGCGCAAGGCGGCTGGATGCTACTGGATGCATGAAGCCAAAGATCGGGCTAAGTGGTGCCCTTTGGGAGAGGCCTATGTCCAGCAGTGAACTGCCGTAGGCTGAACATGACGATGATACCTATTTTTTTTTTTTTATAGGATAAGGGTGACAAACGAGCACACAGTCCACCTGATGGTAAGTGGTTGCTGCGGCCCATAGACATCTACATCTATCCTCGTTTGCGAATCAAAATGCAGATGCGTTATCACCCGTGAGGACTAAGATGGAATGCCTCATTTCCAGTAAAAAGGGCCTCCGGCCACCTGCACTCATCAAGCGAAACGCAGAGGTAAACCTCTACTTCACGCTGGTATTCTGTGAGGTCGTGGTACCACCCCGGTTCGAGCCGGCCCATCCGTGCGACAGCAAAAGCTGCCGCGTGGCTCTACCACTGTTAATAAAATATTTATATTAATTTACGTGTATGGCCCTTTTGGATCGCAGAGAGTTTTTTAAACGTCGTATGCCCTTGTTCATATAATTATATTCTGACGCTACAAAAATATATTTATGGATTTTCTAATGCTTATCACTACCCCTTGACATTCCGTGAGTATTAAATATTACATGGCATTTAAAAAAACCTAGACCCTGGAGTTTCTTGGCGGTTCTTCTCTAAGGTTTAGTTGTCTAGATATTGATATGCATAAGAGCTTTTAACGTGTCTATCTTAAACAAAAGTCTTGGCCTTGACTAAGAATTTCATTAAATGCAATACGGCTGTACAGTAGTTAAGTTTGACAGAGTGCAATGAATAAAGCAATCGTAATATGTTTCCTCTAACTAAAGCAAATTTGCATAAGCTAGACGTACGCCTTCATCATGGTTGCTAAATTACGTACATAATTCTCTGCACCTGACATATTCGGTAGAGTATAAGATAGCAACCAGACGTAAGTTGATCATCTGCACAATCTATTCATTGTGTTAGGAAGTCTGTTATTTCAGCTTATGGCATTAACTAATGGCAGCAATTTACTAATTAGCATTTTTATAACTCTTAACGGTTAGTGGTGATAATCATCATCATCATTAAAAAAAAATGCGTGAGTGTCCTGGAACACTCGGTTGGAAGGAAGATCCACGCGTAATATATTATTATTAATTAACGTAGGTATTATATTATTGATTAACAAATACAAATAAATGAATTACTAGCATCTCTTAAAATGAAACGTCATTTGAAATTAAATAATATTTTTTCATGGCAAGATAAGAAAAAGATCGAGGGAGATGGATATTATTTCATCTCATTTCCTTATTTCGCCGCCAAGGCCGTCTAAACTATGACACAAGGGGTAGTGACGAAAAAATCTTACAATTTTTTGTCGCCTAGCTCCCATCTGCCAAACCCGTACCGTCCGATAAGGAAATTCGTTCCAAAAAACAACAGTGTGTCAACATCATTCGTCTCTCCCTCTCCCTCAGGATGAAACTATGATTTATACATTATTTTCGGGAGATCATACGTGGCATATGACACGTTCGCAATTGCTTGTCAAACTTGTTAAGAAAATTTATGTTACGATTATAGTAAAACGGGGACATATTCAGCAATTTTTCATACTAAAAATTTTTCTGTCATAGCAAAAGTGTAACGTTAGAAAAAATTGATCTATGATAGCTTTTATATGTATGGAACAGACTACTTTTTATTCAATATAGATTACTTTATTATTGACAGTCATTTTTTTATAATAACTACTGGTTTGGAAAAAACCTCTGCTCTGTTTTGAGAAGAACCATTGATAAAGAAAGAATAAATATTATTAACTTCTTGTTTATTGGTCTATAAAAGTCCACTGCTGGGCCTGGGTATTCCCCGCTGTAAGGTAGTTTTGCTTTAACCGCCATGCTTGGCTAGCGGATTGGCGATTACAATACCAGAAGTATCGCTTTTCTATTTTTTATTTTTTCATTCCTTTTTATTTTTATTTAGCACTTTTTTATTCTTTTATTCCTTTTTTTTTAAATTACCTTCACACTAGGATTTCTACTGTATCGTGGGGCCAGTTAACACACACAAATTTCACAAGGACAAATATCCAGACTCGGAACACTTATCTGTAGGCCTTTTTGTATGGCTATATTGTTCCGTGTGGGATTCAAGCACGCGGCCCTTAGCGCTGCAACTCATTGCTATGCCACTGCGCCACAAAGCCGTCGATGAGCCTTTGATCTAGGTGTTTGTCTTGTGGCTAATAACAAATCGTAGAAGAGCTTCTGGACATGAGCTTTTTATAGAATAATGGTGACAAACGAGCACATAGTCCATCTGATGGTAACTGGACGCTGAGACCTACAGACATCTACATTTATCCTCGAGACCCATTTGAGCAGACCCATTCGTGCTGCAGTCATAATATGGATGCAGCATGACTGTACTACGTGTAAATTTGAGATCAAATGTGTTATAATGTTAGATAAAATAAAGCGATTAATTCATTTCCACTGTCACCATACATAAATATATTAACTTATACACTGTTTAAAAGGCTAGAATTTAAAATATCCAATAAGGTCTAAAGGGAATACTGTATTATGTTCTAGTAAAGTGTCTATTATCGGAAGCTCGCAAGTACTCGGGTACTACTATCAATCATCTGAGTTGGCAGCTATTGACCATACAGAGCCCTGATCCATCATAATGACAAATTGAATTGCAATATAAGTATTTAATAAATCTTCATAAATTAACGTATTATTTGCCTCTTTCGATATAATACAAGTTATAGACGGATTAACTTCCTATTCTATCTTTATAACACTAACTGAAGAAGTTTATTCAACACAGGTTCTACATTTTCTTACTTACACTCACAGGTACAAGGCTGGTTGCTTACTTATTCCCTCTCAAAAACAGGACGCATATTGGCTGTAACTTTAATGTACTTTTTAATTAACGGTCGTACCTTTTTGCAAAAAAAATAAAAAGAAAAGAAAGATAGGGGTATATTTTCTATGGTTTTGCATACTAGATACTTGACTGCTTCTATGTTCTAGTGGTCGTAAACGCGATTGCTGATCATGAGATCCCGGGTTCAAATCCCAGGTCAGGCCATAATCAGTTATTGGGTTTTTCTGTCAATGAACTCTCAGTAGCTTCTCAGCAGCAGAAAGTGGGCAGTGTTTCATGCCCGTGCCTCAGAAAACATGATTGATCCTGCGCCTGATCTCTATTGTGTCGTATCGGCTAGCCGTCTTGTTGGACTGCGAGTAATGGAATACCCATTTTCAAACAGTGTTTCCTAGAGTGACAAAAAACCACTATAATTTTTATATGTGACGTATAAGAATAGTCACTACCCCATATCTTCCCGTGGATGTCGTAAGGGGCGACAGAGGGAAACTGAGGCAGAAGATGAGCAGCAGCATCTTTCTGATAACAGAAAAACAACAAAAAAAACTGCGGTTGCCAACCCGCTTGGTGAGCGGTTTATTAACTGCAGTATGCCAAAATTCTTCCATGATTAAAGTTACGAAGAGACTGCCCCCAGTCCCCCACAGCCCGCTACTGCTAGCCAGCAGTAGCGGGCTGTGGGTCATGGTTAGGTCATGTGGGTCAGGATTACCATGGTCACTACCGTAGCCACGGTGGTGACCATAGTAACGGTGGGCAGGGGGTGCTAAGAATCTCCGGTGGAGGTTCGTTTGCCACGTAAGACGACTCGACCTGGTAACATATAACGCACGCTCCCTGAGGACTGACGAGAAGATACTGGAGCTAGAAAAGTGACAGACAAGTTAGCTGGCATATTATAGTATTATCCAAGGTCAAAAAAGAGGTGCAGGCACGGTAACCCGTGAATCTGGCAACTTGTTCCATCGCCTGGAGGGCGACCATCTGTCCAAAGAGGTGTCGGATTCATCGTCCACAAGTCTCTCGTTAACAACGTTGTAAATATTGAGAGTGTGTCGACTCGACGAGGGTTGCGTACATTATACTCAGAATCATCAAACGGTATTCGCTGAAGGTCATGGAGGTTTAGGCACCAACCTTGGCACATCCCGATGAGGAGGTATAGAAAATGTATGAGGATATATCTAGAGCCATGCGTTGCTCAAAACCCACTATACGGTGTTGATGGGAGACTTCAACGCAAAACTAGGCACAGGAGAGAACGGCGAGCTGATGGTCAGTAAATTTGGAATGCAGCTTTGAATGGCCAGCAGCTGGCTGATTTCATGTAGAAAGTCCCTTCTAGGTCGAATCCCGACGGTTCGATAAAAACTCCATTATGACGACCGGACGATAACTGTTCAGTGATGACTCAGTGATCGCCAGGGTGAAAAACGGCAGCAATCACCGAAGTATGAGAGACATAATGAACCTAAAAGTTAAGTTGGAGAGGTCACGTCTAATGAAGTCAACGCTCCGTCCTCCTGGTGATCTAATCTAAAGTCAGGCGAGGATGGAGTTAAAGCGGAGCTTCTGAAAGCGGGTGAAAAACCGGTACTTAAAGTCCTTCAAAAGCTCTTTAACTTCGTCCTTCATGGTGGTACTACACCAGAGGCGTGGAGCAGAAGTGCGGTGGTCTTGTTCATTAAAAAAGGCGACAACCTCTCTATTGAAGAACTATAGACCGATATCTATTCTGAGTCGCGACTACGTGCTGTTTTCGAGTCATTACGAATCGTCAAACACGCAGACTCGACGACTTCCAGCCTCCCGAACAAGCCGGTTTCCGAAATGGCTTTAGCAGCATATACCACATACATACCCTTCGACAAATTATAAAAAAGTCCGAGGAGTACAATTTCCCACTATGTTTGGCATATGTGGACTATGAGGAAGCCTTTGATTCCGTTGAAATTTGGGCGGTGCTGCAGTCTCTTCAGCGGTGCCAAGTTGACTGTCGGTATATCGAAGTGCTGAAGTGTTGTACCGTAGGGCTACAATGGCTATCTGAGTACAAAACCAGAGTACGAAACCTATCCAACTGCAGAAAAGTGTAAGACAAGGTGACATTATATCTCCGCAACTCTTCACCGCTGCATTGGAAGATGTTTTCAAGCTTCTGGACTGGAAAGGATACGGTATTAACATCAACGGCGAGTACATCACTCACCTTTGATTTGCCGACAATATAGTCCTCATGGCAGAATTGCTGGAAGATCTAACTATCTCTATGCTCAATGACCTCAATAGTGCCACCCAACTGATAGGTCTTAAGATGAACATGAACAAAACAAAGATCATGGTATAACGTCCATTTCACACCTATGTTGGTATTTGTTGGGAGCACTAAGCTGGAAGTTGTTGACGTGTATGTTTATCTGGGACAAATAGTCCGACTAGGCAAGTCCAAATTCGACCGAGAGGTCAATCGACGGATTACACGCGGCTGGGCAGCGTTCAGGAGATTACGTCACATCGTCTTGTCAGGCATGCCTTAAAACACAAAACAAGATTGTTCAACCAGTGAGTGTTGCCAGTGATGATCTATGGAAATCAGACGTGATCGTTCACTGCTGGCCGGATGAGGAAGCTCAAGTTCGCTCAGCAAGCTATGGAGAGGGCTATGCTCGGAGTTTCTCTGCATGATAAACTTAGAAATGAAGATATCCGCAGTAGAACAGTGATAGAACTCTAACAGTGGTAGAGCCACGCAGCAGCTTTTGCTGTCGCACGGATAGCCGGCTCGAACCGGGGTGGTACCACGACCTCACAGAAAACCAGCGTGAAGTAGAGGTTTACCTCTGCGTTTCGTTTGGTGAGTGCAGGTGGCCGGAGGCCCTTTTTACTGGAAATGAGGCATTCCATCTTAGTCCTCACGGATGACAACGCATCTGCATTTTGATTCGCAAACGAGGATAGATGTAGATGTCTATGGGCCGCAGCAACCACTTACCATCGGGTGGACTGTGTGCTCGTTTGTCACCCTTATCCTATAAAAAAAAATCCTCACGGGTGACAACGCATCTACATTTTGATTTGTAATAGAGGATAGATGTAGATGTCTATCGGCCGCAGCAACTATTTACCATCAGGTAGACTGTGTGATCATTTGTCACCCTTATCGTATAAAAAAAAGAATCAGAGTGACTGACATAACCCTACGAATTGGAAAGCTGAAATGGCAACGGACCGGCCATATAGCTCGAAGAATCGACAACCGATGGTGAAAAAAGATTCTCGAGTGGCGGCCTCGTACCGGCGGACGCAGTGTAGGGCGTCATACCTACTAGATGGAGTGACGACCTGATAAGACATGCAGGAAGTCGATGAATGCAGGGGCCTCACGACCGTAATTTGTGGCATTCCTTGAGTGAAGTCTATGTTCAGCAGTGCACTTATGATGTGCTGTAATTATGATAATGATGATTGCAATGATACATAGAATATTATAATATATATATATATATATATATATATATATATATATATATATATATATATATATATATATATATATATCTCTGTATCCTGTTTCCATATATAAATATTCTGGATTAAAAACCATTCCATCCATCTATTAAAGCCCATAAAAGTACATTGCTGATCATGGGGCTCACCTCTAGAATACTTTTGTGAGGGACTATAGTGGACTGTATGGTTTTAACTAACTGAATGAGTAACTAACTGTGTGACGACTGATGTTATTTAAGTTAGACTACACTAGGGACTGTTTAAGAAAAGATGGTAGTCTGGACGATTATATATTCAAACTAAACTAAAACTAACAAGCGGCTTTCACTAATCACTAATTAACTATATACACAGAGGGAGTCTTCAATGGAGTATTTTCTCTTGCAGTTTTCTCTCTTGAGGTCTTCTTTCTTGATGTAGTATCTCGTAGTGCGCAACCAAAATGAACAGCTTACAGACCAAAACGCCCTTCTTATATTTCGAAAGAGAGTGTCTCGGCATGTGAGAGGTATTGTGAGGCGCGCTGATTCGTCGACAGCATCACGTGATATTCGGGCGGTGTGCGGGGTGCGCGGGGCGCAACGGGGTATGAAAGGGCGACGGAGCGGCGGCTCGCCTCGCCGTCCGTAACAGCCTCTTAGGGGAGATTTTGCCGTAGATGCCACGCTTGGCAGCTTTTCAAGATTTTAAGTTGTCATCACGAAGACGCTGCTGCTTGCATCCTGTTTTAGTTTCCCTTTGTCGTCTCTTACCATGCCAACCGGTTAAAAAGGGGTAGTGGATATTCTTACACCAGAAAACCAGCGTAAAATAGCAGCTTAACGCTGCTGTGTTTCGTATGGTGAGTGTAGAGAACCGGAGACCCTTTTTACTGGCAAAGAGCCATTCCATCTTAGTCCTCACGGGTGACAACGCATCTGCATCTTGAGTCTTTATTGAGGATAGATGTAGATGTCTATGGGTCACAGTAACCACTTACCATCAGGTGGACTGCGTGCTCGTTTGTCACCCTATCCTATAAAAAAAAACCATCACTATACGGTCAATGTACGTGCTAAAGCCATGCTGTAGCTATATTATGATTGTAGCATCTATCCAATGACCACGATCTACGAGAATACCAGCGTAAAATAGCAGTCTAATGGTGCTGTATTTTGTATCGTAAGTATGAGACATTCAATCTGCGTCTTTGGAGTTGCCACGCATTCTTTAATTTTGATAGATATGGATGTCTGTGGGTTACAGTATCCACTTACTTTCAAGTAGTTCAGGACCACGTCTCTGATACATATAATATCATCAATGCTGTTTAATATTGTTTTCAAGTTTTGAGGTATACCTGACGAGACGTTGTGTTGTAAGGTCCCGAACGCTGCCCAGACGAGTTGAGTCGACCTAATACCTAATATATATAATAGTTATTTTCTTTTAGTTACAATAAATAGGTTTCATTATTATTATATTCGAAGCATTGCTGTGATGACAAACACTCCATAGGTTTTACGTGACGGTTGTTTAGCATGGAATTAATTAAAAGTTGAATTGCTCTTGAATTTCCACTATGTCATTCCACACAAAGTTCCAGAAGATTGAGGTCACAAATGAGCTGAATCGAGGCTACGCGTCACAGGCGTGTAGCACTTCAATATCTTTCAGAGTTAAAGCGTAGATCATTGAGCGCTCAAGTGGTCGTTCCAACTTTATTGAGTTTATTTGAAGCTAGCAATTTAACGAGGTCTCGCTCTAATTAAATTCTTTCAAATAAAGATCGCGTTAACCGAAGGACTGACATTGGAACCGTGACCGCTTATTAAAATGTACTTGTGAAGATAGGTCTCAATTGAAGTTTGGCTCATAGGGGCCATATTTGCAATAGTTGCCACGCTTGGCAAGCGGTTTGGCAACCGCACTTTATTTTTATTTTAGTAGTTATTAGGAAGATGCTGCTATCCATTTTCTGATTTGTTTCCCTCTGTCGCCTCTTACCACACCCACGGGATGATATACGACAGTGGATATTCTTATATCACCACTACACGAGTAATTATTGTTAGATGGCGTACTAAAATATATCGGTGTACACATTTTTGACTTGCGACTTTTATTATTCTTGTATGTGTATTCTTCGATAAGTTTATGTAAAAAATTATCTTAATATCAATTAATACATTTAAGTAATATTGCAAAATTGTAACTGCTATAGTCTAATCTTCGGATTATATTAGATATTTGCTATTACACTTCACCTCTGGGGAGATAATAACGCTTTAACTGATGTTCCCCCACATTAATAATTTAACACTCAGTGAATTTTCTTATTTCATTAACCATATTAAGATTAACCTGTAAGAACTAAATGTAATGAAAAGTGATTTATATATATATATAACAAGGATGATACTAAAAAAAACACCCACATGATGATAATTAGATACTGTGGTCCATAGGAATCTACATCTATTCACGATTAAGAATAAAAATGAAGATGTGTTGTCACCACTGAGGATTAAGATGCCTCGTTTTCAGTACACAGCGGTACAATACACAGCGGCATTAAATTAATATTTTACGCCGGTATTTTGTGAGAGCGTAGTCTTTCTTTAATTGAGCCACAATAATATAATACCATTGAGGGCGGGGGTTAATCTACTCCTAATCCTCACATTTTGACATTATCAATAGAACTCGATTAACACCTATTCTGCTCTCCTGTCCGGCGAGTAGTTTGGCAAATGACTCTGGGAGAAAACTCAGGTAGTGTTGATCTCCAAGAAAAGTCTGACGAGTTCTTCCTTCACGTATTGTCGCCTATTGTTTCGTCTGGTTCAATAGGAAACAGACAGTACAGAAAAACTCAGGCGATCCTCTTTTTCTTTTCTTTTTATCTCACACCCCATTTTTATATCCTATACCAATCCAAGGTTTTAAGCCTACCGCGCCGAAGGATGCGCGGCTGGGGGAAGACCAGTCTCAAACGGAGCTTACCCGAGACCAGGGCGATTCAAGTAGTATTTTAGCCCTTCCCTCGACATGCGGGGCTATGCCGGGGGTTACCGAATATTTCCCTAGCTAATCGTGGTACCAAAATGGATGAAGATCGACATTTTTAAAAAACAACTCTCCTTTAATGGAACTGTCTCTAGATCTGGAAGAGGATCTTTTAGCCTCACCAAAATCCTGCAACAAAACGCCCCAACCTAGGACAAGCCGTGAAGTGGAGGGTATAGAATAGAACGGAATTCTAAATTCTATCCCATTCGATCCCATTCTATACCATTTAATCCCATTTTATACCATTCTATCCCATTCTATACCAATTTATCCCATTCTATCCCAATCCATTCACTTAAATTCCATTCCATTACATTCTATTCTATTCTGTTCTATATATGAAATTGTCAGGTTCTTATGGCAGTGATTGCATATATCTGACGGCGGCTTACTTGAAGATATATTACGTTGTGTAATTAATACCCCGAGGCATATCAGGTATTGCCGTGTAGTGGCGGTCAAGAATATCCACTACCCCATATCCTCCCGTAGGTGTCGTAAAAGGCGACAAAGGGAAACAGCCAGGAGATGGGCAGCAGCATCTTCCTGATAATAGCCAAATTACAATAAAAAAACTGCGGTTGCCAACCCGCTCGCCAAGCGTGGCAACTATGGCAAATACCCCCCAATGATGAGAGCAACAAAAAAACGGCCCCCAGTCCCCGGCCGCCCCGCTATTCCTGGCTACGGTGGCGACCATGGTAACGGCGGGGCAGGGGGTGCTAAGAATCTCCGGTGGAGGTTCGGTTGCCACCTTAGACGACTCGACCTGGCAACGTACAACGCACGCACCCTGAGGACTGACGAGAAGATCGTGGAGCTGGAAGAAGAGATAGACAAGTTGCGCTGGCATATTATAGGATTATCCGAAGTCCGAAGAGAGGGGGAGGACACGGTAATCCTCGAATCCGGCAACTTGCTCTATCACCGGGAGGGCGACCATCTGTCCCAAGGAGGTGTCGGATTTATCGTCCACAAGTCTCTCGTTAACAACGTTGTAAAAATCGGGAGTGTGTCGACGAGGGTTGCGTACCTTATACTCAGAATCACCAAACGGTATTCGCTGAAGGTCATACAGGTTTACGCACCAACCTCGGCACACCCCGATGAGGAGGTGGAGGAAATGTATGAGGATATCTCTAGAGCCATGCATTCCTCCAAAACCCAATATACGGTGTTAATGGGAGACTTCAATGCAAAACTAGGCACAAGAGAGAACGGTGAGCTGAAAGTAGGGAAATTTGGAATAGGGCAACGGAACCCAAGGGGCCAGCAGCTGGCCGACTTCATGGAGAAAGAGGGACTCTTTATGATGAACTCTTTCTTCCAGAAGCGGCCCCACAGGAAGTGGACCTGGTCGAGCCCCGACGGTTCCACAAAAAATGAGATTGACTTCATTATGACGACCAGACGACAACTGTTCAGTGATGTCTCCGTGATCGCGAGGGTGAAAACTGGTAGCGATCACCGAATGGTTAGAGGCACACTGAACCTAAACGTTAAGTTGGAGAGGTCTCGTCTAATGAAGTCAACGCTCCGTCCCCCTCGTGCTCTGTTCCAAAGTCCCGAAACCTTTCAGCTCGAGTTACAAAACCGTTTTCAGTGCCTAGAAGACTGCAATGAAGTGGACGATTTGAATGACAAGCTCGTGGAAACTGTCCATGCGGTCGGAGCTAAGTTCTGCAAGACCCGCCGCAGAAGAACACAAAAACTCTCCGATCACACTCTTAATCTCATGGCTGTTAGACGGGAGATGAAGCTACATTCTTCAACAGACTTGACAGCATACAGGCATCTGAACAGACAGATCTCCAAATGCATGCGGCGGGACTTACGCAACTTCAATACAGCTCGTATTGAAGAAGCGATCGAGCGGAACCAAGGTTCCAAAGTCTTTGCCAGAGATCTGTCTGCCAGAAAGAGCCAACTGTCAAAGCTGAAGACAGAATGTGGCAGCATCGTTTCCGGGACACCTGAGATTTTGAGTGAGATTGAGAGGTTCTATGGGCAGCTGTACACATCATCGTTGGAGCCACACGCAAGTGTGAGTAACGATCCAAGAGAGAGTCTCATCCGACACTATTCCGAAGATATCCCGGATGTCAGTCTGAGCGAGATTAGGATGGCTCTCCAGCACCTTAAAAACGGTAAGGCCCCAGGCGAGGATGGAATTACAGCGGAGCTTCTGAAAGCGGGTGGAAGACCGGTACTTGAAGTCCTTCAGAAGCTCTTTAATTCCGTCCTCCATGATGGCATTACACCGGAGGCGTGGAGCAGAAGTGCGGTGGTCTTGTTCTTCAAGAAAGGTGACAACGCTCTCTTGAAGAACTACAGACCGATTTCCCTTCTGAGCCGCGTCTACGTGCTGTTTTCGAGAGTCATTACGAATCGTCTCGCGCGCAGACTTGACGACTTCCAGCCTCCCGAACAAGCCGGTTTCCGAAAGGGCTTTAGCACCATAGACCACATACATACCCTTCGGCAAGTTGTACAGAAGTCCGAAGAGTACAATTTGCCACTATGTCTGGCGTATGTGGACTATGAGAAAGCCTTTGATTCCGTCGAAATTTGGGCGGTGCTGCAGTCCCTTCAGCGGTGCCAAGTTGACTGTCGGTATATCGAAGTGTTGAAGTGCTTGTACAGTAGGGCTACGATGGCTATCCGAGTACAGAACCAGAGTACGAAACCTATCCAATTGCAGAGAGGTGTAAGACAGGGTGACGTCATATCCCCGAAACTCTTCACCGCTGCATTGGAAGACGTTTTCAAGCTTCTGGACTGGAAAGGATACGGTATCAACATCAATGGCGAGTACATCACTCACCTTCGATTTGCCGACGATATAGTCCTTATGGCAGAATCGCTGGAGGACCTAAGCACTATGCTCAATGACCTCAATAGTGTTTCCCAACGGATAGGTCTTAAGATGAACATGGACAAAACTAAGATCATGTTTAATGTCCATGTCACACCTATGCCGGTAGTTGTTGGGAACACTAAGCTCGAAGTTGTTGACGAGTATGTTTACCTGGGACAAATAGTCCGACTGGGTAAGTCCAACTTCGACCGAGAGGTCAATCGACGGATTCAACTCGGCTGGGCAGCGTTCGGGAAGCTACGACACATCTTCTCGTCAGACATACCTCAAAACCTTAAAACGAAATTGTACAACCAGTGCGTGTTGCCAGTGATGACTTACGGAACTGAGACGTGGTCCTTCACTGCTGGCCGCATGAGGAAGCTCAAGGTCGCTCAGCGAGCTATGGAGAGGGCTATGCTCGGAGTTTCTCTGCGTGATAAACTTAGGAATGAGGATATCCGCAGTAGAACCAGAGTGACCGACATAGCCCAACGGATTAGTAAGCTGAAGTGGCAGTGGGCCGGCCATATAGCTCGAAGAACCGACAACCGATGGGGAAGAAAGGTTCTCGAGTGGCAGCCTCGTACCGGTAGGCGAAGTGTAGGGCGTCCCCCCACGAGATGGAGTGACGACCTGGTAAGACATGCAGGAAGTCGATGGATGCAGGTGGCTCAGGACCGTGTTTTGTGGCATTCTTTGGGGGAGGCCTATGTTCAGCAGTGGACTTGTGAAGGACTGTAATGATGATGATGATGATATCAGGTACGATTATTGGAACGCTTCCGTTATTTCGATCGTCTTTATCGTTGATTAATTTATCCTTCCAAATGATTATGGGTCCAAAATCATATTACGTATAATACAAATCATTTACGCGGTAGCAGTGTAGTGGCGGTGTAAGCAATCCACTACACCACACCGTCCCGTGGGTGTCATAATAAATTAAACTAAAACTGCATCTGACAAAATCAAAATTACTTGGAGAATAATAAATAGTGAAACGGGCAAGGTCAAACCTCGCAACTCGGATTTTCAATTGAATATTAATAATAATTAAGCGCGACCTGATCAAGAAGTTGCTATGGCTTTTGAGAAATATTTTACTGATGTTCCTTTTTTGACAACAAAATCTTTAAATTCTTCTCCTACTGTCGCCGAATCATTGCTTAAACAAAATGCAAAGACTTATTCAAATACTTTTAAATTCAATAGAGTACTGCCAAGAGATATCGTTAAATATTTTAAAACTATTGATGTTAAGAAAACGGCAGATTTATGGGGGATTTCCGTTAAAGTTATTTTATCTATAATAGATATAATAGCACCTTATCTAGCCACTATATTTAATACAAGCGTCGAATCTGGTGTGTTTCCTGATTAAATGAAACATAGTAAAATTTTACCTTTATTTACCCCCCCCCCCCCCAATTTTAGACCAATTTCTGTACTACCAACATATAGTAACATTTTTGAAAAAATTATTTTAGATCAGATGTTAAGTTTCTTTAATATTAATAAATTGCTTCATAAAAATAAATTCGATTTTATAAGGGGTCGCTCGAAAACTGACGCTGGAGTTGAGCTTATTAAGCATATTTTTTGTGCATGGGAGAATTCAGAGCATGCTTTGGGTATATTTTGTGACCTTTCCAAGGCCTTCAACTGCGTTCACCATGAGACATTAATCAGGAAGCTACAGTACTATGGTGTCAAGAACACAGCGCTTAAACTTTATTATTACATATTTAAGTAATAGAATGCAGAAGGTTATTATTAGTGGTAAAACTTCATCCGGGTCACCTGTACTAATGGGTGGCCCTCAGGGCTCGATTCTTGTTTCTAGTGTATATTAATGACTCACCTTCCCTAGTAGGAAATAATCATGATATACTATTATTTGCTGATGATACTTCCATGATTTTTAAACTTAAACGTCAATCATTTAAATGTAACGAAGTGAATAATGCTATATCAAAATTAGTGCATTAGTTTAACATTTAAACGAAGATAAAACTAATTGTGTTAAATTTACAACAATGAATGTAAAAAAGTTTTTAAATGGTGGGGAACTGAGCCCTGTTGTATCCACTGTTTTTCTTGGCATCACTCTCAACCCAACGCTTCAGTGGGGCCCCCATATGTCCAAATTAGCAAGCAGACTAAGTTCTGCAGCCTATGCTTTAAAAAAGATTAGAGTTCTCACTAGTGTCGAGACAGCTAGATTAGTTTATTTCAGTTATTTCCATAGCATAGTGTCTTATGAGATTTTGCTATGGGGAAATGCGGCTGATTCAGAAACTATTTTTGTTTTACAGAAGAGGGCCATTAGAGCTATTTAAAATAAAAAACTGAGAGAGTCTCTTTGAGATAAATTAAAAGAAATAAAAATATTACCTTTGGCCTCTCAGTATATTTACGATTTAATATATGTTCACGAAAACAAAGGCAGGCTTAGTAAAAAAGTGATATACATTCTGTAAACACTAGGAACAAACACAAGCTAGTGATACCAGTATCTCGACTCCACACAGTCAGTAATTCATTCTTGGGGCAATGTATACGCTATTACAACAAGGTCCCGGAAAGTGTACATGCTCTCTCTATTACCAAGTTTAAGTGTTTTGTTAAGCTGAAACTGTATAAAAAGGGTCATTATAGTATAAATTACATAAATACATTAAATACATGGTTGATAAGATTTATTAAAGAAAAACTGTAAAAAAGGGTTATTATAATATCAAGGAATACATGAATGTAAATAATCACTGGGAATTAGGTGGTCGCTTCCAAGCAGTTTCTAAAATAAATTTTGTAAATAGTTTATAATTATTTATATCGTAAAATTCATTTTAAAAAATAGTCCCGCTGGGTTTCTTGCTGGTTCTTCCCAGGACAGAGGGTTTTTTTTCGAATCAGTGGTAAAATAAAAAATGACTTTCAATAAGAATTACACATGTAATCTATATTGAATAAAATAATTATTCTATTCTAAGAGGCGACAGAGAGTATCGAAACAGGAATTGGACTACACTAACTAAAATTAAAAAATGTGGTTACCAACCCGCTTTTCGAGCGTGATAACTATGGCAAATATGTTATTAGGGAATCTATTTTAAAGGCCTATGTTCAGTAGTGATTTTACCATACCATCTGGATGATTGGCGGTCCACCACTGTGCGATTTACTAGAAGTCTTCTACCTCGCACAACTTCCTTGTGGAATCGAATACATACATAAATGCACAAGGATACACAACCAAACTCCGAATAATTTTGTGTAGGCTAAATAAACACTTCATTCGAGGGGAATTAGAGCCTGCAGCCCCGTAGCGCCGCGATCAAAAGTCAACATCAACTTCAAACTATAGCAAATAATGAGATAATGAGACAATCTTTAGAGGACGTCTATGTTCAACGGTTAAGTTGAGATTGGCTGTAATACATGAATGATTAAATACGTAGTAAAGCCAAGCTGCAGCTGTATTATGGTTTGAGTCGGCTCGACTGGGGAATGATCACGCTCTCACAAAATCTGCGTGAAATAGTAGCTTAATGCTGCTACGTTTCGTATGGTGTGTGTAGAGAACCGGAGCCCTTTTGACGCCGATCGGAGTAATTTTAAATTATATTATATAAATTATGAAAAACATCCTTACGGGTATTTCTCACATAAGTGTTTTACAATCTCAAATTGCACAAAAACACGCAGCCAGACCAGGTGTGTAAAAGTGTGAGAGCGGGTTGTTCAACTTGCTCTCATGCTTACGCAATTAATCATTATCAGTAATAAGACAGCGTAACGCTCTACACATTCAGCATAGAGAAATTACAGTTCGACTACACCGTAACACTTCCCCGCCACGATCGCACACCCGTATAACGTGAGGTACGTAATTACATGATAACATCAAAGTATGCAAACCAACAGCGACACAACTTATTTCAGTGTAACACAGGGCAGCTTCTCAGAAACACTGTTCTCCTGGCCTGCAACAGAATAATTCCTAATATGAACAGAACCACAACACGGTCTTAATTATCAATACTGTATTAATAATAATCTCAGTACTCGTAGCTAAAACTCGTAGTGAAGTTATCACTCGTAGAATGACTCAAGTGGAATCTCTCGCGCACGGCGCCTACAGGAACTTTATACTGCACCAACAAGTAGGGGTTTCTTAATATACCCTCAATTCCACATCGCTAACATCGATATGACGTTCCGCAAGTGTGACGCAACTTTCCCGTTTCTCGTTCACTCGATTCAACTGGTATTTTTAGACGCTCCGACAAATAAATAAAAAATGAGATAATGATTTTACAAAAATATAACTTAAAATTTATGCCAAGACTGAAGTTGAGAGGGTAATTTTCCGTTCCACTCCCCCTCCTCGTTCTACGAAAGTGGCAGACAGTAAAATGTGGGTACATATAAAAGGTGCGCTAATTATTTTCCAAAAAGATATCATAACTTAAAACTTAACCTTATCTTCATCTTTCATTAAGTAACGAAATGCTGAAGACTGAAATGAAATGCCTTGCTACTATCAGATGGACTGTTATATACTGTGTAGCGTATTTGTCGTCTGTCTGCCTTGTTGGTCTAGTGGTAGTTACCGGGTTCCGTTGATTCCGGGTTCGAATCCCGGGTCGGGCCGAAATCAATTATTGATTTTTTTTGTCAAGAAATTCCAAGAATTTAAAAAATAAGAAATAGGGGAGAGAGAGACAGAGAGAGCATTCAGTCTGAGGAGTGACTCATGCTCCATGTTTCACTCCTCAGACTGAACATACCACACGGAGCATGAGTTATTCATATATATATATATATATATATATATATATATATATATATATATATATATATATATATATATATATATATATAATAGCTGGTTTAGTTGAATTCTAATACAGTAAAATATATTCTACATTAATATCACGAACGATTTTCAAATTTCCAACTAAAACATTCACTTCACAACTAATACAGCAGTGTGAAACTTCGACGCGACAATAACTAATAATTAATTTTAATTAACGCGACAAGGTAAAGTGCAAATTTGCGGGTTTGCTTCTAATTCAGAGAAACTCAGTAACGTGAGCCGTAATCAAGTACTTGGCTTAAAACTTTCAGTTGAGTACTAAATTGTTATAGAAGTAATGATAATTGTAAAGAGACTTACCGTGTCTGAAACAAAATAAATATACCGTCACCGTACTGTTATAGCTTGCCAAAAGACCATTGTTGAACATAGGGCTCTCCTATAGATAGCCTCGTAGAGAGAAAATTTCCATAGTTGCTACGCTTGGCAGGCGGGATAGTAATCGCAATTTTAATATTTTTAGATGTTATTAGGAAGACGTGGCTGTCCATCTCCTGGTTTGATTTCCTCTGTCGCCTCTTTCGACACCCACAGAACGATATAGGATAGTGGATATTCTGGTGGCAGAAAAGTCGTGCATACCCTCATTGTCGGCTCATTATATACTTATATTACGAAAATATGTGTTACATTACCAAGTGATGACGGTTTAAGAAAATCCATCACTGTCATTAGTCCCGCGGGTGTTGTAAGAGGTGGCTACGAAAATGATATTATGGCTTTCAATAGATGAGATAAAATACTTGACCGTGACAAAAAGCAGAGTCAAAGGAGCTAGACATCTGGTACTGGTAGCTAGACATCTGGGATCGTACTAATTAAACACGTACAATGGAAGAGGCTCATGTCCAACAGTGGATTTCATGGGGTATATATAGATAAAGAAGGAGAGTTAATATTGATGTTAGAACTATAAAATTTTATATAAAATTTTTATAGTTCTTAAAAAAAACTGAAGTGCCTGTCTATAACTACCCTTATATTGAGCTTAGAAGGTTATTTGCATGTCATTAAGACTTGAATAACCATTTTTAAAAATTTTATATGTCCGTTCGGGCAAACTTTGTAATGGCTGAACCGATGCACGAATAGATAGATAGCAATGGCAGGGATGATCTAGGCTATATTTTATTTGAAAATCTTTGAGATATTTATTCAAAAATCGAAAAATGTATAAAATAAGCGTTGTTCAATGAATAAATAAATATAAATAATGCCACATTAAAACATTCCACCTAGGGGGTCGGTCAAAAACAAATATATCTAAAAACACTTTTTCTCACAGATGGGTCTCGACCAACGTCTCTTCTCAACACGAGTAAACCCGTCATTATCAATCTTGTTTCTGGTCACCACTGGAACTGATGTTGTATACACATTCTTTCATTTTCGACCATAAGAGGGTGCCGGTTGTGAAGATTTTTGAACAACATCTACAAACGTCTTTCCTTGTTTTAAGGTTGGCTTCGGCGCAGGAGTATTCATGGTTTCGGTCAAGGGCCGAGGTGCTGATTCAAAAACGACCGAGATCGCCCTAGTTTCACGGTGATCTACCCTCTGATTATGACGGAGTCATAAACATCGGTGAAATTTGAGTACTATTACGGTTACTGCGCGTCGTATTTTCATTCTGCGACGGCGGTGAATTCGCAGATATTGCAATTATGTTGCGCAACATAGTGACTTTGTTCCTCAGCTCTGTTGCGGTTCGTTCCGATTCTTGAGATTTGAAAAGGTGATACCTTTCAACAATCTGATCACGTCTACGTGATCGAACGTTACGGGATACAGGTTGTTGAGATATCGCGCGACAAAAGTTGGGATGTAATCAGGGTCGGTCTCATTAAACAGCCTGAAGATGTCTTGCACTTCTTTCTTACCGCGTTCATTCCTGTGACGTGTGATTAGACGGATTTGTGTTGCGGCTGAATCTGCTAACACCTTCTTATCTCGTCCTCGGTGAACCTACTCATCAGTATCTGCTCCGGAGACTACTATTCCATGACGTCTAAGTTTTGTTAAATAAAGGCAGGGAACTCGTGGACTACGAAGATATCGGAGCGTGTAGGTTGACACACCATTTCATCATTTATTTTTGCGCAGGATGTATGCTTACGCTACGAATATTTTGTAGATTCGGCATTAGAGCAGTCACATCATTTACTTTGTCTTTTGTAATGCGTACAGCAAAGAGGTGGAATAATTTTCCGGATATTATCTTTCGGTCCGAATACAATCTGGGCGTCTTCAAGGCAAGAGAGAAAAGCTTTTGTAACGCTAAAACAGTGCGATTTACCATCTAAGGCTACATAATAAATTTGAAGTAAGGTCAAAAAATATTTAACGAACTTTTCAGACATCTTTATTTCTCTTTAATAATATTCGAAATCCGAATTTTATAATTTTAGCGTCGCACTTAATCAGAAGATCTTCATATAGTTTTTCCTACTTGGTGACTCTGCAATACATTTCCTCCACGTTTTTATTACACGCAAAAACTGCATCCTTTAGCATAGCTATACTGTACCTGACTTCCTTCAGCTCATTCCACATAGCACTAAGCTCATTTCGAAAAAGACGAATTTCTAATCCTATATCGATATCTTGATGTGTAGGACTACAGTCACCAACTTCTTGGCCCTTGACCGGTGTGTTGGAATGGTATCCAGTGCGAGAAACCTTATTTTTACAAGCAGGGCACATCCATAAAGCTGTTATATTCGTCTTCTCAGAGGGTTTCAGACAGCCTCGATGATAGGCTACATCACATTTGCCACAGGTAATACCATCTGTCGCTGGCAGGTAGCGACCACAGGCTCCACACTTGCCCATGGTGAGTTGATTGAGATAGACTTATTTATATCGCGTTTATTTATTTATGTGCGTAACAGCGTCTTATATACTACTAGTAGTCGAAAGAGGGCAATGAACACAACACCATTGATCGCCACTATTGACCAGTTTTATGGTTAACACAATACCCAATTATTGACTATTTTTATAGTTATTATAAATAATTTTTAACTTAACTTTAAAAGTTCAATGTAACAGTAATTATTGCAAAATCAAGTAAACGTAACGTTTGTTAGCAAATTAGTATGTAACTCTATCAGAGTTGTGTTAACATTTAGTAATTACTAGCTGTGCCCGCGGCGTAGCTCGCGTACCTATATAAGTTTTACTTAAAGAAATTAACGTTTAGGTAAGAGCATATTAAACGATTTATATCATTACTATATGAATAAGTGGTAACAAAATAAATCGTTATGCTCAAAGTTCTGAGTCGTTTGTGATAGAACTTCTGTGTAAACGACGTTAGAAGTAGACAGCTGGGGCGTACAGAAAAATGTTTCAGGAGCTACTAACGTGGGAAAAAGCAACATAGAGTTGGCCATGTGTAAAACAGTCAGTACTGAGGTCCACTCCTGCAACGCGTAAAGTTTGACCTTGCGCTTTATTTACGGTCATCATAACACACGCTGACTGGGAAGTGGGAACAGAACACGCTTAAAACTGAAAGGAAAGTTATTTGATATAAGATGGATTATTGGTATAAAACAACATCATGACATTTTGTTTTTGTTGCAATTTTGCTACGTTTACCTTGGGCGTAGGGTACGTATATTTTTTTCTGGTTTCCGTTTCTGATGATGTTTGTGCTGTTAGCTTACACCCTACACGGCTCTTTTAGCTAATATGGACTCGTTAACGTAAATTAATTCAGTGAGTCTCAATACGATTCACCGGTGAAAAATATTAATACCTCAATTCAGAAAAAGTTGTAATTTATTCAACGCCATCTATTACGTTCTTTGTGAGAAAACATTTTTTTTTAATTTGAGGAAAACATATTTTTTTGTTTACTGTGTTTTAAGTATAAATATATTATAATAGAACGTTCTTTTACACACGAATCATTTTATTACTATTTCTGAGATTTTATGGCGCCTTTAAACAAATCGAACCTACATCTCAAAATAATAACTTTAAATAATAACTTTCGATAGAATTAACCAATTTTTATAAAGAAAGATTACATGAACTGGAAGATACGCTTAATGATTTTCTTAACGATTTCTTTGAAAAAAAGATGTTTCCTTAAGACGTGATGCGTTCATAATCATGCAGACAGACAGACAGATAGACACACAATTCTAAAAATTATAAAATAGTACTTATTAATGAATTTCAGTCTCCATAATGATTTTAGTCACAAATTAATATACTATACAATGTACAGAAACAGATACAGCATGTTATCACCGCATGTATAGAGATTTAAAGATAGATGGCGCTGTTAAAATCAATTCTAAAAATAAAAGAGATAAATTGACGCGATCGATACAATAAAAAAAATAAAAGAACTTATAAATCAGGCCTGCATCGTAAGCAAAATAAAAAGTTTGATCCTCGCCGAAACCAATGAAATTGTTAATAGCTCTTTTAAAATTTGATTTACCACGTAAAGTACTCGGCGGTATAGAATAAATGAGATTGTCAACACATAGTAGGGCAGCGAGTAATATAAAGATTAACAGCAAATATTGGGTCATTGTAGAAGCGTGCTCGTCGCGACCCCTGCCAGCCCTTTTCAGGGCTGCAATTCTACTCAGCTGCGCACCCATGCCAACGAGGGTTAGGGCGTCCCCCCAAGGCGACGCACACCAGCTCGTCCCCGTTGGTGTGGAATGCAGCGCGCAAAGCGGCGATGGGGACCGCCACCCGTCACGCACAGCCCGACACGGCGGAAGGTGGAGGACAGAGTGCAGAGTTGGCACGTGGAATGTTAGAGGAGGCATGAGAGATAAGACGAATGAGTTGATCGAAATAATGAAAGAAAGAGAATTAGATGTCGTGTGTATGTCGGAGACCAAACGGAATGAACTAATTTTAATGAAATAAAGACTAAATCTAACCTAAAGATACACTTTATAGTTTCTTTAACGATACTTATGATATAAATTGGTACTTTTTCGTGATACATTAACAAACAAACAGACAGACAGACAGACAGAAAATTCTAAAAATAGTAGAAATATTTTTAATAACTTATTTTTAGTACCTCTTAATCACTTTTATTATATAAATCTAAAATGTACAGACATCGGCTATTTACATTTTATTATATGTATAGATAACGGGGTAGATCGATATTGATGATAGTTTTATTTTAATATTTTTATGTTATTTATTTTGATTTCTCTTCTGTAATGTTAAAATCTTCTACACAATTTTCTAAATAGTCATACACACTCACTTTTATGACTTTAAAGGTTAGATAATTATTTTAAATTAAGCAAATTAGAGCACTACACTGACAACACCTTTACTCGCCCGATGGTAGGTTTGAAAAAAAACCCATACCCCATAAATCAGAACCTATAGTTCCTTGTGAGTTTTTTAATAGGTCTTACTTTTGAGAGCCAGTGCAGATTTTTACACTCAACGGAGTTTTAAAAAGAATAAATCAATTAAAAAGTATTTTGACTTTACATCGTCAGTTGTTAGCTCGCTTGTCCTCATATTATAAAAAATGTAAAGCAAGCGTTCATTCAATGCAGAATGAATTTGCGAGAATAAATGTCATTTGTTCAAAAGCTATCACCTCGCGCAATCACAATTTATTGCTATAAAGGCATTATAAGCCTACGGGTAATGCCCGAAATAGTTCTCTTATCGATAAAATTTATGTGAAACGCGCTGAACGAAACTACCAACTGTGCACATTTGATCAATTTAAAACTTGATCGATTGTGTGACACACCTTTCTTATGATGTTATAACTTACTTGGTACCGGGATTGCTTGAGAAAATGTTCACCTTTAAAATGTTTATATTATACAAGTAAACTATATTCAATTCAAGAAGACAAAAACAGACTGTGAGGGTGTGAGGTACTCCATCTTTGTCCTCAGAGGTGACAACGCATCTGTAGACTTCTTTGTTTAAATTTGGCTGTAGTAGCCACTTACATTCTGATGGACTGTAAGATTGTTTCTCGCTTCGGTTTTATATAAAAAAAAAAACACAACGACACTGTCCCTAGCAGTTTTTAGTTTTAGTGTTGATTTGAGACATAGACGATTATAAATGCGGCTCAGTATAATCTGTAGAATACCTGTTGTCGGGCCTGTAATAAAACATGACGTTCTCGCAACGTTCAGTACCATGAATCGTCTCTAATAGACGCAGAAACCTAAATATAAATGCTAGTTTACCGCTTGTTACACATAGTGAAAAAGAGCATGTATGAAAATTTGAAAAGTTGTGGATAAGTAACGTCTGTTAGCACGCAATGGTACAGAAGGCGCAATATTCCTATGCCCTAAAACCATTTCAGGAGCCAGAGGAACTCTGTATCCAGCTGTTTTACGTTTATGTCATATAATGTTTTCTAAACTTTCTTTGTCAGCACTTTAAAGGCCACTGAAGTATATAGAACCCCATCATAATATAGCGGAACTGACTTATTGGTTTCAAGTTCGAGTCCCGGGTCAAGCTAAACTTAGTTATGTGGTTTTTTATCAAGAATTTTTTATACGTGGTAGAGCCATGCTGCAGGTATATTACTGATATAGTTGTGGCACGAATGGGTCGGCTCGACCGGGGAAGGACCACGCTCTGACAGAATACGAAATAGCAGATAAACGCAGCTTTTTTATTATGGTGAGTGTAGAGAACCGGAGACCCTTATTACTGGAAACGCGGCATTCCATCTTAGTCCTCACAGGTGAAAACGTATCTGCATTTTGATTCAAAATGGAGGATAGATGTAGATGTCTATGTGTGACAGCAACCACTTACCATCAGGTGGACTATGTGCTTGTTTGTCACCCTATCTTATAAAAAACAAAAGATACGATAAAGGTTTTCTTTTTAACGGTAAACGCGCCAACTTGTGAATTTGTAAAATAATTTATTTTGTAACGACCTTTAAGTTCAATGCTTTCCTAAAATATGTAAGATTTAATATAAATTTAAGAAAAAAAATATCTTTGGGTCACAGAAACCAATTACCATCAGATTAACTCTGTTCACATCACTGTGTACTCGTTTTTTACCCTTATCGTATAAAAAAAGGTTGACAACATTTCAATTTTATTCGACCTGAATCAGGCCGATTTCTCTCGTTGTGTTTCCGTTCTTGTATAGGCGGCTGCTTAATTCTATTTTTATATGCATGAAATGAGCCGTGTTAGGGCGATGTACTAATACTTACTGTATAATCACACAGTACACCTGGTGGTAAGTAAACGTAGTCGCACAGAATAATTAATATTACTACGGCAGCGGCCAATAGACATTGTAATGTGTACCTATCGTCGATTAGGAATCAAAATGCAGGCGCGTCGTCACCACCGTGGACTACGATGGAATGGCTCATTTCCAGTAAAAAGGCTCTTGTTGGAATGGAGATTTTTAATTTATTATGAAATCTTAAAACATTTCTTATATTAATAATAAATGACATAAACTAAAGGATCCTTAGTTGTACTGAATTAATTGAGATCAATAACTTTGATCCCGAAACATTTTAAGGAGAAAATACTGACAGTAAATATCAGTGAAATTCCAAACATGAAAAACTTTTATTCAATTAAGAATATCAAAGGTCTCTTTTTAATATATGTAAACAAATAAAGGCATGCGTGTTATTTACTTACAAATAAAAATTATAAAACGACCTTACTGCCTTTAATGTCCAGTGTCAGCAGAATGATTAGGCACGCACCGCTTCACATGTGTGCTTCAATATTAAAAAAAAGGTTATTTAGTAATCGTTAAAAGTCAAAAGTCAACAACGAATCACTATTTATTGAGTGTGCTACTTCTGATAACTTATTCCGTTTATTCACTAAACGTGTCGTGGGATTATTTTAATTTGTAATTGGCTGGTAAATTATGTTACATTTAAAAATATATTTAATAAAAACATCAACACAAAATAATTTATTTAAACTCGTTAATCGTTATAGTATTCCTCAACAAATATTCACAACTAGTGCGTGCTGTTAGTAACCCTATGCGACCCAGAAGTGAATCTTTACTGTTAGTCGTTTGGAGATGCTTAAAGTTGTACAAACAGTTTTGCAGATGGACAACCTTTTCTCCCAACGTCCAACGACGAGATAAGTCACGTCCTTAGGTGAGACTTGTATTTTCTTTTTGTATTATTTTATGTTAGGGTAACAAACCAGCTGTTCGTGAAGTGGCGGCCTAATGGAATCCACTACCCCATAATGTTAATACTAATGTCCCCCAGGAATCGAATCTCGGTCATGACGGCCAATCTCAGAAAGAACAACCACCTGCACAGGACAGTATTACAGTTGATAGATCCCGAATGTTTATTTTATCATCATCTAATACTGAACATAGGCCTGCCCGAGTAATACCCCAAGTTGGCGTCATCAAACGCTTGCCAGTACGAGGCTGCCACTTTAGAACCTTTCTTATCCACCAGTTACCGGTTCTTCGGCGGCTCATTGCCAATCCAGCTTACTGATCCTTTGAGCTATGTCAGTTTCTCTGATTCTAGTGTGAATTCCTCATGTATGGTCTACAAATCAGTTATGTGTAGGTTTCACACCTAATCTGACTCTGTGTTCATGTGCAATTTAAAAATGTAAAATATGTCTTGTTGAGTGCGAAATATAAGTACAAACGAATCATTCTTTTTTTTTCTAATAGTAATGCTCCTTACATTAAAAAATGGTAAACGGTTGCTGTTTTTTTTTTTTAGTTTGTTTAGGTACATAACGGTTGTTGTGTACCTATAAAAACTAGCCCTCGCCTCCTTGCCTAAGTAAAGATCTAATCGACCCTTAGGAATGTAGTATGTAAGTATGCAGAGAAAATTTGGCCATAGCCCTCTCCTTAGCTCTCGGAGCGACCTTGAGCTTCCTCATCCAGCCAGCAGTGAAGGACCACGTCTCAGTTCCATAGGTCATCACTGGAAACACGCACTGGTTGTACAGTCTCGTTTTCAAGTTTCTAGGTATACCTAACGAGAAGAAGTTCCGTAATTTCCCAAACGCTGCCCAGCCGAGTTGAATCCGTCGATTGACATCTCGGTCGAAGTTGGACATACCTAGTCGGACTATTTGTCCCGGTTAAACATACTCGTCAAAAACTTCGAGCTTAGAACTCCCAAAAGCTACCGGCAAACGTGTGACAAAATGCATCCAATTAATTTTGCGTTTATTTACTATTTGTTATCCCTAACTTAAAAAATAAAACGTAATAAAATTTGAAACAGCTGGTGTTTGTGTCGTTCGAACTTCAAACTAGTCATAAAATTAATATGCGAATGGGCGAACTGCCTATAATTATCCTGTGTTGACTTATTCCCCTATTCTAATTTTATATATTAAAAGCGGAGCGTAGCGCAACCCTTTTATCCTCCTCCATTGTAATTTTTTAGCAATTAGTGGGTACAGGGAAAGAAAGATTATTATCAGTTTATCTGATATTGGGTTAATAATGCCGTCTAGTATAAAATTAAAAAGGATTTTTGGCTAGGAAGCCGTAAATGTTAAAATCAATTAATGTACACATAATATATATTATGGGACTTAAATTTTATGGTATTGTTCTTTGAAGAAAAGTTATTTATATACGGTTGAATACTGATTCTGATAATTCACTTAACGGGAACTATAGGGTTTTTCATACATTTTGTAGTTTTGTTTTTGTAGACTTGTTAAAAAGCTACTGGTAAATATGAGTTGCACTAATATTTTCTGTAGATTTATCCTATATACATCCCAATGCTGGCCACAGACCTCTCATCTCTGAGAGGGCTATAAGGCAAAGGAATATCCACTGCGCTGTCCCGATTCGTTTTGGCGTTCTTTTTTTCATATCCTCACGATGTTTTCCTTCACCACTGAGCACCTGATAAAATTGAAATTGAAAACTTTATTTGTTCCGGTCAAATATTTCTTTTCCACGTTATAAAAAAATGGTTAATTGCTTAAAGATTTTTTTTTTATTTTTACCTTGATTACGTTTTGTACCTGGGCGAATATCTCCACTCGGCGTTAGAAAGGAAAAAAATAATTTTTCTCTTGGATGATTTTGTAAAGTGAAACGTTATAATTTTTGATAGGATAAGGGTGACAAACGAGCACACATTCCACCTGATGATAAGTAGATGCTGTGACCCGTAAGCATCTACATCTATCCTCGATTGACTGTATCGTTAGTTTAGTGGTCGTAAGCGCAATCATGAGATCCGAGGCTTAAATCACAGGTTGGGCCAATAAAATCACTTATTAGGTTTTCTGTCAAGAAATTCTCAGTAGCAGCCCGGAGTCAGGAAGCTTAGTGAGTGTGTGGTAAGTGGATGCTGAGGCCCATAGACATGTACGTCTATCCTCGATTACAAATCAAAATGAAAATGCGTTGTCACCCTTGAAAACTAGGATACTCGTAGAATGCCTCGTTTCCAGCTAAAAGGGTCCGGTTCACTACACTCACCATGCGAAACACAGCAGCATTGCGCTGTTTTTATTTCAAACTACTTCTAAAAGGATGAGGTACTCAATTGGACTGAATATTTTTATTGGTATATACTTGGTACATAACTTTTTCTCAGTAAACCAATTTGACGATTCTTTTTTTATTTAAAAGCTGGTGCTTCAAAAATGTATATATCGTCCCATATAAATTTGATCAACGTCTGACCAGTAGTTTTTAGTTATCCTTTATAATTTATATAGAAGTCGGTTATACAAAATGTTTAATTTTTACCATTTGTATAAACTTGATTCTGTGCTTACGTTTATTTACGCTGGTATTTATTTATTTATTAAACTTCATACAATATGATGTATAGGCGGACTTAATGCCATTTCTTCGTGCTACAACTTTACATACAGCGTAGTTCCATCACGTATAAAAAATAGTTTATCTTCTTACAAGCAATTTATGACTTAAAAAAATTCAACCAAATTGTTAGCCGAGAAATCAATTTCTTATAATGTTAGTTAGGTAGGTGCGAGGTATATATAAAAATTACTCGCATAAAATATATTGACATAACCGCGAAATTATTAAAAAGACAATATCTCCGTACAGCCCGTAAACAAACTCTCTATGATTACGTTGATCTAATGCAATATTTTAAATTTACTATATGCAGACGCTTCATATGAATACATAACATCAGGTAAACGTGTGGGAGTATGCCAGTTATTTGAAAGAGAAATAATTAGATGTATATAAAACGAAAGTTTCCTTTAAAACTTTAAATGGAATCATAAATCAATTATTGATCCGAGGCACGTGTTAAGCGCGAGGCCGTAGGTAAAATAGTCAGGATTTACGAGAGTTGAGTGCCGCCTACTTTCTTATCTCTAGCGCGTGAAATGATGCGTGAAACGAGAAGCCTGTGTGTGAATAATATATAGAATGCTTACAAATAACCTTGTTTTAAAACCTTGTACACTTAAACTTGGAATTTAACTTTATTTATATTAACTAGGGCGTAATCGAAACCCTAACAGTGATCTACCCACTCGATTGCTCGCGAAACAAACGTTTTTAATTTAGAGACTGACTATAAAAATAAAATAAACCTCATTTATGTTATGCACAAAGTTAATATAAATATGTTTATAATGATTTCTTTTATATTATTTATTATAAACACTGCACATTGAATAAAACTATTTTTTACGGATTTTATCGTTTTACTTATGACCTACAAACAATGTAGTTGCAACACCAGATGAATAGCATGTGCATTGCCGGCTTTCTAAAAAGGAGTACGCTCGTTTCATATAGGTCCCTAAGTCGTATCGATCTAGAAAATTCAAACGTGGGTGATTTCTTTATTAGCAATGAAGGAATATGTAATTACTACGTTTTAATAGAAACCGTTACCATTACAGCCTATTAAAATTCACTGCTGAACTTAGACCGTCCCGTGTGGGGGATATTTGGTTAATCCATGAATCACCACTGTCGATGTTGTGGTGGGTTTCTTGTAGGTACCCGAGTCGTATCGATCTGGAAAAATCACCGGTTGGTAATTTATTTTATTAGCATTGAAAGAGTATGTAATCACTACGTTTTAGTAGCAACCGTTACCATTACAGCCTATTAAAGTTCACTGCTGAACTTAGACTGTCTCGTGTGGGGGATATTTGTCATAGTTGTCACAGATAAGTGAGGGAATAGTGAGTGCCCCTGTGCTTACGCTAAACTTGGCCATTACGAGTATACCTTTGTCCTGCGCAGTTGGCTAATTTCCGTCGAGGCTGGCCGCAAAAAATGAAGAGATTTTCAATTCAACTGTATGTCATTTTTTGTTGTATATTACACGAGATCTTCGCCTTGTAAACCAATTTTGAAGTTTTTTGCATGCCTTAAGCGCAAAGCGCGTAGGTATGTTCTACTAGCGCCTAAAAATCAAGATTCCAACGTTTTGTCGCAATAAACCGTATCTAACCATCATATTGAACATATAAATGATATAAAAAGCATATTGTCAGAAAGATTTTTGAACTTATAATTTTTTTATTTAATCCACTAGTTGCTATTTTTCATAAAAAAGTGGTTTTAGTACCTTATGGTGTAGATTTATAAAGTCTGTATGAAGGGGTAAACACGATAACTTTTGAAAATATCAATTGTTCAACTCAATCAATTTTTTAAATATTTCATCTATCATATGGGCATCCATGGAATGTAAATGGCAGTTTAATTTTGTTTTGTTTAGTTATATTTAATTTTTTTTCGGCGGAGAAATCTCAAAATTTTCGGTGTTTTGAGCAGACTTCTATTAAATTATTTTACTTAAAACACTTTGCCTGACTCTGGCTGCCCGACAGAGTGAAGTGAAGGTGTACTTAGGTGAATACTACTGGAACTCCTCGAAGAGTAGAACTAGGTGTGCCGAGTTTGGCCTCGTTGTTTATGATGAGACTTTACCTCCTGCCTGGATAGAGTGAGTTGAAGGTGTACTTTGCTGATTGCTACTAGAGCTCTTCGACGAGGATAACTAGATGTGCCGAGTTTGGGCTCGTTTTTTTAGTTATGAATAGACATTATTTTTCGGCGGAGAAATCTCAAAATTTTCGGTGTTTTGAGCAGACTTCTATTAAATTATTTTACTAAAAATACTTTGCCTGACTCTGGCTGCCCGACAGAGTGAAATGAAGGTGTACTTAGGTGAATACTACTGGAACTCCTCGAAGAGTAGAACTAGGTGTGCCGAGTTTAGCCTCGTTCTTTATGATGAGACTTTACCTCCTGCCTGGATAGAGTGAGTTGAAGGTGTACTTTGCTGATTGCTACTGGAGCTCTTCGACGAGGATAACTAGATGTGCCGAGTTTGGGCTCGTTTTGTTAGTTATGAATAGACATTATCTCCAAACTTGACGGAGTGAATGAAGGTGTACTTCGGTGATTGCTACTGGAACTCTTTGACGAAAAGAGCTGCAATTCACATTTTCTTTAATTTTTTCACTATCAGATGACCGTTATGAGTCGTACACTTTTGGACTTTCCAAACTTTTTTAATTGAAGTTTGACATAAAATTATTAGAAAATTGGAAGTTTTGTAGTAAGGTTATTAGTGAAAATTCAGTGTATGTAAACTACTTTAAAAAAATAATGTATTATCATGTTACGCGTAATTTTTTTAATGCGCTTCATGCATGTATAATTAGATTTCCCAAAAAAATTTTTTAAATAAATAGGTTATAATTCATAGGTATATGTTATACAGGGTATTTTTGGAACGCTCGCGAAAACTAAGACAGGCGACAGCACCAAGTATACCTTTGATCATGGGTCATAAATAAATTTGATCCTGATGAAAAAAAAAACATATTTTTACAACGTTTTACTAGCTTTATTCACGCGCCATCATGTTAGTACAGCTAAATGAAACGATAATTTCATAAAAAAAATCATGAAAATACTGAAACATAAAACCAGCAGTGGAAACTGAATTGATATCACCTGACTAATGGAGGTTAATGTACGCGCGAACGGTGAAAAAAGAACGCTGGCCTTGAACTTGGGCACTGAGCGATTTATCACATATTGGCCAGTATTACTGTGCCTGCATGCTATTGGTTCCCGCGCTTTGTTCGCTCCAAAAATACAGTCGCATACACAGCTTACTTTGCGACTCGCGACGATGTTTAAAAAAGGAAGGAAAAAAATTATTTATATCTATTGTTTTATGACTAAACTAGTGAACGAAAAGGTAAATATGATAGGAGAAGGTGAATGGTGAAAATTGTGCAGTAAAGTTAAAATTGTTGAGGAAGAATACCGAAAAAATTACCATGTGATCGACCTGATGACGGAAGCTCAAGCGAAGATGAAAGTGATGATGAAGTAGCATCCAGTAACACCAACACACCATCAACATCTGGCTTCCATGTGACCCAAGACGTCATAATGGACGGCGTGTCACCCTTAGCTTAAGTTTTTTTGTTACAAACTACTTTATATTTTACGATAGAAATAACAAACAATGCTCAAGTAAACATTATCTATTTTTAATTCCCACCTCTTCCAAAGTTCTAAGTAGCTAGTAAAACACCTATTATGATTCTACAATAAAACAATTAATTACTATAATATTATAAAACAATAGCCCAATACCATGTAGTACTTTAGAACGCGACTGTACCCACACTCACTCCGCTGTCGACCTGTATCTAGCTCAGTATGAAACAATGCTGCAGTCATAAGAAAAAAAGGCGCATCTAACAATTTTCGAATAAATTACCATTCGACTCATGATAAGAAGACGCATCTACTAATTTTTTTAATATTCACTAATATCAATATTTTAGAAATTATCGTCAGAATTTTAGACGTAGCTGTTGATCACAGATGACATTTTATTAGTAGAAAAGACTTATACAAATTCAACATAAAAGAAAAGACTTATTTAACCAGTTGCTACGTCATCTTTAACAATATTTGCATCGATTACTTAAATTTAAATTATTCTTGTCTTATTATTTTATATCTTATTATTAAAAGCTCATATCTTATTATTAAGAGCTGGTGTTTCACATGTGGTCCCATATAAATTTGATCGATGTCAGACCAATAGTTTTTGAGTTATCCTTAATTATTTATATTAAAGTCGGTTGTACAAATGTTTTAATTTTTAATTATTATCGTAGAAAGTCTTGTATGATATCCCCTTTAAAATCATTACTCAAGAGTTGCGGGTTGTTATTTTTTGTGTCTCACTACCAATGCTTTTCTAATATTTACTAAGAAAAAAGTAGTAAATTACTATTAGCGTCCTTTCAACTTCAAATGACCTTTCCAAAATATGTAAAAATGTTAAATGAATGGTAGTTTTGTTTTATTTATTAGGTTGGGAAGACCCAAATAGTTATATGCGTCTTTCCTTCGATGTTTTTGTGTTGCCAGGTGTACTTTTTTAATCTAAGATGAAAAGGAAAATTCGTTTTATTTAAATAAATAAACAAATTAAAAAAAAAATAAGTTCGTCCTTAAAATCTTCATGTCTCTACGTATATATTTCAATATAGATACCTTTTAATATACTTTAGACACGGGGTCTGAAAGAAAAATTCATCAATTTATTTTTTATTTCCATTTTACGTTTTTGTTAGCTACTTCCTTTTTTATTATGACGGCAGAATGCCTAACCCTGTCGCCTCACGCTTGTGACGCAGTAGGTTTCAGCCTTGACGGGGTTCGTTCGTTTTAGTTTTTGAGACAGTTCCATGTTGATTTTGTACACGCGTGCGCGGGCGACAGTTCAATCGTTTTGTTTAATAAATTTACTTGTGATTAAGTGTTGATATTAAAGTTTTTGTTACGTTTTTGGATTCTTTTTTGTTTTAATAATGCCTAACGCGTACGTTTATAGTGGTCAACATGTTAGGTATCCGAACCTAGGTACACGAAGTATCGCTAAATAAATTGTTAAGACGTCGGGATGGTACAAGTGTGTCATACTGTGCAGTGCACAAAGTGTTGAAGCGTAACCAATGCGCCCATACAAATTGCACAAAGTGCAAGCTTTAGTTCCCGGCGATCACGACCGCCGACGAGTTTTCTGCCGTTGGTTATTATACCAGCAACAACGTGTGCCTGGTTCCATTGAGCACATTATCTGGACGGATGAGTCGACATTTACCAGAAACGGCCTGTGGAACCGAAGAAATACACACGTGTATTCAGAGGTTAACCCGCACGCTGTTCGACAAACCGGGCACCAAACCCGATGGTCGGTTAACGTATGGGCAGGTTTATTTAAGGATCGCATACTGGGACCAGTGTTTCTGCCAGAGCGACTGAACGGACAGCGATACCTAAACTTTATAAATGAACAGTTGGTTGACATTTTAAACGACCTATCGTTGGCTGAATATCGCCGCACATAGTTCCAACATGATGGTGCCCCTCCACATTTCGTGAGGTTCGTCCGTGAGCGCCTCAATGAGCTATTTGATGATCGCTGGATCGGCAGACTAGGACCACATGCTTGCCCACCTCGCTCACCAGATCTGACTCCGTTAGACTTCTTTTTGTGGGCTATGTGAAAGAAAGGGTTTTTAATCGTGAATGTGATAGTGCTGAAGAAATGCGCCAAAGGATCGTGGATGCTTTCGAGAAACTACGTACGGACTGTGTCGAAGACCACACGATGATGCCCTGCCTGCACCCAAATCTGCCTTGAAATGAATGGAGCACAATTTGAGCCGCATCTCATAAGACCACGGAGGATTTAGAGCAGTAAGCTGTTTCATAACTATTTTTTTTAAATAACTTAGTACTAGACTAATCTGAATAGGTACATAACTGAATACATGAGAATAATAAACATACCTACACGATGAATAAAAACGCATGACTCCAACCTTGGTTACATTTCATTTAAGTATTTCTTCATTAGCGGGGCATCGAACCAGTTATTTGGGTTATTTAACCTGTAAATTCGGATTAAAGTGGCGACGTGGAGATAAGCACAGTGGCAAAATAGTAGGTTAAGTAGATAAGTTAGGTATTTAGACACGTGTTGTAAATTATTATATTGTGGGATGGCCCGCTAGTTGCGGGCCGCGCGAATTTGTGTTCGCGCGTACATTGACCTTTATCTAGCTCAGGTCAGGTGATATCAATTCAGTCATTCCACTGCTGGTTTTATGTTTCAGTATTTTCATGATATTTTTTATGAAATTATCGTTTCATTTAGCTGTACTAACATGATGGCGCGTGAATAAAGCTAATAAAACCTTGTAAAAAGATGATTTTTTTTTTCATCAGGATCGAATTTATTTGTGACCCATGATCAAAGGTATACTTGGTGTTGTCGCCTGTCTTAGTTTTTGGGAGCGTTCCAAAAACACCCTGTATATACGGTATAAGCTAGAAGAATAAATTCCATCCCTAAGAGAAGCTAATAAATAAACTGTTTTGTAGCAATTGGAAGTCTGTTTTTCATCATCATCATCATCATTACAGACCTTCACAAGTCCACTGCTGAACATAGGCCTCCCCCAAAGAATGCCACAAAGCACGGTCCTGAGCCACCTGCATCCATCGACTTCCAGCATATCTTACCAGGTCGTCACTCCATCTAGTGGGGGGACGCCCTACACTTCGCCTGCCGGTACGAGGCTGCCACTCGAGAACCTTTCTTCCCCATCGCTTGTCGGTTCTTCGAGCTATACGGCCGGCCCATTGCCACTTCAGCTTACTAATCCGTTAGGATATGTCGGTCACTCTGGTTCTACTGCGGATATCCTCATTTCTGAGTTTATCATGCAGAGAAACTCCGAGCATAGCCCTCTACATAGCTCGCTGAGCGACCTTGAGCTTCCTCATCCGGCCAGCAGTGAAGGACCACGTCTCAGTTCCGTATGTCATCACTGGCAACACGCACTGGGTGTACAGTCTCGTTTTCAAGTTTTGAGGTATACCTGACGAGAAGATGTGCCGTAATTTTCCGAACGCTGCCCATCCGAGTTGAATCCGTCGATTGACCTCTCGGTCGAAGTTGCACTTACCTAGTCGGACTATTTGTCCCAGGTAAACATACTCGTCAACAACTTCGAGTTTAGTGTTCCCAACAACTACCGGCATAGGTGTGACATGGACATTAAACATGATCTTTGTTTTGTCCATGTTCATCTTAAGACCTATCCGTTGGGAAACACTATTGAGGTCATTGAGCATAGTGCTTAGGTCCTCCAGCGATTCTGCCATAAGGACTATATCGTCGGCAAATCGAAAGTGAGTGATGTACTCGCCATTGATGTTGATATCGTATCCTTTCCAGTCCAGAAGCTTGAAAACATCTTCCAATGCAGCGGTGAAGAGTTTCGGGGATATGACGTCACCCTGTCTTACACCTCTCTGCAATTGGATAGGTTTCGTAGTCTGGTTCTGTACTCGGATAGCCATCGTAGCTCTACTGTACAAGCACTTCAACACTTCGATATACCGACAGTCAACTTGGCATCGCTGAAGGGACTGCAGCACCGCCCAAATTTCGACGGAATCAAAGGCTTTCTCATAGTCCACATACGCCAGACATAGTGGCGAATTCTTCTCCTCGGACTTTTGTACAATTTGCCGAAGGGTGTATGTTAAAGTGTATGTGGTCTATGGTGCTAAAGCCTTTTCGGAAACCGGCTTGTTCGGGAGGCTGGAAGTCGTCAAGTCTGCGCGCGAGACGATTTGTAATAACTCTCGAAAACAGCACGTAGACGCGGCTCAGAAGGGAAATCGGTCTGTAGTTCTTCAAGAGAGCGTTGTCGCCTTTCTTGAAGAACAAGACCACCGCACTTCTGCTCCACGCCTCCGGTGTAATATCACCATGGAGGACGGAAGCTTTCAGAAGTTCCGCTGTAATTCCATCCTCGCCTGGGGCCTTGCCGTTTTTAAAGTGCTGGAGAGCCATTCTAATCTCGCTCAGACTGACGTCCGGAATATCTTCGGAATAATGTCGGATAAGACTCACTCTTGGATCGTTACTCACACTTGCGTGCTGCTCCAACGATGACGTGTACAGCTGCCCATAGAACCTCTCAATCTCACTCAAAATCTGAGGTGCCCCGGAAACGATGCTGCCACATTCGGTCTTCAGCTTTGACAGTTGGCTCTTTCTGACAGACAGATCTCTGGCAAAGACTTTGGAGCCTTGGTTCCGCTCGATCGCTTCTTCAATACGAGCTGTATTAAAGTTGCGTAAGTCCTGCCGTATGCATTTGGAGATATGTCTGTTCAGTTGCCTGTAAGCTGTCAAATCTGTTGAAGAATGTAGCTTCATCTCCCGTCTAACAGCTTTAAACTTAAATATTGCCACTTTTAGCATCAAACAAAAAGGGATAAAAGAAACACGTTATATTTTTAGAGTTAATATTAGAGATCAAATATGTAGTAAAGTTATGAATCAAAAAATAAATCAAATTGTTTTTCTAATTATTCTTATCTTATAAACTTCAAAACAGGTATTAAGATCTATGAAAATACTAAAACATCTAAAATCACAAATGGAATATCGAAATTTTAGTCACATGCAGGAACCTAATTTCAATCTCGGTCTTTGCTATCAAAATGTTATTTATAACCTAACTATCAGTTTTCCTGACATTTTGTACATATTTTGACGTTTATAGAATGAATACGACACACGTTTTCATACATTTGGAGCACACGTTTGTTAAGTATAGGCTGAGTCAGATATATGATTTTCTGAGTAATTTGTGATCTCTTTATTGAAATTTTCTAAAATCATATCTTCAAAAAATAGAAAATAACATGCATCAAATGGAGAAAATTCGGTTCTGACTTGAGCAGGACCCCTTAGTCCACGCAAATAAATATACGTGATGTTATGTGCTGAACGCGTGATCGCGATGGTGGTATTTTCGACTATTCATATCTATTTCTTCAATAAAATGCAATACTATTTCAGTCTTCGTGTTCATTGGTTTCTATTTCTTCGTTTTATGAGTCAATCTTCGTTTCTTCTACACTTTCAGTGTCGTGATCACTAACTTCATACTTCGCGTCACTCAAATTCAATATGCTTTATGAAAAATATCCTCAATTTCGTTTTTTTCTCAGTCGAAGTCATTTAACAAATTTTCTCTCTAATGAGGATCCAAATTTTTATCCATAGTACGCCACAAACACAAAAAAAAAAACAATAAATAAGGAAATGGAAAAAAATAAATACTTACGTAATTACACTTGTGGGGGGCCTTAGTCCCGTATCGAATCGTAACTGTTGAACTAAGCATGCTAGCCTGGTGCACGTTCCATATCCGTGAGACATCGAGAGGAACTGGGAATACTTAGACGCTCGACTGCATTACGCTTAAAACACTTAAAATATTTTCGAAAATGTGTGCGGTAGGGGAGCTAGGTCCCCTACCTGTGGTGTTAAGGGTTTACTTCTTACATCGTAGTGTTGAAGTTTCCTGATTAATGGTTCATGGTGAACACAATCAAAGGCCTTAGATAGGTCACAAAATATACCGAAAGCATCCTTTGAATTCTCCCATGCATTAAAGATATATTTAATCAGCTCAACACCGGCATCAGTTGTCAAGCGACCCCTTGTGAAACCAAATTAATTTTTATGAAGGAAATTATTTATATTAAAGAACTTTAACATTTGATCAAGAATAATTTTTCAAAAATCTTACTAAGTGTTGGTAGTACAGAAATAGGTCTAAAATTGGCGGGGTCTAATGTAATACCAGATTTAAATAAAGGTAATAATTTACTATGCTTCATTAAATCAGAAAACACACCAGATTCGATACTAGTATTAAAAATGATAGCTAAATGAGGCGCGATTGTATCTATTATAGACGCAATAACTTCAACGGAAATCCCCCACAGATCCGCAGTTTTCTTAACATCAATAGTTTTAAAACATTTTACAATATCTTTTGATGATACTTTATTAAATGTAAAATTCATTATACACGCATTTACATTTTGTTTAAGTATGAAAAGTTAATGCTGCTTTTTTTGAGTTTTTTATGGCATTATATGTATATTTTTATTCATTAATTCTTTAATGAAAAAGGCATTCTTAGGACTGTTGTCCTACATTGATTAAAAAATCAACGTAGCATTTGTTTCTTTTTTATTAGATTTTAAATTATGTATCAATAAATACAAAAAAAATTTAATAAATTTATGGTTATATCACACGTGTAATAAATCGTTGCAGCAACATTCAAAAAATTTATATCCAAAACGAGTCAAAAAGATGAAATGATTAGTCGTATCCTAGTCAGATCGCAGCTCCTTGAGCTCGAGAGCTATTGTGCATATTAGGGGATTAAAGTGCTGATATAGAAGATGCAAAATGGATAGATGAAGATGGTTATTTAGATAACCAAAAGAAGAAAATATTGCAATGCCAAATATATATATATAAATATATATATCGGATATTTTACATATATATATCGGAACATTGGAAAAATCCTTGGACTTCTGATAAATAACATAAATATTTATTGTTCGTTGTTACAGATTTTTATTAATTTACTAAAATTATATTGTTGCAAGCAATAAATATTTTTAAATATTGAAATTTTTTGTACTGTTATAATTTGTCATATACGAGTATCATGTAAAGAGGTCCGCTTATCATTTGTGACGTAATATTGATAGTGGGAGGATATCTATGGGACACAGTATACACTGGACACAGCTGGACTGTGTGCTCGTTTGTAAACCTTATTCTACAAAAAGCTCATTTTGTGTATGGGTCCATTCAAAAGGAGTTGGCTTTAGATATAAAAAATTCAAACGCATAATAATAATTTAGATACATGAATGCAAAGAATAACATGAGCCAAAGTGGTGGAGAAAACAAAGAAAATCCGGCTTCCCTAGCTATTACTATCCCTTGCCCTCCTGGGCAGTAATATCCTACATTTCCTACTTCCCACTCTAACTTACCGATCTTCCTTTTTACAACACCTATCCTTCCCTTTCCCTATTCCTACTTTCTCCGCCAATCCAACGTCTGCCGCGCGGATGGATGCATGGCTAGGGGAAAGCCTAGTCGTTAGCGTGCCACACTGCCCTGGAACCGGGCGACCCCAGAAGTAGGCTAGCCTTACCCTGGCATGCGGGGCTCTGCTGGGGGGGACATAACTTTCCCTCGCTATTCGTGGGAACGCAATGGACAATAATAAAAATAATTTAAGTAACCAAAATGGCGGCGATGTGGTTTGCCACCCTTCACGTATCGTTTCTCGTGGGGGCGAAAAGCGGCCCACGGAGACCCGCTTCGCTACGTTGAATGTAAGAGGAGGAATGATGGTAAGGTAGATGAAGTATGTTAGATGATGGATAAACGATGCATAGATATTATGTGTGTGAACGAAACCAAGAGAAAACGATGTGACACGACGGTTCATGGGCCTTACACGACTATGGTTTGGGAGTTCCCGACAATTTCAAAGTCCCGGGACACGGGACAGCCTATAATCAAAGTCCCGGGAATACCCGGGACTTCGAGACTTTTGAGAAAAAACTTTTTTGTTTTTTTAAGATGGGTAAGCCTTTTTTTAAAGAATTTTAATTGAGATAATTTCTGGTAAAACGTATTAAAAAGAGACAATTTTTTGTAAAATCAACATTTATTAAACAACTAAACAGAAAATTAAATAAGTTTAACGTTAATTTCAGTCATAATAATTGCTTTGTTTGTTTCTTTTAGTCACACACAGATGCACTTCTAAACAGTTAAATCTTATAGTTATGAAACAACCTTAGTTAAAAATCATACTAATTCTTAATAACTTTACTAATATCTAGTAAATCTTGTATCTAATCATAGTTCATAATCTCATTACTAATTCTCATAATCACATATTTGTTGCATTTATTGTATTGCGTACTCAGTAGTTGCGTAGTAATTATTCATTAAACTAATACATGGCGCAAGGCTCCTTTAATTATCAATACAAATAAATAAAATTGAAGTGTCTGTTTGTAATGTTAAAATCACAGCTTTTTACTCAATGCATATGAATGTATATACTTATAACAAAAATACATTTTTTTTAATTTTTGTCTGTCTGTCAATCTGTCTGTCTGTCTGTTTGTTCCGGCTAATCCACGAAACGGCTGGATCCATTTCGACGGGACTTTCACTGGCAGATAGCCGATATTCTAAGGAGTTAGGCTACTTATATTTGAGAAGAAGAATTAGGGTTCTGAGCAATATAATTAAAACCCTCAATTACACGCGGGCGAAGTCGTGGCGCACAGCTAGTTTGAAAATAAAAATGATTACATAACAATTTCGACAATCTTTTCTCGTCTCGAGTCTCGACCCGAAAGTCCCAGGACTCGAGACAACTAAAATTACGAAAAGTCCCGGGACTTCGAGACACGAGACGTCCCGGGACCCAAACTCTATACACGGCATACTAGTCGGGAGTCCCCCAAACCAGCCGAGGCTGTCAGGGAGTTAGTGTGATTCATTCATCTCGAATAGTTGAATGTGTGATGGAGCATGCATGTGTAAGCCCAAAACTCCTCTGGATTAGGTTAATTAATAATCGGACTCATTTGCTTGTTTATCCTTGGGGTCTATGCACCGACGGATTTTGCAAGGAGGTGGGTCATTAAAAGCCCAAAAAGGTTTTGAATAAATGCGGAGAAAATGAACGGATCGTGATGTTAGGGGACTTTAATGGGTGGGTTGGAGTAAAGCATGATGGATATGAAGAAGTTTTGGGTACGTTTGGGGACGAGAGGGTGAATGACAATGAGAGAAGCCTGCTTGAAATATGCTTGGAATGGAATCTGTGCGTTGTTAACACAATGTTTGACCACAAAAAGATCCATTTGTATACAAGAGATGAGGGTGAGTCTAGAAGTATGATTGATTTTGTAATTGTGGATGAAAGACTGGGGAAGAAAGTGCTAGACACCCGGGCATAGCGCGGTGTAGGACTCGACACAGACCACTTCCTGGTCATAGCCCGAATGCGTGACCTCTTTAAACGGTGGCGACACCGAAGTGTTTTGGACAGAGTAAAAGTGAAAAATCTACAAAAAAAGAAAAGAAAGACGAGTATGTAGAGAAACTGAAAGAAAATTTTAAAAGCATAAAAGAGATAGGTGTGATTGAAGACTTGTGGGAGACATTTAAAAAAGTAGTCGTTAATGTTGCTATGGAGGTATGCGAGGTAGTTAAAAGAAGGAAAGGAAGAAAGAACTATAATGTGTGGATAGATAAAGATGTACAAAGAGTTGTGCAATAAAATAAGAAAGCGTGGTTGGATTGAATAGCAACAAAAGCTAACCAAAAAGTTTAAAAGGCAACGGATGACGAGATAAAAGAAGCAAGAACGAAGTATAAAAGATTGAAATCAGCAGCGAAAGAAGTTGTGTCTAGAAAGGAGAAAGAACGAAAGGATGATTTCGATAGGAGGCTCACTGAAGATTTCCAGTGAAACATTAAGTTTTTCTGGAAATCCATCAAAACAGCCAGAGGAAAAACTTCTACCTCGGAGCTGAGTACAATCAGGAGTCAAGATGGGAGCATTATAAAAGGAGAAGAAAGTGTGTTAAAGAGATGAAAAGAGTATTTTAAAAATTTGTTTGAAAGAGAGGAAGTGCAGGTACAGCATCCGGCACCTTCCATGGAAACTAATATAAATGTTGATGAAAGTGAGATAAGCATGGATGAAATAGTGAAAGCGCTGAAAAGTATGAGATTAGGTAAGGCTACAGGGTATGACAGGATTACCGTCGAGATGCTGAGGGCTGGACAGGGCATAGTGGCTAGTCAGCTGTACCGCCTTTTCAATTTTTGCTGGCAAAATGGGCAAGTACAGGTAGACTGGTGAAAATCCGTAGTCGTGCCATTGTATAAGGGAAAAGGGTCACGGCAGGAATGCATAAATTACCGCGGTATAAGCCTTCCCAGTGTCGTCAGTAAATTGTATGCGAAAGTGCTGATTGAAAGGGTTATGAATAAAACAGACGAAAAAGTATGGGATGCACAAGCGGGATTTAGAAAGGTAATGGGATGTACAGATCAGGTCTTTTTCTTGCGGCGCATAGCCGAAAAGAAGATCTATTGGGCGTTCGTGAATCTAGAAAAGACCTGTGATAGAGTGGTGAGGAATGAACTGTGGTCAGCACTGTCAGTGAACGGTGTGAGCAGTATCCTCATACGAGCATTGCAATCTCTTTATAGGAATTCTAGTGCTTGTGTGAGGATAAACGGGGGATACACCGAAAGGTTTAATATCGAAAAAGTTGTTAGAAGGGATGTGTAGCGTAACCGTGGCTGTTTAATCTGTTCATGGACAATTGTTTGACAGATTTAAAAGAGAATGAAAGTGGGTTGAGAATGAATGAGTTACTCGTCAAAAGTTTTCTCTATGCTGATGACCAAGTATTACTTGCGTCTTCGGCTGAGGAGTTACAGGAGATGGTAGCTGCTATGAGTGGAGCTTTTGTTAGAAAGGGAATGAAGATAAATGTAAAGAAGACGAAAGTGATGGTGTTTGAAAGAGATGAGGCAGTGACAGACTGCAATATCGTGATTGGAGATGAACAAATTGAACAGGTAAAGGAGTTTGTGTATCTGGGTTCAAAGTTTACGAGAGATGGAAAGTGTGAGAGTGATAATGGAGCTTTGCACTCCTTTATGACCAGTTGGAAGGTGTCAAACAAGGCTCGTTTGGCTGTGTATGAGGGGTGTTGGTTCCGACACTCATGTACGGAATTGAAAGTTGGGTATGGCGGAAGAAACATGAAAGCAGAATAAATGCAGTTGAGATGAGAGCGTTAAGAAGTATGATAGGAGTTAAACTGAGTGACAGGGTAAGAAATAGTGAGATAAGGAAACGTTGTGGTCTGAAAGAAGATGTAGTGACAAAAATTGAGAAATGCTGAGATGGTTTGGCCATTTCAAGAGAATGAATGAAGAACGTTTGACGAAAAAAGTGTATAAGGCGAGAGTGAATGAAAGTGTTGGAAGAGGTAGACCTAGGCAGACGTTTCTAGATCAAATCAGGGACGTCTTGAAAAAAGGCCAGGTTAAGAGTACCATAAACCGAAGAGCATGATGGGAATAATGAAAGTGGACGAAGCGAAACTAGTATGTAAGGATCGTAGCAAGTGGAAAGAAGTGGTCTCTGCCTACCCCTACGGGAAAGAGGCGTTATTATATGTATGTATGTACTTTTGTCCTTCGTCTATCAAATGCTAAAATATATATATGACAGTGCCTTTAAATTTTTGATAGCAATAAAACTTATAAAAGTTGAAAATCATTTTGTTAACAAATTACGCATTCTAGGCGATTGTTAGAAAATAAGGAACCAGTTGACGTAATTTTGTAGATAATAAAAAAACCGGTCCCGATACGTCAATTTTTTTGGGAGGTATACAAAATCAACATCCGAAAGTCCACGTAATTTTTTTTTTGAAACCTTTTGTTTCAAACTAGATAAACAAAATATTTTTTTTAAATATAAGATGGATTAATTAGACTGTTTTCTTGATATACGGCTACTCATATCATCGTATAAGTGCAATATGGTTATGATAGAGGCATTTTAAGAACAAAAAATTGCTTAACCTTGTCGAAAGTAGAACACACTTTAATGCTTTGCATTATGAAGCGTGCAATATGAAAAAAAACCTGATAATGTTTGTGTTTGGAGTTACTTGTTTGTACTTTATTCTGGCATAAAACTATAAATGACTAACAACTCTAAAGAATCTCAATATATGAGATACATATTGAGATTATCTAGAGTATTACGATATCACTATCGATATCTCTTATGAATCGAACATTGTAGGTTCCGATTTTGAGTTTAAAATGAAATGCCTATTCCAATAAATGTGACAGCTGTCAAAAGGTACTTCTTAGATTTGGTGGAGTTTAGCTTGTGTTGTTTTAGAATTGGATTGTCGGAGTTCTTCAAATATACCTTTACCATTACTTTATGAGTTTCTTGTTGCATTTTTAAAAGAATAAACGTAATAAATCAGCAAACAGTCCACCTGATGGTAAGTGAATCCTGTAAGCCATAAACATCTATACCTATCTATCCGTAATTAAGAATAAATATACAACTAAAGGAGTACTACAAAGGCAGATAGAGTCCAGGAGTGGACTTTAACGGACTGATAAAGAGAAGTAAATCTAAATTAGAATTATAATATTACGCCTTTATTCTTTAATATAATAATGAGACTAACAGGTTTAATGATTTACGATATATCTTCACAATATTTTTTTTTTTATAAGATAAGGGTGACAAACGAGCACACAGTCCACCTGATGGTAAGTGGTTGCTGCGGCCCATAGACATCTACATCTATCCTCGTTTGCGAATCAAAATGCATATGCGTTGCCACCCGTGAGGACTAAGATGGAATGCCTCATTTCCAGTAAAAAGGGCCTCCGGCCACCTGCACTCACCAAGCGAAACACAAAGGTAAACCTCTACTTCACGCTGGTATTCTGTGAGGTCGTGGTACCACCCCGGTTCGAGCCGGCCCATCCGTGCGACAGCAAAAGTTGCCGCGTGGCTCTACCACTGTTAAAATATGCCTATATTGCAACCTAGAGAAGAGCAGTACAGTTATATTACGGCTTCTATACGCTTAATAGATTATACGGGACTAAAAGCTTGAAAGGAACTTATGACAGTTACCTATTAAATATACCCGCTCAATATGCCCTGTATAAGTGTGTAAGGTTAGTCGTCATACATCTGAGCCACGATTATAGAACTATATCCAATTAATACATAGGGCACACTAAAAGTTCACAGCTCCTGGTGATTGATTGCCATATAAGTAATTGAATTTCGAATGTTATATTTTTGAAACTTAAGAAACTTATTTAATGATTATAATATGTTTTGGCGTTTAAACCGATTTTTAACACAAGTTGAAGTTTGATAAACTTTTTGAAGGCGGCAGAGATTTAAGACCGATGATTTTATATGATTTTAAAAGGTCACTCTCCGCAAGATTGTACTGCTCGTCTTTGAAATGCTTTTGAGAGAAAAGCACCTCATTTAAGTACCCTAAAGTGTTGGTATGCAGCATTCCATCGAGGTCATGGATCTGAAGAAAATGTGATTATTGTCAGGCGACTAATTCAAGAAAAAACTGGCGCAATCCTTATGTGAGAAGATTCGAGGACAATTCGGTATTGGTATCAGTCAAATAAAAATATTACATCAACATTTAGAAGTTAGAAACAATAGTCGCACAGAGTAGAGATTGTCGCCAAAGAATTTTCGCTACGAAAATTTTGCCAACAAATAAATACTAACATATATTGAATTTTGTGTGTTTTCAAATGTTCCTTTTTAATAGTGAATGGAGTGTACTCGTACCTATATCAAAGCAAAAGAGAAATTATTTTATATTTTGTATAGTTATTATATATCTGTTTTTATATTAATGTGCAACTGCAAGTGAAATACAGCTGGTTTATTAAACAAAACTAAAAAGAATAAGAATTTTTCTCGAATTATGACCTATTGCTGAGAATAGGCCACCTCTCAGAAATAAGTTGGGGCCTATCTTTCTTTGACATCTTTTTGATATCTTGTTTTGATTATATATAGGATATAATCAAAAATATTATAAATTAAGCGAAAAACGATCAAGGATCCTGTTGCAACAGTCTTGTTATTCTCAGTTTGTTTCTTCGCATTGTTACGTATTCCGGGTACCGAACGTGCGTATACGTTATACATCCCAAGTATACATGTAAATATATTATGTTACAAAACGACACAATGATCTGCTGAAACACTTTTAATCGTAACCCGAGTCAGAGTCGTCTTTTGTGCATCATTTCCCCTGTATAAATTCGTAGCAGCTACGTGCAACAGGACAATACGGTGGAGCGTTTAACCCTATCGTAATCGTATCGTAAATGTTGATATGCATTAGGGTTAAATGATGATATTTTAAACAGCGCGTAGTTTACTTTATCATAAATATCAAACAATTTGCAAAGAAATGACGTTTCCTTAGTTTATAGTTACACAATGATGATTTTAAAAAATCTATTCTAATATAATAAAGCGGAAGAGTTTTTTTTTTGTTTGTTTAAACGCGCTATACTCTGGAACTACTAGTCCGATTTGAAAAATTATTTTTGTATATTATAGCCAGACTTATGTGAAATAGTATAGGCTATCTAGCATAAAGCTTTATTACTCAGCTAGCCTTAAATATGGATATATGTTAAGCAAGTCAGAAGAAAAAGCACTCCCGAAATGATTTACCCGCGTACGCTGGTGTTATCGTTAGGGATACGTAAATACAATGTTGTAGAAAAATATAGACCTTTACTCCGTCTAAAAAAAAGTTCTCGATACTATATGTCTATTTCTTATATAAGCCTATTATTATATATATTCTATACATAAACCATAATTTGGTATTTTGTAACAAAAAAATATTGAAAATTTAAAAGTGATTTATGAGCGTTATTATTAGGCATGGCCTATTTATCCTTACGAACGAAAGTTACTTCATCATTAAGACAATTTTATGAAGATAAACTTTGTTCTTTATACCATGTTATTTGGACGCATAGTTTAAGAGATAATGTAAAATTAAAATAATTCAATACTTCGCTGGGCGCGCGCACGACGCTTAAACCCTAGCCGTTGTAAAATGCTTGAACTAGGTTATGTCGCGCACCTCGGACACGTGATGACGCGGATGAAACCGCGGGGCACAGCTAGTATATAATATGACTCAAATATTTTTGGTATTTCCAGTATAATTATGAGAGGATTAAACTGCTTCTGGTCTTACGACATGCACGCCACCAGAAAGGGTGCTAATAACTTTTCTTATGAAGCCATGATACGCCAAATAATATAATATATGCATGCTTTGCAGTATTTAATATGTATATAAGTAATAGTCCTAGATTTAAGACTAATTTCAAACAATTAAATACTATAAAGTAATTTTAAATGGAGAGAAACTGAGTCTTGTAGATACCACCATTTTTCTTGGAATCACACTAGATGCGAAGCTTCAATGGAGCCCCCATATATCAAAACTAGCAAGCAGACTTAGTTCTGCAGCATATGCCGTAAAAAAGATAAGAAGTCTAACTAGTGTTGAAACAGCTAGACTAGTTTACTTTAGCTATTTCCATAGCATAATGTCGTATGGTATTTTGCTATGGGGACACGCAGCTGACACTGAAATTATATTTGTTTTACAGAAGAGGGCCATAAGAGCAATTTATGATTTAAAGCCTTAACAAAACTTACTTAACAAGACTTAAAAAATTTAAGGAAATTAATATATTAACTTTGGCCTCTCAATACATTTATGAAAATGTAATGTACGTACACAAAAATAAAAGTAGTTTTACAAAAATAAGTGATATTCATTCTGTAAATACTAGGAACAGACACAAGCTAGTAGTACCACTCCATCGAGTCAGTAATTCATTCTTGGGGCGATGTATACGCTTTTACAACAAAATTCCAGTAAATATACAAAATTTGACCTGCTCAAAGTTCAAAAACTTTACGTAGTTTAACTACGTTTGTATAAAAAGGGTTATTATAATATTAATGAATTTATAGATGATAATAACCCCTGGAAATGAGGTGATGGCTACCAAGCTATTTCTAATTTGTTGTGTTGTTAATTAACATACGTGATTGTAAGCTGTTATTTAAAAAAAAGTCCCGCTGGGTTTCTTGCTGGTTTTTCCCAGGACAGAGGTTTTTTTCGAACCAGTGGTAATTATACAAAAGAGTGACTTTTAATAAGTATTATTTATAATCTATATTGAATAAAAAAGTTTCTGATTCTGTTTAAGATTCCAATTATGTAGGATAAATATGAAATAATTTGGACACTCTTTGCCTTTTTTAAGTCTTGTTAAACTTCTGTTGTTTTTTTCTTAATGACTGTTTGCGCTATTATAAAGAATAAATAATTTAAAATGAAAATGTTGCACAACCGACTACAATATAAATTATTAAGAATAACTCAAAAACTTTTAGTCAAACCTTGATCAATTTATATTTGCCCACATGTGAAGCACCAGCTTTCAAATAAAAAGGAATCGTCGAAATCGGTTCACCCAGAAAGAAGTTATGGGGTAACACACTTAAAAAAATTGTCGAATTGAGTACTTCCTCCTGTTTGAAGTCTGTAGAAAAATCAGTTCAAATTAAATTTTTTTCCTCCTTATTTTATCTTACAGATGTTCCCGCGTTACCAGCTAGTATTTACTTTTTATATTACAAAGAGTTTTTACCGCATTTTCAGATTTTTGAACGCTCCACAAAGGAAAAAAGAAGCCTGGCTATGATTAAAAATGAAATTAATTTTATCACTGACGGGCGAACACTGGTAGCAATCCAACGAAATAAAAATTCAAACAAAGTGGCTGCCAACTTGAAACGTATTGTTTGTGCGTAATATAAGCTTCCTGTTTTAAATTAGAACATGTTTTGGGTATATTAAAATTATAACGTGTAATAATATAAAGGTTTATATTTCATATTCTTTGTTATCAAATGTTACTTTACTAGATTAAAAATTCCTTTTCTTACTAGCAGTCTGTTAGTATAAGTACCATCCGTTACCGTTACCGTTACAGCCTATTAAAGTCTGACCATAGGCCTCTTCTGGAGATTGCCTCATGGGGGGGAATGCCACGCTTGGCAAGCGGATTGGCGACCGCAGTTTTTTTTATTTTATGTTGTTATTTGGAAGACGCTGCTGCCAATATCCTGATTTGTTTCTCTCTGTCGCCTCTTACGACACTCACGGGATAATATGGGGTAGAGGATGGATACTCTTATAAACTGATGTTATAAGGTATAACTTAGGCTACTTTTATTATGGAAAAAGTATTAGGGTTCCGCGAAAGATAAATAAAACTCTAAATTACCGCAAGCGAAGTCGCGGGGAACAGCTAGTAGAACCTACAACAAGAGCTGACAGCCAATGGGGAAAAAAGTTTCTCGAGTGGTGGCCTGGTAGTGCAGCATTGTTAGTACCTACCTCATTATTTTCTTTTTTGACTACCTCGTTGGTCTACTGGTGTTACGGCCCACAGCTGCCCCTGCAAAGGTTGCCTTGGCTAGGGCCAAAAGTAGCCTCCTCGACGGGCAGCCGAGGGTTCGGGCCCAAATGGCCTTATGGAAAAATGACCTATCATACCACAAAACAAGGAGAAGGCTAGGAAAATAATTGGTACGTACCTGTATCCGAATCTAAGACCGCTCGAAGGCTCGGTCAGGCCGTAGGTAGAGTTGATGCATGTAAAGTGGTGTTTAGTGGTGTGTATATGTCGGTGACCTGGCCTAGCTGAGGTGACCTGGCAGCGCGACGGTTTCCATGCTGCCCCATAATGCTGCATCACTCCAGCAGGCGTCCACAATGGAAAGTTTCTTTCTTCATTGTCACTATTTCGGTCTATTAACTTCATTGTACATTTAACTAACTTCAACTCGCTTAATTCAACATTCCTCGTAGAATCGAACACGTGATACCCGACACAAGCAACGGACAGTAGTTCAAAGTTCAACACTCAATGTCCCGGATTCATTTATCACCAAATTACAAATAGGGAACTAACGCGATCTCTTCATGAGTCACACGGTTCAGCGTTACAAACACAACTAAGTTCCTTCGTTCGATATTAAACACCACGACGCAATAAGAATTCAAAATTAACCTAGCTGACACGTAAACTAGCTACCGAGTCAACACACAAAAGGCTCTTAACGCGACAGTATAATTAAACGATGATTTCCAACGAATCAACCGGGAGACGCCTTTAATTAGTCAAACACAATACAATCCTCTTGTCAAGAACTTAAAACCTAGACAACCTAAACCGAGGCGGTTTTCACAAAACCCCAATTACGTAGCGAAGTAACACGCACTAAATCTAACAATCTAGACCATACACCGGTCGCGCGAAACTTCTGCAGCGATAACCGACATACGCGGACTAACCGCACCGCTGACAGCGAGCTACTGTTCGACTCGACCCAGCTGCCGGTAACAACCAACTCCCGCCAACCGCCCACTCGTCTAACCGGTTATGAACGTACCGTATCGGGCCGAGCGCCCTCTGGCGTCAAATCTTGAAACCAGCGTTTGGGCGCAAACAACTGGTCATACACGCGTTTGCTGATCATGAGGTCCTGGGTTCAAATCCTGGTCCGGACCAAAATTATTTATTTGGTCTTTGTGTGATTAAGTTCTCAGTAGCAGCTTAGTGTCTGAGTGTTGGCGGTATTTCACCCTTATGCCTCGGTAAGCAAATAAAGGCGATGGTCATGTCGGATAACCATCCCATCGGACTATGAGAGCGAGGGAGTAAAGAGTACACTTGTTCTTGCGCATAAACTCGGGAACTATAATCCTATCCTGCGGAGATGGATAGCCTTCGTTGAGACTGTTCACCATGTCAGAAAATCTGTCTGGAAGACATTATTAATTTTCTACTCATATTGAGGACGTAATGAAATTCATTGCCGCGTTTCATGTCTTCCATATCGATAAAATAAGAGCCAGAAATATTTGTTTATGTGCGACAGATGAAGGATTAAACATTTTACAGCAATAACAATGTAAATACCCAGCCAAGTACAAGACCAGCAACGGAGATGCCAAGGTTCTAGTATTATGATTAACAGAGAGGATACACGTTACCTACGGAGATAATTTAGGAACTGTATCCTCTAGTCAGGGGAACCATTTGAAATCTCAGTTCGATATTTGAAAATATAACTTTTGTTACAAAAATTGTTCTTTATTTTCGATTTTTTAAAAAATCCCTCCATGATGAAAGTTCGAAGAGATGGCTCCATGTCCCTGGCGGCCCCGCTATAACTGGCTAAGGAATATATATAATATAAGAGATAGACAAGTAACGCTTGCATATTATTGGATCACTCGAGGTCCGAAAAGAGGGCGAGGACACGGTAATCCTCCAATCCGGCAACTTTTTCTATTACCAGGAAGGCGACTATCTGTCCCAAGAAGGTGTTGCATTTATCGTCCACAAGTCTCTCGTTAAAGACGTAAAGATTGCGAGTGTGTCGACGAGGGTTACGTTCCTTATACTCAGAATCACCAAACGGTATTCCTTAAAGGTCATACAGGTTTACGCTCCAACCGGCACATCCCGATGAGGAGGTGGAGGAAATGTATGACGATATCTCTAAAGCCACGCATTGCTCCAAAACCTAATATACGGTGTTAATGGGAGACTTTAATGCAAAACTTGGCACAAGAGAGAACGGCGAGCTGAAGGTAGGGAAATTTAGAAAAGGGCAACGGAACCCAAGGAACATGCAGCTGGCCGACTTTATGGAGAAAGAGGGAATCTTTATGATGAACTCTTTCTTCCAGAACCGGCCCCACAGGAAGTGGACTTAGACGAGCCCCGACGGTTCGACAAAAAATGAGATTGACTTCATTATGGTGACTACACGACAACTGTTCAGTGATGTCTCAGTGACCGCGAGGGTGAAAACTGGATGCGATCACCGAATGGCTAGAGGCACACTGAATCTAAATGTAAGGTTGAAGAGGTCTCGTCTAATGAAGACAACGCTTCATCCCCCTTCTGCTCTAATCCAAATTCCCGAAACTTTTCAGCTCAAGTTAAAAAACTGTTTTCAGTGCCTAGAAGATTGCAATGCAGTGGACAATGTGAATGACAGGCTCGTCAATGCGGCAGAAGCTAAGTTCTGCAAGACACACCGCAGAAGAACACAAAAATTCTACGATCATATTTTTAATCTGCTGGCTATTAGACGTAACATGAGACTGCAGTCTTCAACAGATTTGAGAACATACAGGCAACTGAACAGGCAAATCTCCAAATGCATGCGGCAAGATTTACGCAACTTCAATACAGCTTGTATTGAAGAAGTAATCGAGCGGAACTAAGGCTCCACAGTCTTTGCCAGAGATCTGTCTGCCGGAAAAAACCAACTTTAAAAGTTGAAGAACGAGTATGGCAGCATCGTTTCCGGGACACCTGAGATTTTGAGTGTAATTGAGAGGTTTTATGGGCAGCTGTACACATAATCGTCGGAGCCACACGCAAGTGAGAGTAACGATCCAAGTCCAAGTCTTATTCAACATTATTCCGATGATATTCCGGACATCAGTATGAGCGAGATTAGAATGGCTCCTGTCACCTTAAAAACGGCAAGGCCCCAGGCGAGGATGAAATTACAGCAAAACTTTTGAAAGCGGTTGGAAAACCGGTACTAGAAGTCCTTTAGAAGCTCTTTAATGCCGTCGTTCTCCATAGTGGGACTACTCTGGACCCGTGGAGCAGAAGTGCGGTGGTCTTGTTCTTCGAGAAGAAGAACTACAAACCGATTTCTCTTCTGAACCGCGTCTACGTGCTGTTTTCGAGAGTCATTACGAATTGTCTCGCGTGCAGACTTGACGACTTCCAGCCTCCCGAACAAGCTGTTTCCGAAAATACTTTAGTACCATAGACCACTTACATACCCTACGGCAAATTGTACAGAAGTCCGAGGAGTACAATTTGCCACTATGTCTGGTGTATGTGGACTATGAGAAAGCCTTTGATTCCGTCGAAATCGGAGCGGTGCTACTTGTGCTTTTTGACAATTTGCGGATTTGGCCAGTTTACGTAGGACCCGTCGAAATAAAGCTGTTAATTAAAAAATTAATTAATGTTATAAAAATATTTGAATGACGCAATTCATAAATAATGAATACATATTTAATATGATTTACTGTATAGTATTTTAATTTCGTAGATATTCTTCCGAATTCTATACATACGTAATTTAAGTTTGACACAAGAGAGCAATCGTAATATGTTTACTCTAAAGAAAGGAAATTTGTACAAGCTAGACGTACGCCTTAATCATGGTTGCTAAATTACGTATACAATTCTCTGTACCTGACATGTAAGATAGGGTATAAGATAGCAACTTGTCTTACGTTGGTCATCCGCACAGTCTATTCATTGTGTGACGAAGGAAGTTAGCTATAGCAATAACTGATGGCAGCTGTTTACTATGCAGCATTTTTGTGATAGTTAATGTAACGTGTGGTGATGGTCATCATTATCATTCATCATTGTAGCCTATCAAAATTGCACTGCTTCACTGCCACTGCTGTGATTGCCTCATACAGGTAATGTTTGTCAGAGTTGCCACACTTTGCAAGCGCGTTGGCAACCGCAGTATATATATTTTTTACTTGTTACTAAGAAGACGCTGCCGCCAATCCCCTTTTGATTGTATCCCACTATCCTACGTAATAGAACAATGCTGCAGCTACATGGTTGTAGCACAAGTAGGTCGTCCTAACCGGGGAAGGACCACGCTCTCACAGAATACCAACGTAAAGTAGCATCATTGGCCACAGCATCTACTTACCATTAGATGGACTATGTGCTCGTTTGTCATCTACTATAGTAAAATATTTTTAATAGTGAAAATCCTTACCACCACACTAGTATTTTCTCATGTATTGTGGAGACAGTTTACAAACATAATTTGCACAAGGACAAGAAACATCTAACTCCGGTATGGACATATTATAAGCTATACAAATTCTTGTTCCGTGCGGGATTCGAATTGCGCCCCCAGCGCTGCAACTCATTACTAAGCCACTGCAACACGGAGTCATCGTATTGATTGAAGAACCTTTATTTCCTGGAATCTTATATGTGTTAGTAATTAAAACATACGGATGTCTGTGTGTATGCAAACGCAAATCTGTTACAGTTAATCAATATCAGCGATAGAAACACCAGTTTTGTCAATTACCTTGCCGCTTGCTAATATCGAAAGTAACTTTTGCACAGCAAGGTAATTGTGACGGAGTGTTGCTTACATATGCCACACTCGTCGACCGCACTGTGTGTCAATGACTAACATATTCTGAATTATATTAATTTGATTATTTTATTGTTTTAAATAGACGGTGCATGCTCCGACTACAAGCCTATTAACGCTGGTGTTCCACAAGGCTGTGTGCTATCACCAACGCTGTTTCTTCTGTATATCAATGATATGTTGCTAATTGGTAAAATTCATTGCTATGTGGATGGCAGCACTGGTGATGCTCTATACACTGGTCGTGCCAATATTTCTCGGGAAAACGTCGCTGAGTACCGGAACAAATTTGTGTTTGAAGTCGAGTCATTGCTGAACAAAGTTTCGGATTGGGGGCAACTAAATCTAGTCCAGTTTAATCCTTAGAAGACACAAGTTTGCGCGTTTACCGCTAAAAAGAACCCCTTTGTCGTATCTCCTCAGTTTCAAGGCACTCCCCTTTTTGCCTCAGCCAGTATCGGAATCCTCGGAGTCGACATATCGAGCGACGTGCAGTTTCGTGGTCACTTGGAAGAGAAGGCCAAATTGGCCTCTAAAAAGCTTGGTGTGCTCAGCAGAGCGGGACAGTATTTCACACCGCCTGCAACTTTACAAGGCGCAGGTTCGACTTCACATGGAATACTGTTCCCATCTCTGGGCAGGGGCCCCAGTGCCAGCTCCTTTCACTTGACCGCACCCAGCGCAGAGCGGCTCGAATCGTCGACGACCGAGTCCTTTCCGATCGGCTCGATTCATTGGCCTGCGAAAAGATGTTGCATCCCTTTGCATTTTCTTTCGCATCTACCACGGGGAGTGCTCTGAGGAATTGTTCGGATTAATCCCAGCCGCCAAATTTCAAGAACGCACATCGCGGCAGAACTCCCGATACCATCCACACCATCTGGATGATTGGCGGTCCACCACTGTGCGATTTAGAAGATTTTTTCTTCGTCGCACGAATACCTTGTGGAATCGATTTTCATCAGCAATTTTTCCGGACCGATACGAATTAGGGACCTTCAAGAAAAGAGCGTACTCCTTTTCAAAAGGCCGGCAACGCATCTGCGATTCGCTCCCTGGTGTTGCAGCAGTTCATGGGCGGCGGTAGTCACTTAGCCGCATGATCGTTTGCCCCCTCTCCTATATAAAAAAAAACTCGACATTTATACACACAAAAACCCTTTTTACTGGATAAGAGGCATCTCATCTTAGTCCTCACGAGTGACAATGCATCTGCATTTTGATTCGCAAACGATGATAGATGTAGATGTCTATGGGCCACAGCAACCACTTACCATTAGGTGGACTGTGCGCACGTTTGTCACTCGATTCTATAAAAAAAAACACACAAAAAATTAAAAGACGCATGTTTTTTGTAACTATGTGTTTTGTCACTAAATGTATTTGTGTTTCGTATGGTTGGTGTAGAGAACTGGAGAATCTTTTTACTGGAAACGAGGCATTCCATCTGCCAACCCGCTTTGTATTAAAGATGAAGTACCGCGTCACCAGTTATGAGTAAATATAGCATAATTTAAGACATCAAAATATTTTTTATAAGTGGTGACGTCGATAAATAATTCATCACCCCATTCCGTCCCGTGGGTGTCGTAAGAGGTGACGATGGTGATGGTGGTGATGAAACGACAGATAATCTTTTGGCTTCCGATAGACGAACGTAAACCATCTCGATTACGTCAGACGTAAAATACACAAATAGACTAGCGGGTAGAATCGCGGGATCGATTGCCTGCCAAGCGTGAGGATTAGGGAAAACCCTGCAACAAAGATAGAAAGAAAGAAAGAAAGAAAGAAAGAAAACATTTATTGCTCAAATACGCCACATGTACATTTAAACCATAAACATAAAAAATACATAGATAGTAAAAAGAAAAAAAGAAAATAAAAAAAAAAAGAATACAAAAAAAAATATTAAACACATCACACATTTTACGCACACAAGTGTGTGTGGCGTACACGGCAAACAGACCGCACTCAGCTTAATGCCGCAGTCGATACGAGACTACAGCGCTGGTTTTCAGTGGGCCTGTGAATTAAGTGACGCACGGACGTTCACACCGTCATTGATAGACTAATAATAATTAACATAGATTACATGAATGAACTAACTGGATCTAGTACAAAGAATGTCCGAAATTTTTTTTTTAAAAAGTATTGTTATCACCATAAGAGTCATGTATCTATGAGGTATTAGTTGTGAATAATATGAAAGAAGAAACACTAAATGATGGCATCCTACAAAAATATTTTCTCACAGGTATGTAATCATAACCATAATCTTAAGCAACAATATTATCACTAGAAACAATATTTTAGTAAAGTCACTAATGATTGCACGTTAAACATATACTTGTATCATAGTTATAATTAATAGCATGAAAAACGCTTTTATTTCAGCATTTAAGTACCAAAAAATGAAAAATAAAGTACTATGCACTCTTATGCTTTCCGTATGACCCCGCCGGACAGCGCTAAGTGTCTGTAATTATTTAGGTAGGTAAATATCAAGCCATAGCTTTTTGAACAATAATTAGGTGAGTTTTATATTTTATTTTAAATGTATTTAATGTTTTCAGACTACGAAGCGGTGGCGGCAGGTTATTCCAGCATTTAGAGGCAGAGTATTTGAAACTTCCACGAAAGGCGATGGTACGATGGTAGGGTACAACCAAAGAGTAACATGACGCGCGAGTGATCTTTGATTGTACGTCGCGAGACCACACTAATTTGTGATAAAGATAAGGTGGTACATTATATTTAATTAATCCAAATAGAAATGTGGCTAGGTGGTGTTCTCGCCTATACTGCATTTTTAAAATATTGTGCTCGTTTATGTACGGCGTGACGTGAGCGCGTGGAGGTATCTTAAAACAAAATCTCGCACAAGCATTCTGCACCCTCTGGACAAGTTTCTTGCTATGCACAAGCAGACGAGGGCCATACACTATATCCATATAATTAAATTTAGACAGAATCAAAGAATCGCACAGTCTTATCCGCATATCGGTATTTAGGCAATTTCTAATTTGATATAATACTTTTAACCTATAAAAACATGTTCTTGCAGTGTTTATTATGTGACTTTCAAAGCGTAACTTGTCATCTATCAACAAACCCAAATTACGAGCCTCAGTCACGCGTTCAATTCGTTCGCTCCTTATGGTTACTTTAGCATCATGTTTTGCTATTTTTTGTATTTGCTGAGCCGTACCTAGAATCATATATTTAGACTTGCTTCCATTAAGGACTAATGCGTTCGAATCTGACCAAGCTGCAATTCTTTCGAGATCGTCATTTAATTTTTCCACCGCTAATTTAGTCTCCCCCGGTTTACAGGGTATATATATCTGTGTATCATCCGCGTACATATGGTATTTGCAATGCTTAATACAATTTGTTATATCCGCACAATACACGGCAAACAAAATAGGTCCTAGGATAGATCCCTGCGGAACGCCTTGTTTGACAGCCTGAGCGTTCGAAATGACTGGTAACCCATTTTCGTCTGATATTTCTACTTGCTGTATACGATGCTCGAAATAACTTTCGAACCATTTTATCGCAGATATGTCGAAACCGTAGTAATGTAATTTAGACAAAAGCAATGGCACATTAAGACAGTCGAATGCTCTGGAAAAGTCTAGCAAGGCTAAAATCGTTCCTTTGCCACTGTCTATATCTGATAGTATATCGTCGACAACATTTATCATAGCGGTTGACGTACTGTGGTGTTTTCTAAACCCTGACTGAAGACTGGGAAGCACATCGTTAGTTTCTAAGTATATTCTTACCTGCTCAGCCACGACTTTCTCCAGGATTTTTGATACACAGGGGAGTATACTAATCGGGCGTATGTCCTTCATGGTAATAGGATTTGAGTTTTTGGGTATAGGTCTGATGAGTGCGTGCTGCCATTCTGAGGGATATGTTTGCGTTGTAATTGATTTATTAATTATCTCCGTAATAACAGGTATTGTTACGGGAAAAGACATTTTTAACATATCCAAGGAAATACCGTCTGCACCCACCGCATTTGACTTTAATGACTGTGTTATTTTCACAATATCACTTTCCTCAATTGTCTTCAGTTTGAATACATTTGAGACTTTGACGTGTGATTTAAAGAATGTCATATATGAAATAGGAACTTGATTATTTCCTGGCACATTTAAAAAGCTTGTATTAATCGAATCGGGGTCGTTGAAAATATGGTGAGGCAGCTCCGGCTTAGTTTTTAACCTAACGTTTTTTTTTATATGTGACCATACGATGCGAGTATCTTTTTGATTATTTATAAAAAAATTGTAGTAAGCTTTCTTTTCTCTTATTAATGCTTGTGCAACATAGTGTTTGAGCTCTTTATAAAGTAATTTTTGGCCTGCTGTACCACCTGACTTACGTGCGACAACACCTGCTTCATCTCTGACTTTCATCATTTTTTTTATATTATAAGTAATCCAAGGATATTGGAAGTGTTTTAATGATTTTCTACGTACGGGCGCATGAGTGTTAAATAATGTTTTTAACATAGTATTAAACAATGATACCATGTCATTGACGCGATCCAATGTTTTGAAACTTGTCCAATTTAAAGACTTTAAATCTAATAGGAACTGTTCATTATCAATCGCATGCAAATTTCTACGCGATATAATAATTGGTTTTGGTTTCGGTTTTTTTATATTTAATTCGCAGCAAATAAATGCATGACCGCTTAGTTCCGGTATATGATTCACAGAAGTGAATGATTGTTGGATGTCTGTACATACTAGGTCTATTAAAGTTTCACTGTATTCCGTGAAGTGGGTAGGCTCAGTAACACACTGATTTAATTTATAACATTGTAAAAAAATTTTCAACTTCTTACAGTTATTATCCATATCATTTAATAAATTTATATTGAAATCGCCTAATAAAACTACATTATTACACCATGATAATGTTCCGATAGTTTCCGATAAAGCATCGAAAAAAATGTCAACACTCAACCACGGCGGTCTGTAAGCAGTACCAATTATTAATTTTGTACCGTTAATTGTTAGTGCAAGCCACATTTGCTCTACGAGTGGGGCTGGGGGGTGCGGTAGTGTGCGGACTGCAATGCCCTGACGTATGTAGAAGCCCACTCCACCTCCGCGCGAGCGCACGTCGGAAGGGCGAGGAACGTGACGTAATCTATAACCGGGCACCGCAGGCGAGCGCCCCTCTTCGCCCTCTCGCAACCAGGTTTCATTAATCGCCATTATGTCGACAGAATAACGATCCATAGCTACGAGAAATTCGTCATGTCCTGTGCCAAGCGATCCCACATTAAGTAAGCCTAACTTAAGATTATGTTTAGAATTGAATGAATGAGATAATAGTCAAAAATACTATACTTGTGCAGCAACGAAGTGAGAAAAGATACCTACGAAGAGTGCTCTTAAGATTATGATACGCTAATATACTTTTTATGAAGCTCAATGTTTTAAAAATATATATAATGTAATTAATCATCAATAGAGTAGAATTATTATTATTATAACTTAAACATTTTCCCTTAAAAACACTGAGATATGTAACTGTTTGAACACGAATTAATGGTTTTAATTGTAAATAATTATAAGTAAACATGAAATTAGTAATTAGAAACTCGGCCCTTACCATCGCACCATCATAGCCATAACAGCTGTAAATGTTTGTATACATAACATTATGAATAATTAAAAATATGGTTATAACAAATCTTAGTAGTAATAATTTTCTTATAATCAATATATTTAGACTTATATCGTTTACCCTATGCAGAGCTGCTAATGCAAACAATATTTGACTGAAAAACACGATTAAAGTCATCGTCTGTGCGGATGCAGTAAACCGGTTTGTCCTCTGCTTGGCGAACGTAGACACGACCCCTTCTTGTCCAGGAGTAGCGCCACGAAAGCTTTCGACAGGCTTCACGGACCCTATGGAATAGCTGCCGATTATTCCTCGTCAGGCGCTCATTTACGTAGAGGCGTTGGGGCGAGGAGGCCAGCCCGATGTCCGCAGTAGTGATTGAGCGACGCACGCGAGCAGCGCGCAGCAACTCGTCACGCAGGCTACGCCGCGCCAGCCGTACCACCACGCGGCGCGCTCGTATCGCTACGCCTCCTCCCGTACTAGCGCTCAAAGACAGTGGCGACGCTCCAACACGCTCCGCAAAGACGACGTCCCGTTCTTCCAGTGGTACCCCTAGCCTTACTGCTAGAACAGATATGGTGTGGGTGATATTCTCCCCCTTCTCCTCAGGTAAATGTCCGATCTCAAGATCCGAAAGCAGTGCCTCTTGATCCCGGTCATTGAGCTCCTGCTTTAATAAATTAACTGTTTTCTCTAACTCATTGACCTCCACTTTGGTAGGAGTATGCATTTGCTCGATTACCTCCAGCCTTCGTTCAAAGCCATTCATTCGCTCTGTGAAGCATGCAACGGATGTATGGAGTTCTGCCATTTCCTTACGGAGTTCTCGCATCTCGACCATGCAGGCAACAAGTTGGCGGCTAAGCTCTCGTGCAGGGGAATCATCATCGTTCAAAGCAGTCTTCTGAGTTCCAACGCTGCATGGCGGGCTCCTGATCACTTGAGGTTCTTGCGGGGTGTTTCCGGAGATACCTCTTACAGGGGTACAGCTGTTATCACCCTTTCTTGACTTTTTTTTGCATTCCGGGCACACCCAATCTTTGCTTATCGTTGTTCCATCAGACACCATTAGACATGCCCTATGAAATATATTTGGACAGACTGTACAACCAACGCCACCTGTCGACGAGAGGAATTTGCCGCAAGCTCCGCACTTTGCCATATCGTATTTGTTTTAATTACTAATTAAATGCCGAAAGATGTCGTTAATGTTATTGTTCCTTACTGCTCACCAGATGGTTCTGAGGTACTGCCTACCCTCCACTGAGATTTAATGAAAGGAGACAATATTAATTACACAGTGAAATAAACACAATTTTTTTACACTATTACTTATCCACTGCAATCCACAACGATAACACAGCTCAGTTAAGATATCCGAACCTTAATTTTGACACAAACAAGTGAAATTATACTCAAAAACTATTTTTACGAAGAAAAAATACAACAGCTTAAGTTGACTGTATGCCGTCCGTCACGTCACCTCCGTCATGATAGATGCCTATCTTTCTTATTTAAAAAATAAAGGGAAGAATAATTTCACAATATAGATTATTACATAATACTTCTGACTTGGGAAGAACCAGGGAAAAGCCCAGCGGGATTATTTTTTAGACTTATATAATTTTACAATAATTTTGCACAGTTCTTCATATGAATATAGAACCAGCATGGCAGCGATCACCTTATTATAAGGGGTTATTTTAATTCATGTCTTAATCATTAACTATTTCTCTCCTTAAGAACCGTATGGTTTAACGATATCAGCGTAAGTTAATTTACTTGAGGCTGGTACCTTGTGTAAACTTTCCAAATTCATTTTCCAGTGTCCATCCATAAATAAAATCGTAGACTAGTGCTAATCAGCACAATTATTGCCACATCAAGTGCTTCATTCGATACGACTTAGGAACCTTCAAGAAAAGAGCTTACACCTTTCTAAAAGGCCGGCAACGCATCTGCAATTCTTTGGTGTTGCGGTTGTTCATGGGCGGCGGTAGTCACTTACCATCAGGTGAGCCGCATGTTCGTTTGCCCCCTATTCTATAAAAAAAGCCTGATTAACTATTACTGGAAACGGCACGTGAATTATCACGTTGATCTCTTTTTGAGCCATTGAGTTCATGTAAAATTATTATTTTTTAATTTTAATCGCGTAAATTTACGATTTATTCTTAAAATAATATTTTAAGCGTAAGTTATCTTTCCTAATGCAAGCAATCTAAGCTCAAGCCAGAACCGATCAGTAAAATTTAGTGGCAAATGAAAACGACAGAAAAATAAAAGAACTAACATGATTTAAATAATTGTTTATTGTACAAACATAATTTATATACACAGTCAGCAATTTATACGTTGTAGAACCACGCTGCAGTTATATTATGGTTGTAGCACGAATGGGTCGGCTCGAACGGGGTAGGACCACGCTCTCACAGAATACCAGCGTAAAATAGCAGCTTAATGCTGCTGTGCTTAGTATGGAGAACCGGAGACCCTTTTTACTGGATACAAGGCATTCCATCATAGTCCTTAGGGGTGACAAAGAAACTGCATTTAATTCTCCATCGAGGATAAATGTAGTTTTCTATGGGCTACAACATCCATTTACTATCAGCACTGTGTGCTCGTTAGTCCACTTATTGTATAAAAAAAGTAAAATCATATTGTCACATTAAATAAAACTTAGTTGTGATCGATTTATTCATGGTAACAACTAGATGTTGCTGGTTGTCAGAAGGCTAAAGTAGTAAAGTACAGCTGCTATATTTAAAAATATTCATATTATTCACCTAAATATGATTTTTTTTGCAAATGAACATTATGCCGAACATTAACCTACGAAGAAATCTTAATATAGCCAGCCAATCTTAATTTTATTTTTATACTCAAATTAACAGTTAGATATACTTACATTATTGCATCAGATGTAGGTATATATTTCTACATAATTTGAAGATACATATTGTAGTATCAAATTCGCATCATGCCGTGGGTGTTCTTGTTAACTAGCAGACTTTTGATGACTGCAATGAGTGAAAAAATTGAGGCAGTACCAAAAAAGCATCCGACTCAGTATTACGCTGTGGTGGAACAAACACTGATATTTTGTCAGTGCCTGTATCTTAAATGCACAAAAAGTCGCTACACATTAATGGCTATGAAATATATAATAAGGGAAACTAAAACGTGAAAAAAATTGAATAAAATAAAAAGTGAAAAACTAATAATATAACTTACATACAGAGTTTTTTTAAATCTTTTTTTACTAAACTGAAGGGACTTACGAACTTATACGTGATGGCGAGTTCACCTGACGGTAAATGGCTAGTGAAATCCATAGACAACTGTAGCTTACTTAAAGAGAGGAAGGCTTCGGACGTGTTGTCACGCCTCTGAGGACTAAGATGCTCACAGACTAAGTTTAGCCGGCGAATCTGTTTATAGTTTATTCTAATGTTTGCCGTAACATACAATGTCTTGTAGCCTCCATTAAACTTGTACCTTTTTTTCTATTGTACAAGACAAAGTATGAGCCACATAATTCTTACTTAAGTGACTGCAATAAGAGACGATAAATAACTAAGTCATATATAACAATGCGAGTAACTTAAGAAACATTGCCAGATTTTGTCAGCTTTGAACAGAAAAAATAGCAGTTGTGTCAACATCCTCCGTCTCCCTCTTCCTCAAGATACAACTATGATTTATACATTATTTTTGGGATATCACACATGGCACATGACACGTTCGCAATTACATGTCAAACGACGAAGAAAATTTATGTTTCTTTTATAATAAAAACGGGGACACATTGAGCAATTTTTCATAAAAAAAATACTCTGTCATAGCAAAGGTGTAACGTTAAGAGGTGATCAATGATAGCTTTTCGTAGAATAGAATAATTTTTATTCAATATAGATTACAAGTTATACTTAATGAAAGTCATTTTTGTATTATAACCACTGGTTGGGAAAAAATTCTCTGTCTTGAAAAGGACCAAAGAGAAAGGAAGGATAAAGGTTATTGACTTATTCTTTAAAATTCGACTGCTGGACGTTTGCCTTAATAGCCATGCTTGGCAAACGGATTGGCGAATTACACTACCAGAAGTGTCGCACCTTTTTCTTTTTTTTCATTTCTTTTGTTTTTTAAATTACCTCCACACTAGGATTTTCTGCTGTATCGGCATGGGGAACGGGAGGGCTTTAATTCTTCGATACACTATATCATAGCGACTTCAGATGGTGTCAAAATTATTTTATTCTCTTTAGTTCCTTTATATTGGTTTCTAGTTTTTAATAAAAGTTACATTTTATTAGATATTATCAGAAAGATGCTTTTCACATTTTTGTTTAAATTTTTATTTATAATAAGGGCAACAATAGTCCACAGTCACTCACAGTCCACCTGGTGGTAAGTGGATGCTGCGACCCCTGTATACATTCTACATCTATCATTTAAATGGATATGATTATTTTAATAAGACTGGAGTGACAAGCGAACCTACAGTCCAACTGGCAAAAATGATAAGTGGCAAAAGCAGTCTATGGACACTATTTTCAAACAAAGAACGCTACAGATGCGTTGCCATTTTGGTCATATATTTAATATGGGCCAAATTAAGAGTACCCTTAACCGACGAGTAGTCGAGAGCATGGTTATATCCCGGTCGAGCCGATCCCAGTTGCAGCATCTAGATATTATATGGATGTGAAATAAGCGAGAGAGTGGTGTCAAGATCGTGCTAAATGGAAGTCCGTAGCCTCTGCCTACCCCATTAGATGACAGACATGAGAATTTATGTTATTGAATAAATCTAATTTTACGGATTTTTTCTCGTTGAATTTACTTATTTTATTTCCCGACGTTTAGGGTGCTTTACAGCTAGCCATGGTCATGGGGGGATGGAGATGGTTGACGTCCTGATGTAGCAGTTAGCTCAGCTACCTTCAGTTTTTGAACATAAATTTTTGGTTCGATCTACGTAGAATGAGTTTACAGAATCCTGAATTCTTGCAGTGATATGATTGAGTTTGGATTTAATTTTGTTTATTATAGAATCCCAAGCAGATGACATCACCCATCCATCTTCTCTATTGAAATTAGGATGTTTTTTAATTTCAATGGCCTCACGTATCATCCTTGGTAGGAATCGGTGTTATTTCTTAAGAATTTTTGGTCTATCAAATCTGATGTACTGGCGGGAACGTTCTTGAACATGTTCACAGACTGCAGACTTCCCAGAACGTCGGTGCCTCACGTCAGCTATATGTTCTTTCACGCGGGTTTTAATGGATCTTTTTGCTTATCCTATATAAGAAAAACCACATTCACAATCAAGCTTGTACACTCCTGCATCTTGTAGAGGGTTATTACACTTAACGGATGGTTAAAATTGACGCGTGTTTGTGGCACCTTAGCGTCCACACGGATGAACCGATTTTTTTGTTTGAAAGGTGACTTGATCGAGAGTGTACTTGGCTATGACTCAAGAAAATATGTTATGCCCAGTCGCTTGAACATCACCAACTCTTTTCTGAGGGGATAAGAGAAACTCTAAAAGCCTGGTCGATTTTAAATTTGGTGACTTGTTACTAGATAAAGTGACGACCTGGTATGATATGCAGGAAGTTAATGGATGCAGGTGGCTCAGTACGTAGTATGACTATGGTCGTGTATCACTATGTTGGACTTTTTAAGGTATGTAATGCTAATGATGATGATGCTGAAACTTCAATGGTATCGCAAGAGCATGGCAACCTTGAACTGGTGATAAGGCATCACCTGGAATCTGCAGGAGACCCAACGCCCCATCAACTTACAGTAGATGTTTCGCGTTAGCGTTCATTGAAATTGTTATGGATCTGGGTATGATGATGGAGTAGGAAAGAGAGATGAGGATAAATTGTTGAGGGTTACCAAGCTACTTTCAGTCGACATGAAATTTTGGTATCCGATGTACCGTTCGTAGCAAATTACTGTTAAAATGTGTTAAACTTGGGAAAGAACAAATCAATAATTTACTTGTTAACCCGCGACAAAAACAGAAGGGTGTTATAAGCATTTTGTATGTATCTGTGTGCCTCTCTGTGGCATTGTAGCTCCTGAATGGATGAATCAATTTTGATTTTTTTTTTTTCGTTTAAAACTATTCTTAATCGAAAGTGTTCTTAGATATATTTCAGGAAAATTTGTTCCGCTGTTTGAAGATATTTTACTTATTTTCTTTTTTTTTTAAAAAAACGTTACCTCCACATTAGGATTTTCTCCTGTATCGTGGAGGCAGTTTACAAACATAAATTGCACGAGGACAAGCATCCAGACCCGGAAAAATTATTTGTAGGCCATACAAATACTTGTTCCGCATGGGATTCGAACCCGCGACCCCTAGCGCAACAATTCATTGCTAAGCCACTGTGCCACGGATGCTCATCAGTTCTTTTTGTTTGGGGGTTTTTTTAAAATTTCTATTTAAGTTAGTAGAACTTTTTTGCTTCGGGATTATTTTTTTATATTCAATTGTTTAAAGTTTTATTGACAACTCAATTTTATTTATAAATAATAGAAGACTAGAAAAACATAAACAACATGTATCTATCCTAAGCAGAACATTTTATTTTATCATGGTGAGCCTGATCAGGATCCCAGGTCAAAGTTATTAAACTATTGTATGTTCGTTGAACTAGTCCTTGATACGAGTGCAAATTTTCAAGTCAATCGGCCATCTACAAGTTGGTGAGAATAACATTAAAATATTCCGTTAGATACATAGATAGATATAGTTACGCGAAGCTAATAAAATCGTGTTAAAAATCATATACGTGGGAACTGATATGTCCTATTACTTTTATAAAGGGTTGCGGTTCTCATCGAAACAGCATTTATTCATGAAAGTCGACCTTCACATGTGTCAACGTGTGCAGTACACGTTTTAGGTAGTTTGAGTTAATGAGGTGTAACACGGAGGCAGTGACATCAACCACGCTGCCCAATTGGTCAATCTGTTCATAGGTTGCAAATAATCCGCTTCAGCAATACCGAAATTGCTCAGTTTTATGTTTACGTTTATGAAAAAAAATCCTTTTCGCCAAATTGGGATATTCTCCTATATATCGACAAGACATTTCACATAGATAAACCCAAAAACAAGCGCCAATTAAATGACTAAACTAAATGTTTTTTGTTATAAAAACTTTGCTATAAAAACCTCTTACCTCACTGCGGTATTTGTTTCTATATCCTCAAGGTATTTTACATTCATAAATTGCACCAAGACAAACATTCAGAACCGAAACACCTATATGTAGACTATACAAAAACTTTCTTTTCGCTATTTGAACCAGTGGCCATGCAGCGTGCAACCAAACGCTCAGTCAATCTGCTCCTAATAAGTATTAACAAAGAGTATAAAACGACTTCAAATTGTTAAAAAATAAGTTATTTATTTTTACCTTTAGATATGGATCCACCCTTGAAAACCTATATAATAAAAAATGAACCATCAAAAATTGGTTCACAATCTGCGACGATACATACACACGAATTGAGAATTTTCGAAGTCAGTTAAAAATGATTCCATTTGATTCTATTATCTGAAAAGAATATCATTTATTTTCTTTTCAAGGGTGACAACGCATCTGCATTTTGATTCGCAAATGAGGATAAATGTAGATGTCTATGGGCCACAGCAACCACTTACCATCAGGTGGACTGTGTGCTCGTTTGTTACCCTATCCTATAAAAAAAAAAACCTTTACGAAAATATTATAATTTTTTGGGGACATCATTGCAATATAATAACAACACTAAATAAATTATAATAAGCATACTATGCAATTTAAACTCTTAATCCAGTATACAAGTATACATTTATACATTTAAGTGGAATTCGAAACTAACCTCACAAAATAGAGGACTTTAAAATTGACTTGTTTAAAGGTGGATTTAGATTAAATTACGTACTTAAACGGTTGGTGTTCCCCGTACTTACAGTGCTTAAGAGAATTAATTAAATTACAAAGAATTTAATACTTTTGATATTTATTTGATTTCACGTGGTAGAGTCATGCTGCAGCTTTATTATTGGTATAGTTGTAGCACGAATGGGTCGGCTCGACCGGGGAAGGACCACGCTCTCACAGAATACCAGCGAAAAATAGCAGCTTAATGCTGCTATGTATCGTATGGTGAGTGTAGAGAACCGGAGACCCTTTTTACTGGAAAAGAATCATTCCGTCTTAGTCCTCACGGGTGACAACGCATCTGCATTTTGATTCGTAATCGAGGATAGATGCAGATGTCTATGGGCCACAGCAACCACTTACCATCAGGTGGACCGTGTGCTCGCTTGTCACCCTTATCCTATAAAAATATTTTGATAAACAAAATAAAATAATATTCCTATAGTAAAATCCATTCCATTCATCCATTAGCCTTTAAAAGTTCTGTGCAGAATTAATGCGTCCCCCACATAATTCCTCATAAGAGAGATTTCTATGTAGATGTCACGTTTGGCAGCTTTTCATAATTTTGGGTTGTTGTCAGGAATGTGTGCTACCAATCCCCTGTTTCAGTTTCGCTCTGTCGCCACTTACGATGGGTAGTACTTAAGACTTGGTGTAGTGGATACTTTAATATTGCCATTACACGCTCAATAAAATATCCTATTATTGTTGGAAGATTGGAAGAATTAAAAAGAAACCGTGAGCGGACCTGAATCTTTTTCAGTAGCAAGGATCTTCGGTTCTCTACACACAACACACGAAACATAGCCGACACAGAAACAGTGTCGACGACATATATATGACTATGTCCTCCCTAATATATTTACTTGTTTTTTTTTATTTTTTATTTTGAATAAGATATAAATGGGTTTCATTATTATTATATTCAATTATTTGCATTGATTAATAACACTTTATAGGTCTAATGTAACGGTTGTTTAGCATGGAACTAATTAAAAGTTGAATTGCTCTTGAATTACCGCGATGTCATTCCACACAAAGTTTCAGAAAATAGAGATCAAAAAAGAGCTCGATGCTACACGTCACAAACGTGCTTTGATCAAACGAAAGGAACACTTCAAGACCTTTCAGACTTAAAACGTAGTGAGATCATTGAACGCTGTGGGATTATTCCCATTTTTAGTTTGTTTTTAGAAGATTTGTAAATGGATTTATTTTATTTACGCGTTCTCAGTTCATATAATGGTAACGAATTGTGGGACAGTTTACCTGACATTGGAACATCATCACTTATTTGCAGCCCAACAAAAGTCTTTTGCTAAATATACCAAGACCCATGGAGCTCATTTCCTGAGCTTTGTATACATAGCTGAAACCCTGTTTATCTAGCGCTGTATATCGCAAAATATTCAGGTATTTTAAGAGCCGCGAATATGCCCGTTACGCTGAAATTTGTAGGTAGTTTCCTCAAAATACGATACGCATTATTATAAAGCAATCAGATACGGTTATGCGCATTTACAATTAATCCACGATTTAAATGTATAACAACTTTACAGAACGCCTTGAAAATAAAGTCACCTTTAAAGCCTATCAAAAGTCCACTACTGTACATAGTCCTCTCCCATAAATTGCCAATAGTGGGATATATGCCAATGTTACCACCCATGGCATGCGGATTGACAACCACGTTTTCTTTTAATTTTAGTTGTTATTAGAAAGACGCTGTTGCCTATCTCCTGGTTAGTTTTCCTCTGCCGCCTCTTACGACACTTACGGGACGATATGGGGTAGTGGATATTTTGAAACTGCCACCATATGATTAGAAAATGAAATTTAGAATAAAGTCATCGCATTTGGAACGATAATATATAATGGCGAGCATATTGTAGTCCTTCGTTCTCATTCCACTACTTCATTATCTCAAGAATATCGGTGGAATTTAATTTTCTTGATGGCCAACTTCGTACTGTCGAATTCTTGTTAAGCTATGCACACAAAACTGTTGCTTACTAAAATTTATCTCATCGCGTATCCAGAAGTATAAGGTAGCAATAACTTTGAAAGTTATTTGAATATTATGTTTGATCGATTTGCTTCAACTTATGATAGTTAAAGTATCTTTAGATTTATACAATAGAGTGCAGGACACAGAGTAAATTGGGCTTTTCACTTTATTGTGGGAAGTTAGACTGTGTGACAAAAGGCACGTATTGTAACTCACAACGCTGTACTATGGGAAAGCCACATACAAATCCATCTCATAAATGTTTTTAACGAAAGTCATTGTTACATGATGAAAATTATAAATTAAACACTATTATAAATAGTATCCTTTTAGGTATTTTTATTTTATTTTTTATGTTTAACATAAGTATAAATGAGCATCAAACCTTAGTCATGTTCGATTAGATGATTTTGACGAAATACGTTATTACGATGCCATCAAAAACATAACTTGTAAAAAAATCCAAGTCTCGCAACTCAGTACTTCTACCGTAAAAATTTGTGAAATCCATGTAATACCAAATTGGTTTATTTATTCAGTCCCTACTTAAGGGTCCTTCTGTCTTAAGTTATTACGTAATTAGCTAACCTAACAACATCTTATAGTAACCACATCAATACTAAAAATCTTTTATATTTTAAATAAATAGATTGACAGTAAAATTTGGGTACTTATAAAAAAGTGAGCTAATGATTTTACAAAAAAAATCATAATATAAAACTATACATCTCCACGGGGGCACAATCTTAAGAAGGCATACCCCGCCCCAACCCCGGCTCAACTCTGTACGAAGGGATACCTTCGTTCGACCGCAAAATTTTCACTCCTTTTCTGTGTGGCCCACCTACTGTTTCGGTTGGAAATAAATTAAGAATAAAATTATTATAACGTTGATTCTCACTTAATTATGAATACAAAGGTTTCGGGTGTCTTAATTAACCCGGGCTACCTTCAACTTTTGAATATTAAGTATTTATAATATCAGGGCTTCAAACAGTTACACTTAGGAGAGCCCTCAAAACGTCTAGAATTAAATTAATAATGATATGCCTTGTATCTTTCATTAAGTAACGAAATGCAAATACTTTGTCACTTCTGTAGATTGAAATGGAATGGCTTGCTACTATCAGATGAACTGTTATACACTGTGTAGGTTATTTGACGTCTGACTGCTTCCTTGCTCTAGTGGCCGTTTCCGGGTCCCGTCGATCACGGGTTCAAATCTCGGGTCGGACCGAAATCAATTATTGATTTTTTCTGTCAAGAAATTTTTAAAAGTAAGGAGATCTCCCGCCAAACAAGGTATTCAGTCCATGTAGCGACTAACGTTCCATGTGGTAGTTCAGACCTATTTTATATATACCGCAGTGACAGCGACAGCGCCGTCACATACATTTTAAATATTTAACCAATTTAATATAGTAAAATATATTCTACACTAACATCACAAATGATTTGCAAATTTCCAACTAAAACATTCACTTTACAACTAAAGACAGCAGTGTGAGACTCAGATCCAGTAATTAACGCGACATGGTAAAGTGGAAATTTGCGGGTTTTGCTTCTAATTTACAGACTGAAACGTGAGCCGTAATCAAAACCCTTGCTTAAAACTTCTAGTTCAGTACAATTACAGAAATAATGATAAATGTAAAGACAGTTACCGTGTCTGAATCAAAATATATACCGTTACTGTACTGTTATAACCTATCAAAAGTCCACTGTTTAACGTCGGCATCTCCTATAGATAGAGGGAATAATTGCCACAGTTGCTTTGCTTGGCAGGCGGGTTAACCAAAGTTTATTTTTAATTTTTAGTTGTTATAAGGAAGACGCCGCTGCGGATCTCCTGATTTATTTCCCTCTGTCGCCTCTTACGACACCCACGGGATGATGTGGGGTAGTGGATATTCTTATACCAACACTACACAGCAAAATATGTACAAAAGTATTTTAAACTTGTTAAGATACAACATATTTATACGTCCATCTCCTGGGCATTAGGCTTCTCGCGTTTCTGTGAGGGTTATGAAGCTATTACACCGCCGTCTTTAGCGGTGTAAGAATATTCACTATTCCAAATCATCCCGTGGAAGTCGTAAGAGGAGACTGAGGGAAAATAAAACAGCAGATGGGCAGCAGCATCTTCCTAACTCCAACTCAAAATAATTTAAAAAAAAACTTGCGGAAAACAAACACGCCTTCCTAGCGTCGTAACTATAATAAAATTTCCATACATTTCGGGCCTATGTAAAGTAGAGGACTTTTATAAGCTTTAGTGGATGGATGAATGGTTGGCTGGTCCAGTGTGTGTGGACGGAATTCACAAGTCTTACATGCCGGCTACCTCTCGAAATTTTCCTTTACCGCCAGCACGTCGTTATTCAGCATCTTAAATTAAATTTAACAATTTCATTGGTACCTACAGGAATCTATACCGGGAATTGTTTGCGTACCGATTGCTTAGCCCCTGATCTATCTCGGTTCTGTCTTTTCTGCCTTTTAAAGTTTAATGAATTATGATTAAAACTCGGCATGTTCTACAAGCCACGTGCGCCAAAAATATTTTTTATTAGTTAATATAGATTCTAAATAATACTTATATATTGCAAGTCCTTTTTATGTTTAATTTACCACTGGTTCGCAAAATACCTCTTTCCTAAGAAGAACCTGCAAGAATCCTAGCAAGACATATTTGAAAAAAGAACAGCTTACAATCATATATGTTACTCAATTAACTACACAAAGCAAATTAGAAATAGCTTAGTCATGGTAACCTCTTTTCCAAGGGTGTTATCATCCCTAAATTCCTTAATATTAAATAATAGAAAAATCGAAATATTGATAAAATAAACGCTCTTTGCCGGTTTTTTTATCTTAAATCTGAGTAACGCCACATGAATAGATCTTAGTATGGCGAAGAGTTTGAAAGTTAAAGTAATTAAGCTGTCTGAGAAGTTCGTAACTTTATTTTGTGACCTTAGTTCAAACTTATTATTTTATCGTTCTTTTATTTTCTCCAGATGCTTAAATATGTTTGAAATTGTAGATAACGTACTTAAGTAGTATAGTTGAGCATTGCAAGATAAGTTGCTATTTTGAAATTAGTATGTTTTTTAATTTCAATAGCCTTGCGTATCATCTTTAGTAGGATTACGTGTTCTTTTGGGAGGATTTATGATAAATCTGATGTTGTCCTGATATCTCTACTTTAAGGCATTGTAGAGAAAAGCGGGTCTGGCAGAAAAAGCACGAGAATAGAGTAAATGCTGTAGAAATCGATCATGAAGAAGTATACTAGGACTGAATCTGAATGACAGGGTGAGAAATTGTGTGATAAGAGAAAATTGTGGTTTGCAAGATGACGTTGTGACCAGGATGACGAAAGGGATGCTTCGGTGGTTTGGTCATGTAGAAAGAATAAACGGGGAAACAGTGACAAAACAAATTTATGTTGTAGAAGTGAACGGCAGAGACAGGTATGGACGCCCTAAACGAAGGTTTATCGGCCAAATTGGTGATCTATTGAAAATGGGCCAGATTAAAAGTACCCTTAAACGGTGAGCTAAGATCCGTATGCGTAGAAATATGAATGTAAAGGAGGCGAGGGAGGTGTATCAAGATTGTGCCAAATGGAAGTCGGTAATCTCTACCTACCCCAAAAGAATAGAGAGTCCTACTATGGATGATACGCGAGGCTATTGCAATTAAAGAACATCCTGCTTTCAATAGAGGAGATGGATGGATGCTGACATTTGCTGGGGATCCTATAATTTACAAAATTAAAACCAAAACCAAGCATACCGCTGCAAGACTTCAAAATACTGTGAGCTCATTCTGCGTAGATCGAACCTAATATTCATAAACTGAAGGTAGCCGGGCTAACTATGACATCGGGACGTTAAGCATCTCAGTCTCCCCCGTAACCATGTGTTGCTGTAAATCACCTGAAACGTCGGGAATTAAAATCAGAAAATTAAACGTGGTAATATCCGTAAACATACATTTATTCAAAGAGGCATTCCATCTTAGTCTTCAGGGGTGACGACGATCTGCGTTTTGATTATTAACCAAGTATATGTAAATGTAGATGTCTATGGGCCGCAGTATTCACTGTCAGGTGGACTGTGTGTCCGTTCGTCATTCTTATTCTTTAAAAAACATAGAGTACATATTCGTATTCATAATTTTTGATCGAACAGTACTCGAAACAGTAAAGATATAATATAAATATTCCAAAGGCGTATTGAGAGCCAATTGAGTTGATTTAGAAATTCTGATACAGACTCGTATTTTTGTACACAAACAAGAATTGAATGCAGTATGGAGACAAATTTAATAACTACATAGAAGTATTAGTGTAGCAGGCGACATTAATGTCTAAAATATGGAAAACAAATAAATTGAAATGGTCAACTAGCTTTTTAAATTAAATTAAAAAAATAGCAGTTAAAAAAAGTTAAAAACCGTTGACCTATAAGAAGAACTTTTCCTGTTTCTTGGAGGTGTTTACAAACATAAATTTAACGTAAAAAAGGAAAAGAACCTAGCACAACTATTGGTACGTTTTCGGAAACTTTGTCCGCCGGGGTGTATTTGCCATAGTTGCCACGCTTCAAAATGCAAAGTTGTCAAGCGCATTTTTTAAATTATTTTAATAAACACAAATATTTTGAATAAACATAAATATAACTCTCATGTCTTTCACCCAGGAGGGGGAAGGCAGAGAATACGGATATTTTTATGGAAGAGGTGGCAAACGAGCATGCAGCACATCTGATGGTAAGTGATCACCGTGGCCCACGACCATCTACAATAGATCTATTTGACACGATCGTGTTACTACATCCACGCATACATGCTTGTTTTTAAGGGTACTGTTATTATGATCCATCGTTAATAAACCGCAAATTTAGTCGATAAACTAGGTCCTACCTTGCTGACTCTGAAACTTATTTCTACATCATAAAGCGTTGTCAGTCAAACTGAAATTCTGAGGAATAACAGTAAAGAATTATTTTCGCAGTTTCTAGAAAGTAGCCCAATCAAGTTAACCTCTTCGATCGGTCGAAGTGACTTAATGCCGTAGTTTATGGCAATCTATAGGTGAGGCTTATGTTCAGCAGAGGACGTGTAGTAGTAGTAGTAATAGTGAATGATAGAAACAGAAACAGAAACTTTTTTATTCAATATAGATTATAAATAATACTTATTGAAAGTCACTCTTTTGTATGATTACCACTGGTTCGAAAAAAAAAACCTCTGTCCTGGGAAGAACCAGCAAGAAACCCAGCGGGACTTTTTTTTAAATAACAGCTTACAATCATGTATGTTACACAAATTAACAACACAACAAATTAGAAATAGCTTGGTAGCCATCACCTCATTTCCAGGGGTTATTATCATCTATAAATTCATTAATATTATAATAACCCTTTTTATACAAACGTAGTTAAACTACGTAAAGTTTTTGAATTTTGAGCAGGTCAAATTTTGTATATTTACTGGAATTTTGTTGTAAAAGCGTATACATCGCCCCAAGAATGAATTACTGACTCGATGGAGTCGAGTAACTGGTACTACTAGCTTGTGTCTGTTCCTAGTATTTACAGAATGAATATCACTTATTTTTGTAAAATAACTTTTATTTTTGTGTACGTACATTACATTTTCATAAATGTATTGAGAGGCCAAAGTTAATATATTAATTTCCTTAAATTTTTGTCGCAGCGACTCTTTAGGCTTTAAATCATAAATTGCTCTTATGGCCCTCTTCTGTAAAACAAATATAATTTTAGTGTCAGCTGCGTGTCCCCATAGCAAATTACCATACATTATGCTATGGAAATAGCTAAAGTAAACTAGTCTAGCTGTTTCAACACTAGTTAGACTTCTAATCTTTTTTACGGCATATGCTGCAGAAATAAGTCTGCTTTCTAGTTTTAATATATGGGGGCTCCATTGAAGCTTCGCGTCTAGTGTGATTCCAAGAAAAATGGTGGTATCTACAAGACTCAGTTTCTCCCCATTTAAAATTATATTAGTATTTAATTGTTTGACATTTGGAGTCATAAATTTCATACATTTCGTTTTAGTGCCATTTAAATGCAAATTATTACCATTGAACCAATTTACTAATTTAGATATAGCATTATTTACTTCGTCATATTTTAGCAATTGTCGACTTAATTTGAAAATTAAAGAAGTGTCATCTGCAAATAATACTATATCATGGTTATCTCCTACTATGTAAGGTAAGTCATTAATGTATACAAGAAACAGTAAGGGGCCGAGAATTGAGGCACGCCCATTTGTCCCATCGACCCGGAAGATATTATTTCTGTTTGACCTGTCACAAATAAAGATTCAGCCACTATATAACTAGAATTACAAAATTCAATATGGTAGTAAAATACACTTACTCGTAATAAATTACGAAGCGTCCTATTTTATAGGAATCACTTCCCATATTAAAATTTAATAAATGATTTTCATTTTTATTTTACCGTTCATTAGAATTGGAAGAAAACAGTGTTTAAAGAAAAAATTCTAAAAGTTTGCTGCATCGGTTTTATATAAATTTGCAAAAAAATAAGACGTCACTCCTAGAAATTTCAACCGAACCTGCTGCAAGTTTTAACATTAAACCTTATGTGACTCTACTCTGAAACTTTAGAACTGTACAGTAAAGTTCAGAAAGTTTTAAAATTCCCTACGAGGCGGAATTTTGGAGTTTGGAACAAAATCTATTGATATGTTGATGCAAAGAAAAGTAAAAAGAGATAAGTTTGAGTTCTAGATCTTCTTATTCGTTTTTTAACTTTACTGCAACTTTTTCTCAGAAATGTGAGGATGCATTGCTTACGTGTGGGTCGTATATGGGCTATAACTTTTAACTTTTAAAATTTTATATCAGTAATATGGTAAATGTTTTAATTTCTACAACCCATCTCAGATCGACATGCTCGTCGACGTTTTTTGGGAGTTAATCGGTATTTCCAGATTAGATTTAGGCCCTAAAACCTCTTTTGCAAGAAACGTAATTGGGATGGATAGTTGCTGGACCTTTAATGGGAAATCGTTGCAGTTATACAAACCAGATTATATGTAATTTTAGTAAGGCAATTCAACAGCAACTCTCGAAATTCTGGTAACTCGAGGAAGTACCTTTCTTCGTTCTCGTAGACGTTTCTTCCTTCAAAGGAATCAGTTGTGCGGAGCGGTACTTGCAGCACGATTATTAACTTCAACCGTCTTAAAAGCTTTGAGACTTAAAAATATTTCAGAATTATATTATTGGACTGACTCTTAAATAGTGCCTATCCTCGAAGGCACGTGATTTAAAACTTTTCGTCGCCAATCGCGTTTCACAAATACAGGAGTTAACTTATTCTGGCTTCTGGTGGCACGTACCACAGTGGCTTAGACCCTCAACGCATGCATAGTGCCAAGCTATGGTGACAAGGCCCCAAATTTTTATTAGAAACTGAAGATAAATGGCTCAGTAACATTAAAATAATGCTTGAAGTTCCTGAAAAAGGGCTCACTCTAGTTATATTTACTCACACTGTAATAATACAACTACATACACTACACATACTACAATAACAACAAATACGTATAACATTGTAAATTTCGATGGGTTTTCAAAATTATCTATTCTACAAAGAAGTACGGCTATCGTATTAAGGTTTATCTATAATTTAAAGCATAAAGGTTCGAAACAAACAGGCTATTTAAGGGTTAATGAGCTTGAAAATTCTCTTACCTACTTAATAAAACAACATCAATTAGAATTTTTTGATTCAGATATTAAACTACTTGAAAATAAAAAATGTTTCCCCTCTCGTTAACGTTTATTATTCCTGCGACCTTTTGTTGATGAAGAAACACCCCCGGGAATGAGGTGGTCGCTTCCAAGCAGTTTCAAAAATAAATTTTTGTAATCATTTATATTGTAAAATTTATTTAAAAAAAGTCCCGCTGGGTTTCTTGCTGGTTCTTCCCAGGACAGAGCGATTTTTTCGAACCAGTGGTAAAGTAAAACATGACTTTCGATAAGAATTACACATGTAATGTATATTGAATAAAAATTATTCTATTCTATTCTCGCGGACGACGAAGGTATCAAAGAACATTGGCCAAACACGACCTGACCAAAATATGAAACGACCACCAATGATTGATACGTCAAAACATAGTGACTTAGGTGTATATTAAATAACGTGGTCCAACTTATTTTATTGAAGCCGGTAAAATAATTTAGCTTTGTAATGAAAAACCTCATTCCCTTTCTACTTCATATAGGTTTTGAACGCATTTAAACCCGTCCCGTTTTTATCTGTAGTACACATTTCATCATAACACTAAAGTAACACTGCCATTATGCGTTTATTTTTTTTAAACACTAGATTTTATTGTAGATTTTTATTTATTTTTGTAGTGTATTATCAACAATATCATTTTTAGATAGGGATATCGAAAGTATTCCGAAATAAGTTGCAAATTATAGGTTAACAGGAAATATAGAATGCACTAATACTTAAAACAGAACGTATTATAAGTGTATCTATGCAGTCTGTGGTATTATGACACGAGAGCTGTCAAAGCGTGAGCAAAAGTCAAAGCAAAGAGAATATTAGAAAGGTTATTGAATCATTTTTTGGTTTTAGCCATTGACTTGACTTATTTGGTTAAGTATATATTACTCCATAGTTTTCATATCAATTGTTTTAGCTGAGGTTGTAGTCATGGCTGCAGTCATGGCTATATCATTACCTCAAAAGTGACGAAATACATAAGTGTAACGTACTATGATCCTCGGCTTTAAGTAATATATTTTCAATTTAGAGTTTAGATTGAGCCCAGGGGTAACAGATTAATCGATACAATAGTTATGTTCGCGATGTTTTATAGCCAAGTCACAGCATGTATGGGCCGTGACCGATGTTCTTTAATTTCTCGTCGGCTTATTCCCCATACTTTTGTGGGCCTTGGGAAGCAGATATAAAACCTGCCAAGCATCACATTCATCGAATGCTAGGTAATGTCAATTTAACTTATGAGGAACTATCGACATTATTTATTTAAATCGAAGCAATTTTAAATTCCAGACCCCTCACTCCCCTTTCTTCTAATCTAACCGACTTACTTCCATTAACCCCCGGGCACTTCCTGATCGGTAAATCACTCGCCTCGTTACCTTCACCAGCACTGCATGAAGTTAACACGACTCGACTTAACCGATTCCAGCAAATTGAAAAAATCAAACATTTTTGGTAAAGACGGCGCCATGAATATTTTTGTGAACTCCAAGAACGATCAAACTGGAGAGTCAATCAAGGAGAGTTGCTTCAAGGAGACCCGGTTGTACTGAAATAAGCTAACTTACCCCCACTTAAGTGGCGTATGGGTGGTATTTCCAAACTCTATCCTGGTACAGATGGCATAGCATGTGTCGCGTATATTTTGACAACGAAGGGCATTATTCGACGGGCCATTAGCAACTTGTAATCTTTACCTGTTTTGACGTCCAGTGGAGCAACTCTTTGAAATCCCGATGTTTTCGAAGGGGAGGAGAATACTCGCACCTAGATAACATAATTATAATAGCATCGTTTTACAAAAGTGAGAGGAGCTCAACGAGAGGAGTGAGCGAACCGCTGCGATGTCATACGAGGATTACCGAGCGGACATTTTACCGAACTTCAGTTATTATAAAGATTATTTGTAAATAGATTATATTATAGGTATATACATTATTTTATAGATCATCACATAAGTCACATCATACATCATTTTCATACTTAATTTGTTAAAACATTTTTTCTTTCATATAAAGTTAATTTATACTAACGTGTGTTATTCAATAACTATAAACCGTATCCGAAAAAATTAAATTAGAATTTAGAAACAAAGGATATCCCTTTGTATTGGAAACCAGGCATGCTATATTAGTCCTCAGGGTTGACAATTCATCTGTATTTTGATTCTTAATCGAGGATGGATGTAAATTTCTATGGACTTTCAGTTATCATCAGTTGGACTTTCGGCTCGTTTGTCAGCTTTATTCTATAAAACATAAACAACCGCAGATAAAGATATTTAAAAACGAATCTACTTTTATAGAACATCCATATACACTTATATAGATTATCGATTAAGAACCAAAGCGATGACACGTTGTCACTTTTGAGGTCTCACATGGAATGTCCCGCTAAATAATGGAGGGTCTCAAGTTCTCTAAACTCACCATACAAAGCATTAAGCTGCTATTTTATGATGGTATTCTGTGAGAGCGTTGTCCTCCCCAGTGAAGCCAATCTACGAGTATTAGTGTTACAACCCTAATATAGCAGCAGTATGCTCTACCACGTAAAAAGTAATGTTACAGTCTATATGATTCCTACCGTTTGACATAAATATTCTCTAATTTGTAAGAATGCTCTTGAGCAATTGTGCATTGAGTGATTGCTTGAGCATCTGTGCCTGCCGAAACCTGCAGATTTCCTTCACCGCCAAGTAGTGAGAATAGATGGTAATAAGAGCACTTAACGCCTAAACTACGACGGCTACAGAACTCGTAGTTAGACTGAACAACACATTATATGCGTACAAAAATGTATCAATTTCATTATGTCTTCATTTTATAAAGTGCCCCGTGTGCTTTTCGCGTTATTGAATAGAATTTTAAAATAGCGTTTGGGAGTACTGAAAGCCTTTCCATTTAGATCGTTATATTGGATTTGAAATTTCATTCCATTTTTGTTTATTTGAGAATATACCTGTTGGTAAAAGTAAGTTTTTATTGTTGAAGGTATTTCATCGGAATATATAATAAAAGGAAGTAGTAGTTTACTACTAATACTTTAGTATTAAACGGACGAGTAAGCTGACATGGCTCTGTGAGTCGTATACTTGTATCTCGAATAACCGACAGCCGATGGGGAAGAGAAGTCATTGAGTCGCAGTCGCGTACCGAATAATAAGCCAAATGTAAGCGGCCCCCCACGAGATGGGGCGAATACCTAGTGGCTCAGGATCGTAAATATCGCAATGACGCTTGTATACTTTTGCACCTTGTAGACTTACGTTATACAATATAGGTGGTAAAAACTGACTAATCTATTTCGGCGACTTGTGGGTACTACGTTTTTATGGAAGCTCGTGATTATCCGCGTGGATAAAGGAAATGTTATGGTAGTGATGGACACGTCAGATTATAACTTTAAAATACAACAACTTTTATCGATTGAATGTACATACTGAAATGTATAAACATACTCTACCACAAATACACTTAAAACAATTAGCGTTTTAATAAATATATAATCCAAAAAATTTAATTTCGACGTTAACTTAATAATACCATTTCTAAATCACGTGCCAAACTCTGGAAGTTGTATGGGTTATCAAAATACATAAACTAAATGTTTCATTACGTCAAACATTAGTTGTCAAACTGGAATACAGCGGCACGGGCACTGTTGTCTGGGTATCTATCCAGACGGACTTCTAGGCAAAAAACTATTCCCACCCAGTATCTTTATTTGCGTAAAAATAAATATTCAATTATTAAACCACTTAAAAATACACGCTCTTTTGCGTAAGAACTTGCCAAAAGTACTGCCCTTTGCAGTCGCTTGAATATTAAAATGATCAAAGAGTCGGAAGTCAGCTCATTGAGTAAAGTGGGTGGTGCGTAAATACATAATAGCATTGGTCCATTAGTAATACTTACATAAAGTATATTTAAAAAATGCTATACTCTCCATTATTATATTTTAGATATTATCAACTTTTATATATTATCAACCATCAAACCGGTTGTTTTCTTTTATTCCACTAATAAGTATTCTTGTGTCCGTGTGGCGTACTGTACGTGTTGTCGCTAAGCGCCAACGTCCGACTACGAGTTGCATCATGCACAGAGTAGCTTGTCATCAGAGAGCTCGATCATTATAACGAAAACTACAAATACTACCTTTATTCGTTAAGTGGAACATACACCGAGGTCATATGAAATGAGTATAGATGGATCGCTTATTGATAAGGAGTCCCCGCCACCCTACATGACGTTTCGTAAAGAAGTGTCTAGCCAAGAAATCGATTACTGCCATGAATTTAAGTCCTTCCAAGAAAATATTCTGTCCATGCTGGAGACCTGGTTTACAAAGCAAGATGACAAATTCACCAAAGTGCTCAATGAGTTTGCGAGTGTGAAGACACCCATTAAATATATTAGCGATACATACGATGATGTCGAAAAATGTACGCATGAGGTTACGAGCCGAGTAAAAATAATTGAAAAGAACGTCCAAGCAAATGAACCACGTATTGCGTACTTGGAGGCGAAAGTAGACTACATTGTATGGAATTGTAATGTAGAAATAAGTAATCTTCCAGAGAAACGTGGAGAGAACTTTATGTCTATCATTTAAAATATCGCAAATGTAATAAAACAACCTTTATATGCACGTGATATCATCTCCATCCATCGTGTCCTCCAGAGTAACCCAAATAGCTCACGGCCGAAGAATGTAATAGTCAAATTTTCCAGCCAAATTACTAGAGACAACTTCATCTCGACAGTGCATTTGAACAAAGGTGTCACATCTGATCAGATTAAGAGAACATACAAGGTTCTCCTGAAAAAGTTTATGTAAATCACCATATAACACTACAATGTAAGAAGTTATTTCGACAAGTTCGGGATATTGCCAAACAAAATGGATATAGGTTCATTTGGATGAAGAACGGTGTTATACTTGCTCGAGCTGATGTTCCCACGCCTGCGATTGCAATTTGCTCAGAAAAGGACATTTCGAAACTTATACCATATATCGCTAAACAATAATTACGTGTATATAATTATTTTATGTGTGTTCTCTAATAGTTGTATAAGTTAAGTTATCGTGAATTACGTAATACATTATAATGATTTCAACTCATTACTGACGTTCAGTATGCGGGCTCTGATCTGTACACTACACTGTGTGTTTACGACAAGGTATGCGTTGATCACTCATTGTTACGAACTTTTTACAATATGACCATAATATTTGCAATAGACATATTTAATCCACAATGTTTATTTGCACATGTATTTCCAAGTAATGAAAATTATTTTCCATATATTGCAAGTATCCAAGTGATTGGTTTTGCTGGTTATGTAAGTATTATTAATTTTCACAAGCTCAGTTTATCGAACATAATAAGTGCTGGCCTAATAATTATTAGCGTAAATGATGTACTAAGTATGATGGCTAACGAGTTTATATTTCTATTAGTAACATGGATTAACATTCTAACTCGATACAGAGACAAGTAATTTATCAATATACTATCAAAACTGCCGAGATGTAAGAAAAAAATTAAGTACCTTATACAATAATATTCTAGCCGAGTCCTATGATATCATTATTTTGACTGAAACACAGTTGGTTCCTAACATTGCTGATGAAGAATTCATTGACTCGCGGTACGTAGTACATCGTTGTGACAGAAACAGAGCGTTGTGCAGTAAATCTGACTTTTGTGGTTTTAGCCATTGACTTGACTTATTTGGTTAAGTATATATTACTGCATAGTTTTCATATTAATTGTTTTAGCTGAGGTTATAGTCATAGCTGCAGTCATGGCTACATCATAACCTCAAAAGTAACGAAATACGTAAAGTAACGTTCTATGATCCTCGGATTTAAGTAATATATTTTCAATTTAGAGTTTGGATTGAGCCCAGAGGGAACAGATTAATCGATACACTAGTCATGTTCCCGATGTTTTATAGCCGGGTCACAGCATGTATGGGCCGTGACAGATGTTCTTTAATTTCTCGTCGGCTTATTCCCCATACTTTTGTGGGGTTTGGGAAGCAGATATAAAATCTGCCAAGCATCACATTCATCGAATGCTAGGTAATGTCAATTTAATTTATGAGGAACTATCGACATTATTTATTCAAATCGGAGCAATTTTAAATTCCAGACCCCTCACTCCCCTTTCTTCTAATCCAACCGACTTACTTCCATTAATCCCCGGGCACTTCCTGATCGGTAAACCACTTGCCTCGTTACCTTCACCAGCACTGCATGAAGTTAACACGGCTCGACTTAACCGATTCCAGCAAATTGAAAAAATCAAACATTTTTGGTAAAGACGGCGCCATGAATATTTTTGTGAACTCCAAGAACGATCAAACTGGAGAGTCAATGAAGGAGAGTTGCTTCAAGGAGACCCGGTTGTACTGAAATAAGCTAACTTACCCCCACTTAAGTAGCGTATGGGTGGTATTTCCAAACTCTATCCTGGTACAGATGGCATAGCACGTGTCGCGGATATTTTGACAACGAAGGGCATTATTCGACGGGACATTAGCAACTTATGTTCTTTACCTGTTTTGACGTCCAGTTGAGCAACTCTTTGAAATCCCGATGTTTTCAAAGGGGAGGAGAATGTTCGCGCCTAGATAACATATAATAGCATTATTTTACAAAAGTGAGAGGAGCTCAACGAGAGGAGTGAGCGAACCGCGACGATGTCATACGAGATGATCACCGAGCGGACTTTTTACCGAGCTTCAATTAAGAACATTATTATATATGTCGGAGCGTCTAAAAAATACAGGTAGGATCGAGGTGGAATTGAGGGTATATCGAGAAACCCCCACTTGTTTGTGCAGTATAAAGTTCACTGTAGGTGCCGTGCGCGAGAGATTCCGCTTAAGTCAGAATAACGACGAGTGTGGTCATTCTATTAGTGCTAAGATAGTGTCGTGGTTCTGTTCGTCGTTGTAATTCTTCTAGTGCAGGCAAGGAGAATTGGCGTTGCTGAGAGGTTACCCTGTGTTACATTGCGATAAGTAGTGTTGCTGTTGGTTTGCATATTTTGGTGTTATCATGTAATTACGTACCTCCCGTTACACTGGTGTGTGATTGTGGCGGAGACGTGTTACGGTGGTCGAACTGTAATTGCTCTATATTTAATGTACAGTGCGTTTACAATGTCTTACTACTGATATTGATTAACTGCGTAAGCGAGAGAGTAAGTTCAACATCCGCTCTTACACTTTTACTATTTTTAACAATTAACGCTATCCTGATGTATTTCCGAGATCACAAATTGGAATCCTCTGTTGAATTATCCGACATATAGATCACAAAAGTGACATCAAACATCATTTTCATACTTAATTTGTTAAAACATTTTTCTTTAATATAAAGTTAATATATACTAACGTGTGTTATTCAACAACTAGAAACTATATCCGAAAATATTGAAAGGAAATAAAATAAGCAAGAGAAATTAAAAAAATGGTATCCCTTTTTATTGGAAACCAAGCTTTCTATATTAGTCCTCAGGGTTGACAACTAATCTGCATTTTGATTCTTAATCGAGGATGGATGTAAATTTTTATGGACTTTCAGTTATCTTCAGTTGGACTGTTGGCTCGTTTATCGGCTTAATACTATAAAAAATAAACAACCGCGGATGAAGAAATTTCCAAACGAGTCTACTTTTATAGAATATCCATGTACACTTATAGAGATCATCGATTAAGAACCAAAGTGATGACACGTGTCACTTTTGAGGTCTCACATGGAATGTCCCGCTAAATGATGGAGGGTCTCAAGTTCTCTAAACTCACCATACAAAGCATTAAGCTGCTATATTATAATGGTATTATGTCAGAGCGTTGTCCTCCACAGTGAAGCCAATCTACGAGTATTAGTGTTACAACCCTAATATAGCAGCAGTATGCTCTACCACGTAAAAAGTAATGTTACAGTCTATATAATTCCTACCGTTTGACATAAATATTCTCTAATTTGTGAGAATGCTCTTGAGCAATTGTGCATTGAGTGATTGCTTGAGCATCTGTGCCTGCCGAAACCTGCAGATTTCCTTTACCGCCAAGTAGTGAGAATAGATGGTAATAAGAGCACTTAACGCCTAAACTACGACGGCTACAGAACTCGTAGTTAGACTGAACAACACTTTATATGCGTACAAAAATGTATCAATTTCATTATGTCTTCATTTTATAAAGTGCCTCGTGTGCTTTTCGGGTTATTGAATAGAATTTTAAAATAGCGTTTGGGAGTACTGAAAGCCTTTCCATTTAGATCGTTATATTGGATTTAAAATTTCATTCCATTTTTGTTTATTTGAGAATATACCTGTTGGTAAAAGTAAGTTTTTATTGTTGAAGGTATTTCATCGGAATATATAATAAAAGGAAGTAGTAGTTTACTACTAATACTTTAGTATTAAACGGACGAGTAAGCTGACATGGCTCTGTGAGTCGTATACTTGTATCTCGAATAACCGACAGCCGAAGGGGAAGAGAAGTCATTGAGTCGCAGTCGCGTACCGAATAATAAGCCAAATGTAAGCGGCCCCCCACGAGATGGGGCGAATACCTAATGGCTCAGGATCGTAATGACGCTTGTATACTTTTGCACCTTGTAGACTTACGTTATACAATATAGGTGGTAAAAACTGATTAATCTATTTCGGCGACTTGTGGGTACTACGTTTTTATGGAAGCTCGTGATTATCCGCGTGGATAAAGGAAATGTTATGGTAGTGATGGACACGTCAGATTATAACTTTAAAATACAACAACTTTTATCGATTGAATGTACATACTGAAATGTGTAAACATACTCTACCACAAATACACTTAAAACAATTAGCGTTTTAATAAATATATAATCCAAAAAATTTAATTTCGACGTTAACTTAATAATACCATTTCTAAATCACGTGCCAAACTCTGGAAGTTGTATGGGTTATCAAAATACATAAACTAAATGTTTCATTACGTCAAACATTAGTTGTCAAACTGGAATACAGCGGCACGGGCACTGTTGTCTGGGTATCTATCCAGACGGACTTCTAGGCAAAAAACTATTCCCACCCAGTATCTTTATTTGCGTAAAAATAAATATTCAATTATTAAACCACTAAAAATACACGCTCTTTTGCGTAAGAACTTGCCAAAAGTACTGCCCTTTGCAGTCGCTTGAATATTAAAATGATCAAAGAGTCGGAAGTCAGCTCATTGAGTAAAGTGGGTGGTGCGTAAATACATAATAGCATTGGTCCATTAGTAATACTTACATAAAGTATATTTAAAAAATGCTATACTCTCCATTATTATATTTATATATTATCAACTTTTATATATTATCAACCATCAAACCGGTTGTTTTCTTTTATTCCACTAATAAGTATACTTGTGTCCGTGTGGCGTACTGTACGTGTTGTCGCTAAGCGCCAACGTCCGACTACGAGTTGCATCATGCACAGAGTAGCTTGTCATCAGAGAGCTCGATCATTATGACGAACACTACAAATACTACCTTTATTCATGAAGTGGAACATACACCGAGGTCATATGAAATGAGTATAGATGGATCGCTTATTGATAAGGAGTCCCCGCCACCCTACATGACGTTTCGTAAAGAAGTGTCTAGCCAAGAGATCGATTACTGCCATTTAAGTCCTTCCAAGAAAATATTCTGTCCATGCTGGAGACCTGGTTTACAAAGCAAGATGACAAATTCACCAAAGTGCTCAATGAGTTTGCGAGTGTGAAGACACCCATTAAATATATTAGCGATACATACGATGATGTCGAAAAATGTACGCATGAGGTTACGAGCCGAGTAGAAATAATTGAAAAGAACGTCCAAGCAAATGAACCACGTATTGCGTACTTGGAGGCGAAAGTAGACTACATTGTATGGAATTGTAATGTAGAAATAAGTAATCTTCCAGAGAAACGTGGAGAGAACTTTATGTCTATCATTTAAAATATCGCAAATGTAATAAAACAACCTGTATATGCACGTGATATCATCTCCATCCATCGTGTCCTCCAGAGTAACCCAAATAGCTCACGGCCGAAGAATGTAATAGTCAAATTTTCCAGCCAAATTACTAGAGACAACTTCATCTCGACAGTGCATTTGAACAAAGGTGTCACATCTGATCAGATTAAGAGAACATACAAGGTTCTCCTCAAAAAGTTTATGTAAATCACCATCTAACACTACAATGTAAGAAGTTATTTCGACAAGTTCGGGATATTGCCAAACAAAATGGATATAGGTTCATTTGGATGAAGAACGGTGTTATACTTGCTCGAGCTGATGTTCCCACGCCTGCGATTGCAATTTGCTCAGAAAAGGACATTTCGAAACTTATACCATATATCGCTAAACAATAATTACGTGTATATAATTATTTTATGTGTGTTCTCTAATAGTTGTATAAGTTAAGTTATCGTGAATTACGTAATACATTATAATGATTTCAACTCATTACTGACGTTCAGTATGCGGGCTCTGATCTGTACACTACACTGTGTGTTTACGACAAGGTATGCGTTGATCACTCATTGTTACGAACTTTTTACAATATGACCATAATATTTGCAATAGACATATTTAATCCACAATGTTTATTTGCACATGTATTTCCAAGTAATGAAAATTATTTTCCATATATTGCAAGTATCCAAGTGATTGGTTTTGCTGGTTATGTAAGTATTATTAATTTTCACAAGCTCAGTTTATCGAACATAATAAGTGCTGGCCTAATAATTATTAGCGTAAATGATGTACTAAGTATGATGGCTAACGAGTTTATATTTCTATTAGTAACATGGATTAACATTCTAACTCGATACAGAGACAAGTAATTTATCAATATACTATCAAAACTGCCGAGATGTAAGAAAAAAATTAAGTACCTTATACAATAATATTCTAGCCGAGTCCTATGATATCATTATTTTGACTGAAACACAGTTGGTTCCTAACATTGCTGATGAAGAATTCATTGACTCGCGGTACGTAGTACATCGTTGTGACAGAAACAGAGCGTTGTGCAGTAAATCTGACTTTTGTGGTTTTAGCCATTGACTTGACTTATTTGGTTAAGTATATATTACTGCATAGTTTTCATATTAATTGTTTTAGCTGAGGTTATAGTCATAGCTGCAGTCATGGCTACATCATAACCTCAAAAGTAACGAAATACGTAAAGTAACGTTCTATGATCCTCGGATTTAAGTAATATATTTTCAATTTAGAGTTTGGATTGAGCCCAGAGGGAACAGATTAATCGATACACTAGTCATGTTCCCGATGTTTTATAGCCGGGTCACAGCATGTATGGGCCGTGACAGATGTTCTTTAATTTCTCGTCGGCTTATTCCCCATACTTTTGTGGGGTTTGGGAAGCAGATATAAAATCTGCCAAGCATCACATTCATCGAATGCTAGGTAATGTCAATTTAATTTATGAGGAACTATCGACATTATTTATTCAAATCGGAGCAATTTTAAATTCCAGACCCCTCACTCCCCTTTCTTCTAATCCAACCGACTTACTTCCATTAATCCCCGGGCACTTCCTGATCGGTAAACCACTTGCCTCGTTACCTTCACCAGCACTGCATGAAGTTAACACGGCTCGACTTAACCGATTCCAGCAAATTGAAAAAATCAAACATTTTTGGTAAAGACGGCGCCATGAATATTTTTGTGAACTCCAAGAACGATCAAACTGGAGAGTCAATGAAGGAGAGTTGCTTCAAGGAGACCCGGTTGTACTGAAATAAGCTAACTTACCCCCACTTAAGTAGCGTATGGGTGGTATTTCCAAACTCTATCCTGGTACAGATGGCATAGCACGTGTCGCGGATATTTTGACAACGAAGGGCATTATTCGACGGGACATTAGCAACTTATGTTCTTTACCTGTTTTGACGTCCAGTTGAGCAACTCTTTGAAATCCCGATGTTTTCAAAGGGGAGGAGAATGTTCGCGCCTAGATAACATATAATAGCATTATTTTACAAAAGTGAGAGGAGCTCAACGAGAGGAGTGAGCGAACCGCGACGATGTCATACGAGATGATCACCGAGCGGACTTTTTACCGAGCTTCAATTAAGAACATTATTATATATGTCGGAGCGTCTAAAAAATACAGGTAGGATCGAGGTGGAATTGAGGGTATATCGAGAAACCCCCACTTGTTTGTGCAGTATAAAGTTCACTGTAGGTGCCGTGCGCGAGAGATTCCGCTTAAGTCAGAATAACGACGAGTGTGGTCATTCTATTAGTGCTAAGATAGTGTCGTGGTTCTGTTCGTCGTTGTAATTCTTCTAGTGCAGGCAAGGAGAATTGGCGTTGCTGAGAGGTTACCCTGTGTTACATTGCGATAAGTAGTGTTGCTGTTGGTTTGCATATTTTGGTGTTATCATGTAATTACGTACCTCCCGTTACACTGGTGTGTGATTGTGGCGGAGACGTGTTACGGTGGTCGAACTGTAATTGCTCTATATTTAATGTACAGTGCGTTTACAATGTCTTACTACTGATATTGATTAACTGCGTAAGCGAGAGAGTAAGTTCAACATCCGCTCTTACACTTTTACTATTTTTAACAATTAACGCTATCCTGATGTATTTCCGAGATCACAAATTGGAATCCTCTGTTGAATTATCCGACATATAGATCACAAAAGTGACATCAAACATCATTTTCATACTTAATTTGTTAAAACATTTTTCTTTAATATAAAGTTAATATATACTAACGTGTGTTATTCAACAACTAGAAACTATATCCGAAAATATTGAAAGGAAATAAAATAAGCAAGAGAAATTAAAAAAATGGTATCCCTTTTTATTGGAAACCAAGCTTGCTATATTAGTCCTCAGGGTTGACAACTAATCTGCATTTTGATTCTTAATCGAGGATGGATGTAAATTTTTATGGACTTTCAGTTATCTTCAGTTGGACTGTTGGCTCGTTTATCGGCTTAATACTATAAAAAATATACAACCGCGGATGAAGAAATTTCCAAACGAGTCTACTTTTATAGAATATCCATGTACACTTATAGAGATCATCGATTAAGAACCAAAGTGATGACACGTGTCACTTTTGAGGTCTCACATGGAATGTCCCGCTAAATGATGGAGGGTCTCAAGTTCTCTAAACTCACCATACAAAGCATTAAGCTGCTATATTATAATGGTATTATGTCAGAGCGTTGTCCTCCACAGTGAAGCCAATCTACGAGTATTAGTGTTACAACCCTAATATAGCAGCAGTATGCTCTACCACGTAAAAAGTAATGTTACAGTCTATATAATTCCTACCGTTTGACATAAATATTCTCTAATTTGTGAGAATGCTCTTGAGCAATTGTGCATTGAGTGATTGCTTGAGCATCTGTGCCTGCCGAAACCTGCAGATTTCCTTTACCGCCAAGTAGTGAGAATAGATGGTAATAAGAGCACTTAACGCCTAAACTACGACGGCTACAGAACTCGTAGTTAGACTGAACAACACTTTATATGCGTACAAAAATGTATCAATTTCATTATGTCTTCATTTTATAAAGTGCCTCGTGTGCTTTTCGGGTTATTGAATAGAATTTTAAAATAGCGTTTGGGAGTACTGAAAGCCTTTCCATTTAGATCGTTATATTGGATTTAAAATTTCATTCCATTTTCGTTTATTTTAGAATATACCTGTTGTTAAAAGTATGTTTTTATTGTTGAAGGTATTTCATCGCAATTTATATTATAATAGTTAGTAGTAAAGTATTAAACGGACGAGTAAGCTGAAATGGCTCTGTGCGTCGTATACTTGTAGCTCGAATAACCGACAGCCGATGGGGAAGTAATGTCATCGAGTCGCAGTCGCGTACCGAATAATAAGCCAAATGTAAGCGGCCCCCCACGAGATGGGGCGAATACCTAGTGGCTCAGGATCGTGAATATCGCAATGAAGCTTGTATACTTTTGCATCTTGTAGACTAACGTTACACAATATAGATGGTAAAAACTGACTAATCTATTTCGGCGACTTGTGGGTACTACGTTTTTATGGAAGCTCGTGATTATCCGCGTGGATAAAGGAAATGTTATGGTAGTGATGGACACGTCAGATTATAACTTTAAAATACAACAACTTTTATCGATTGAATGTACATACTAAAATGTGTAAACATACTCTACCACAAATACACTTAAAACAATTAGCGTTTTAATAAATATAATATAATCAAAAAAAAATTATTTCAACGTTAACTTAATAATACCATCATGTGCCAAACTCTGGCAGTTGTATGAGTTATCAAAATACATAAACTAAATGTTTCATTACGTCAAACATTATTTGTCAAACTGGAATACAGCGGCACGGGCACTGTTGTTTGGGTAGTATCTATCCAGACGGACTACTAGGCAAAAAACTATTCCCACCCAGTATATTTATTTGCGTAAAAATAAATATTCAATTATTAAACCACTTAAAAATACACGCTCTTTTGCGTAACAAATTGCCAAAAGTACTGCCCTTTGCAGTCTCTTGAATATTAAAATGATCAAAGTGTCGGAAGTCAGCTCATTGAGTAAAGTGGGTGGTGCGTAAATACAAAATAGCATTGGTCTTTTGAATGCTATTGATCCATTAGTAATACTTACATAAAGTATATTTAAAAAAATTCTATACTCTTCATTATTATATTTTATATATTATCAACCTTTATATATTATCAACCATCAAACTGGTTGTTTTCTTTTACTCCGCTAATAAGTATACTTGTGTCCGTGTGGCGTACTGTACGTGTTGTCACTAAGCGCGAACGTCCGACTGCGAGTTGCATCGTGCACAGAGTAGCTTGTCATCAGAGAGCTCGATCATTATGACGAACACTACAAACAGTACTTTTATTCATAAAGTGGAACATACACCGAGGTCACGTGAAATGAGTATAGATGGATCGTTTATTGATAAGGAGTCCCCGCCGCACTACATGACGTTTCGTAAAGGAGTATCTAGCCGAGGAGATCGATTTCTGCCATGAATTTAAGTCCTTCCAAGAAAATATTCTGTCCATGCTGGAGACCTGGTTTACTAACCAAGATGATAAATTCACCAAAGTGCTGAATGAGTTTGCGAGTGTGAAGACATCCATTAAATATATTAGCGATACATACGATGATGTCGAAAAATGTACGCATGAGGTTAAGAGTTGAAAAGAACGTCCAAACAAATGAACCACGTATTGCTTAAGGCGAAAGTTGAACGGAATTGTAATGTAGAAATAAGTAATCTTCCAGAGAAACGTGGAGAGAACTTTATGTCTATCATTTAAAATATCGCAAATGTAATAAAACAACCTGTATATGCACGTGATATCATTTCCATCCATCGTGTCCTCCAGACTAACCCCAATAGCTCACGGCCGAAGAATGTAATAGTCAAACTTTCCGGTCAAATTACTAGATACAACTTCATCTCGGCAGTGCGTTTAAACAAAGGTGTCACATCTGATCAGATTAAAATACAAGGTTCTCCTCAAAAAGTTATGTAAATCAACATCTAACACTACAATCTAAGAAGTTATTTCGACAAGTTCGGGATATTGCCAAACAAAATGGATATAGGTTCATTTGGATCACGAACGGTGTTATACTTGCTCGAGCTGATGTTCCCACGCCTGCGATTGCAATTTGCTCAGAAAAGGACATTTCTAAACTTATACCATATATCGCTAAACAATAATTTCGTATATATAATTATTTTATGTGTTCTCTAATATTTGTATAAGTAAAGTTATCGTGAATTACGTAATACATTATAATAATTTCAACTCATTACTGACGTTCAGTATGCGAGCTCTGATCTGTACACTACACTGTGTGTTTACGACAAAGTATGCGTTGATCACTCATTATTACGAACATTTTTACAATATGACCATAATATTTGCTATCGACATATTTAATCCACAATGTTTATTTGCACATGTATTTCCAGGTAATGAAAATTATTTTACATATATTGCAAGTATTCAAGTGATTGGTTTTGCTGGTTATGTAAGTATTATTAATTTTCACAAGTTCAGTTTATCGAACTTAATAAGTGCTGGCCTGATAATTATTAGTGTAAATGATGTACTAAGTATGATGGCTAACGAGTTTATATTTCTATTAGTAACTTGGATTAACATTCTAACTCAATACAGAGACTAGTAATTTATCAATATACTATCAAAACTGCCGAGGTGTAAGAACAAAATTAAGTACCTTATACAATAATATTCTAGCCGATTCCTATGATATCATTATTTTGACTGAAACGTAGTTGGTTCCTAACATTGCTGATGAAGAATTCATTGACTCGCGGTACGTAGTACATCGTTGTGACAGAAACAGAGCGTTCTGCAGTAAATCTGACGGTGGTGGTGTTCTAATCGCTGTGCGCCGCGGTCTGTATGCAATACGTTGTGAGTTTATTTTTGTGTTTTGTGATAACTTCCATTGTGTCATGCCACATAATATTGATTACCTACTTTCAAAGTTTTACTCTAAATCTAACAATAAATACCACATCGTTTGCGGCTTATATAAACCACCAAATCAGGCCCTTATTACATATTGAAATGTTATTTAATCTGCTTGTACAGAACATAATATGTCACACCATTAATAATATTTACATCTATGGTGATTTTAATTTGTCAAACATTGAATGGATTGTACACAATACGTATGCACTTGTGCCAAGTGTACACAATAATGATAGCTCTTTGGATACCCTCTTGTTTAACTTTTTATCATCAATAAACTGTATACAATATAATAATATAAGAAATCACTTAGACCGTATTTTAGATTTATTAGTTTCGAATGACACAATATGTGTCTGTAAGCCAACTCTTAACCCTTGATAGATAGTTTTACTATTATCATCCGCTTTTTAGCACGATTGTTTGTTTTGGATTATCACATATGTCAATGGCTGGATCTTCTCAACCTAGTTATCGTTTTACTGAGGCAAAGTATTCCGATATTAATTCTGTTGACTAGGCTTCAATTTTTAATGATATTTCATTAGATTCTGCTACTCAGAGTTTCTATGAGACGATATATAAAATTGTTAAAATGCATGTGCCACAGCGACCTATACAATCCAATGATAATCCTATATGGTTTTCCCGCCCTTTAAAACATAATTAAAAAAAATAAAAGGCGTGGATTAAATGGAAAAAATATCATAACATAACTGACTACGAACAATTTTCATTTTATCGCAAAAGGTTTAAGGCGCTATCGGCTGAATGTTTTGATAACTACCTGCAGTCTGTTGAGGATGGAATAAAAAAAGACATAAAACAGTTTTGGTCCTTTATAAATAGTGGCAAAAAAAACGGGTATACCTAGTACAAAGATTTACAGTTTACAGTAACGAAGAGACCAGCAGTCTTCTGGATGAGTGTAAATTATTTTCAAGGTTTTTTTTAGTTCAGTGTACGAAAATAATAAATACATAAATCAGTCTAATAATGTTGTAATTAATTCTAACTCAAATAGTCAAGTAACTATATATGATTTAACATTATCAAAAGATGAGATAACTAAGATTCTTAAAGCCTTGAAAGTGACAAAGGGATGTAGACCAGATAGTATCTCGCCCTTTTTTCTAAAATGTACCACCGAATCCATAAGTACACCTTTGTTTATTTCGTTTAATCGCAGTTTGAGGGAGAGAGTAGTGCCGCAGGCATGGAAATCGGCAAACATAACACCCGTGTATAAAAATGGCTAAAAAAATGACATCACCTACTGTCGTCCAATATCTTTTTGTTTACGTTGTCAAAAGTACTGGAAAGATTGGTCCACAATGCTGTCTATCCATATCTGCATAGTTTTGTCCAAAATTGCTCCACGGTGAGTAATTTGGCTTTATACGCTAACTTCTTATATGAAAATATGGATAACCGACTCCAAGTTGACACCATTTACACTGATTTCTGTAAAGCTTTTGACAAGGTGGACCATACCATACTACTACAAAAAATCGCATTTAATGGTATACGTGGGAATTTGTTACGCTGGTTTGCTTCTTATGTAAAAAATAGAACCCAAAAGGTTGTGGTCAATGGCTTTTCTTCAGATGTGATATATGTGACATCTGGTGTACCGCAAGGATCAATTTTGGGGCCGTTGCTTTTTGTTCTCTTCATAAATGAGATTAGTACCTGCTTCAAAAACACCCATTTTCTCTAATATGCTGAAGACCTTAAAATTTTTCGGAAAATAAACACAACTATAGATTGATTTAAATTGAAAAGTGATCTGAATCGTTTGTCTGCTTATTGTGCTGCTAATAATTTACAGCTGAGTTTATCCAGATGTAAATCTATCATATTTACTAAAATATTAATGTCATTCATTTCACATACTCTCTTTGTAACACTCCCTTACAAAAAGTCTCCATAATAATAGACCTGGGAATACTGTTTGACTCGAAGCTACATTTTGATGTTCATATTAGTCACATTACGGCTAAAGGCTTTCAGCTTAGTGCTTTCGTAATAAGAACATGTAATCTGTTTAAAAGTCCTGCGATGTATTTATTACTATACGGAGAGGCACACTAAAATGATCGGGAATAGAATATTTCGGATTGAGTTACAATTAAAACCTTTTTTAAAATTTGAATACTGGCCCTCTTAGAATCTTAATGACAAACAATTTAAAAAAAAAATGTTTAAAAACAAAAACTATATTGGTTTAAAGTTGACACGTCTTTAACAGAAATGGAACTCACGCGTGAACATTTCGGTGCCATAATTTATCACAATTTTTTTCGCGGCTTATCTCAAGACAAATGTCTAAGCGAACTTGTTTCGATATATAATGTTGAAGCACCGAGTCAAACGACAATATACGGCAAGTATGCCGAGTTCCGACACGGTCGTGTGTCGCTCAGTACTGTTCCTTCTGCAAGTCGACCAAGAACAGCGGTCACGCCTGAAAACATCGCAGCTGTGCGAACTATTATATTAGATGATCGTCATTTGACATACGAGCAGATTCGGGCTGTTATCAGTATCGGAATGACCGCTATTCAGTCGATATTACTTAATGAGCTGTGTGTAAGAAAGCTAGTTTCCCGCTGGGTTCCCCACAATTTGTCCGAAGGGCAAAAGGCGGCTCGTGTAAATTGGTGCCGGAATACTCTTCAACGCTTCAACGGAGGGAAGTCAAATGCCGTTTGTAATATCGCCTCAGGTGACGAATCATGAATTTATTCATACGAAATTAATTTACACAGTGGTAGAAGGTTAAAGACACTCCTAAGATATGGTATAACAGTTGTGATGTGATATTCAAAAAAATTAATGCTTATAAACAGTAAAAGATTTATTCATACAATTACAAACAATAAAAAAATCCTTTAATTAGCTTCGGAAGACAGTGCTAAGACATAGTGTACAAAATAATTTATTTTATGTCTTTAGATATTTGAATTAGACTTTTACTTTTATAAAAAAAAATAACAGTGGTAGAGCCACGCGGCAGCTTCTGCTGTCGCACGGATGGGCCGGCTCGAACCGGGGTAGTACCACGACCTCACAGAAAACCAGCGTGAAGTAGAGGTTTACCTCTGCGTTTCGCTTGGTGAGTGCAGGTGGCCGGAGGCCCTTTTTACTGGAAATGAGGCATTCCATCTTAGTCCTCACGGGTGACAACGCATCTACATTTTGATTTGTAACAGAGGATAGATGTAGATGTCTATGGGCCGCAGCAACCACTTACCATCAGGTGGACCGTGTGCTCGTTTGTCACCCTTATCCTATAAAAAAAAGGAACCTGATAGAAAACATCAGTCAGCAGTTTGGGTCTTCGAAGACGAGGTCAAACCAATGAAAGTGGTTCGCTCCCGCAGCGTGTCAAAGAAAATGTTCGCTACGTTTGTCTTGAAAAATTGGCATGTTGCTATAATTTATTTACAGGAACGCAGAACAGTTACCGCTGAGTGGTATTACACGGTTTGTTTGCCAGAAATGATAGCCGAACTCCGAAAAAATAACGCAAAACGTCGCATCATCTTACATCACGATAATGCGAGCTCCCATACAGCTCGGAAGACAAATGATTTTTTGAAGCAGGAAAACGTTGAGCCGATAAACCATCCTCCGTACAGCCCTGACCTGAGCCAAAACGATTTTTTTACATTCCCTAGAATGAAAGATTTATTACGCGGTCAACGGTTTGAAGACTCCGAAGCAGCTGTGGAAGCGTACAAATCAGCCATTTTGTCAACATCAACTTCAGACTGGAATTACTGTTTTAATGATTGGTTTGCACGAATGGATAAGTACATTAAGTTGAACGGAGAATACTTCTAAAAAGAATAAAATACAATTTAGCTATACCGTGCATGTGGTTTTTCTTATTCCCGATCATTTCAGTGTGCCCCTCGTATAAGTCACTCATTAGGTCACAACTCGAATACGCTACTTGTATTTGGAACCCTTATTAAGAAAAATATAATGATCAGCTGGAATTGGTACAGCGTAAATATCTTCAGTTTTTAAACTATAAATGCTTTAGGAAATGGTCCTCATATCTCACTCATTTAGATAAATTCTCAATTTCCACTCTTAAAATGAGAAGATTATATTTTGATCAGTTATTCTTATACAAAATCTGTCATAATAAATTAGGTTGTAATCAACTCATAAATCAAATATATCTACGCATACCTAGTCGGTCCCAACGCATTCGCAATACGGATAGTCATCGTTTATTTGCTCCTAAGATGTGCCGAACAAACGCGGGATAGCGAGCTCCACTACGGCGTATCATGAAATCATATAATGATAACTTTACTGATCTTGACATATTTGTTTCATCATATGTAATGTTCAAAAAGTGTATTTTAAAAAGAAATACAATTAAGTAAAGTATTGCCTTATGGTTTAAACAGATTTTTTAATTTTATTATTATTTTTAATTTATTTTAACAACTTATAATGGTTTATCCACTATTAGTGGTTGTGTTGGCTGGGATTTGCTCAGGGAAATCTCGAATTATTTATCTACTTGTGGTATCATACAACGTGTTTGCTGCGCATTATAATATTAATTTTATTGTGATATTACTTTGTGGATAACGGTGCAGGTTGTGTAATTACTTGGTTTGCCTTTTTATAAGATGTGTGTCTGTATTATGTTTTATAACACAATTGTTTGGTGTCCCGAAGAAAATAAAACAAAAAATAATTTACATAGAAAAAAGGTGTAATGCCACATAGTAACACTTTTTTGACCGACTTAAAAAAGGAGAATGTTCTTAATTCGACCGTACTTTTGTATGTATGTAAAGAAATATTTTAGCTAATCAAAGCACGCAATTATTTTTATTCTGTTTAAAGATCCTAACACACCACTACCGTCTCTGTCACATCAATATATCTATGCATTCATGCTAGACGGTTAAGGATACTCTCAATTTGGCCCATCTTTATTACATATTACAGCCCTTCACAAGTCCACTGCTGAACATAGGCCTCCCCCAAGGAATGCCACAAAGCACGGTCCTGAGCCACCTGCATCCATCGACTTCCTGCATATCTTACCAGGTCGTCACTCCATCTAGTGGGATCCCTAAACTTTGTCCGCCGGTACGAGGCCGCCACTCGAGAACCTTTTTTCCCAAACGGTTGTCGGTTCTTCGAGCTATATGGCAGGCCCATTGCCACTTCAGCTTACTAATCCGTTGGGCTATGTCGGTCACTCTGGTTTTACTGCGGATATCCTCATTTCTAAGTTTATCACGCAGAAAAACTCCGAGCATATCCCTCTCCATAGCTCGCTGAGCGACCTTGAGCTTCCTCATCCAGCCAGCAGTGAAGGACCACGACTCAGTACCATAGGTCATCACTAGCAACACGCACTGGTAGTAGAGTCTTGTTTTCAAGTTTTGAGGTATACCTGACAGAAGATGTGCCGTAATTTCCCGAACGCTGCCCAGCCGAGTTGAATCCGTCGATTGACCTCTCAGTCGAAGTTGGACTTACCTAGTCGGACGATTTGTCCAAGATAACATTTATTTGTACAAGGTAAAATACTCGTCAACAACTTTGAGCTTAGTGCTGCCAACAACTACCGGCATAGGTGACATTGACATTAAACATGATCTTTGTTTTGTCCATGTTCATCTTAAGACCTATTCGTAGGGAAACACTATTGAGGTCATTGAGCATAGTGCTTTGGTCCTCCAGCGATTCTGCCCTAAGGACTATATGGACGGCAAATCGAAGGTGAGTGATGTACTCGCCATTGATGTTAATACCGTATCCTTTCCAGTCCAGAAGCTTGAAAACCTCTTCCAATGCAGCGGTGAAGAGTTTTGGGGATATCACCGCACCCAGTCTTACACCTCTCTGCCATTGGATAGGTTTCGTACTCTGGTTCTGTACTCGGATATCCACCACAGCCCTACTGTACAAGCACTTCAGCACTTCGATATACGACAGTCATCTTGGAATCGCTGAAGGGACTGCAGCACCGCCCAAATTTCGAAGGAATCAAAAGCTTTCTCATAGTCCACGTACGCCAGACATAGTGGCAAATTGTACTCTTCGGACTTGTATAATTTGCCTAAAGGTATGTATGTGGTCCATGGTGCTAAAACCTCAGCTTATTCGGGAGGCTGGAAGTCGTCAAGTCTGCGCGCGAGACGATTCGTAATGACTCTCAATAACAGCACGTAGACGCGGTCAGAAGGGAAATCGGTCTGAAGTTCTTCGAGAGAGCTGCAACGCCCCCCACTATGCCCTCCTTCACGCCCGCAAGGCCAACACGCCTGAAGCGTCGGTAAAACCGGATAAAACCGTGCTTATCGCGTGGAACGTTAATAGTAGTGCGTCTGTGTTATTGAAAGTGTGCCCCATTACCGTGGGCGGACCGCGTGGTAAGGAAGTTGATACATATACGCTACTAGACGAAGGCTCTACATATCGTTAATCGACGACGACTTAGCTTGCGAGTTAGGAGCGGAAGGACCGATAAAGCCGCTCAATATTAGAGGCGTGAATAATAGTCAACGCGAAGCCAATAGTAGATTAGTAAATGTAGAAATACGTGGCAAGACGGCGGATTTAAAAATAGGCTCGCAGTCTGTGAGCAGGGAGTGCTTACGGTTGAAGCACTTACGCGACTTACCGAGTGCGGTATGTTACGACAATGCGAAGCCGAAAACATTATTAGGCGGCGACAACTGACACTTAATAATCACCCGCAATTTGAGGATAGGACGCTGAAGGCAGCCCATAGCTGCACGTACGTTACTAGGGTGGGTAATTCAGGGAACCGTGCCGCGGTTAAAGTGTAGGGAAGACGGTGAGACCGTATTACACGTAGCAAGCACTAGCGGCCGGCCAGATAGGTACATCCGAACATTTGCCAGTCAGGACGAGGAGCTAACGGAACTCCTCAAACTGCAGTATGAGATAGATTCTATAAGTATATCGCTAAAGAGTAGGCCGCGACGGGAAGAGGAGCGCGCTGTCGACATATTCCAGCGCACCGTCAAGAAGGTCGGCAAGCAATACCAAGTCGGACTGCCATGGAGGGACGACAATGTGCGAATGCCACCCAATGACGAGATGGCAGCTCGAAGACTTCAGACAATTGAACGGAAGATGGACCAGTCGTCGGAGTTTCGGGACGCCTATACAACCCAGATAAATAATCTCCTTGAGAAAGGCTACACGAAGGAAGCCGAGGGCACGAAAAGAGAAGATCCCAAAAGCTGGCACCTGCCACACTTCACAGTGAAGAACCCGTACAAGCCAGGGAAGACGAGAATAGTGTTAGACGCGGCAGCTCGCGCATCAGGTAGATGTCTTAATGACTACCTACTCGACGGCCCCGACTTGTTGCGGAACCTACCGGGCATACTGTTTAGGTTTAGTGAAAACGAGATAGCCGTATCCGCGGACATCCGAGAGATGTTTCTATGTGTGAAAATCGACCTTTGTGACCAACCCGCGCAACTGTTTCTGTGGCGAGGAAACGAGCGATATAATCCCTGCGAGAGTACGTGATGACGTCAATGATTTTCGGCATGAGAAGTTCACCGTTTCTCGCATATAGCGTTAGGGATTTCAAGGCACGCGCACACGCAGAAACACGTCCGCTGGCGCTTAACGCTATCGTACATAGTCATTACATGGATAATTACTTAGACAGTTATGCGACGGTAGAGGATGCAGTGAACACAGCGAAGCAGGTGACCGAAGTGCACCAGAAGGGAGGCAATCATACAGACTTACTGGAAGACAAGCCGGAGAAACTACTAGCGCGCAAGCCTAAGGAGATAGGCCTAAGGCAAGATGGCCCGGGAAGGACCTTAGGGTTACTGTGGATGGCCGAAGAAGACATCCTGACTTTTAATACGTCCATGAATAGGGTGCTGCATGAGGTGAAAACGCTACAGTGACTACCGACCAAGAGGGAAGTTTGAGCGCGGTCATGTCAGTATTTGACCCCCTCGAACAGAAACAGAAACAGAAACGTTTTTATTCAATATAGATAATAAATAATACTTATTGAAAGTCACTCTTTTGTATAATTACCACTGGTTCGAAAAAAAAAACCTCTGTCTTGGGAAGAACCAGCAAGAAACCCAGCGGGCCTTTTTTTAAAATAACAGCTTACAAATTAGAAATAGCCTGGTAGCGATCACATCATTTCCAGGGGTTATTATCATCTATAAATTCTTTAATATTATAATAACCCTTTTTATACAAACTTAGTTTAATAAAGTTTCTGAACTTTCAGCAGGTCAAATTTTGTATGTTTTCTGGAATTTTGTTGTAAAAGCGTATACATCGCCCCAAGAATGAATTACTGACTCGATGGAGTCGAGTAACTGGTACTGGACCTGCTCAGCTACCTCACCATCACCGCTAAGATCCTGCTACAAGACCTGTGGCGTATGAAGAAGGTCGGATGGGATGATGAACTACCCGAGGAGGCAGCGGATGAATTCCAGAGATGGCTGCGAGTCGACGAGGAAGTTTCACGACTGTGACTGCCAAGATCTTATGCTCTTACGGGGGGAGTGGTAGAGCGTCAACTTCATATTATTAACGACGTAAGTGAACGCGCGTACGCATCCGCGGCATATTGACGTATACGATATTGCGACGGAACGGTTAAGGTAAGATTAGTGGCGGCCAAGGCGAAAGTCGACCCGATTAAAGCGCAGAGTATACCGAGACTAGAGTTTGATAGGCGTGCAAATCGCGGAATTCGTACAGGATGAACACAGAGTAAGAGCAGATAGGGTCATATATTGGACGGACCCTACTACGGCGCTCCACTGGATACAGAACGATATGGCGCGTTACACTCCATCCGTAGCTCATCGATTGGGGGAGATAGCCGAGAAAACATCACCCGATCAATGGAGATGGATACTGACTGCACAGAACATAGCAGATCAGGCGACGCGCATGAACTTCGTGAGCAAGGGAGAAAGTGACCAATGGTTCACAGGACTGTCATTTCTCTACGAAGAAGAAGACAGATGGCCTCAACGGAAAAAAGAGGAGGCAGGGGAGGATGAAGAGTTGGAGGAAATCGTGGCGCATTAGAGTGACACGAAGGATGCTCCACACCTGCCAGAGACAAAACGCTTCTCTTCTTACGAGAGACTGATTAAGGCCACAGCACGAGTACTGAAGTTCATCGATGCCATACGAGGAAGGGCACAAGAGTTAACGTTACAGCACATCCAGAGAGCAGAGCGGATGTGGGTGGAAAGCAGTCAACTCGACATCTTCGCTGAAGACATCAGCTGCGTTCACCAGGGGAAAAATCTGGTCAGCGACGGCGCTCTGAGGAAGCTCGACCCCATACTTGAGACGGAATACTACGAGCCAGGGGAAGAATCGACGCAGCCGACGTGGACGACCGGATAAAGCGACCCGTCATATTGAATGGACGCCACCGATTTGTGAAGCTGCTTATAGAGAAGGCGCATCAAGAGGCAAGTCACGCCAATACGGAGAAGGTGGTCAACGACTTACGCCCCTGATATCATATCCTCCGACTGCGACTGACCGTACGCGAAGTGAAGCGGAGATGTCTGCAATGTAGGGTATGCAAGGCAACACCACGGCCAGCGGTAATAGGAGACCTACCACCCGAACGGTTAGGGGAGTTTGCGCGACCGTTTACGTACACCGGAGTCGATTATTTCGGGCCTTTGTCAGTTACGATAGGACGACGGCACGAAAAGCAGTGGCTAACGTTATTTACATGTTTAACGACGCGCGCGGTTCATCTAGAGCTAGTTTACTCTCTAACGACAGACTCGGCGATGTCAGCATTGCGACGCATGGCTGCTAGGCACGGGTGGCCACGGGTCATATATTCAAATAACGGAACTAATTTTCATGGAGCAGATGCAGAGTTACGACGAGCGATGGAAGAGTGGGCACCGCAGCTGAAGGACTTCAAGCTGACTTGACGTACGGAGTGGAAATTCATCGCGCCGGGTGCGCCCAACCAGGGAGGCGCATTGGAGCGTCTCGTGCGTTCGTTGAAGACAGCGCTGGAAGCCACTCTCCATCAGAAGAGCCCAAGGGAGGAAACTCTAGCAACTCTATTAATGGAAACGGAAAATATAGTCAACTCTCGACCGATGACCCATGTTCCGGTCGACTTGAACGACCAATCAGCACTGATACCACCCCATCATACCCCGTTACGCCCTGCGCACCCCGCACACCAACCGAACATCACGTGATGCCGCCGACCAATCAGCACGCGGCACACCTCATAAGACTACGCTCGTGCCGAGACACCTGTTTTGGGAATATAAGAAGGGCGTTTTGGGCTGCAAGTTGTTCATTTTGGCAGCGGCACTTCAAGAGATAACATCAAGAGTGAAACATCAAGAGAGAAAACCTCAAGTGAGAAAAGCAAGAATCAAGACTCCCTCCTCTAAATAATTATTACTGCCGCTTGTAAATAGTTGCAATATATAATCGTCAAGAGTACTATCTTTTCTTCCAACGTCCCTAGCATAGTTCACCCTACTAATTATGACTTTACTTTATCATGTACTGTACATGATAAAGTAAAGTCACAATTAAATTCAAATACAGTCCACTGCAGTCTCCTACGGCCATTATGATTAAGGACACACCTTTTTACATGTGTGCATAAATATTAAAAAGGCTATTTAGTGAAAGGTGAGAAGTCAAAAATCAACAAAGATGTAGACGGGCTGACGTATTGTTTGTTGAGTACGTCAACTTCTTATAAATTATTCAGTTTATTTACTAAAAATGTCTTGGGATTATTTGAATTTTTGTAATTACAATAATTGATACGTGAAATGATTTATACGTGGTAAATTTAGCTGCAGCTATATTAGTAGTATAGTTGTAGCACGAATGGGTCGGCTCAACCGGGGAAGGACCACGCTCTCATAAAATACCAGCGTAAAATAGTAGCTTAACAGTGCTGTGTTTCGTATGGTGAGTATAGAGAACCGGATACCCTTTTCACTGAAGAAGAGACATTCCATCTTAGTCATCACGGGTGACAACGCATCTGCCTTTTGATTCGCAAACGAGGATAGATGTAGATGTCTACATCAGGGTCACAGCAACCACTTACCATCAGGCGGACTGTGTGCTGATTTGTAACATTATCCTAAAAAAAATTGGAAATGATGTGAAAATATATATTTTAATTTTAATTATTTTATTATATACAACTACCAGTCAACCTTTTGGTGATGCAGTTATAAAATATGAAATAGGTGTGCAAAAAGTTTAAAGATGGAAATGTGAATAAAATAAAATAAATATACAACAAAATAATACATATAACCACACATAAGTTTATTATTTATTATATATTTATTATTTGTTAAGATCATTATTTAATATGTGCTAAATGTTATATATAAACTATGTAAGGAAATATATAAATTACGTATTTATATACTTAAATCAAAATGGGCTACCAATGAGATAATTTTTATAATATATATATATATAATACACATAGTACATAATACATAATTTAGTCATAAAAACAAAAGAATTTATCCAAACTCGTATATCGTTTCCCGGACGAGTAACTCGGACGTGTATGTGCTTACACTGCAACAGTGTACCACGTGTGCCGACATTGAACGTTGCCGGTATTCTATAGTTGACTGTGTTGCTTAACAGAGTGAAGACGCATTTTTTTAAATGTCTGGAACCGCTACATCCATTTCCAATACAACTTCAGCCCATAACCTTTTCGAAACCTCTCGATTATTGTAATTGTCTATTATAAACACAAATAATAAATTTTTCAATATCCATAGTCGTTTAGGTAGATAACAACACTGACAAAAACAACAGAATAAAGACAAAATGATTAAATTAAACTATAAATACACTCAATTTGCACTGTAGATGCCGGCAATCTGGCGAGAAATTCCAACAAGCATGGACTCAATGGTTGATCCACCGATTTCGTGCGTCATCGGACGATGACGGTCGTGTTTATGTACGCACTCTCTTTCTTTTACAAATTTTTTTTTCGATCGTCAGAGTTCGGCCGTCATCGCCCGAGCAAACCTCGGCCGTTGACGGATTAGGTGTACGCGTTCCCTTACAGTACTCGTATTCTATAATAGATGAAAACAAAAATTCACATTAGTGCGTGCTGTCCGTGACCTATGAAAACCACATGATATGTGTTTGGAAATGGAGTTAAAGTCATATAGCAAAATATTACGTAGACCAATGGGTCTATTGTTTGTAATTGCTCTGTTTGTAATTTTGTTTAACGTTGGCCTAATAACCTACCATAAATATATAGCTTATTATTATTAACTCAGTTACTATTACTACTATTATACTTTATTATTGTTTTTATTATGTAGGTATTTTATAAAACATTTCACCATCAACATAACAGCCCATTGAAAGTACACTGGTTATTTTCAGCAGCCCCTATAAATTGTCTCTGCACGGGACTGATCTGGATATTGGATAATTTAGCACCATCTATTGGATTCTTTTACATCACACCCACATGGCAAAAGAAATATTATAGGTGCTAATTCGTTTTAATATGGTTGTAGAACGACTAGATAGACTCGACCAGGAAAGAACTACCCATGATAGCTCAAGGTTACTGTATAGAGAACCCGATACCCTTTTTGCTGAAAACGAGGCATATCAATTTTTAGTCCTAAGGAGTGACAGAGCACCTACATTTTGATTCGTAATCGAGGATAAATGAAAACGTCTATGGGCAACATCATCCATTCACCAACAGGAAGGCTATGTGCATGTTTGTCATCCTTAATATATAAAAAAAAAACACAAAAGCATATACAACCACTCAATAAATAAATGCGTCAGTCCGTCGACATCCTTGTTAACTTTTGACTTCCGATCTTTTACTTGATATACTTTTCATTATTAAAATTACTGTGTGTTACATGTGACGGGTCGCCGCGTGCTTAATATTTATTGCATAGTGAAAGTTTTCGCTTAATTTGCATAATCTTTGCATAGCTTTGCCTACGTGGGATCTATTAATGTGACGTTATTTAAAATAATCACAGACAGAAAGAGAACCTTTCTTCATGCGTTTTAGACGACTTCGTATGAGAGACATTATAAAGAAGTAACTGTGACAAATTAGCACGTAAGGGCTTTGTCGGGTCATAATAATCAGCACAATGTAACATACGTACAATATCTTTTGTTTAATTCTTGGAATCGTATAAAAGAATGACTTGAAATCCACACAAAAACTTTTTACAAATTTTTATAAAAATCAGTTGTGAGATTTCAGTAGAATATTTTTGTTTAGGACGCGAGAAAAATTCGTGCCCGATCCAAAACAGGCGACCGAGCGACCGAATGCCCAGCCAAGAGCATTTTATGTCTGCTTTGTAGTTAAAGTAAACGCAGCTTCAGTTGGAAATTGCAATTAATTTGATTTTATCTTGACCGCTATAGACCGTATGACCGTAAACGTGAACCAAATTATTCGTCTGCATCCAATAAAAAATAAACCCACTGTGTTTTTATATTTTCCTTATCTCTTTCTCTAGCTGTAAATCTGTATACACCTGGAGTTGCAAAAATAGTTTTTAGCGATGTTTTTCTGTAACGCTGCAAAAACCAAACCAGGTAATAGAGAGAGACAACTGCAGCTCAGATTGATTATACCTATGAAAATTGACCAAATCATCATCCGTATTTCCCTGTTACCTCTTTCATATCTATACAAGTTTTTCTCAAGAACGGATACAGATAAAGAGTGGATTATGTTTTTCTACATGTGTTCTCTTCACTTTTTATGTTCGTTTTTATATGCTGGATGTCTAAAAATTGCGGTACATGAGCACAGGCTTAGTAATTTTATATTTTAAAAATAATTCAATTTTTCAAATCAAAATTTCAATTCAAAATTTATGAAAACAAAAAACATGGCAGAAGTAGATTTATGTTGTATCAAAAATAATAATATTTCAGTTCATAGACCAGGGAGAAACCAAAAGGATACGTTTGTATGTACTACATTTCGCCCACCTATCCTCATAAGATTTGCCATAATCGCAGTAGGCATCAACCGCAGTATTATTTTCAAACTTGACGTTAATTCCAGTCTCAGATCATGAAGCTTTATCGGTGGCCATGACATCCAGAGATTTCTCACAGTCGACTCTTACGATATTTAGGGAACTGTTAGGTTCACAGATTTCTTCCTCTGAACTTCAGGAGTCGGATGCTTTTTACTCGTCTACACTAGATAATCATCGCAGCCATCACAGGTCCACTACTGAACGTAGACCTCCCCTAAGAGATGCTACAGACGGATCTGAGCCACATTTATCCATCAACTTCCTGTATGTGATCCTCACTTCTCTAACTGTAGCCCACGGATATCTGCAGCCAACTTCAAACAAATAAATTTACCAATTATAAAAAAAACCTCTGAGAACTAAAGAATATCTTAAATACTATAATTATAAAAACTCTCTATATCCTTTAGGCTAGAACACAACAATGAGGTATTATTATTTGGCGGCAGAAATAAGTAAAAGGGTGGTACCTACCCATGCGTACTCCTAGGCAGAAGAGGAGTCATACTACCAAGTAAGAAAAAAAATTATGACACTCTTATTAAGAAACTTTGGCAATAAACTACGAATTGACCCTTAGCAAAACAAGATACTCGTATTTCAAGTTGAAGCCAAAATAGTAATAAATTAAACATATTGACGTCAACAAAATAAAAAGCCATCGCAAAATTGACGTTTTTGGAACAGCTTCGTGCTTGTACCACTTTAGGAACTATACGTCAATTTACTCTTAATATTGTCTTTCAGTATAAGTTTTTTATGTAACTAGACAAAAGTATATTAATACCTTCCCCAACATTCCTGGTTGGGGAAGGTACTCAAACTTTATAAGATTGATCCTGAGGTTGTTAGTCTGTTGGAATGTTTTATGACAAACTGGGCAACTTCTCTTCATCTAAACTACGGCATTAACCAAAAGATAACAACAGGGTACATACCGATACGAAGAGGAATCTTCCAGGGTGACAGCCTTAGCCCATTATGGTTCTGCCTCGCGCTCAATCCCCTCTCCTCACTCCTAAATGAAACAGGACATGGGTTTCTCATAAAAGGGGCAGAAGGATATCACCGAAAGTTGACTCATCTAATGTACATGGATGATATTAAGATCTATGCGGCAAATGAACGAGAGCTCCGGACATTGCTCCATTGCACCGAACAGTTTTCCAGTGACATAAATATGTCATTTGGGCTTGAAAAGTGCAGAACCATGAACGTTTACCGCAGACGAATTGAGCCATCTACAGGTGTTGATCTTCAGACAGGTGGAACGATCGGCGTAATGACAGAAAATGACACCTATAAATATCTAGGTATTCTTCAGTCACATCGAATCCAACACGGTGAAATCCGGTCGAAGATGATTGAAGTATACAATCAAAGACTTAAAGGAATCCTCAGTTCAGGCCTTAATGGACGTAACCTCGTTAAAGCAATTAACACCTTTGCCATCCCAGTGTTAACTTACACGTTCGGCATAGTCAACTGGTCAGACACTGAATTAGAGAGAGTTGAGAGGTCTACTCGCGTCATGCTCACTAAATATCTAGTACATCATCCAAAATCAGCCGTTGAGCGGGTAACTCTACCTCGAGCCAAGGGTGGTAGAGGATTGATAGATATTCGTAGACTGTGTGCCAAACAGGTTCAGAATCTCCGAAGTTATTTTCTTTCTCGGACGTCCTCTTCCCTGCACCACGTAGTGACAAAGGCCGATGACCGTCTGACGACGCTTGATCTCCTTCATGCCGACAATATTCAACCGTTAGAGACTGACGCTGAATACAAAGAAGCTAAACTCCGGCAATGGGCCTCAAAGCCTCTTCATGGTCGATTTGCAAATGAACTGACCCAACCATATGTCGACATTGAGGCGTCGAACAACTGGCTTAAACATGGTGAGATCTTTGCTGAAACTGAGGGATTCATGGTAGCGATTCAGGATCAGGTGATGCCTACGAAAAATTATCTCAGGTTCATTGTAAAGACAGGCATCGAAGATGACCAGTGTCGACGGTGTCATCAAAAGCCAGAGACCATCCAGCATATCACTGGCGGCTGCCAAGTTCTTGCTGGAACCGAGTACACCCAGCGCCACGACAATGTGGCAAAAATTATACATCAAGAACTGGCAGTACAACACGGTCTCTTAAAGGAGACAGAGCCTTACTGGAAGTACAGCCCATCCCCGGTACTTGAGAACGATTCGGCCCAACTTTATTGGGACAGGTCGGTTTTAACTGATCGGACAGTTGAGCATAATCGGCCGGATATAATATTAGTAGAAAAAGAGGAGAAGCGGACATGGTTGTTGGATATTGGTATTCCAAATTCGCACAATGTGCAGAAATACACCACTGAAAAGATGGTTAAATACCAGCGGCTGGCTGAAGAAATACGACAGTTAAGGCGGCAGCAGCAGGTCCATATTGTCCCGCTGATTCTCTCCACCACGGGAATTGTTCCTAAATCCCTTACTGAGAACTTAGCGAAGCTAGGTATCTCAGTGAGGGTGAGGAACAAAATACAAAAAGCCATAATCTTGGATACGACAGCGATCGTACGTCGCCACCTCTCAATTTAAGGAATAAAGGGCGGGATCTTGCGATCAGCCGATGCCGCATCTAAAACCCCGAAAAGGAGCGCTAATGAAAGTGATAATAATTATAATAATAATAATAATAATTGGTATTTAGTTTCTCCCACATATTGTGATCAGTACATCACAATAAACTTAGTAACAATGAACTATACAACTAAATAACAGCTATAAATATTAGCTAAATAAGATCTAGGTGGGGGACTGGTGCCCAAACTAGGTTGCCCTGTGTTATGGCATCGCCCTCAAAAGAAGTGATATTGCTGTAATACACTTAATAATCAATACAGCTACGTGTAATAAAGTTACATTAAAATATACTCGCTCAGTTTGGAGAAACTGTGTATAAATTACTTATTAGGTTTATACAAAGAAGAAAAACATGCTTTATATACTAGTAAAGGTAATCAGGTGTATTAAGTAATGTGTGTGTGCGCGCGCGCTCGTGTGTGTGTGTGTGTGTGTGTGTGTGTGTGTGTGTGTGTGTGTGTGTGTGTGTGTGTGTGTGTGTGTGTGTGTGTGTGTGTGTGTGTGTGTGTGTGTGTGTGTGTGTTTGTGTGTGTGTTTCTATGTGTATGTGCGTGTGTGTGTGTATGCATGTGGTGTGTAATATATATTTAAACAATACGTTCAAATAGTTTTTCTGTCTGTTCGTAGTCTAATAATTTAATCCATTTGATTAAGGAATTTTTTTTCTGTCTTTTATTTAATGGATATATATTTAATAATTTTTTAACAAGATTGTATAGCACTGGACCTCTGTAATTGAAAAATCTTCGAGCAAATAATAAATCGGTGACAGGTATACTGCATACAATATGTGGATATTATTTTTTATAAAACAGTATTGGATTTATTATATTCCGTTTTTGAATGATATAATAATATGGTCGCAACAATATAGAGCTGATGTACGGTGAGCAATTCACAGAATTTGTAAAGTTCGTTTGTTGAACATAATCTATGTTTTTTATAAGATATTTTTAGTATAAGTCTTTGTGCATGCTTTAACCTAATCATGTGGGTTTTTGCTGCACCACCCCAAGACGTTGTATTATAGTTAATAATAGACTGACATAAGGCAGTATAATCACATTTTATGATACTTATATCAGCAAGATGACGAAGCTGATTAAAAATGTTTGTAAGACATTACATTATATTATTATTATTAAAATTTAATGATTTTAATTTAAAAAATATGCTCTCGATATTTCCCGCACATCCAAGTACGTGATAAATCAGCTCATAAAATGCAATAAACTATTCCATTGGTGGCGACGGGGATCGAGTTCGGTTAACTCGTGTTTGAAGAAATTTTAAGGCAATCGATTATCCATAATCTACTACAGCTCCATATAAATATAGCACGTATTATATGTTAGTAAAACAGTAATGATATTCATTTTTTATACATGTATTTAACAATTTATCTACCAAATTGTTACAAGGTATAAATAAATAGATATTTTTGTATAAAGGCACTGCTTATTTACTGTTGAAATTTCTTCCAGCAGACCTAATAATGGACAGTTCAAAGAGAAGCATATTTAGTGTGGGGTATCATAATAATTTCATTATATTAAAGATATATACACTAATACCTAAACACATGTGACAAACACTTACATATATTTTTTATCTTTAATAATACTAATAACTATAATAAAAATCTTGTCTAAGTAATGAAAAGCATTGTGCCAAAACAGAATTTTTGAAGACACTTGAACTATTTCGGTGTTCGTTCTGTTAGGGGTCGATCTTGTTGGAAATAAGCACGTAATCTGTCCTTCGTCAGATATTTCTCCAGTCATGTGAATAGAGAGTGCACTTGTGTTGTGAGTTGCACTGCGCAGATCGCTACTATTCGTTTAGGCTGGGCGGTTGACCGTATTTCCGTTTGCAAGGCGGATATCATTAAATTATCTTTATATTATTTACTAAGCGGTAGGACTTTTTTGTATGGTTCAGTGCCTATTTTTGTTACCAAGCACCAGCTATCGGATTCACATCACACGTTGAATGTCTAAACTGGCAACGGGCAGCAGCGTCAAAGATGCAAGATGTCTGGTCCGGCAATAGTCAATCTGCCTACCAAGCGTGATCATTGAGGCAAATTATAACTTGAGAGACCCACGTCCAGATGTGTATATTACACCCATTTTACATAATATCTAAAGCCAACGAAACTAGTTTCACGTTCTCTTAAGTAGACCATCATTTTTTGAGAAACACCATTTAGAACATACGACGACATGCGACGACGTGAATTTGTTACTCATGTTATGTTAAATTAGACTTGTGTTGTGGCCTCTGCAAAATCATGTTCGATCAACTGTAGCGGATCGTTCGTACATTTTATTATTTTAAATATTTATTTAAAAAACTTCAACCACTCAAAATTCAGGATATTCGGAGAATTCTGGCTTAAAAGACGCAGTGATCAGAAGTCATAATATTTTTCTATCATTTCCAATATCGCCTCTTACGATATCCACGGGATGAAATACGGTGATGTATTCTCTTAGGTAACCATTACGCAAACAAAAAAAGCAGTAAAGGTTAAAAAATTACACTTTATCGCTTTCTCAAACATTTTACACTAGCAAATAAAACTGATAAATCTAATTAAAAGAAAAACTAGTTACGTATCACCTTGTTTATTACGTAGCGACAAACGCCACTCGATTCTATTACCCGAACAATTTTCGCTACGTCGCGTCGGATTATCAATGTTTAAATTTATCCAAACCTAAAAGTTCACAGTGTTACATTCTGCATTACAAGTTTACGTTTTTCATCAATTTAATTATTTAAAATTTCACCTCTGCTACAGAAGCATCAATAAATTTGTAGTTAACGTTAATACGGCTTACTTAAGTAGGCTTACTAGAAGTTAGGGAAGAGACAAATTTATACGTGGTAGAGCCACGATAAAGGTATATTATGGTTGTAGCACGAACGAGTGGGTTCGACCGGGACCACGCTTTCACAGAATACCAGAGTGAAATAGCAGCTTAATAATGCTGTGTTTCGTATAGCGAGTGTAAAGAACCGGAGAACCTTCTTACTGGAAACAAGGAGTCATATCTTCAGGGTTGATAACGCATCTGCATTTTAATTCTTAATCGAGAATAGATGTAGGTGCCTGTGAGCCAAAGCATTCACTTTTCATCAGGTAGACTGTGTGCTCGTTTGTCATCATTATTCTATGAAAAATATTGTTAAATCAATTTTAAAAAAATTTAAGTAGTTTAAATACACACAAGTTTTCATTAATAACCTTATTACTATACTTACATGTTTCCGATAATTTTATGTTAAACTCCAAAAGTGTACGACAAAGAAAAATATTAATAGTTCTATAAAAATGTTATTAGTTCTATTCGTCAAAGAATGCCAATAGCAATTACCGAAGTATACCTAGAAGCTACTCTGTAAAGTCCGGAAGTAAGGTCTATACGTAACTAACAACACGAGCCCAAACTCGGCACATTTAGTTCTCCTCGTCAACTAGTTCCAGTAGCAGTTATCAAAGTACACTTTCAAGTCACTCCTTTTTTATAGGAGTGGGGGCAAACAAGCATGCGGCTCACCTGATGGTAAGTGACTACCGCTGCCCATGTACTACAATACCAGGGGAACCAGGGGAATCGCAGATGTATTGCCGGCCTTTTAAAAAAGAGTAGGCTCCTTTGAAGGTCCCTTTGTCGTCTCGGTCCGTAAAAACCGCTGGTGATAATTAGTTCCACAAAAAAGTTGTGGGAGGAAGAAAACATCTTCTTAATCGCACAGTGGTGGACCGCCAATCATCCAAATGGTGTAGATAGTAACGAGAGTTCTGCCGTAATGTGCGTTCGTGAAATTTGGCGGCTGAGATTAATCCGAAGAATTCCTCAGAGCACTCGCCGTAGTAAATGCGAAAGAAAACGCAAAGGGTGAAACATCTTTTCGCAGCCCCAATGAATCGAGCCGATCGGAAAGGACTATTTCGTCGACGATTCAAGCCACTCTGCGATGGATGCGGTCAAGTGGAAGGAGCTGTCACTATGGAGCCCCGGCCCAAAGATGGGTACATTATTCCATATGAGGCCGAACCTGCGCCTTGTAAAGTTGCAGGCGTTGTGCCGGAATGAAATACTGTCCCGCTCTGCTGAGCACGTCAAGCTTTTTAGAGGCCAATTTGGCCTTCTCTTTCAAGTGACCGCGAAACTGCACGTCAGTCGATATGTCGACGCCGAGGATTCCGATACTGGCTGAGGCAACAAGAGGAGTGCTTTGAAAATGAGAAGATACGAGAAAGGGGTTCTGTTTAGCGGTAAACACGCAAACTTTTGCCTTCTGAGGATTAAATTTGACTAGATTTAGTCGCCCCTAATCCGAGACTTTATTCAGCAAAGACTCGACTTCAGATACAAGTTTGTTCCGGTCCTCGGCGACATTTTCCCGAGAAATATTGACACAGCCGATGTATAGAGCATCACCAGTGCTTTCATCCGCATAGCAATGAATGTTACCGGCTTGCAACATATCATTGATATGCAGAAGAAACTTATACACGTATCCTCGCACATGCACAGACATACACATACACACACGCTTGCAAACGCTTATGCACACGCACGCAAGCACGCGGTACTTACCAAACGCACGCTATACACACTCATGCGCGTTAAATCGTAAAATGTCAAAACCTTTAATTTCAAATATCCAACGCCGTTTGATGTCTGATCCAAATATCGAACGAAACGAACGTTGGAGGAATTTAGTTTATAAATACCTATTCTGATCGTTTGTTTATATTTTATTATATTATAACCTATGTATTTAAATCCAATTTACTCTGGCAGAAATAGCGATAAAACGACATGTTTGAAATTACAAGCAAAATCTGAACCGAAGCAAATTACTCCCACTGACAGCGTTGAAACATAAATCTATCTCAAAATGGATCGAGTTTAGTTTAAAACATGTTGGCACTTCGACAATGTGACGTGTATAATCAAATGAATTGAATGTCTGATAGCTTTTTCTTTAAAGATTAACACCGTTAGAAAAAAGAAGGATTGGTGGTCATAGAATCAGACATACAAACAAGTTCACACACATACAAACGGAAAAATATCTTTTATTTTTCTTTTTCTAAAATTTTTCTTTATTTTTGATAATTTCACGTCCTTACTTGGGTTTTTCCTGTATCGTGAAGGCTGTTTAAATTCATAAATTAAACAAGGATAAACATCCATACAAATATTTATACTGTGGGATTCAAACCTACGGCCCTCAGAGCTGCAAGTCATTACTAAGCTATTGCATCATTTAGCTGATTTTTGTGGCGCGACGACAGCGGCACAACACCATTGTGGCGGGTGAAAGGAAAAGGGGAGATCTGCCGCCGAGCAAGGTGTTCTGCTCGGGGAGCGGCCAACGCTCCGAGTGGTAGTTCGGAGCTATTCTATATATACTGCTTTAACTTTGGAACTTTGTTAGCGCGATTTAGGCTTCGATGTATTTTCACTTGTGGCGCGACGACAGCGCCGCCACATTTTCATTTCAAGATTTACAAACATAATTTGGTCTCTTTATACCTAGAATTTCCCATACTAAAACTGTTCGGATGAATTGTAGTTATAAGAACATCTTGAGCGTTTTTCGCAAATTACTTCTAACGTCTAAAGTCTGGATGTTTAAGACGGGGGACTTAGAAATCGCTAACTATTTCGTCCAAACTCTGGTGCCTTTTTATGACATCTTCCTTGGAACTTTTTGGTTGATATACCCAATAAATAGGGTACCATACTAAACGCAAACACATTTAAGTGTTTTAAAAAATATGTAATATATTCTAAACTTCGAGAAGCTTTATCTAGAATACAGAAAACACAAAAAATATTAAAAATTGGTAAAACTACCTAAGGCTTTAAGTAGATGATTCGGTTTTCAGTTGCAGACGCACATGAACCAAATCGCAATGTTTTATGTTCAAATTCAAACCAAAGTAGCCGGCCGCAAAATAAAAAGGCCACAGGTTTGAATCCGCCACTTGACTACTGTCGTGAACCACTCCTAACACAAGCATTTTAAGTTTACCAGGAGTAGTTAAAGGGGATATTTGTTATGTTTAATATTATTGCTAGTACTTAATTTAAAAAGAGCTTATTTAATTATGTAAGTTAAGATGATTTTGTAATAAAAACAACTCATTCTTTTAGATGATATAAATAAATAGCTAGATCCGCGTAAATAAAATAATCTGTCTTCACTAGTTTCATGAGCACCTCCCGATATCCCTCAATTGCTTGCAGTATCCCTGTCACTACTTCTCCCAAAACCACTATACTAGAAAGAACACACCACCGTCTATACTTCTTCGATATTTTTCACCTCTAAACTCTAATCATTAAGAGAAAAACTATTGCGCAAGATGATCCCGATCTAATCCAATGTTTGGTAATATTTTTATTATATATCCAAATAAATTTTAAGGCACATAAGACGCCCAATTTACCAACTAACCCGCCTGCGGTTAGCAGTTTCAGTTTACCTCCGTTGCCTTTTACGACACTCACGGACGATATGGGGTAGTGGAACGATATGGCCAACTATAATCTATACAAATAAATAAAATTGATGTGTCTGTTTGTAATGTCAAAATTACAGTTTTTTACTAAATGCATACGAAAGTAAATACGGTACCTATAACTAAAATACAATCTTTTAAATTTTTGTCTGTCTGTCTGTCTGTTTGTTCCGGGTAATCTCCGAAACAGCTGGACCGATTTTAACGGGACTTTCACTGGCAGTTTGCTGATTTCACAAGGAGTAACATAGGTTACTTTAATTTTAGAAAAAAAATTAGGGTTCCGCGCAAAATCATAAATACCCTAACACGCGAGCGAAGTCGCGGGGAACAGCTAGTTTTATCATAAGATTAGTGATAATTGTAAGCTTATTTTTATAATTTTTATCGTATATACTTTTAATTCACCATCTTGGTGATTTTGAGCCGTAAAGTGGTACGGATAAGGTACACATTAAAAAATGATTTACTCGCAAAGATAAAACAATTTAGTGTTACTAAGTGGTAGACTCCTCTTCTGCCCAGGAGTTAGTTTGTGTAGGTATTACTCTCTTACCTACTTCTGCCTCCAAATAGCGGTGCTTTCACTGCTATTTTGCGGTCTGAAAGGTATAAAGAGATAGTATAATTACAGGATTTGAGGCCATACATTCATCTACATCACTTACTATCAGGTGGGCAGCATGCTCGTTTGCCTCCTCTGCTATAAAAAAATATATTTATTAGAGTAATTTGGCTATATATAATATAGCTATCCGTTCAACCGTTGTAATTATTGACAAACGAAATTACAGTCCACCTGATGGTTAGTACAACTTCAAAGAAAGAAGGCTACAGATGCTTTGTCAGCTCTGAGGACTGAGATGGAAAAACTGAAACATAGTGCTGCTATTAATAATATTTGGCCGCATAAATATTAGGGTGATACCTAATTAGACGGATCCCTCGGCAGAAAAGAAATGCTACCTAGAGTGATATAGATAACTTAGTCAACATTTGCAAGCATTCCTAAAATACTGCAGAAATAATCAAAAAGATATATTTTGTCAGTTGGAATGATGAAAAAGTTCAAAGAAAACCCTATATTTAAAAACAGCATAACAAGACATTACTGAGATTTATACACGAAATCACAGCCAAGTTCATCCTTTATGCGAATAAAAATGCTATAAGGTGAGGGAACCAGCCAAGTTTGCAACAACGCGTGACGACATTCGGAACAGATTAAAATTGTATTACAAAAGGAATTCGACATGTTTTTTTTTTTAAAGTCATTGTAATCTAGTGAATGCAAATAAAAACCCCAAAAATGACCCAACACTTTTTTTTTATTAGACCGTGTCGTGGCGGTGTTAAAATATCCACCACCCATATCATACCGTGGAATTCAAAAATCCAGGAGAAGGTCAGCAGCGTCCTCCTCATAACTAAAAAATAAAAAAAAAAACTTCGGTTGCTAACTCGCCTGTCAATTTACGGATGAGGCCTATGTTCAGCAGTGGACTTTCTATAGTACATATAAATGATTTTTTGATTCAGTTACCCATGGGTCTTTTTTTTATAAGATAGGATCACAAACGAGCACACAGTCCAACTGATGGTAAGTGGTTGCTGTGACCCATAGACATCTACATTCATCTTCAATAAAGAATCAAAATGCAGATGCGTCGTTACCCGTGAGGACTAAGATGGAATGCCTCTTTTCCAGTAAAATGGGTCTCCGGTTCTCTACACTCACCATATGAAACACAGCAGCGTTAAGCTACTATTTTACGCTGGTCTTCTGTGAGAGCGTGGTCCTTGCCCGGTCGAGCCGACCCATTCGTGCTACAACTATACTACTAATATAGCTGCAGCATGGCTCTACCACGTATTAATATTCATTAGGGTCTGTTATTGTTTTTCATTCTTCGTAATTTTATTTATACTATTGTTAGTATTACAAATTGCTTAAAAAATGTAAAAAAAAGTGAAATCCACTGAGTTCTTTTCGCTATGTTTTCCGGTCAGACGAACCTTATTTCGAAACCGTAGTAAATTTATGTAGTAAATTACAAAAATAATAACATTTTGACAACCGACAATTTATTTTATTGCGCCAAAGATATAATATATGTTGCATTTAATTTAATTTCATTGAAATCAAAAACTTTCAAGAAGTAATTATAACCTTTTGACTGTGTGTCGTACTAAAATATTATTAAACTGTGAGCTAATTGGAGTTCCAATTTGTGTGCTTGTTTGAAATATTGTGTCATATCGCACGTTTAATTCCCTGGAAGTAATACTTCCATATTTTATTTGCGTTCACTGTTGCAATCAGTATTAGTTGACTTTGTGTTGGCTTGGTGTTATTAAAAGGCCAATTTTTAGTCATGGTCATAGTTTTAAAGTATTTGGGAGCTATAAATTGCGCTGGATATATCAAAACAAGATTACACACAAATATTAGTGTACACGCCCTTGGCTGTCCCGACAAAATTCGACTATACAGGGGCCCATACAGCTGTAGACTCGACGGATAACTAAGGACGGGGCCCAAATGGCCTTATGGAGAGTTGACCTACACGATATAGATAAGCTAGGTAAATAAATAGTACGTACCTGTGCAGAGGCAAAGAAGGATCACAGGGCTCGTTCAGGCGTAAATTGTCGTGAATGTGCATGTAAGTAGTGTGTGAGAAGTGTATGTATGTTCAATTTAAGTAGCGAAGTAACGCGCACGAATACTGAAAATCTAGACTAAAAAACAAAAACTGGTCGCACGAAATCGCTGCCATGGTTACTAAAAATTAGTTACGTTACAACGGTGTCGCGGCCCTAAAGTTACTGTTCTGCTCGCGCGTCGAGCGACTGCCAGCGGCACGCGGCCGCCCCACACCCCCCGCCGTCGGCGTTACCTCATCTCGACACTATCGGGTGATTCGCCAAGCCGAAGGCGATTGGATGCCGTCTAACATGACCATTTTTGGGCCTAATCAATTAGCGACAGGTCATTACATCAGGGACTAAGCGCTCGCTGCTTAGTAGTACGCGAGCAAATAGACCTCGATCACCGACAGCGGTAATAAAATTGTTAATTGTTCGGCGCCTCCCTATTCATAATCTAAGCATGGGCAAAGCAACGGCACAAGTATGTAGGCTGTAACTTTAGTTTCAATTTGTTTGCATTTTTGGGATCAATATTTTCCTTTATCTAAAATTTTGAAATTGATTAAAACTCATGTCCCGATGTCAAAGGAAGCCCTGGCTACCATCAGATTTTAAATAATTAATTTTGGTCCTTTCTTTGCAGAACAAGAAATTAAATTAAACTAATTTTACGAGATTATGTCCGTAGATAATACTTGTACTTGCGCGAAGGATATAGGCATAATACAATTAGTAGGTGGTACGTGTATCATACCGACAAATTTATTTAAAAGTTGTATATCATTAAATTTCAACAACTATAAAAAAAACTCTTACAAATTTAAAACAATCAACAATTTTTTCATAATTATTTCTGCGGCTGCAACGCGGCGAGTACCATCTTGTCTTATTATAAATATATAGTACGTAAAATATAGTACGTAGCGATAAAATCCGTAAAATTAGTTTTATTTAAAAATGAGTAGTGTTCGCGTAAATATAAGAAATCATTATAGTACTAGGTTTAAATACGTTTTATACTTCACAACCTTACACGGTACCTCTTTTTTTTAAATCTTATAAAAAAGCTTTGTGAGACAGTGTTTATAATATAAGATCATATAATATTTAATGAAATTTTCTCTTAGGTTTACGTGGAAAGAGTTTTATCATAGTGAGATTTATCAGACTAAATCCACGCAAACCGCAGTATGTACCGCAGCGCTAGAACATAGTGTAGTGAAGAATTAAAGGTCTGAATTTGGAGCTGTTACGAGGAAATTCTTTTTCCCTTTAAGTTCAATGATGTGGTCGGCTTTACTTTTTTACTCTTTTGGGTGGATTAAGAAATATAACAAGTTAAAGGTAACAACTAAAAATTATCGAAATAGTTACATCATAAACTCTATCCCAAATTGTCTCACTATCGGAGGTCGAATTTTTTCTTTAAAGTCATATTGAATAACCACGAAAGTATAATTTATTAAAAAGAAAAAAAAGTTATCAATTGACGAAGATATCGCGTGACATACAAAAAAATAACATACAATCGAAATTAGAACCTCTTCCGTTTTGGAAGTCGGCTAAAAATCTTGCAACCCAGATTAACAAGATTTGAATCTTATTAATTTACTTAAAAAACCGAAATTGTTACTACACCAGAAGATCTGACTTTAAAAAGTATTAAAATTGAGTGCCATTAGGCCTTCGCTATCAACTTTCCTTATCGTAATTATTATTATTTTTTCTAAAATAATATTGTAGTTGTCTTACATAATACATAAATTCATGGGTGAATTTTTCCTTTAAAATTTAAATAGATCACTCTTGAGGTTCAATCTATTTAATTAAACCAATCATTAAAATGGGCGAAGATATAACGTTTAACATACAAAAAAAATTTGTTTTGATACCTGCTACAAACATGGAATTTGAAAAGCATTTATATTGCAAAGTCAGCTTAAGTAAAAATCTTTCTTAGGAATTTGGATTATATGTAAGAAGAACTTTATGAGGATACTGTGTCGGCGCCGTTACGACAGCACCGACGGTGTTTGCGGGGAGTATGTGAAGTGCGGGGGGTTTCTCACCACCACGCCTAAGACCGGCACTCGCCGATAGCTCGCGACCCGATCGCCACCAAATATTTTGTATTTTTCATTCCTTTTAAATATACAATTTGCCTATCGTGTGAGTCGCCAATTTTATTCATGTTCCCTAATTGAACATAGTGGCGACCGTGATAAATTAAAATATCGAATTCCGATTCCGATTACGGTCCAAAGGTCGTAGCACTTACCCCGCGTTTACAACGTCGCGAACGCAAGTACTACGAGCTACGAGAACAAAGGAAGCCACGCCGATCTACTACATCAGCTAAGAAGATTATTAAATTGGCGCATCATCCCGAGTCCTAAGAACAACAAAGCGGTCAAGAAGAATTCATCTGGAGCGGAGAGAAGACAAGAGGACAGCTATTGAGAACCGGCCAAGCTGAGGTCCAGCGGAGTCTACGCGCCACATCAGCGGTTTTTGCCAACTAAAAGTGAGCCCGTTCCTATTATTTTACCTCTTCGTGTCCCACTATTCCTAAAAATTCTATTTGTGTGAACAGGGAAACAAGGAATCTAGTCCTATTTTTGTTGCCTTACCCTACCTACCTATTCTTAAGCAACATCCTTTATATTCCTTGTCTATCTTATACCCTTTCGTATATAAAACTGCTAATCTAAATAAACTATTCCTACTCAATAATCCTACCAAATAAAATACCTATTAAAACAATCCTAAAAGAATTACCTAGTTAAACCTACCTACAATCTACATACCTAACGAGTTAAAATCACCTATTTACACCTATTTGCTTACCTATCAGCTAATTGTCTATCATTTCTTACTATTATTTAGCCGTATCATTTGCTAGGTAATCAGTGCTATTTTTCAAGCCGCCTATAATTTGCATTCATTGCGCCTATTTTACGACTTGAAAGTCTTCACTAGCATTTAATTAGTTGGTAGCCACTGTTAAATAGTTAGAATTTAAATAGCTGAACCTATTTCTTTAAACGTAAGCATACATATGTACATAGCTACGCAAAAATTTGAGCTTAACTCCTCAATGCAAGTAAATTCACTTCTCGCTATTCACTGTTAGCTGTTTATGCACGCAAATAAATTAGTCATCACTATAGCATAATCATTCGCTAAGCCCTATATTACGCTAATTAAACCATTATTTGCACAAATCAATTAAATTTACGATCAACCTTGCTTCCCGTTATTATTTTATGTACGGAGATATCTGCAAAGCATTCCAACAATCAATTTCAGCTACGGTGCAGCGGTCGCTCGAGACTATCATCGCATCCCGTGTCACTGCCAGCACTGCGGGCTCACGTCGTGGTACTGGACCGCGGGCGTCGCGCGTCATCAATCCCACCTTTCACCGCGCTTCTGCTGATTTTGAACCGGTTTCCGTCACAGCGGCCACGAAGCGAGGAACGTATTGTATGCAATTCTTATTTATTTGATTAGTACAGCGCATAACTAGTTGTTTTGATTGTCTGCGCGTTAACTTTGCTAGTATGGAGGCAAAGTACAAAACTCTTAATTTAAAACGCGCTTCAATTAGAGGCCGTGTTACGAAATTTAATAACCATTTAGAAGAATTAAAAGGTAAAAAGCTTACTCCTACGGAAGTTAGCGTGCTATCGCAGCGATTAGTTAAACTTGAGACTTTATTTGGCGAATTCGATAGCGTGCAAAATCAGATTGAAGCATTGGAGGAAAATAATTTAAGCTTAGAATTGGATACCAGAGAAGTTATCGAACAAGCTTTCCACAATTCGATCGCATTGGCTCAGGAAATTATTTCCGTAAGCAGTACGACAAAAAAGTCGTCGCTTCAGCATAGCAGTATTTACACAGCTGATGAAGATGATCACGAAGTTATCGGCTTTCGTTTACCAGTCATTAAAATTAATAAGTTTGATGGTACGTTCAACAAATGGTTGGAATTTCGTGATACGTTCAGTTCTCTGATACATAATAATACAAAAATAAAAAATATACACAAATTTCATTATTTAAATTCCTATCTAGAAGGTGAAGCTGCTCGTGTAATATGTAATTTAGAAGTTTGCGACAATAATTATCCTGAGGCATGGAGTCTTCTTTGTGAGCGTTTTAATAATATTCGTCAATTAATAAATAATCATTTGAAGTCTTTGTTTAATATTGAGCCGTTGCGTGAGTCTGACAAGTCATTAAGATTTCTAGTAGACCACGTCACAAAAAACCTACGTGCTTTAAATACTTTAAAACAGCCAACTGATCATTGGGATACCCTGATCATATTCATAGTCTCAGCGAAATTAGACAGAAACACGCGTGTTAAATGGGAGGAGTACATTCAAGCTAATGTTAATGCTTCGGATATGCCTAGCCTAGATGATTTCATGACTTTTATTAAGGGCCGCGCTGAAGTTTTAGAGTCTGTTTATCGCAGTAAACAAGACAAAAATATAAAGTCAAACCCGAATCACAATCAAGGCGTCAAACAAAATCCCGTTTCTCATACTAAGTCATTCGTTAGCGCTGAGCAGGGCGACTCATCAGCAACTGCCCCTCACAAGTGTATTTTCTGTGGTCAAGGTCATCGTAATTATGAGTGCTCACAATTTCAATCGAAATCTATTGATGATAGACTTTCATTAGTGTCCGAGCTAAAGTTCTGTCCCAACTGTTTGCGCAAAGGGCATAATACGCGCGCATGCAAGCTTCCAGGTACGTGCAAGATATGCAAAAAACGTCACAATACCTTTTTACACAAACCTATGGATTCTGATACCAATGTGGCAGTCACTAATGTTGCAGTCTCTGAGCCAGTTTCAATGTCAGCTGTTTCTGCTTCTGAGACACTACTATGTACGGCTTTGGTTGATATTTTTAATCCCAAAACAATCAATTACATTACCACTAAAGCTCTCTTAGACAACGGTAGTCAGTCTAGCTTTATTACAGAATCACTTAAATCAAAGTTAAATTTAACTTCTTCCACGTCTGATGTTAGGAATGTGGTCGGCATATGTAACACTATTGTCAAGCTTAATGCTGAACGTTGCAATGTTCGAATTCATTCAAAGGTAGGTTCTTTCAGCGTTATGACGTCATGTTTAGTCATACCCCAAATATCAGGTAAGATACCTAAGTCTCTTGTGTCTATTACACACCTTAACCTGAAGTCCTTTGCATTAGCAGACCCCAGCTTTTATGAGCCGTCTGACATAGGACTGCTCATCGGTGCTGACCTATTTTGGTCCATTATTGGAACCTCTTTAGGCAAAGGAAATCCTATTCTACATGAGTCTAAATTAGGATGGCTTATCGCAGGTCCCATGTACTATATTCAAAATGACAATCTCAATTTAAATTCCCCAGTGAAATGTAATTTTGTAAGTATTGAAAGCAACAATACTTTAGTTGAGCTTCACAATGATTTGAAGAGGTTTTGGGAGCTTGAAAGCTTGCCACAAAGGCCCTTTCTTACAGACCAAGAGAAAGCTTGCGAACAACATTTTTTACAGCACACAAAACGCACTGAAGAAGGTCGTTTTTGTGTCAAGCTGCCATTGATCGACAAACCAGACTGCCTAGGCACTTCCTATTTCATAGCCAGGCGGCGATTTATAAACCTGGAACGTCGCTTTCGCAAGCAACCGGAACTTAAGTCCGCCTATGTTGATTTCATTGAGGAGTATCGCAAACTAGGACATCTAGCAATATCTGAGGTAGACCGACCTGAGCTTGCCTATTTTGTTCCGCATCATCCTGTCATTCGTGAAGACAGTGAGTCAACACGTCTACGCGTCGTTTTTGACGCATCAGCTCGCACTTCATCTGGTTTGTCTATAAACGACATTCAAATGATAGGCCCTACAGTTCAAGACTCTCTTTTCAATATCCTCATCCGGTTCCGGCAATATCGTTATGTGTTGTCAGCGGATATTGAAAAAATGTACCGGCAGGTTTTAATAGATGAGTCTGACCGAAACCTACAGCTGATTTTATGGCGTGATGCGGAGGACAAACCATTACAAACACTCAGGCTTAACACGGTCACCTACGGATTTGCTAGCGCTAGTTTCCTTGCCACCAGGTGTCTCTGGCAAGTGGGCGAGGAGTGTGACGATGACGTTATTAAGGCAGTCATACAGGAGGACATATATGTTGATGACTTACTAACTTCTAGCGATGATGAAGATCAATTACGGTCTATACAGAAATCAACACATGTGGCTCTTTCTATGGCTGGTTTTGACTTGCGTAAGTACCGATCCAACTTTCCTTCTTTACTGCCTTCAGACGTTGTCCAGTCATCCGGCAACCTGACATTGAGTCAGTCTACAAATACGCTGGGCCTAGATTGGAGTCCTTCGACCGACAGCATTAATTTTCCCATTACAGTGGATCAGTCTGACGTCGTCACCAAGCGCACTATACTTTCTTCAACTTTCAAGATCTTCGATCCCTTGGGCCTCCTATCCTTGTCCACTATCGTTCCCAAAATTTTAATTCAGACCTTATGGTCTCTCAAATTGGACTGGGATGAGCCCGCTCCAAAGGATATTGTCGATGTCTGGAGACCTTTTGTTGATGGACTTAAATGCCTTTTTTCACTAAATATACCTAGATGGGTATCAATAGAATATCCAGTCTCTGCTGAAATCCACTGTTTTTGCGATGCATCGCAACGCGCCTATGGTGCATGCTTGTACCTTCGCTCTACAAATAAAGAAGGACAAATACATGTCCAACTTTTATGTGCGAAATCTCGCGTTGCCCCAGCATCCAGCCCTATTACAATTCCTCGTTTGGAGCTTTCAGGTGCTCTTCTGGCAGCTGAAATGAGCTCATCTGTGACCAAAGCCTTGCGACGTAAAATATCGCGTCATGTCTATTGGACTGACTCGAGCGTAGTTCTTAGTTGGTTGCGCTGCGGTTCTTCTAACTTGAAAGCATTCGTTGCCAACAGAGTCGCCGCCATTAGAGAGCTGACTGACGCAAATTCATGGCACCACGTTCCTACAGAACACAACCCAGCTAACCTGCTATCCCGTGGCGTGAACCCACAACAGATCGCTGCATGTGATATGTGGTGGTATGGACCTAAGTTTTTATCGTTGCCAGAGTCCGAGTGGCCTTCTATGCAGTCGCAGACTATTATTGAGATGAAGAATTTGCCGGAAGTTAAAGCACATCCAGTTGCTATTCGTGATAATTATCAATCAATTATTAACTTTAACAAATATTCTAAATTAAAACAATTACAACACATTTTAGCCTATGTACATAGATTTATTAATAACTGTAAAAATTCTAAAACTAAAATTACAGGTTCCTTAACTACCGCCGAGCTCAATAAAACTCTTAATTCATTAGTGTATATTTCCCAATTAGAGGCATTCCCTAAAGAATACGACTTATTATTAAAAGGAAATTCCCTAAGTCCTAAGTCGCACATTTCGGCACTTAATCCATTTTTACATGAAGGAGTGATAAGAGTAGGTGGTCGAATTCAGGCTTCTGAATATAGTTTCGATATGAAGCATCCCATGTTGTTAAGCTCTAAACACCATTTTACTCAACTTTTATTCCAACAAGAACACGTACGGCTTCTACATCTGGGGCCCCAAGCCTTACTGGCTTCTATTAGAACGCGTTTTTGGCCCATTAGTGGAAGAAGTCTGGCTAGACGTACTGTGCATAATTGCACCGTATGTAGGCGTTTTAAGGGTCAGTCTATGAAAAACATAATGGGCAACCTACCTGCTCAAAGACTAATGCCCGACTTTCCTTTTATTACAGTAGGGACTGATTTCGCTGGGCCATTTATGGTCACGGATCGCAAAGGTCGTGGTTGTAAAATTACAAAATGTTATTTGTGTATTTTCATATGTTTTAGGTATAAGTGCATCCATTTGGAGGCTGTTAGTGAGCTGTCCAAGGATGCTTTTATATTAACTTTGAGACGCTTTGTTTCACGGAGAGGGCTACCAAAGCAGATATTCTGCGACAATGGTGGAAACTTTGTAGCTGCTTCAAAGGAACTTAAAGAGTTTTTTGAAGTTAATGCCAAAACTATCGCTAATTTTGCCGCTAACGAAGGCGTTGAATTTTGTTTTTCGCCTGCATACGCTCCTCACTTCAATGGTTTGATGGAGGCCTGTGTAAAGTCAGCCAAATTCCACCTGGCTAGGATATTAGGGACTACGCACCTAACCTATGAGGAATTGTCATCTTTGTTCACACAAATAGAATGTATCCTAAATAGCCGCCCCCTATGTCCATTAAGTTCCTCTCCCACGGACTATTATCCCTTAACTCCGGGCCACTTTTTAATTGGTAGACCACTAAGCTCGCTGCCATCTCCGTGTCTACAATCCGCTAATGCCAATCGTCTCGACAGATTCCAGCGCATCGAGCAGTTTAAGCAACACTTTTGGCGACGCTGGAGCCACGAGTACATTGCGGAGCTGCAGTTGAGGACGAAGTGGCGCACGAAGTCCAAAGAGAGCCTACAAATTGACGACCTAGTCCTCTTGAAAGAGGAAAACGCTCCACCGCTCTATTGGCGTCTCGGACGTGTAAGAAAACTCTTCCCGGGATCTGACGGATTGACACGCGTCGCAGATATAGACACTGCAAGAGGAATTGTGCGGCGCGCCCTAAACAGAATCGTCCTACTACCGAAGCCCGATGAGTTGGAAGATCTTGAAAGCTGTTAAGCTTTCCAGCGCCGGGAGTATGTCGGCGCCGTTACGACAGCACCGACGGTGTTTGCGGGGAGTATGTGAAGTGCGGGGGGTTTTTCACCACCACGCCTAAGACCGGCACTCGCCGATAGCTCGCGACCCGATCGCCACCAAATATTTTGTATTTTTCATTCCTTTTAAATATACAATTTGCCTATCGTGTGAGTCGCCTATTTTATTCATGTTCCCTAATTGAACATACTGTCTGTCTTCATATTAAAACAGTAAAATCTTAAACTGAAGAAAAAATGTATTTAGTTATAAAGAATTTCATTAAAAAACCGTCAGCCAACCAAATAAACAAGAGCAAATTATATAAAATAACATATTTTTTCTTTTTGGAAGTGTTCTTTTTTCATTTATAAGAAACATGCGTGTCTCCAGTTATGATGAATGGAGCTTAGATGTTGTCCTTTACTGCTGGCTGTATGAAACAGTTTAAGGTCGCTTAGCGAGCTACGGCTACAATGATCGGAGATTATCTGCGTAGGCGAACTCGTAACGATGATGGTAGTTGGTTGGTCCTTTACTAGTGAGAGGCCAGGCCGAAGGTTATTTACCACCCACCTGACAGACATACCGCTAAATGATGCAAATCGTGTTCCGGTATGATGTTAGGTGAAACCCATTTCTTAGGGAGAATGGGTCTGGACAGTTGCGTTGTGCATACCAACCGGTTGCAACGCGACCGTTTCTTAGTGTCAGTGTGGTTATGGAGGTTAGGGGGATCCGAAGCACGGTTGCACCGCTGGCCGACCGTAAATAGTTGGGGGCTCAATTATGAGCCAGCCACTCATGAAAAGCTGCCCCGACATCTTACAAAAAATCCTGGGATGGCTCCACCATGCCGGTTGGCGACTTACTAAAACTTTATAAAAAGGCCGGCAACGCATCTGAAATTCCCCTGGTGTTGCAGTTGTTCATGGGCGATGGTAGTCACTTACCATTACGTGAGCCGCATGATCGTTTGTCCCCTCTCCTATAAAAAAAAGCTTAATATATTCACTAAGTCCAAGAAATATTGTCTAATATAAACGGCTTATTTATTTAGCGCCAAATTATTTATGATAAATAAGGAACACCAATTTGCTTTAGAATTTATCCGCAACCTATTTCACATAAGCGCTTATTTGGCTAAGAGGCAAAAGCAGTCAAATTCAGCTAAATTGCAATACTGTGGAATGCATTACTGTTATCGTAATTAGGCATATACGAAATAAAGCTACATACTTATCTGAAATAAACTTAAGATCACGTTGACGTCCACATAAATAATGATAGTGTTTTCTTAGTCAAGTTGAATAACCTAAAAAATTGGAAACTAAAAAACTTTATAAATTTGGAAAACCTAGAAGTGCACGCCTCATAAGCGAATTTTGATGAAAAATAAAATAAAAATAGTGGAGTTTCATTTCATTTTGATGAAAAGAAAAACAGAGAATCTGATCGTCTTTTATTAATAACTTTTAAACGGTTTTGATTTCAATAACAATAATCAATAGGGATCCTCCTTAGAATCAATGGAATCTTCTTTAATACTTTATATCTCAATCTATTGCTTACATTTCTATTAAGCAAGAAACTCACCGACGCACAGACAAACTGACGGCCATATATCCATATATTTTTCAACTACATTTTTTGTTATGTAATCTATAGTGAATCAATTAGAAAATAAACTAATCTGTAAATTCAATGTCTGTTATATCAGTTTTTGTAACGTTAATAATAATAATATGCATTTGATGTCTAGCTAAAAGTATTAGAACGATTTTATGTAGTGAAATTGAGGTATGGTCTGATAGTAGAGCATTCCTCTCGTTGTAAGGCGTACAATAAATAATAACCGACTTATAAAATATAATTTAAGTATTTTCATTTTTAGTTTGTCAAAAGCTATCAAATTATTTTATCTTTAGTTGTTTGAAGTCGGTTTAATTTTAATTATCATTATATATAACCGTTGTTTCTCAACGTGGAAACTGAGAAAGGTGCGGAGCAAGCATTGTTTAATGTCCATTTTTTATTTTCAATTATTTGAGTTCTTTTTCAGTGGGCTTATTAATTACCAAGCTCTATATCCTTTTTTATATAAATATATTAAAAAAAATCATTATCTATTTTACCACCCTTAGCGGTGTATAGTTTTCCCAAATTCAAAAGGAGCCACTCTTGTCGAATAGTCTATTCAATTAAAAATTATTATTACAATCGACAAAGATATCGCTTTAAATACATACAAATAAATACACTTATATTGAAAACATCTATCTTTTTTAAAATTGGTTGAAACGACAACGTCTATTAAGACGATTACTATATAATTCACTAGAGTGTTTCCCATAATGGTCAAACAAGCTCTTTTACTGCATCGTAATACTAAATGTCGGAATTTTGTTACGATCTGTTTCATCGTTTATTGGTCAAAAATATATGGCCCCGAAACGATCCTGGGGACGTGGTGGCTGGCGGTTATAATAAATGTATTACTCGCGTACTTGAATGGGAATTGCATGTCGCGCCGTTATATTTATTTAGACACTCGTTTCATTCATTAATTTTGTCAAGTATGATATAGAAAAATAAACTTTTTTAATCAATATGTCTTAAATGGTAGTAAGTAGATTAGCGACACTATCGTAGTGGGTTTGTTTATCCTGTATGGATAGTTGATAAATTAGTCAATATTCAGGACGTTTTTAAGAAGACTTTACTTTAAACTTATTACTATTAATGTGCAATACATTACTTATATACTACTTAATTAATCCGCGATGGATTCTAACTTAAAGCTACATGTCCGATACCTTTGAGAGCCTAACTGTGACTATCCGAATTCTTATTCTAGATGTTTAAGCTGAGGAATAGTTATCAGTATTCACACGAAAGACCACCCGTCTTCCAGACGCAATTCAGCAATCTACGCACACTCTTACGCTTGAATTGTGATGGTCTCTGGTGCAGTTCCGGGAAAACCGGGATGCATAACTCTTCCCTCCTCAGATTCGAAATTACCGGGCGAAGTTTTCCGAGTCCGATAATTTCGATACGAATATTTTTTTACAAAGGGTTACAATTATTATAACTAAAATTACATATAAAATTAATGTCCCGATATTTATGTCCTTCACATTTATGACACATTACTCTGCTCACTTTTTACACTATCACTGGTTAATATGTGGCTTAACTGATGTAGATTGGTCAGGTCCACGTCATCCAGGTTTACTGCTGCTAGATTTGAAGATGTCTTCATTAACAGCTGTGATGTTTCCGGAAGATTTATTATTGGTAATGGAGTTAACGGGCATTCCTCTATATTTTCATGATGCCTTTTCAGACTGAATCCCTTAATTTTAGCATCGCAGTTATCGTCGGCTGAGATTATGTATGTCGCAATTAAATTATAGTATAATATTTCATTTCCACATTTTTTGGTAAGTAATACTGTAATTTTTGAATAGATCATCAATCGATCGGTTTCTATTTTCATTATCATTCATCATCAAACTCTACTAATAGGGGCCGGCATTGGGTGGTGTTAACTGCAAAACTCATTAGGATGGTAATACAATTATCTTTAATTAACATGGATGAATAATCCTCTTCACACAGGAACAGTGAGTCATCAATTTCTTTAGTGAAGAAGTGACAGCGCTTTCAACCCTTTCATCAGAAGGTAGAGGTATTTGGGCACAATGAGGGATGTTTGGTTCATAGAATTAGTGGTAGGTAAAGGAAGAATTTTGTAATATACGTATGTATTCGAATCAACTAGGGGTATATATCGAATAAAGGTTATTTGATTTTCCTTTGCATATACCTTTAAATAATTACTTTGCTCTAATTTTAAAATGTTTTCTACTTTAACAGAAAATACAAGATTGTTTCTTCGTTCAATAATTTTTAACAAAGACAAGAGTTCATCGGTGTCAACAAAAGACTGATGCAATGTTCCTAGTTTACTAAAAGCTACTGCTGTTTCAATTCCATCCAGTTTGATATATATAGTTTGAAAGTTATGTAGAAGCAGATTATATACGTTAGCTATTTTAAATTCCGGTTGAGAGATGTTTGTTATATTAGTGTGTTTTCTCATTTCCCAAAGAGTCTTATCCAGCTGTATGAAATTGAATTTTGTACTATTCGTAACATTAGTAAAGGTTTTCATCATTTCGGCGACCACTGTCATTTTCCTATTTAGCTGACCTTGATTCACTTTTACATCATTTATTCAAGCATCGTACCTTATGACATCATCATTGTCCAAATTACCTGTCACAATTTTAATAAGAGACCCGAGAGGATTTAGAATACCGCGTTTAGCCCTTTTCGATGGTAATAATTGCTTTAATTTTTCAATTGTTATATTTTGAATATAATCTGTTAGAGTTTTTAAATTATTTATTTCAGAGTTAATTATTTTTTTACCAAAATAACATGTCGCATGTATATTTAAGTTACCGTATCGATTCTTATTAAATTCTAGATACTCACGTGTTAAGCTTAAGTCTAATATCATAACTAAGGACCACTTATCGTTACTAATGAGGGCTTGTTCCTCCTTTATTGGTAGTATGCCGGAATTTTGGACAATCGGTTGAAGTAGAAGGGCCTGGGTCCTGAAGACTTGCATTAGGAACAGAATGAACCTGCGGAGGACGTTTTATATCCTTAATTGGGGCCCTTGTATTTTGACCGTGATACTTAATTGATACTGTTTTCTAACTATATCTCCTATGACTTCTGCTTTTTCATAACGCGCTTTATCTTTACTTCTCCTAACATTCGTGCCCTTTATAAATATTGTGTCCCCTGTTTTAATGTAAAATTCTTTCTCACCTCCTCTTTTTTCTTTAATACTTTGTTTCTTATTAATGGCCTTATTAGTTAAATATCCATATAAATATTGAATTTGTCGTCTATGTTCTTGTAATAACTTCTGTGTTTAATTTTTATTGAATTCAACGTCAAAAGTACTTAAAGAGTCAGTATGACCAAACACTATTTCGAAAGGCGTAAGGCCTGTTGTTGAATGTATCGTTTGGTTGTACGAGATGGTGGCATATGTCATTACAGATGCAGCATCTGTAATTTTTCTTTCATATTTCGCTAAGCGATATATTTCTAATAGGGTGGAGTGGAAACTTTCGACATGTGCCATGGAATTTGGATTCTAAAGAGTGCCTATATGCAAATCTATTTGTAAAAACTAACGTTTCTTTCATTAGTACGTTATTAAATCCGGTTCCTGAGTCTGCACTTACTCTATGTGGTACGCCATACATAGAGAAATATTTAATAAGAGCTCTAATTATTTCTGGGATTGACCTATTGTTTATTTCTATTGCTTGTCCAAGCTTACTTAAGGCATCTATGATTGTTAAATAGGATTTTCCCTCTACGGTGAAGACATCGATAAAGATTTCCTGAAATGGTTTGTTTTGGTTTTGGGTTCAGGTTTTAAAGGTTTACGGTCGTATTTCATGCGCTTACACACCTCACAAAAGTTTATGAATATGGCTACTGTTAGGTCCATATTGTTCCAGAAGTAAGTACGTTTTAAGTGTATTATTGTCTCTTTTATACCTCTATGACATGTTTTACCAATATGATATTTTCTTTATTATTTCACGCTGCTCATTCTCATCCTCTACATAGACTACCCTTCGCTTGCATTCAAAGATCTAAACTGTACCCTTTTTAAATAACTCAATTACGGCCTCTGAAAATTGTTTTCGATGTGCGTCGTTCTCGAAGTAAATGAATTATTTTATTTTAGATTTATGTACTCCTTTAGGAATTGTTTTACTAGGTCAGGTCTATTTAGGAGAATATGAACTTCGATTATCTCTTGTTTTTGTGTCGATAAATTTTAACGGCTATTTCGTCTCTTTACCACGTAAAATTGAATATTTGATGAGTCTTAGTATAGAATTATAATAATTATAGGCTTTCTCTAGAATTGGAATACCATCGGTATCTATTTCATGTGCTGAGTGTCTTGTAAAGGTGTGTGGGTTATCAAATGTTTCGTGTGCGGAAACGGTACTACTTGTCGGTGATGGTATATAATATGGTGATTTATTGCTCTTAGCGGACGGGTAGATAAGGTCCTCTCCGTATCCGATGACATTTCCATCGGACTTGTGTCCTTATTTTGTAATCTTTGAATCTCTTCGATTAAGCTGTCTATGTGTCTTTGCAGTTGTTCACCCTTATCCACATTAACCTTCATTGATTTTTGGTCTTCTCCTAGGGCGTTTACCTTAACACGGGATAAGGTGTCGGCAACGAAATTTTGTTTCCCATTTTTATAAACAATGTCATAATCGAACTCGGCAAGCTGCAACTTCCATCTCGTGAATTTATTGTTAGGTTTTTTGATAGTGTAATGGTAAATTTTTGGCCATATATGTAAGGTCTAAATGTTTTTACGTCCCATACTATTGTCAACAGTTCGTTCTCGATAATACTGTATCTGGTCTCTGCATCATTTAAAGTTCTACTAGCATAAGCTATTGGTTGGTCGGTTCCGATGGCGCCTTGAGATTATACAGCTCCTATAGCATAGTTTGAGGCATCAGTGGTGAGTACGAATGGTTTCGAAAAATCCGGAAATTGGAGAATGGGTGCGTTTACCAAAAGTTCTTTGCATCTCTCGAAAGCGGCTACATATTGTTCTGTAATTTCACTCTTATTACTTTTCTTGAGACAATTGGTGAGTGGTTGGGTAACTTTAGCGAAATCTTTAATGAATTTGCGATAGTGTCCTACTAGACCCAAAAATCTTTTGATTTCGGTGGCGGTTCTTAGTATCGGAAAATCTATTGCGGCTTGGATTTTGTCATTATTTGGTTTGAGTCCGTCTTTTGTTATTGTATGGCCTAAATAGAGGACTTCTTTTCTAAGAAATTCACATTTATCTAGGGTAACTTTGAGGTTTGTTTCCTGTAGTCGTTCCAATACCATTTTCAACTTTTCTATGTGCTCCTGTAGAGTCCTAGAGTCCTCCTCCAATATATACAATTATATCGTCGAGATATACTAAATAATGCAACCCTCGCAACTCTCTCAACACGTTATTCATAGCACGCTGAAATGTTGCGGAAGCTGTCTTTAATCCGAACGGGAGGCGTGCAAATTCGTAATGGCCTGACTGGGTTGTAAATGCGGTTTTGTGTCTATCACTTTTCTCAACTTCTTTTAGGTGATACCCGCTTACCAGGTCTAACGTTGTTAAATAGATAGATTTCCCTAATTTATCAAATAGGTCTGAGATGTTCGGCAATGGGTACTTATCATCTATAGTGACCTCGTTTAAACGCCTATAATCAACTACCATACAATATTTTATTTCATCTGAAGCATCGAGTTTTTTGAGAACTAGATGAACAGGTGCGCTCCAAGGCGAGTGAGATTCTAATAAATTATAAAGGAATACATTTAGTGACATATTATTATACACTATAATTTTAGCTGCTTTTACTCATTCATCTCGTATTAGATTGACTTTTGCGAATAAGGTACTACGCATATGTTGTATCCTATAACAAAAATCGATAAATGATTCGCCAGACTTAATTTTCATTTGTTCTAACTCGATAGCTATGCAATCTTCCGCACACGGATCGCCAAAATGTGTATGTTTAAGAGTATTCCGACAATTAATATCATCACGCTCATTTAACTAATGTGCTGCTCTAACTGTTAATCGGCTACTTATCGCATGGAATACATATAAAGTTTGTGTGGCATTATTAGGGCCTGCGAAAGACCTGTATATGTATTGAGTTTTCTTAATAAATTAATTTAATAATTCTTCCTCCTTCAAACTCACGTAATTGTTCCATTTAATTAAATATTAATATAACAATATATATAAATAACAATATATATAACAATATATATATATATAAATTTTATTTCTTTAATATATCCTTTTATTTGTTAAAGTATGTAATTTTTATTATTTTTTATAGCACAATTTAATAAATTTTATTCATTTAAAATTGATTTAAAATGAATAAAATTTATAAAATATTTAATTATTAAACTTAATGATATATAATAAATTGCCTATGCTTGCGCAATTTATTTTGTTCGATTTAGGAAAGATCAAATAACACTAAAATTCTAGCAGACAAAAATAGATGGGAACGGAGATGGACGTGAAAAGGTTTATTCACAGTACACTCGAACTCATCCTTCCGCCTGGGCTAGGAATTCTTCTTTCTCGATGTCCTGATTCGAATTCGACAAATTTATTTCGGTTCGTAGATTTTGCGCAAGTGCAAGACGGCACCGTAAACTGCTTCACGACGACTGATTTGGGAGTCTTCTTATATGAGCTAGCTTTACACGCGAAATCCTACCGGCTGCACTAGTCAAGATTCGAAATTGACTCAAGACGTTTTTAAAAATACTTTATTTTAAACTTATTACTATTAATGTGCGATACATTACTTCTATACTACTTAATTAATCCGCGTTGGATTCTAACTTAAAACTACATGTGAGAGCCTAACTATGACTATCCTAATTCCAATTCTAGATGTTTAAGCTAAGGAATAGTTAACAGTATTCATACGAAAGACCACCCGTCTTCCAGACGCAATTCAGCAATCTACGCCCACTCTTACGCTTGAATTGTGTTGGTCTCTGGTGCAGTTCCGGGAATATCGGGATGCATAACTAGTTTGCGTGTGTAAATAAATAAATGTTTTGCTTGTGATAAACTTTTGACAAACATTAAATTTGCGTTTACATATTCGGTTAGGTCAGCACATTCTTTTTTCTGCTTGGAATAATACAAGATTATATTATTATAGCGCATGCCATATATTATATAACTACCAGCTGCGTGTCTACGCTAAACACATGCCAAGTTGTTGCACCTGACAATTATAGCATGTGTCCTAGGTTTGAATTCGAAACGACTTACCGTAACTTGTTCTTCTTCATCATCAGCCGGTAAATATATTAGACTTTTTCTAGAAAGTACTGGACTTTTACGAACATGGATCTCACGTTAAATATTATATGGAAGTTTTAAAATTAAGTTTCATTTTAATTGGTTAATTTTTTTCGATTATTACAGATTAAAAATATTTGTGGACAATAATTGTTCTGCGGGAGAATCGATCCGACGTATCTCACCAACACCACCAAATCATAACAAGCAATTTATGTTATAATACAAACCATTCTCCATAACACAGATTGGAACATAATGGATCTAGAAATTAAAATCAAAATTAAATTCTAGAATTCAAAATCAGAATGGATCTAAACAAATAGATTTAGGGGAAATATTATGTTGTGAATAGGTGATTGGTAAAAATTTTATAAAATATTTATAAAAATTACAAAATAATAAGTCTTAGCCAAGTGTGACCTGACACATCATCACGCCGTTATGTCGTAAGAGGCGACAGTGGTATATGCCAAGGGGAGGTCCATGTCTAGCTATGGACTACAGACTGCTAAATAATAAGAAGAACCAGGCCGTTTAGAGGCATTGTAAGAATATCCACTACCCCCTATCATCCCATGGGTGTCGTAAGAGGGAAACAAACCAGGAGATTGGCAGAAGATGGAGTAAAATAAAAAAAGAACTGCGATTGCTAACCTGCTTGCCAAGCGTGGCAACTATGGCAAATATTCCCCTTATGAGGCAATCTATGGCCGTGGCTTACCTTCAGCAGTGGACTTTAACAGGCTGTAACGGAAGAATTTCAAGAAATATTACATACTTATAAAAACAAAAAATGAATAACAGGCAATGCTATTAAGTACCAATATAATATTTTAATTCCTAAACAAGCAAGAGATGGCTAAGGATCGAGCACATAGCTTGAAGAACAGACAAACATTTGAGAAGGAAGGTTCTAGAGTGTTTTCCGGCCACTGGCGAGCGCAGATGCGGCCATCTACTACATGAAATGACAACTTACGTAAGACAAACGGTGTATGTTCCTCTGGATCGTACTTTGTATCTATGAGGTAGGCCTATTTTCAGCAGTAGACTTGTTGTAATGATGATGATGTCGCAAGATAAATAAGTATTATCAAAAATATTGACGATCATTTTCGACAATTATTTTCTTTAATGATGCTTGATAAATTTTATTTCAGCTTGCTAAAAAAGTTATCTGTGTACATTCGAAATAAATAGTAAAATTAAAAAAATTGTACAACCGACTTCAAAATAAAATATTAGGAAATCTTTAAAACTGTTGGTCAAAACTTGATCAATTTTATGATACATGAGAACCACTAGCTTTCAAATAAAAAGAATCCGTTCAGATAGGAAAAAGGAATGAGGTAACAAACAAGATAAAAAAGAACATATAGTCGGATTTAGTACGTCCTCCTTTTTGAAGTCTGTAGAAAATGGTCCATAAGTCTAATTATGTTCAGATATAAGCTAACGTTCATGCTACCATTTAATAGTGAAAATAAATAAAAGTAATGTAAACTTTTTACAAATATTTTTTAAGTATATTACTATAGTACGTGCGAGTAATATGGTTACCTTAAGCTTTTTTTCCCTATAAAAGCAAAACTAGGAGGAGTACAGATACGAAAACACAAGGTAGTATATTGTATCTAATATATTAAGAAAAAATAGCAATCAAGCCTTGGCAATAATTAGGAACACTTCGAAAAATCAACTTAAAGAAAACTAAATATATTATCCAATACTAAACTCGACTAAAATATTTACTATAATATCAACTGTCAAAATCGTATCGATAAAGCAGCGCTCTTTTGACCCTTCATTATTTGAATGACTGATGAAGAGCTATCGTATCACAGAGCCATCTATGCAAATTAGGCTGTAGTTTTTGAGTTATAAGAAAGTGACCATATTAACCAGATGACCACATTACCCTTTACTACTTATAATTTAAAAAAAATTGTGTCTTTTGGGCTGTCAACAAAATTTCTTCAATGCTCACTGTCATTTATGGGTGCAACCTGTACAGTTCTTTTATTAAACAATTTCTCTCATAAAATATAATGTACGTTCGCCTGAAATAACGTACATAGATGTATCTATACATATTGAATCATATATCTATACAATTGAAGTGTCTCGCTGTAATATTATAATACTCGGCTTTTATTAAGGTCGAGGGATTATTTGCATGATATCTGTTTATGCCCAAAAATGGTCATTTTGAGACGGCACCCAATCACGTTCGACTTGGAGAATCGGCCGATGGTGCCAGGTGCCACGCGTGTGGCTGGGAGGGGGCAGCAGAAGGCGGCTTCCCAGCGTTTTGACGCTGTCGGGCGAGGCAGTAGTTGGCAGTAACTCGCTGGCAGCGGTACAGTTAATTAGCATACCTCGGTTGCCGCTGCCGAAGTTTCGCGCGACCGATTTTGGGGTTACGGTCCAGATTTTTAGAATTTGTGCGTGTGACTTCGCTACGTAATTGTGATTTCGTGAAAACCACCTCCGTTTAATTTGTCTAGGTTTTAAGTTCTTGACAAGAGGCTTGTATTGCATTTGACTGATTAAAGTAATTTCGTTGGAAAGTAATTGCTCCAATTACATAGTGATGGCGCGTTGAAGTGCATTTTACAATATTTAACTTGCTCGGGAACGTGGAATTTGACCGTGAATCCTTTATCTAGGGCGTCTCCCGGTTGATTGTTTGGAAATCATCGTTGAATTATACCGTCGCGTTAAGAGCCTTTTGTGTGTTGATTCGGTAGCTAGTTTACGTGTCATCTAGCTTAATTTTGAATTCTTATTGCGGCGTGGTGTTTAATATCGAACGAAGGAACTGAGTTGTGTTTGTAACGCTGAACCGTGTGACTCAGGAAGAGATCGCGTTTAGTTCCCTGTTTGTGATTTGGTGATAAATGAATCCGGGACATAGAATGTTGAACTTTGAACTACTGTCCGTTACTGTGTCGGGTATCACGTGTTCGATTTTACGATGAATGTGGAATTAGGCGAGTTTAAGTTAGTTAAATGTACAATAAATTAATAGACTGAAATAGTGACCATGAAGAAAGAGACTGTCCATGGTGGACGCCTGCTGGAGTGATGCAGCATTGTGGGGCAGTATGGAAACCATCGCGCTGCCAGGTCACCTCAGCTGGGCCAGGTCATCCTCATATACACACCACTAAACACCACTTTACATGCATATACTCTACCTACGGCCTGACCTAGCCTTGGGGCGGTCTTAGATTCAGATACAGGTACGTACCATTTATCTTCCTAGGCTTCTCCTTATTTTGTAGTATGATAGGTCATTTTCCATAAGGCCAATTGGGCCCGTACCCACGGCTGCCCGTCGAAGAGGCTACTATGGGCCCTAGCCAAGGCGACCTTTGAAGGGGGAGCTGTGGGCCGTAACAATATCTATTCATAATTTTAAAATAATTGGTCTGTCTGTCCGTGTGTCTACCTGTCTGGGCTAATCTTCGGAATGGTAGAACCTTTTGCAATAAAACTTTACGAACAGATAGAGAGCAATGCGCGGAAAGACCTTAACTATATTTTATCCGAAAAATTATTTTTTTTTATACAGAAAAATTTAAAAATTGATTAGTCTTTGACTATCTTAAATCTAAATAACGCTACATCAATAGATCATACCCGGGCGGATCCGGGGCGGATCGCTTGTTCATTTTAAAATACGGGTGACAACCCTAAGGAGTTCTGCCGTATTGCCAACATCAGACCTAAATGGTATATTATGTTTATTTTGTACATTCCATATTTTACTTCATTTCATTAAAAATATTAACACTTACATCTATATCTACTAGAAGTATGCACATTTGTCAAAGAGAATATGCACCTTTTTTCAATATACTCCCGGCCTTGTTTTTTACGTCCTAATAATAAATTAGCTCCACCTATCACAAAATCAATAAAGTGTAAAAATTTATAATAAAATCCCTAAATGTCTACAAAAAGAAGAATCATATTCATATAATCATATATATATATATATACGTTTTTATTATCCTTGTATTAACAGTTATTGCAAATGTTTATTAAACCTAAAAGTAATGTTTAGCTTAAGTAAATAAAATAAGTAATTATTCTTTATAAATCAATTAAATTAAATTAATATATAATGTTGCTATGCCCTATCAGGGCTCATGTTTGGCTCTATTATATCCAACATAAGAACTATTTATAACCACATGAACGCAATAAAATGTTTGAGTTTGAGTTTATTTCGTAAGTCCTCAGGGTGCTACAAATTTAAACTCGCCAACCATAACTCTAGGTCTGTCAGAATACAACTAAATATCACGAGTATTAGTTACTGGCTTGGGTCGAGTTTGAACTATACGCATGAAATATGAAATTAATTAAATGAAATGGAAGAGAAAGAGATGGAATGTTTCATAAAAAACTTACAAGCGATTAACTTATTCTGTGATATTGGCGTAATAGAATCCATCGCCCCGTTTTGTCCAGTGGTCTCGTAGGAGCTGCCCTAGGAATATTCCATATAAACTATAAAGATAATTTAATTATTAGAATCGTTTTCTTACCAACAGCTGTATATTAATTATGATGATGATAAAGATGACGGTAATGATGATATAAACAATTTAATGTGTTAACCATCTGTTACATCCTCGCCTGTGGTTTTCTATTAATATTGCTAGCCGATAAACCACCGTTGGCTTCGGATAATAAATTGGGTACATTTCGGGTTTCCAGTTTTGTATTCCTGTATAAACACAGATAAATATGAAATATTTCCTTGGCTCATATGAAATTTATAAACTGTAATCTTCCTCGTATGTGTTAAGTCAACTAAATGGTCGTCATAAACATACTTTACTCTGACATTGTGATATAACAAAATGGAAGGTGTATATTTATCGTTGTTCAAGAGTAGAATATGTTACTTTTTGAAAGTAAATAAAACACTTTTTTTAGGGTTCCGTACCTCAAAAGGAAAAAACTGAACCAGGATCACTTTGTTGTTCGACTGTCTGTCAAGACCCTTTTTCTCAGCAACGCGTGGAGGTATGTGTATGCTGTGTTTCGTATGGTAAATGTAGAGAACTGGAAACTCTTTACCGGTAACGACGCGTTCTAATTTAATCCTCAGGGGTGACAACATGTCTAACTTTTATCCTTAATCCAGGATACAATAATATGTAATAGCCTATGGGCCACATCGTTCACTTACCATTAGATGGACTGTGTGAGCACACCTTATTCTGTAAAGAGCTATTGCTGTATTTGTACAAATATTGAGTGTACAGATACATTTTTACGTTTTTTTTTAAAAACTTTTGGAACTGAAATTGGTACAGTATATGTTATTCAAAGCATTGGCCATCGCTTTCTACTACCTTTGACCATCTTTCAGGCAGCATTAGTTTAATGAGTAAATTATTCGAGTGTTAGAGTCATGGTAACTCAGGGGCTAAGCGCTCGCTGTAAAAAAATTATACAGTAGGCGAGCTATCCGAGTTCGAACCCCGTGGACACAAATCATATTGTTAATATAATTAATAGAATCAGGCGTTAGTTTGCGGAAATCCATTATATAAAAGCTTTTAGAAAAATTTACTTCGCAAATATTCGCGTTATAAAATAAAATGATGTCTCTTACCTAGTATGACAAGCACTTCCCGCCCTCCCGCAATTGCGTGCACTATCCACGTCACCCCTCGTGTCGTATTATCGTCAGTGGTGTGTATTGCCTAGTGTAGTGGTGTTGGGAGTAGCGGTGCTTGGATTAGTGGTGACGGGGATAGTGCACGCAATTGAGAGAGGGCGGGAGGTGGTCTTAATACTAAGTAAGACACATCATTTTATTTTATAACGCGGATATTTGCGAAGTTAATTTTTCTAAAAGCTTTTACATATTGTTAATTGCAATTTTACTTTTTTAATTTCTGATTTACCAATAGCTTAACAGTGAAGCAAAACATTGTGAGAAAACCTGCATGTCTGAGAAAATCATTGAAAATATGAAATTTTAAATATATTTATGGTGTAAAACTTAAACACTAAAACATCATGGCAATGATAATGTTGCACTACAGTAATATTTAACGCCGACAATGCGTTCGAAACACGAGTTCTAATGCGTGCCAAAACACGAGTTACAACTTACGAAATATGATTTGACATTAGCTTTTTTTTATATAGAAGAGGAGCAAACGAGCATGCGGCTCACCTGATGGTAAGTGACAGCTGCCGCTGGAATTAACTGAAACATTTTTCCTCAGAACACTCTCAGTCAGTTCGTCTTTTTTGAAGTAGGCTGTAGGTGTTCATGGACTACAGTAGCCACTTACCATTATGGGGACTGTCTATCTGTACTGAGGAGTTCGTTTTTCAATTTAATTAAAAAAAATACGAAAATAAATTATAACTAGGTAATTGTTTAACCAGAACAAAGCTGAGAAGAGCTGCTAGTTTAATATGAAGTGAATTTGGCCTGTGGCCATTCGATTTAATTTATCTTGTTTGTTACAAACTGTCACCGTGTGTTATATTCCATTGCTGCGTTAAACCTTGTCGCCAGAAGGCTAGACACTTTTTGACATTTGATAAAATATGTTTCAAATAAATATCTAAAGCTACGCTAAGAATCTTACTTATTTCAAAACAATCTCAATCTCGAGATCAATAACAATTGATATTTTATTCTGAAAGACTATGTTGGTATACAAAAGGTCTATGTTTTCGTGTATAATCAATTACGTATTATACACACCATCATGGATCAAATGTATAAAATAAAATAATATGGTCAAAATAAGAAAATAATTAGAAATACAAGATCTTTTACTCTTTTGTTAATTAAAAATAACTAAAGTACATAAAATAAAGGCCATTTAAACTAAGACATGAAAGATTTGAAATCACAAGAATCGTAGCCTGCTACAAGCCTAGCCTGGACTCTGCACAACTGAAATACAACAAAAAAGCGCTTTCGTATAGTAGTGTAGCGATGAAATGAGTAAGAAGTCTTACCACCTAAGAGTAATAGCTGGTAAGACTACTTTTCTGTGTGCAAGTTCAAATGGTTAGTAAAACATTTTTACCTAATTGCAGGACCGCCCTGTATATACTTAAAATAAATAATGAACATTGCTATATAGTAGGTGGGGAAACAACTTAAGAACAACTTAAGAGAGAAGAGTTAGGCTTGTTAACTTATATATTATTATAAATAATATTTTATAACTTATGTTACTTATTATTAGTCATATTGTTGTAATGATTATTTATTTAAAAAATGTAAAAAAAAAATAATGGTAATAAAAATATATATATGATTATTAATTTAAACTTGCTAATACTCGGGGATCCAAGGCATGTACCGTAATGTGAACAGTTGTGATTAAAGGCAATATTAGCAGGGATGCGTTCGTACTGTACTGTTCATATGTTGGGCGCTGGCAGAATAACAGCGTTGTAGGCAACTGCAACATTTATTCTGAACCAGAGCCCATTCATTACTACATTATGTAATTCTTGTCATTTCTGTGTGTACCCATTTTTACTTTATTGGTGGTTATGTATAAATGCTTATTATTATTATTATTATTATTATCATGGGGTATTTGTATAGTTTTCTCATCTGGTTGGGCTGTCATCATCATCATCATCATTACAGCCCTTCACAAGTCCACTGCTGAACATAGGCCTCCCCCAAAGAATGCCACAAAACACGGTCCTGAGCCACCTGCATCCATCGACTTCCTGCATGTCTTACCAGGTCGTCACTCCATCTCGTGGGGGGACGCCCTACACTTCGCCTACCGGTACGAGGCTGCCACTCGAGAACCTTTCTTCCCCATCGGTTGTCGGTTCTTCGAGCTATATGGCCGGCCCACTGCCACTTCAGCTTACTAATCCGTTGGGCTATGTCGGTCACTCTGGTTCTACTGCGGATATCCTCATTCCTAAGTTTATCACGCAGAGAAACTCCGAGCATAGCCCTCTCCATAGCTCGCTGAGCGACCTTGAGCTTCCTCATACGGCCAGCAGTGAAGGACCACGTCTCAGTTCCGTAAGTCATCACTGGCAACACGCACTGGTTGTACAATTTCGTTTTAAGGTTTTGAGGTATGTCTGACGAGAAGATGTGTCGTAGCTTCCCGAACGCTGCCCAGCCGAGTTGAATCCGTCGATTGACCTCTCGGTCGAAGTTGGACTTACCCAGTCGGACTATTTGTCCCAGGTAAACATACTCGTCAACAACTTCGAGCTTAGTGTTCCCAACAACTACCGGCATAGGTGTGACATGGACATTAAACATGATCTTAGTTTTGTCCATGTTCATCTTAAGACCTATCCGTTGGGAAACACTATTGATTGTTATTTGTTGTTGTTGTGGTTGGGCTGTATAAACATATAATTGTAAATGAAAATGATAAACTTACATAAATATCAATAAAATAAAATAAATACATAAAAATTAAATAAATATATAAAAACCCAACCAGATGGAAGCCCTCGGCAGGGGAGACCAAACGGCCAAGGGTTAGGGGGAAAGGGAAAGAAACCGGCGGACGATGCGGGCGGTATCGAGGAGCACCGCCTTCTGCATTTGAGCTTGGAGCGATCCGTCACGGAGTCCCAGTCGCCTCAGATGACCCGAGAGGCTGACTGGGATTAACCCGTTCGCAGAGACGACCACAGGAATAATTTCGGCCGGCAGACCACCCCACATGTCGGTCACCTCGTGAGCCAGGTCCAGATATTTTGTCAACTTATCTGTTTCGGCTTTCACGAGGTTCTCGTCATAAGGAATGGTAATGTCGACCAAAAATATCCTTGACTGTGCCCGGTCCATCAGCACAATATCAGGCTTATTCGCAAGAATAGTCCTGTCCGTGATGATGGCTCGGTCCCAGTAGAGCCTGGCGCGGTCATTTTCGAGCACGGCTTCCGGAAAGTAATTATAATATGGCAGTTTCCGATCCACGAGACCGTATTTCAGAGCGAGCTCCTGGTGTAGAATCCTGGCTACTAGGTTGTGTACATTTGCACAGGCAAATACTCAGAGTTAGAAAGCGCCGAACAACCAGAGATGACATGCCTAAGTGACTCACCGGGATGGCGACAAGCTCGACAGATGTCGATGGCGCCATCCTTTAGGATGTATTTCCGATAATTGTTGGTCTTAATAACCTGATCCTGTATCGCACAGACAAAACCCTCGGTTTCCCCAAAGAGGTCACCGAAACGTAGCCAGTGGAGGGAGGCGACTGGGTCTACGCAAGGCTCATGTAGAGCCTTGTAGAACCTCCCGTGGAGCTCCTTCTCCTTCCATACGGTCTCCCGGTCGGAAATGCTCTGTACTGCCGGGTCTTGCCATTGCTCGTTGGCTAAGGATAGAGGGGTAAGTCCTTTATCACAAGAAATAACGTCCCTATAGAATGGATCATCCGCTCTCGTCAGAAAGTAATTACGGAGGCTGCACACTTCGCGATTATGCATGGTAAGCGCACTTAAAAAGCCGCGCCCACCATGCTTCCGCGGCAAGTACAGCCTCATTACTGACGATCTCGGATGATGCATCCTGTGGGACGTCATTATAGTGCGGACTTTTCTTTCCAGAGCGTTCAGTTCAGTCTGAGTCCACCTGAGCATGCCAAAGGTATACATGAGAACAGGCATGATCCACCCGTTATATGCATGTGTCTTATTAACGCCCGACAAAAGACTGTTAAGCACTTTTGTCAAGCGTGCATAAAACACACCGCAAACTGACCGTTTCATGTCCGCCTCATCGATTACTATGTTCTGTGACATACCCAGGTATCGGTATGTTTCAGCCTCGGATAGGGTCTTTATGTTTATTATTATTATTATTATTTTTGATTTTATATTCTCGGCAAGCCGGGAAGAGCTGATAACACGGGCCTAAGTCAAGTGATTATCAGTTGGATTAAATACGGTAGAAGATTTTTTTTTTATAGGAGAGGGGGCAAACGAGCATGCGGCTCACCTAATGTAAATAAGTGACTACCGCCGCCCATGAACAACCGCAACACCAGGGGAATTGCAGATGCGTTGCCGGCCTTTTAAAAAGGAGTAGGCTCTTTTCTTGAAGGTCCCTAAGTCGTATCGGTCCGGAAAAATCGCTGGTGGTAAACTATTCCACAAGGAAGTTGTGCGAGGAAGAAAACATCTTCTAAATCGCACAGTGGTGGACCGCCAATCATCCAGATGGTGTGGATGGTATCGGGAGTTCTGCCGCGATGTGCGTTCGTGAAATTTGGCGGCTGGGATTAATCCGAACAATTCCTCAGAGCACTCCCCATGGTAAATGCGAAAGAAAATGCTAAGAGATGCAACATCTCTTCGCAGTGCCAATGAGTCGAGCCGATCGGAAAGGACTCGGTCATCGACGATTCGAGCCGCTCTGCGCTGGATGCGGTCAAGTTGAAGAAGCTGGCACTGGGGAGCCCCAGCCCAGAGATGAGAACAGTATTCCATGTGAGGCCGAACCTGCGCCTTGTAAAGTTGCAGGCGTTGAGCCGGCATGAAATACTGTCCCGCTCTGCTGAGCACGCCAAGCTTTTTAGAGGCCAATTTTCCCTTCTCTTCCAAGTGACCACGAAACTGCACGCTACTCGATATGTCGACGCCGAGGATTCCGATACTGGCTGAGGCAACAAGGGGAGTACCTTGAAACTGAGGAGATACGACAAAGGGGTTCTTTTTAGCGGTAAACGCGCAAACTTGTGTCTTCTGAGGATTAAACTGGACTAGATTTAGTCGCCCCCAATCCGAGACTTTGTCCAGCAAAGACTCGACTTCAGACACAAGTTTGTTCCGGCACTCAGTGACGTTTTCCCGAGAAATATTGGCACGGCCGGTGTATAGAGCATCACCAGTGCTGTCATCCGCATAGCAATGACTGCTACCGGCTTTCAACATATCATTGATATGCAGAAGAAACAGCGTTGGTGATAGCACGCAGCCTTGTGGAACACCAGCGTTGTCATAATACACTACAAATTACATTAAAAATTATACAATACATAAACAATAAAAATTAACATTGATTAAGTTTATTTTTGTCATTTAAGTAATCGTCAACTGAGTAGTAGCTTTTTTTTAATTAATAAAGATTTTAATTTATTTTGAAATTTGTGGTGGCAATAAATAGTTTTAAATGAGGTAGGCAAAGAATTGAATAGTCCAATGGCTTGATATCTTGTGCTGTGGCGTACAACATTCAATGTTGGTGTGATAGAAATTTTCATATCCTCTCTTTTTCCTTTCTTCGTATGTTTCATATTTGTGAAAGTTCTTTACTAAATGAGTAAGTGAAACTAAGATATACAGAGAGGGAACCGTTAATATGCCAAGATTTCGGAAATGTTCCTTACACGATTCAATTTGTGGAATACGTAACATGGTACGGATTGCCCTTTTTTGTAGTACAAACGCTGCCTTAATATTATACTTATAACTATTGCCCCGGAATATTATGCTATAACGTAGTTTAGATTCAACCAGAGCAAAATAAACCATTTTTAGCTGTTCTCATGTAACTTCTTCTCGTAAACTTCTTAAGGCATAGCATGCTGAACTGATAGTGGATTCTAGTGCTTTAATTTCCTTTTTCCAATTTAAATACATGTCTATGTGGATTCCTAGAAATTTGACTGATTCAACAGAGTCAATACTTATACCGTCAATGTTAACGTTTATTGAATCTTTTTGTCTTGCTGTAGATTTAAAAAGCATCGCGTATGTTTTATTTGTGTTTAATAAAAGATCGTTTGTAGTAAACCAACTTTTAAAGTCATACAGTGTGTTTTTCATTTTAGTATTTAATTCGTCTACCGAGCTAGCAGACACAATCGCGTTGGTATCATCCGCATAAATAGTAAGTTTTACATCATTCTGTTTAGTATGGGTGTAAGCAGTTAAGTCATTAATGAATATTATAAATAGTATGGGTCCTAAAATGGAGCCTTGTGGAACGCCCTTCTTTATGGTTGTCAATTTCGATTTGTATACCGTTTCTTCACCGTCTATTATTGTTTTAATCTCAACAAATTGTTTCCTATTTGATAAGTAAGATTCCAATAACTTTAAAATTGAGCCTCTAATTCCGTAATGTTCCAATTTCATTAGCAGCATATCATGATTGATCGTGTCAAATGCCGAACTTAAGTCTAAAAATAAACCTCCTACCTTATATTTATCATTGAGTCTACATACTACATCATCGACTAGTGTATTTATAGCATCTATAGTACCCACATATCGTTGATACCCAAATTGCCTCTCATTTAATATGGAATTTTGTCGTAAATGTGTTACTAATCTTACCTTGATCAGCTTTTCATAAATCTTTGATAATATAGGTAGCAAGGAAATCGGCCTATAGTTTTTGGTTTCCATTTTACTTCCCTTTTTATGTACCGGAAGTACTCGTGCAATTTTAAGCTGATTCGGAAACAAAGTTTGTTCCACACATTTATTGAAAAAATAAGTTAAAGGTTCAGCCAATATATCAATATTATCTTTAATAATTTTGGTGGGTATTTCATCATAACCGTGTGATCTTTTATTTTCCATTTGCTTAACCATATTTAAAATTTCATGACTAGTAACAGCGGTAAAACGCATATCTGTAACAACTCTCTTCACACTTTGTTCCAGAATTAATTGTGCGGAGATTGAATCACTAGCATTCTTACTTAATGAAATAGTTTCACTAAAATGGCTCGAGAAAACATTTACTACATCCTGTTGATGACTTATGAGATTATTGTTTACCTTTAGTACTATATTATGTCCTTTTTTACTAAACGGTTTCTTCCTACTATCATTTACAATATTCCAGATTTCTTTATTAGAATTTATCGCCAACTCAATTTTTCTTTGTATAGCTATTTGTTTTGCTTTTCTTAATATTCTTCTATATATCTGTATATTTGTCCTTTTATATTTATCAGCAAACACTCCATTACATATTTTAACATTTAATGACAGAAACCTCTTCATCTTACTAGATACCCTAATACCTTTTGTGATCCACTGTAATGTATTTTTTTTGGCCCTATTTTAAGGGAGCTTCGAAAGAAGCGCTTTGTGCCAAACCCGATCAAAGGCCTTCGCAATATCCAGACTAACGGCCAACGCCTCCCCCTTGGACTCTACTGCCTCCGCCCATCTATGGGTCAGGTAGACCAGAAGATCACCAGCTGATCGACCCCGACGAAAACCGTAATCAGCTGGTGATCCTCAAGGTACCGGATGAGCTGGCAGTTAATAATGGATTCCATTATTTTGGAGAACAAGGGGGTGATGGCGATAGGCCTGTAGTTGTACGGGTCTGAGCGGATTGCACAGAAAATGGTGGCGTATTTGTGTTTTGATCTGGGTTTTCTGGTTCACATTGCAGAAACTTTCTAACAAGTCTACATGTGTTTAGTATCGCGGCCTTCTGCAGTAGATGATAGATATTTGTAGGTAAGTTGAGGGAATTAAGGGACTGGTGGAGTTGTTTCGTATTTATTACTCCTGTTGTAGACAATACTATCGGTACTATTGTAACTTTTTGCAGATGCCAGAGTCGGGCTACTTCATCTTTTAATTCAGTGTATTTACTCAGTTTTTCTGCTATTATTGTCTGCAAGTTATGGGTATTTGGTATAGCAATATCTATTAAATATCCAGTTTTGTTTATCTTGTTTATAAGTGTAATATCTGGTCTATTGAAATGGATTGTCCGATCGGTAAGAATGGCGCGGTCAAAATATAGTTTTGTTGATGGGTTCTCTAATACAATTTCTGGATTGTATTTGTAGTATGGTGTAACGGAATCTATAAGTTTGTACTGTTGTGCTAATTTTTGGTGTATAATGTTGGCTACTTGATCGTGTCTATGTTTGTAGTCTGTTTGGGTTATTGACTTGCACGCGCCTGTTATATGCTGAATCGTTTCTGGAGAGCTATGGCATTTCCTACATGTGTCATTACTTAAATTCTTTATGATAAACTTTCTGTAGTTTTTGGTTTCAACTACCTGATCTTGTATAGCAAGCATGAACCCTTCAGTCTCCGGGAAGAGTTCGCCTCGATTTAACCACGCGTTCGACGCCTCTTTGTCGACATTTATCTGGCATAAGTCTTGGCGATGTCTTCCATGTAGAGATTTCTGCGTCCATTCTAAAAGCTTGGTTTTGTCCTCAATTACTTTCTCATTTTTCTGTTCAGTTGTATCTTTTAAATTTAGGGGTGTTAAGTTTTGGTCGTTCTGTGATATAATTTTATGAAGAATAGAGGTTTCGGTTTTTGAGAAAAAGAATTGTCTGAGTGCTTTTATCTGTCTGTTATGTAGGTTTAGGATATCAATTAGTCCTATACCTCCTTCTTTCCGCGGCAGTGTTAATCTCTGCAGACATGATCGTGGGTGGTGTTTGCGGAATTTGGTCATTGTGGTATTAATTTTTCGTTGAAGGTTTTTCAGATCGGTTTTGGTCCAATTGATTATCCCAAAAGAATATGTGAGAACTGGTATAGCGAAGGTGTTGATTGCTTTGATTGTATTTCGAGAATATAGTTGCGTTTTCAGAATTTTGTTTAGTCTATGTTGAAATTGTAGTGTTAGTTTTTGTTTAGTTTCTTTATAGTGTATCTGTTGTGATTGTGTGTAGCCAAGGAATTTATAACTATCTTGTTCCTCTAATGGTTCTATCTGTTCTCCTGTTCTTAAAGTGTATTGGTGTTGATAATTCTCTCCTGCTCTAATTGAATTTATTTTACATTTATCAATGCCGAATTTCATTTTGATATCGTTTGAGAATTGTTCTGTCAAGTTTGCTAGCTCACAGAGTTGAGTCTCACTTTTGGCGTATAATTTGATATCATCCATGTACAACAGATGATTTAATTCTATTGTTTGAATTTCATTTTGTCCTTCGGTAGTTGTATTTTTTAACGGGATTCCTAAAGAAGTTGCGTTTAATATATTAGATAGGGGATTTAGAGCAAGACAGAACCACAGTGTTATTATGAAAATTCAGTCTGAAACGCTTTAATGATTGATTTTATTAATTGAAATTACTTTGAATGAAAATGAATTATTATGGTTGCAGCACGAATAACTCGACTAGGGGAAATAGCAGTTTAATGCTCTCACAGAAAAATCTTTTAGAAAAATTTACTTCACAAATATCCGCGTTATAAAATAAAATGATGTGTCTTACCTAGTATGAAAAGCACCTCCCGCCCTCCCTCAATTGCGTGCACTATCCCCGTCACCACTAATCCCAGCACCGCTACTCTCAACACCACTACACTAGGCAAGATACACCACTGACGATAATACGACACGTGTTTCGCCTCTAAACGAGGCATCCTCATAGACTCTACGGTGGCTAACTGCTAAGTGAGCGGCGAGCCAAAACAAGTGCCTATTATACAGATCGCTGACGCAACCGCTCTCTACTTAATGAGCGAGCGACTGCGTCATGCGATAAAACATGCGACCAATCACCGCCGGACTTACGCAGCCGCTTGTAAAATAAAAACAAATCGCCGCGCAACGCCCACCCTCCAACCACGCAACCAATCGCCGAACACCGTGAGGGTGACGACCATATTGCGAGGCTCTCTATTATTAGAGAGCAGGCTTAAAGTATTTAAGAGAGTTAGTAACATTTGTTTGTTCATTCAGCAATGCAACGGTACTATTGTTACTTTTTAATATCTCTAACTGTTCCAGCACACACAGCCGCAGCCCTTTATTAAACGAATTGTAACGAACCCCCCCCCATCTTTTTTCTTTTCTACTATATATCCACTTATACTTGTATTTCTTTAGAATCTATATCTGTAAGATATATAAATATATCTAATTTACCAGACCAGTATATCTTGATCTTTCTAAAGGTTTAAATATAGGCCGTTTAATAAATTTACGGCGTGATCGTCTTAGTTAGGACCCTTTTTTACGTTGTGTTTGTATAGTAACTTAGTTCTTTTAGGTGTATCTTGGAAGAATGAATATTCACGAGAGCAATCAAAAGCTGTTGGTAGAGTCTTATAAGCAAAAGAACCCCGTTCACGAATACAGAGCTCAAAAAGTTTAAGAACAATAAATTGTCCCTATTCCACTTGTATCTGGTTCACAACAGTCAATTCCTTATTAATTAATCCCTTCCCGCTTGGAAAAGGCTCACAATATTTATATCAAATACCAGCTACAAGGGCTTCGCTCTCCCACATTTTAAAAAAAATGTGGAGGAGGTACACGGCCCCACACACGCCGCGCACGGTGAGCGCCAACCATTTTAATGCGCTCCCCCGAAGGGTACGCAAAGTTGGGAACTGGACCGTAGTCCACAGCAAAATAACTGGCGAACCAGTAAAAGAGGACTTGGCCCCTTGATAGTGCGTAAGCACAAACATCGACCGAAGTCGCGCATGTCAATGCGTGTAAACGCCATACAGAATACGATCAAATCCAGCCACAGTGAAATTTACGTCACAATGCAACTATCATACGGATGGCGCCCCCTCACAACACACCTACATGATCCCTATCGACTTTGGTAACAAAATTTGTTAATGTTGTTAACTAAAAATACCACCAACGTATCATAGTAGTACGGTACTAAGACGTCAGTAGCCAAAACTCCACGTATCATAGCGCTATTGCACTAACACATGAAGTTGAGTATGCTTGCTGCACTTAAAAGTACTACCAAACACACTCACCCTAAACCGAAAGATAGCCGACGTATCATAACGCTATGCGCTAAGACGTCGCCCACAAACGGTAGGGGTGTGCGATGTCCACGGGCAAGTCGTATTGCTACAACAAACCCGCTTACCACCGGCACTAAGATGATATGTCTAGGACACATCGGTTAGTGAGTCTAAGTTTACCTCGGTCTCAGAGGCTGCGAAGCAACCAACTCGCCACTATAATAATCCTTTTCAAGTCCCATTTCTTTCAATATAATGCTTTTACATATTTGAGACCTTCCACATATTTGCTTTATTTCATAGACCATACTACTTGTATGTCTAAATAATGTATGTCTTATTCATATGGGACTTCAAGTCATAACTCTGCTATCATAATGCTTATGCATCATAGAGACCTTCTATATTAATGCTTTGGTTCATTAGGCCTTACTATGATAAGTCCCTAATATAGGACTAGTCATTGTGCAACCTTAGTACTAGCAGTCGGTCAGCTGACCACCCCATAAATATGTACAACCTTGGGTATGTGTCTCCGGCAACGCCCCAATATAAGGGAACATTACAAGAACACGTTCATCAACTTAGAAATTTTCCAATTATTACAAGAACACCTTCATCAACTCAGAAAATTTTGATCCATTTTTTCTATTATATTACAAATGTTATTTATCTTTGTTATTGCAATATAATCGCCTTGTATTTATATGATTTGATACATTTTGAACATTTTAAGCAGGTTTTTAATAAATTTAGAGATTTTTAGAGACATTTTATGCGTTTACTAATATATATATAATATTCAATATTCCAAATGGATATTTTTGAACTTTATGCTTATTATTTGCATTTTATTGTTTAAATTATAATTTCTATGACATTTTTAAATGTCTGTGTAATGAATTTAATTATTTTTAATTAAAACTAATTTTACGGATTTTATCGCGTATATTAATCTATTTTTATTTTTATATTCCCGACGTTTCGGGTGCTTTCCAGCACCCGTGGTCACGGGGGACTGAGGTGTTTGACGTCCTGCTGTCATAGTTAGCCCGGCTACCTTCAGTTTTTTAATATTAATTTTTGGTCCGATTTACGCAGAATGAGCTTACGGTATCTTGAAGTCACAGAAAAAATACCCATACCAACCGATATCTAAATGGTGAATCTCACCATCATCCTTCGCAGTTAGCTACCGTGGGAAAATCTTTGTTTCAGAGAGCACGAGGGATCTGTGACAGAAAACATCTGGCCGCCGAGCTTCAGCACGTTGAGCAAGTACTGCAAGACAACAAGCTTCGGGTCCCGCGCCTATGTCACAGTGACCGAGTGAAGCCAGCCACAGTCGAGCGTGTGCCTGCTGTACTACCCTATGTCAGAGGAGTCACAGACAAGGTTGGCTACATCTTGAAGCGAGCTTCCATTAAAACATACTTCAAGCCGCTGAAGAAGATTGGTCAATTTTTACCATCCGTCAAGTGTCATATCCCTCTACAAGATACAGGAGTGTACAAGCTGGATTGTGAATGTGGTCTCTCGTACATAGGACAGACAAAAAGATCTATTAAAACCCGCGTTAAAGGACATATAGCTGACGTGAAGCACCGACGTATCGGGAAGTCTGCAGTTTGTGAACGTGTTCAAGATCGTCCCCGCCATTACATTAGATTTTTTAGACCACAAATCCTCGCAAAAGAACACCGATTCCTCCCAAGGATGATTCGCGAGGCTATTGAAATTAAAAAACATCCTAATTTCAATAGAGAATATGGATGGGTGCTGCCATCTGCTTGGGATCCCATAATTAATAAAATCAAATCCAAACCCAAGTATACCACTGCTAGACTTCAACATACCGTAAGCTCATTCTGCGTAAATCGGACCAAAAATTAATATTAAAAAACTGAAGGTAGCCGGGCTAACTATGAGAGCAGGACGTCAAACACCTCAGTCCCCCGTGACCACGGGTGCTGGAAAGCACCCGAAACGTCGGGAATATAAAAATAAAAATAAAAATAGATTAATATACGCGATAAAATCCGTAAAATTAGTTTTAATTAAAAATGTGTAGTGTTCGCGTAAATATAAGAAATCATAATTTAATTATTATTTATTAATAATAATAATGAGGCGTCACAGTATGTAAGACTTTAAAGGAGTGGTCGTTGGCTAGGTTGTGTCCAGTGTCCAAGAGATGTTTGGCAAAATGGAATTTATCGGGATTGCAATTCCTGTACGCGGCTAAATGCTCTTTATAACGTGTCACGAAACTGCGACCAGTCTGACCCACGTAAACTCGCTCTCACAGAATACAAGCGAAAAATAGCAGCTTAATGCTGCTATTTCATATGATGAATGTGGAAAACCGGAGAATTTTTTTATTGGAAACGAGGTATTCGAACTTATCCCTCGGGGTGACAAATCATTTGCATTTAGATTCTTAATCGAGGATAGACATTTATGTCTATGTGCCACAGCATCTGTTACATCAGGATTGGACTGGACTGTGTGCTCGTTTGTCACTCTTACTCTATAAAAAATATTTCGAAGACATGTGAAGTTTGCAGACACGTAGAAGTAGCGCGCTAGACTAATTATTATTTTTACCTTCTCAGAAATGGGAGGAGGCCAATAATGGGACTTATAATACGCTGAGATGTTATGTTATATCTAGAGGGGAATATTATTAATAGAATACGACAAATACTTTTTATGCTATTGCTGAACAAAAACCGATTCTTGGCTTCGTACACCTTATCTAGGCGGATTCTACGCAAGTGAACCCGCGGGTAAAATTTATTAAAATGTATACATAATATGAATACACGATTTAATAAATTTCACCTCTACATAACCAAGTAGTCGCGGTGTAAGATTATCCAATATCCCATATCGTATCGTGGATGTTGTAAGAGGTAGGTAGGAGGTAGCTCTACTACTGCTAAACCTCCTACCTCCTCCTTCTGCATTTCGCCTGGTGAGTGCAGGTATCTGGAGGCCCAATCCCCCCACCCATCAACATGGTAGCGTAAAGCGTAAAGGAACACTACTCCAGGAGGGTACCAGCATCCCTGGAGAATCCCTCGCTGGGCATCCACGCCCAAGCTACTCTACTTTTTCTAAACGTGAGTGCTCAGGCTGTCCCGCTTATTCTAGAGGGGTGGGATGGGGGCGAAATTCCGCTCAAGACGAAACCTGCTCGGGGCAAGCGGAGCAAAAACACCTTGCTTTTTCTAACCGAGACAAAGGTGTCCTATCCGGCTGATACTTCGTATCTCTCCTACCCGGGGTACAAATTAGAACACTCGTTTGTGCCCCGGGCTGGAGTTTGCGTCTAAATGTGAGGCAGAAAACCGACCAACGTCTTAATAACTAGAAAATTACAAACTGTATCTATCAACCCGTCTGCCAAGTGTGACAACTATAGCAAATACCACTCCCCCCATGTGGGAGAGACCTATTTTCAGCAGTAGCACTTTTGATAGCCTGTAACGTTCACGGATATTTTCAATAACATATCCTAAGTTGACATATTTGTCAGTTGTTAATAATGTTATTTAATTGAATGTCCGCTACACGATGTACTGCCAGTTGATTGATCTATTAATAATTAATAGAATAGTATTATTATAGTAATTAAGACAAGAGGCTAAATTGAGATATGAGAATTTAATTACGATATTCTATGTATTTGCTATATGTACATTTCTTCATATATGGTCTATTTCAAAGATGATGATGAGATTGTAAGGAGGGTGATAAAATGATGAGGATAAGTGAGATAGTCTTACGTCTCTTAATTATTCCTGCTATCAAGTATAAGTAGTTTTTTTTTTAAAAACTGAAGTGACAAACAAGCTTACAGCCCACCTGATAGTACGTGGACGTACAAACAAAGAAGGCTACAGAAGCGTTGACACCTGTGAGGACTGAGATGGATTGCCTCACAGTGTGGCTCTCTATAGCCTACAGACCGGAAAGCAGCAGTATAATTAATATTATTTATATATATATATATATATATATATATATATATATATATATATATATATATATATCTAATACTTATATAAAATTCTCGTGTTTTTTATAGGAGAGGGGGCAAACGAGCATGCGGCCCACCTGCTGGTAAGTGACTACCGCCGCCTATGAACAACTGCAACACTAGGGGAACCAGGGGAATTGCAGATGGGTTGCCGGCCTTTTAAAAAGGAATAGGCTCTTTTCTTAACCTCTTCCGAAACGGCTGAACCGATTTGTATGAAATTTTGTGTGCGTATCGGGTAGGTCTGAGAATCGGCCAACATCTATTGTAGGTCTGAAAATCGGCCAACATCTGTTTTACAAACCTCTTAATGATAAGGGTGACACACCTCTAAATATTTTTTTTTATTTTTTGACAATTTTTATTTTTTATTTTAAACTTCAAATTTTCACCCTTCTACTATCAATATATGTTTTTAATCGCGATTTTTAAAACTAAAAAATATTTCCTAGAAATAATGTATATGGCAAAATAACGTTTGCCGGGTCAGCTATATATATACGGTATAAATGGGTAAGAGTGTGGTACCCAGCCAGACGGACTCCTAGGAAAAAATGGAGTCCTATCACCGAGAAAGTAGAATGTAGTGCTAAAATTATTGTGTACCGGTTGGAAAGGATATGCACCAGTGTTTAATGTGATATGCGGTACATGCGAAAAAGAAGGTAACATTTTCATACCTATTCCTTTACTGTTACCGTTACAGCCTATTAGAGTCCACAGCTGAACATAAGCCTCCCCCATAGAATCCCCTTACGGGGGATATTTGCCGTAGTTGCCAGACTCCTGATTTGTTTCCCTCTGTCGCCTCTTATGACACCCACTGGATGATATGGGATAGTGGATATACTTACACCGCCACTACACGAAATAAGAGGAGGTAAAAAATTAATCTCATAGAATTCCAGCGTCAAATAGCAGTTTAAAACTGCTGTGTTTCGTATGGTGAGTGTAGAGAACCGGAGACCCTTTTTACTGGAAAAGAGGCATTCCATCTTAGTCATCACGGGTTACAACGCATCTGCATTTTGATAGATGTAGATGTCTATGGGCCACAGCAACCACTTACCATCAGGTGGACTGTGTGCTCGTTTGTCACCCTATCCTATAAAAAAAATTAAAGTGGATATTGCTGCATTAGTCTAGCAATGAACATACTTTTAGCGTGAGTAAGCGATATACGAATATTAGCGATTTGAAAATTTATTTATTATATTTAAGCAAGCTAGCTTATGTATACTCTAAGATTTCGTATAGATTTAAGTTTTAACTGTGTATTTCTTTCATAAATTAAATTCTTTTGATATCTAATTGGGAAAGAACTAAGTTTTACATTGGTGGTATGTTATATATTTTTTATAGCCGAGGGGGCAAACGAGCATGCGGCTCACCTGATGGTAAGTGGCTACTACTACTATGGTAAGCACATAAACAACTGCAACACCAGGGTATTTGCAGATGTGTTTACCGGCCCTTCAAAAAAGAGTAGGCTCTTTTCTTGAAGGTCCCTAAGTCGTATCGGTTGGTAGTCAATTCCACAAGAAAGTTTTGCGAGGAAGAAAACTTCTTCTAAATCACACAGTTGTGGACTGCCAATCATCCAGATTATATGGATGGTATTGCGAGTTTTGTCGCGATGTGCGATGGTGAAATTGGTGGTAGATGCCGTGGTAAATGCGATAATATATGCAAAGAGATGCAACATCACAACCCATGCAAAGCATTGCAACCCATGCCGGGGCCAGCTAGTAATTAAATTTAAAAAAATACAGTGACGTAGATTGTCTTAATAAGGACTGTTGTTACAGTACTGGGTTTTTACCAGAAATAACTAAATAAATTAGCGGAAAGTATTCCAATCACGTTTCCCGTAGTTTTAATCAGAGGCAATATTGAATTGGTTCTGGGCATCGCAAGAGTCACATTCGAGACGTGAATTATCGCTGCTGAGTGCGAAGGTGGTAAGGCTTGAAGAATATAGTTCTGAGACCAACAGAATAATGAAATTTCATTATAAAAAAAAGTCAATCGTTACCATCAGACATGTCTTTTTTTACTTTCCACCACTAATATTATAAAAAATAAGAATTAAAAATAAAAGGTAAAGAAAAACAAAAAATAAACTGGATGGTACTACACAAGGTGGTAGAGCTGCCTTTCTGTATAGGAGTCCGTATCCACCCTCTTATCTCTTTCTGCCGTCAAATAATAGTGATTGCTCAGCTGTGTTCCTGTTGGTCTGAGGGATATAGAGAGCTAGTGTAATTATAGGCAGCGGGCATTCCATCTTAGTTCTCAGAAGTGACTGCGCAACTGTAGCCTTCCTTGTTTGAAGTTGCCGCAGATGCCCATGGACTGCAGTAGCTACTAACCATCAGGTAAACTGTAAGTTCAGTTATCATTTCAGTTTTATAAAAAAATACAAAGTCAAATTACGTATTTATGCATATTTTTAAAAATGGAACTTAAGAAAAAGGCCGGCAGCAGGCCAATCTATTTTTTTTGAACGGATACACAATACTTTTCCACGATCAGTCTTTATGGTTCAACATACATCATATATATTAACGTTACATTTAAGCTCTTTGGCTTTATTTTAGGTTTGATTTTTCAATGAACAGATAAAATGCAACATAAAATTTACGGATTTATAAATAAAAAAGTTTTTTTTTTTTTTATAGAATAAGAGTGACAAACAAGCACGCAGTCCACCTGATGGTAAGTGGTTGCTGTGGCCCATAGACATCTGCATCTATCTGAACTAAGGACTAAGATAGAATGCCTCATTTCCAGTATAAATGGGTCTCCGGTTCTCTAACACTCACCATACGAAACACAGCAGCATTAAGCTGCTATTTGACGCTGGTATTCATTTCCAATTATTATTTTATTCATTTAGTTAGTAGATGGATAACTTTAATCTGACGATTAAAAATCAGATTGTCCACTAGCGACCCGCCATGGATAAACTGGATAGCATCTATTAATATGGCGTTATTTAAATTTAAGATAATCAGTGACCATTTATTTTATTAATGTTCTATTTTTTTAAGAAATTATTCCAAATTTTCATTCGAAATATAGCCTAGATCACTCCTGCCATTGTTTTCTTTCTTTTTTTTGCTCTCTATCTGTTCGTGAAGTTTCATTACATCGGTTCAATTGTGAAAATAAGCCCGGATTATCTGGATAACCTTTCCACTTCACTAATACTTCTTTTCTGTTACTTGAATAACGAGTGTCAATTATTTTATCTATTTTATGTTGTGAGGTGGTGTTGTAAGTGATTTTCTGTAATTCTCTTTCATAAAAAGTACCAATTATTGGTTCATTTTGTAAATCTGTTATTGTATAAACAACCCATGGAGATCTATCAATTATTGAAGATATAATAAATATTTCATCACTCCAATTTGATTCATATCCTTTTTGGAATACATGTTTATATTTAGTTATTCGAACATAATCACCCACATTGAAATTTGGTTTAGGATTTTCTAAAGAAAGTTTTTTTGACCGTCTATCATAAAGATTAGTCCAAACTGTCATAATATTGTTGGAATTTACATCACATGGGCACATCTTAATACTAGAGTGAAAGCTGTGATTATAAGAGTATATTAAACAGACAAAAATTTAAAAATATTTATTCATGTCTTAATAGCATGCAAATATCATCCTTAGCTAAATACATAAGGCAATAATTTCCATATTACAGACAAACATTTCAATTTTATTTATATGTTTGGAATAGATGTATAGATGTTGTATTAATCTATATATGTATATGTGAATAAAAGTGAAAATATATTTATGTATATATGTTCATTAAATATTATGTTATTGTATATATTATTCACATATTTATATAAATGTTACTTGATAATTAGTTTTTCGCTTTGTTTTCTTCAGTTTTTTTTTTTATATTGCACGTTGCACCTATAAGTAAAATTATAAAATTACAATGTCCTTTTACTTTCGGTTTGTCAGGTGGAAATCTCTTAAGCGATAAGACCACCTTTTGTAGTTTATAAGTTTTCCGTTATTGTAACAACTTTATATTTAAATGCAACAAACAGTTATCTATCTACAAGATATCCGTGTTTTGTATAAATGTGCAGTCGAAAGTAAAATACAGAGTTAATAACTTTATAAGTAAAGGTTGAATTTCGAACACTAAGCGAACACTATTACGGCCTTATTACAAAAAGTAGTTTATGAATAATCTCAGTTTTAAACTACATAAAATCTGTTTCACAAAGCCCCTCAGATGAAATTAAATGTTAGTGTTTAGCGAAGACTGTAGCGCCGAAGTTATGGGACTTCTTCAATTTTACTACTTCTTTTAATTATACAAATCAACTATTGGTGTTACGAACGACTTTAAATCGGCCTCTCGTTTCAGAGTCAAACCTTCACATCACTTCGCCATCCGTTTAACATTCCTAACAATAATCTGACAGCGTGATGTTAATCAGAAATTTTAATTACAATTATAATTTCATTGGGTGCGGTGCCGGGGAGCTGAATACAAAACTAATTTTCTAATTATTTATTCATAGCTTAATTAAAACGGAACTCGGTAAATTGTTTAATTAAATTGTTTTTTCTACCGACTAAATAAAGGACGAGGTACTTAATTCGACTGTATGTTTTTATATGTGGGTTACCCCAACACACATCGGTGGGGAACCGATTTCGATGATTCTTTTTGTTCTCGACGGGAAAAATTGTTTAAAACCATAGTGATCAATAACAATATTAAAAGTTAAGAAAATAACTCTCATTTGTACAAACAAAGTCGACCAATCAGATTGCGACACGTTATAAAACATTCTGGGCATTGCGTAATATTTAGACCCGAAATATTTTCTTTTATTTGTAAACATAGTATTTAGTTTATAATTAGATTAAATTTCAATATTAAGGTAATAAAATAATATTTAGCGTGATGAAACTTATTTCCTAGTTATAGTAAAATTAAAGAATTAATGTACTCAAATATTCTGAAAATTTGGGATATTTTTGTTAATAACTCTTTTAAATTGTTAATATATTAAGAAACGTTTATGATGTGCTAATATAAAATTAAATTAGCAATTTCACAATGTATGGTACATTAGGGTAAGAATTAATCGTGTATTGAAAAAAATTGTGATTTAAGACATATAGACGTATAGTGAAAATATTAAACAATAAAGAGGCAAAACATACGTACAATGGCAAGCGGCTCAGTCAGTCTCGAGACTACCTTAGCACCTCATCATAACATGTAGTAGCTGAAGATACAAGTAGCAGAACTAAGTAGTAAGTGAAGTGACTAGAAGCTAGAAGTATCACATAGTAGCTGATAATAGCAGCTAGTAACCAGTGATAGTAGTAGCATAGTACAACGTAGTAGCTGATAATAGCAGCTAGTAACAAGTGATAGTAGTAGCATAGTACAACGTATTAGCTGATAATAGCAGCTAGTAACAAGTGGCAGTAGTAGCAAAGTACAACGTTGTAGCTGATAATAGCAGCTAGTAAACAGTGATAATAGATGCAGATAGTACTAGTAGTAGTAAGTTACTACCGAACAACTTGAAGAAATAGTCAACTGCAGAAATCATATGAACAATATAGTGACCAATCGATAGTGAACTACCGATATAGAACAACCGTAGTTGACCAACAATATTCAACAACCGTGGTCAATAACCAATAGTCAGAATATTTCCGCCGAACAGTTGAGCAGTTGAACCGCTGGCCACTGCCTTGCCATTTGTATTCTACAGTTCGTGCATTTTGATTGGACGTCAGTCCACAGTACCGCAGCTGCACCTACAAATACGGCAGTAGAAGCACAGAGTAAAGAAGACCAGACGGGAAGCTTTCTAACAACGTCGAAAATCTATACCTATTCTGATAGGGTTATCACCTGATGCAAGTGAAAATTATAAGGAAAAAATAAAAATATTATATTGTATAAAATAACATGTGTATTCATTGTAACTTAAGTTAACATAATAACATGTCTGTTATATGTAATTAAAATTGAAACTGTAAAAATTGTATATTTTGCTTATTTTAATGCTTAGCTTCACATTACATATCTATACTTCTATCTATATTTCTATCAATATAATTTTCGCAAGATAACGTATTCATGAGTACAAAATATCAGATGGTATTAGTAATGACTGTGATAATGGTAGTGGGCAGTGGTGGTGTTGATACACCACCACCACCAATGTTACTACCAGGATGATGGTGGCGGTAGTAGGGGCTGTGGTGGTGATGTTGGTCATGGTGGTAGTGCCACTGTCCACCACCACCACCAATGATACTACCAGCACCGCCACAATTACCGACACCATTACCAGCACGTACAACAGCACCATCCACCGCTACCAACACCGCACGATCAGCACCACCGTCCATCATCACCATTACCAGCACTACTACCACTAACACTATCTGCACCACTGTCTGGCTATTGTATTATTTTCTCTCGAATTTTTCATTGTGGGTAAACTGTATGCTAAGGTGTTAATTGAAAGAGTTATGGAAGAAACTGATGGAAAAATTTGGGATGTGCAAGCTGGATTTAGAAAGGGGATGGGGTGTACGGATCAAGTCTTTTCCATGCGCATGATAGCGGAGAAGTTTTTGGCTAAAAACCAGAAAGTTTTTTGTGCGTTCTTGGACTTGGAAAAGGCTTATGACAGAGTGGACAGGAACGTGTTATGGCAAACACTGAACTCATTTGGATTGAGCGCTGGCTTGATACAGGCATTAAGGTCTCTTTATAGGGACTCTAGTGCTTGTGTCAGGATCAACGGGGTCTACTCGGACTGGTTTGGCATTCATAAAGGTGTCAGACAGGGATGTGTGGCTTCCCCGTGGCTGTTTAACCTATTTATGGACAGTTGTTTGCAAACTTTGAAAGTTGAAGAATGTGGGTTGAGAATGGGTGAGTCAACCGTCAAATGCCTTTTGTACGCCGATGATCAAGTCATATTTGCATCGTCGGCGGCCGAGTTGCAAATGATGGTTACTTTAATGAATTGTTCATTGAAAGAAAGGGGTATGAAAGTGAACGCAAGTAAGACGAAAGTGATGGTTTTTGAAAGAGAAGAAAGTAAAACTTTATGTAAAATAAGAATAGAAGGGGAGTTGATTGAGCAAGTGGATGAGTTTGTATATTTGGGATGTTTATTTAGCAGGGATGGTAGATATGATAAGGATATAGAACGACGAGTGAACGCAGGAAATAGGGTGAATGGGGCTCTACACGCTATTGTGAGGAGTCAGAATGTGTCAAATAAGGCACGTATGGCAATTCATAATGCTGTGTTAGTACCCACTTTAATGTATGGTAGTGAAAGTTGGGTCTGGCAGAAGAAGCATGAGAGTAGAATAAATGCTGTAGAAATGCGTTCCTTAAGGAGTATGCTAGGGCTGAATCTGAATGACAGGGTGAGAAATAGTGTAATAAGAGAAAAGTGTGGTTTGCAAGATGACGTTGTGACAAGGATTAAGAAAGGAATGCTTCGGTGGTTTGGTCACGTAGAAAGAATGAACGAGGAAAGAGTGACAAAGCAAATTTATGTTGCAGAAGTGAACGGCAGGGTCGGGAAGGGACGCCCTAGACGAAGGTTTATCGACCAGATCGGCGATACATTGAAAATGGGCCAGATTAGGAGTACCCTTAACCGACGAGCGTGTATGCGTAGATATATGGATGTGGAAGAGGCGAGAGAGGTGTGTCAGGATCGCGCCAAATGGAAGTCCGTAGTCTCTGCCTACCCCTCTGGGTGACAGGCGTGAGTGTTTATGTATGTATGTATGAATTTTTCATATACCTATACTGTACAACTTAGGCATTTAGCTTATACGAATACTAATTATCTAATATAAATATATACTTATAAATCTGTCTTATTTTATAGTACACAATCTCTAAACTTAATTCTAATTATGAAAAAATTAAAAGATTTATTGATCTATAAAATCACGAAATATTATTCGTCTATTTATTTCAATGCGCGTGACCAACAGTCCTTTCATTCACACTGACTGAGCCGGCGCAAACCGGTTTGTACCCTGACGGAGCGTCAGTGAACCTGTCGGTGAGAGCTCACGCACACATCGCTGCGCAATGTGTGGGTGTACCCGAAGCGAGGCGTTTGTATGTAGCTTCCCCTCTGGTCGGTTTCTTTACTCATCTGGCAGAAGTATCCACCGGAACTTATAAGTGTAGGACATGAGCGATCGCGGAGTATCTTCGACAACATTTACTACCAAGTTTCGCTCGTCCGGCACACTTTTTTTATTTGAAAGCTGATGCTTTGCATGTGATCCCGTATAAATTTAATCAAGGTTTGGCCAATAGTTTTTGATATATCTTTAATAATTAATATTGAAGTTAGGTGTACAGAATTTTAAATTTACCACCTTGTTGTTATAAAACTGAAGTGACAAACTAACTTACAGCCTACCTGATAGTGAGTGGCTGCTGCGATCCATGAACACCTGCAGACTGCTTTATACATAGCGGGCTACATATGCTTTGTCACCTCTGAAAACTAAGATTGAATATCTCGCAACCTGTTATTACACTCTATACACTTATACTCATAAATATTCTATTACCGCCTCTACACGGCAAGAACAGAACAATAACAAATAAATATATGATAATGATCTGACCAGTAGTTTTTGAGTTCTTCTTAATAATGCGTATTTAGTTGACTTCGACTACATTGATGATATTCTGCGTAAGGCCTGTTGTTGAATGTATCGTTTGGTTGTACGACATGATGGCATATGTCATTACAGATGCAGCATCTATAATTTATTCATATATTATAACATCTGAATATATTTCTAATAGGGTGGAGTGGAAACGTATGACATGTGCCATGGAATTTGGATTGTAAAAAGTGCCTATATGCAAATCTATTTTGTAAAAACTAAAGGTTTCTTTCATTAGTACGTTATTAAATCCGGTTCCTGAGTCTGCACTTACTCTATGTGGTACGCCATACATAGAGAAATATTTAATAAGAGCTCTAATTATTTCTGGGGTTGACCTATTGTTTATTTCTATTGCTTGTCCAAGCTTACTAAAGGCATCGATGATTGTTAAATAGGATTTTCCCTCTACGTTGAAGACATCGATAAAGATTTCCTGAAATGGTTTGTCTTGGGTTTGGGTTAAGTGAAGTTCAGGTTTTAAAGGTTTACGGTCGTATTTCATGCGCTTACACACATCACAAAAGTTTATGAATATGGCTACTCTTAGGTCCATATTGTTCCAGAATTAAGTACTTTTTAAGTGTATTATTGTCTTTTTTATAACTCTAAGACATGTTTTATCAATATTATATTTTTTTTATTATTTCACGCTGCTCATTATCATCCTCTACATAGACTACCCTTCGCTTGCATTCAAAGATGTTAACCGTACCCTTTTTAAATAAATCAATTACGGCCTCTGAAAATTGTTTTCAATGTGCGTCGTTCTCGAAGTAAATGAATTGTTTTATGTTGGGTTTGATGTACTCCTTTAGGAATTGTTTTACTAGGTCAGGTCTATTTAGGAGAATATGAACTTCGATTATCTCTTGTTTTTGTCTCAATAAATTTTTAACGGCTATTTCGTCTCTATACCTCGTAAAAATAAATATTTGATGAGTTTTAGTATCTATGGCTTTCTCTAGAATTGGAATACCATCGGTAGCTATTTTATGTGCTGAGTGTCTTGTAAAGGTGTGTGAGTTATCAAATGTTTCGTGTGCGGAAACGGTACTACTTGTCGGTGATGATATATAATATGGTGATTTATTGCTCTTAGCGGACGGGACAGATAAGGTAATCTCCGTATCCGATGACGTTTCCGTCGGACTTGTGTCCTTATTTTGTAATCTTTGAATCTCTTCGATTAATCTGTCTATGTTTCTTTGCAGTTGTTCACCCTTATCCACATTAACCTTCATTGATTTTTGGTCTTCTCCTAGGGCGTTTACCTTAACACGGGATAAGGCGTCGGCAACGAAATTTTGTTTCCCATTTTTATAAACGATATCATAATTGAACTCGGCAAGCCGCAACTTCCATCTCGTGAATTTATTGTTGGGTTTTTTGATAGTATTTAACCACGCCAAAGGTCTATGTTCCGTGAAAATGGTAAATTTTTGGCCATATAGGTAAGGTCTAAATGTTTTTACGGTCCATACTATTGTCAACAGTTCGTTCTCGATAATACTTTATCTGGTCTCTGCATAATTTAAAGTTCTACTAGCATAAGCTATTGGTTGGTCGGTTCCGATGGCGCCTTGAGATAATACGGCTCCTAGAGCATAATTTGAGGCATCAGTGGTGAGTACGAATGGTTTCGAAAAATCCGAAAATTGGAGAATGGGTGCGTTTACCAAAAGTTCTTTGCATCTCTCGAAAGCGGCTACATATTGTTCTGTAATTTCACTCTTATTACTTTTCTTGAGACAATTGGTGAGTGGTTGGGTAACTTTAGCGAAATCTTTAATGAATTTGCGATAGTGTCCTACTAGACCCATAAATCTTTTGATTTCGGTGGGGGTTCTTAGTATCGGAAAATCTATTACGGCTTGGATTTTGTCATTATTTGGTTTGAGTCCGTCTTTTGTTATTGTATGGCCAAAATAGAGGACTTATTTTCTAAGAAATTCACATTTATCTAGGGTAAATTTGAGGTTTGTTTCCTGTAGTCGACCGAATACCATTTTCAACTTTTCTATGTGCTCCTGTAAAGTCCTAGAGTCCACTTTCTTGAAAAGTGTACAATCATATCGTCGAGATATGCTAAACAATGCAACCCTTGCAACCCTCTCAAGACGTTATTCATAGCATGCTGAAATGTTGTGGGGACTGTCTTTAATCCGAACGGGAGGCGTGCAAATTCGTAATGGCCTGACTGGGTTGTAAATGCGGTTTTGTGTCTATCACTTTTCTCAACTTCTTTTAGGTGATACCCGCTTGCTAGGTCTAACGTTGTAAAATAAATAGATTTCCCTAATTTATCAAATAGGTCTGAGATATTCGGCAATGGGTACTTATCATCTATAGTGACCTCGTTCAAACGCCTATAATCGACTACCATAAAATATTTTATTTCACTTGAAGCATCGAGTTTTTTGGAAACCAGATGGACAGGTGCGCTCCAAAGCGAGTGAGATTATAATAAATTATAAAGGAATACATTTAGTGACATATTATTATACACTATGACGGCTCCGTGGCGCAGTGGCTTAGCAATGAGTTGCTGCGCTGGGGGGCGCGGGTTCTAATCCCGCACGGAACAAGTATTTGTATGGCCTACAAATGATTGTTCCGGGTCTGGATGTTTGTCCTTGTGAAATTTGTGATTGTAAACTGCCTCCACGATACAGGAGAAAATCCTAGTGTGGGGGTAACGTTTTTTAAAAAAGAAAAAAAAAGACTATAATTTAAGCTGCTTTTACTCCTTCATCTCATATTAGATTGACTTTTGCGAATAAGGTACAACGCATATGTTGTATCCTATGACAAAAATCGATAAATGATTCGCCTGACTTAATTTTCATTTGTTCTAACTCGATAGCTATGCAATCTTCCGAGCACGGATCGCCAAAATGTGTATGTTGAAGAGTGTTCCAACAATTAATATCATCACGCTCACTTAACTAATGTGCTGCTCTACTTGTTAATCGGCTACTTATCGCATGGAATACATATAAAGTTTGTGTGGCACTATTAGGGCCTGCGAAAGACCTGTATATGTATTGAGCTTTCTTAATAAATTAATTTAATAAATCTTCCTCTCCTTCAAACTTAGGTATAAGACAAAGTAAATCATTAGGTATTACACGTAATTGTTCCATTTTATTAAATATTAATACAATAATTTATATATATATATATATATATATATATATATATATATATATATATATATATATATATATATATATATATATATATATGTGTGTGTTAATTTTATTTCTTTAATATATCCTTTTATTTGTTTAAGTATGTAATTTTTATTATATTTATTAATTTAAAATGAATAAAATTTATAAAATATTTAATTATTAAACTTAATGATATAGAATAAATTGCCTATGCTTGCGCAATTTATTTTGTTCGATTTAGGAAAGATCAAATAACACTAAAATTCTAGCAAACAAAAATAAATGGGAACGGAGATGGACGTGAAAAGGTTTATTCACAGTACACTCGAACTCATCCTTCCGCCTGGGATAGGAATTCTTCTTTCTTGAAGTCCTGATTCGAATTCGACAAATTTATTTCGGTTCGTAAATTTCGCGCAAGTGCAAGACGGCACCGTAAACTAATTTGGGAGTCTTCTTATATGAGTTAGCTTTACACGCGAAATCCTACCGGCTGCACTAATCAAGATTCGAAATTGACTCAGGACGTTTTTAAAAATACTTTATTTTAAACTTATTACTATTAATGTATCGCACATACATGTGAGAGCCTAACTATGACTATCCTTTTTCCTATTCTAGATGTTTAAGGTAAGGAATAGTTATCAGTATTCACACGAAAGACCACCCGTCTTCCAGACGCAATTCAGCAATCTACGCCCACTCTTACGGTTGAATTGTGATGGTCTCTGGTGCAGTTCCGGGAATACCGGGATTCATAACTAGTTTGCGTGTGTAAATAAATAAATGTTTTGCTTATGTTAAACTTTTAAAAAACATTAAATTTGCATTTACATATTCGGTTAGGTCAACACATTCTTTTTTTTGCTTGGAATAATTCAAGATTATATTATTATAGTGCATGCCATATATTATATAACTACCAGCTGCGTGTCTGCGGTGAACACGTGCCAAGTTTTTGCACCTGACAATTATAGCATGTGTCCTAGGTTTGAATTCGAAACGACTTACCGTAACTTGTTCTTCTTCTTCATCAGCCGGTAATTGTAGTAGACTTTTCCTAGAAAGTACTGGACTTTTGCGAACATGGATCTCTCATAAAATATTATATGTAAGTTTTATAATTAAATTTTATTTTAATTGGTTAATTTTTTTCGATTAATACAGATTAAAAATATTTGTGGACAATAATTGTTCTGCGGGGGAATTGATCCGACGTATCTCACCAACACCACCAAATCATAACAAGCAATCTATGTTATAATACAATCCATTCTCCAAAACACAGATTGGAACATAATGGATCTAGAAAAATAAGAATTCAAAATCAGAATTGATCTACACAAATCGATTTAGGGGAAATATTGTGTTGTGAATAGGTGCTTGGTAAAAATTGTATGAAATATTTATAAAAATTACAAAATAATAAGTCTTAATCAAGTGTGACCTGACACACCATCACGCCGTTATGTCTCGTGAGTGTCGTTAGAGGCGACAGTGATATATGCCAATGGGAGGTCCATGTCCAGCTATGGACTTCAGACTGCTAAAGAATACGAAGCACAAGGCCGTGTAGTGGCATTGCAAGAATATCCACTACCCCATATCGTCCCGTGGGTATCGTAAGTGAGAACAAACAAGGAGATGGGCAGAATATGGACTAAAATAAAAAAAAGAACTGCGATTACCAACCTGCTTGTCAAGCGTGGCAACTGTGGCAAATATCCCCCTACGAGGTAATCAATGGCCGTGGTCTACGTTCAGCAGTGGACTTTAACGGGCTGTAACGGAAGAATAGAAAGAAATATTACATACTTATAAAAACAAAAAATGAATAACAGGAAATGCTATTAAGTACCAATATAATATTTTAATTCCTAAACAAGCAAGAGATGGCTAAGGATCGGGCACATAGCTTGAAGAACAGACAAACAATTGAGAAGGAAGGTTCTAGAGTGTGTTCCGGCTACTGGCGAGCGCAGATGCGGCCATCTACTACATGAAATGACAACTTACGTAAGACAAACGGTGTATATCCCTCTGGATCGTACTTTGTATCTATGAGGTAGGCCTATTTTCAGCAGTAGACTTGTTGTAATGATGATGATGCCGCATGATGAATAAGTATTATCAAAAATATTGACGATCATTTTCGACATTTATTTTCTTTAATGATGCTTGATATATGCAGCTTGCGAAAAAATTTATCTGTGTACATTCGAAACAAATGGTAAAATAAAAAATTTTGTACAATCGACTTCAAAATAAAATATTAGGAAGTCTTAAAAACTGTTGGTAAGAACTTGATCAATTTTATAAGGAACCACATGAGAACCACTAGCTTTCAATTAAAAAAGAATCCGTTCAGCTAGAAAAAGAAATGAGGTAACAAACAAGATAAAAAAGCATATAAGAAAGAACATATAGTCGAATTGAGTACGTCCTCCTTTTTGAAGTCTGTAGAAAATGGTCCATAAGTCTAATTATGTTCAGATATAAGCTAACGGTAAAGATATACTAATTTTTTTTTAAGTTTAGTAACGTTCTAACGTACCATTTAATAGTGAAAATAAATAAAAGTAATGTAAATTTTTCACAAATATTTTTTAAGTATATTACTAAGGTACGTGCGGGTAATATGGTCACCTTAAGCTTTGTCACCCCATAATAGCAAAACTAGGAGGAGTACTGAGACAAAAACACAAGGTAGTATATTGTAACTAATATATTAAGAAAAAATAGCAATCAAGCCTTGGCAATAATTAGGAACACTTCGAAAAATCAACTTAAAGAAAACTAAATATACTATCCAATACTAAAATCGACTAAAATATTTACTATAATATCAACTGTCAAAATGGTATCCATGAAGCAGCGCTCTTTTGACTCTTTATTATTTGAATGACTGATGAAGAGCTATCGTATCACAGAGCCATCTATGCAAATTAGGATTTTGTTTTTGAGTTATAAGAAAGTGACCATATTTACCGGATGACCTTACATTGATGATGATTGATGACATTACCCTTTACTACTTATAATTTAAAAAAAATTGTGTCTTTTGTGCTATCAACAAAATTTCTCCAATGCTCACTGTCATTTATGGGTGCAACCTGTTCAGTTCTTTTATTAAACAATTGCTCTCATAAAATATAATGTACGTTCGCCTGAAATAACGTACATATATGTATCTATACATATTGAATCATATATCTATACAATTGAAGTGTCTCTCTGTAATATTGAAATATTCGGCTTTTATTAAGCTCGAGGGATTATTTGCATGATATCTATTCATAATTTTCAAAATAATTTGTCTGTCTGTCCGTCTGTCTACCTGTCTGAGCTAATCTTCGGAATGGTAGAACCTTTTGCAATAAAACTTTACGAACAGATAGAGAGCAATGCCTGGAAAGACCTTAACTATATTTTATCCGTTTTATTTTTTTTTTATAAAAAATAATTAAAAATTGATTAGTCTTTGACTATCTTAAATCTAAATAACGCTACATCAATAGATCATACCCGGGCGGAGCTGGGGCGTATCGCTAGTTCATTTTGAAATACGGGTGACAACCCTAAGGAGTTCTGCCGTATTGCCCACATCAGACCTAAACGGTATGTTTATTTTGTACATTCCATATTTCGTAAGTCCTCAGGGTGCTACAAATTTAAACTTGCCAACCATAACTCTAGGTCTGTCAGAATACAACTAAATATCACGAGTATTTTTTACTGGCTTGGGTCGAGTTTGAACTATACGCATGGAATATGAAATTAATTAAATGAAATGGAAGAGAAAGAGATGGAATGTTTCATAAAAAACTTACAAGCGATTAACTTATTCTGTGATATTGGCGTAATAGAATCCATCGCCCCGTTTTGTCCAGTGGTGTCGTAGGAGCTGCCTAAGGAATATTCTATAGAAAGTATAAAGATAATTTAATTATTAGAATCGTTTTCTTACCAACAGCTGTATATTAATTATGATGATGATAAAGATGACGGTAATGATGATATAAACAATTTAATGTGTTAACCATCTGTTACATCCTCGCTTGTGGTTTTCTATTAATATTGCTAGCCGATAAACCACCGTTGGCTTCGGATAATAAATTGGGTACATTTCGGGTTTCCAGTTTTGTATTCCTGTATAAACACAGATAAATATGAAATATTTCCTTGGCTCATACGAAATTTGATAAACTGTAATCTTCCTCGTATGTGTTAAGTCAACTAAATGGTCGTCATAAACATAATTTACTCTGACATTGTGATATAACAAAATGGAAGGTATATATTTATCGTTGTTCAAGAGTAGAATATGTTACTTTTTGAAAGTAAATAAAACACTTTTTTTAGGGTTCCGTACCTCAAAAGGAAAAAACTGAACCAGGATCACTTTGTTGTTCGACTGTCTGTCAAGACCCTTTTTCTCAGCAACACTTGGAGGTATCTGTATGCTGTGTTTCGTATGGTGAATGTAGAGAACTGGAAACTCTTTACCGGTAACGACGCGTTCTAATTTAATCCTTAGGGGTGACAAAATGTCTAACTTTTATCCTTAATCCAGGATACAATAATATGTAATAGCCTATGGGCCACATCGTTCACTTACCATTAGATGGACTGTGTGAGCACACCTTATTCTGTAAAAAGCTATTGCTGTATTTGTACAAATATTGAGTGTACAGATAAATTTTTACGTTTTTTTTAACTTTTGGAACTGAAATTGGTACAGTATATGTTATTCAAAGCATTGGCCATCGCTTTCTACTACCTTTGACCATCTTTCAGGCAGCATAAGTTTAATGAGTAAATTATTCGAGTGTTAGAGTCATGGTAACTCAGGGGCTAAGCGCTGGCTGTAAAAAATTATACAGTAGGCGAGCTATCCGAGTTCTAACCCCGTCGACACAAATCATACTGTTAACATAATTAATAGAATCAGGCGTTACTTTGCGGAAATTCATTATATAAAAGCTTTTAGAAAAATTTACTTCGCAAATATCCGCGTTATAAAATAAAATGATGTGTCTTACCTAGTATGAAGAGCACTAACCGCCCTTCCTCAATTGCGTGCACTATCCCCGTCACCCCTCGTGTCGTATTATCGTCAGTGGTGTGTATTGCCTAGTGTAGTGGTGTTGGGAGTAGCGGTGCTGGGATTAGTGGTAACGGGGTTAGTGCACGCAATTGAGAGAGGGCGGGAGGTAGTCTTCATACTTAATTTTTCTAAAAGCTTTTACATATTGTTAATAATTGCAATTTTACTTTTTTAATTTCTGATTTACCAATAGCTTAACAGTGAAAGAAAACATTGTAAGAAAACCTGCATGTCTGAGAAAATCATTGAAAATATGAAATTTTAAATATATTTATGGTGTAAAACTTAAACACTAAAACATCATGGCAATGAAAATGTTGCACTACAGTAATATTTAACGCCAACAATGTGTTCCAAGCACGAGTTCGAATGCGTGCCAAAGCACGACTAACAACTTACGAAATATGATTTGACATTAGCTTTTTTTATATATAGAAGAGGAGCAAACGAGCATGCGGCTCACCTGATGGTAAGTGACAGCTGCCGCTGGAATTAACTGAAACATTATTCCTCAGAACACTCTCAGTCAGTTCGTCTTTTTTGAAGTAGGCTGTAGGTGTCCATGGACTACAGTAGCCACTTACCATTATGGAGACTGTCTATCTGTACTGAGGAGTTCGTTTTTCACTTCAAAAAAAAAAAAACGAAAATAAATTAAAACTAGGTAATTGTTCAACCCGGGTAAAAGCCGAGACGAGGTATCCTTGTCGCCAAAAAGATAGTCACTTTTTGACATTTGTACAAAATATGTTTCAAATAAATATATGAAGCTACGCTACGAATCTTACTTATTTCAAAACAATCTCAATTTCGAGATCAATAACAATTGACATTTTATTCTGAAAGACGATGTTGGTATACAAAAGGTCTATGTTTTCGTGTATAATCAATTACGTATACACACCATCATGGATCAAATGTATAAAATAAAATAATATGGTCAAAATAAGAAAATAATTAGAAATACAAGATCTTTTACCCTTTTGTTAATTAAAAATAACTAAAGTACATAAAATAAAATAAAGCCCATTTAAACTAAGACATGAACGATTTGAAATCACACGAATCGTATCCTGCTACAAGCCTAGCATGGACTCTGCACAACTGAAACACAACAAAAAAGCGCTTTCGTATAGTAGAGTAGAGATGAAATGAGGAAGAAGTGTTACCACCTAAGAGAAATAGCCGGTAAGACTACTTTTCTGTGTGCAAGATCAAATGGTTAGTAAAACATTTTTACCTAATTGCAAGACCGCCCTTTATATACTTAAAATAAATAATGAACATTGCTATATAGTAGGTGGGGAAACAATTTAAGAGAGAAGAAGTTAGGCTTGTTAAAATCAATAATATTTTATAACTTATGTTACTTATTATTAGTTATATTGTTGTAATGATTACTTGACTTATCTTCACGCACAATCCCTGACGGGGTAGCCAGAGAGAACAGATCGCCAAGTGTCACGATCCTTACAAACCTCTTTCGCTTCTTTCAGATTCATTATCTTCTTCATGCATGCACGTCTAGGTATCCGAGTACTTTTGACCCTACCCTCTTCGAGCAATTTGCTCACATGGTCTTCGAAAGTTAGTCTCGGTCTACCTCGACACCTTTTAATATTAACTTTCGCGCTATATATTTTCTTCACCATTCGGTCTTCACTCATTCGCTCAACGTGCCCAAACCACCGAAGCACGCCCTTATCAATTTTTGTGATAAGGTCATCTTTCAAACCTGCCATATTGCGAATCTCTTCGTTTCACTTTCGGTCGGCCATGGTAACGCCGCACATTTTACGAAGAGATCGCATCTCCACTGCATTCAACTTACTTTTATGCTTCTTCTGGCATACCCAGGTTTCACTGCCATATAACAAAGTCGGTACCAACACTGCGTTATGTATTGCAAGGCGTGCACTCTTCGCTACGCCTTGCCTTTTGACTAACGCAGACAGGGCACCATTGACTTTGTTCCCGGCAGCGACACGCCTGTCCACATCTAAATCACATCTTCCATCCCGGCTAAAAGTACTCCCCAAGTATACAATTTCATTTACCTGTTCTAGACATTCCTGATTTACCCATATTTCACACTTCGTTCTCTCTTCGTCTCTTTCAAATACCAGAACTTTAGTTTTATTAGCATTCAAACGGAGACCTTTAATTTCACATTCCTCTTTCATACACGTGACTAATGCCTGCAGTTCTGCCTCTGATGGTGCAATAAGCACTGCATCATCAGCATACAGCAGACAATTTACTTCAATGTCACCCAATTTCACACCCAAACAGCTATCTTTCAGCTTCTGTAAACAGCTGTCGAGATACAGTATGAACAGCCAGGAAGACATGACACAACCCTGCTTTACGCCCGTTTGGACGTTAAACATGGGTGACAGGTCATGTCCTACCCGCACACAGGCTTTACAGTCACAGTAAAGAGACTGCACAGCCCTTAGCAATCGACCATCCACACCATACCCCGGCAACAGTTCCCACATTTTCTTCCTTACAACCTTATCAAATGCTTTCTCAAGATCCACAAAAGCACAGAAAATCTTCTGGTTAGCAGCCACAAGCTTCTCCGCGATCATGCGGAGAGAAAACATTTGATCCGTGCATCCTCTTCCTGGTCTAAATCCGCATTGTGCCTCCCATAGAAATCTTTCCGATTTCTCTTGCATCCTACGTGTCAAAACCTTCGAGTAAACTTTACTTGCTAAACTGGTCAAGCTGATCGCCCGATAGCACCCGCAGTCAAAATGTGAACCTTTACCTTTATATAAAGGCACAATGACTGCGGGTCGCCAATCATCCGGGACATCCCCCGTCCGCCAGCACAAATTGCACAGCAGATGAAAGCTGTCCCAGACGCGAGGCCCACCATACTTGACCATTTCAGCAGTAACTCTGTCTAGTCCCGCAGCCTTACCACATTTCAAACTTCGAATCGCACGTTCAATCTCTTTCATACTGATGACCTCAGTGTCATCAAGGTCCGGGTCTGGCGTACCAGTCACGGCGTCATCCCCGGATCCCTCACTAAGATCATCACACGCATACATTTCTCTATAAAATTCGCTCCATCGCTGCATGACGTCCGATTTTTCTGAGAGGACGTCATTAGTTCTCGAAAGCACTTTGTTCATTCTTAAGGCCGTCGCACCACTTCGGGTCCTTCCAACCTCTTTCCAGAAGAGTTTGGAGTTCTCCTTAAAGTTGTGCGACAACCTTTCGTCCGCTTCCATTCTACACCTTTCACGCACTTCCTCAATCAGTGCTTTCGTGTGAACTTTCTGCAGCCTATATCTTTCTTTCATCTTCTCTCTCATATCCTTATCATTACTAGAGGCCAAGTAGTCTAACCAAGCTTACTTCTTCTTCTTTACAGCTTCGTTCACTTCATCATTCCACCATGCATCTCTTCTTTTACTACTGCCTCTTTTTATTGTTCCACACACTTCTTCCGCTGCACTTACCATTCCATCCCTAAGGTTCTGCCAAGTTCTTTCTACACATTCTTTTCTGCCATCGATGGTGTCAAGCTTTTCGGCTACCCTCGCATGATATTTGTCCCTAGTATCCGCTTCCTGAAGCTTCCAGCTTCGGATGCGACAGACCGACTGTGGTTCTGTTACTGCCGCCCGGTAGCGCCAACCCGCGAACAGACCCCTAAATCTAGTTATCACTAGATAGTGATCCGTTTCCAGGTCAGCACCCCTGAACACTCGCGTATCCATCACCTGTTTTCGCAGTCGGTCATCCACCAGGAACAAATCAATCATACTTCTCTCATTCTTTCGTTCTCTAGTATACATATGGATTTTCTTGTTATTAAACATAGTGTTTGTCACAAGAAGACCCTTTTCCTTGCAAACCGCCAGTATAAGCTTGCCAGCATCATTAACCCTTTTATCGCCAAACTTTCCAAGTACCGACTCGTACCCTGGTCGAGCGGTACCAACCCATCCATTCAAATCACCACATACAACAATTCTTTCGTTTCCCCTAGCCAAATCTAGAACTTCTCTTACATTCTCCCAAAACTCCTCCAGCTCAGGCCTGGACAACGAAGCTACCGGCGCATAAACAGCCAAAAGGAATAACTTCGTCAGTCCCAATTTAAAGCGAACCCAGAGAAGTCTTGAGTTCACAACCTTATATTCAGTCATAACATCGACCAACCGAGAAGACAGCAGCACCCCCACTCCCTGTCAGGCGTTCTCGTTCTCCGGGACTCCTGACCATAGAGCAAACGCCCCGCCGCTCTTCAGTACCACTGCCCTTCCGTTTGGTCTCCGACATACACACAACATCTAATTCTCTTTCTTTCATTATTTCGATCAACTCATTCGTCTTATCTCTCATGCCTCCTCTAACATTCCACGTGCCAACTCTGCACTCTGTCCTCCACCTTCCGCCGTGTCGGGCTGTGCGTGACGGGTGGCGGTCCCCATCGCCGCTTTGCACGCTGCATTCCACACCAACGGGGACGAGCTGGTGTGCGTCGCCTAGGGGGGACGCCCTAACCCTCGTTGGCATGGGTGCGCAGCTAGTAGAATTGCAGCTCTCAAAAGGGCTGGCAGGGGTCGCGACGAGCACGCTTCTACAATGACCCCCTATTTGTAATGTAGTTGTAATGATTAATTATTTAAAAAATGTAAAAAAAAATAATGGTAATAAAAATTATATATTTGATTACTAATTTAAACTGGCTAATACTCGGGGATCCAAGGTATGTACCGTAATCTGAACAGTTGTGATTAAAGGCAATATTAGCAGGGATGCGTTCGTACTGTACTGTTCATATGTTGGGCGCTGGCAGAATAACAGCGTTGTGGGCAACTGCAACATTTATTCTGAACCAGAGCCCATTCATTACTACATTATGTAATTCTTGTCATTTCTGTATGTACTCATTTTGACTTTATTGGTGGTTATGAATAAATGCTTATTATTATTATTATTAAAATTCAGTCTGAAACGCTTAAATGATTGATTTTATTAATTGAAATTACTTTGAAAAATAAAGTTTAATACATGCTAGAGCCATGCTGCAGCTTTATTATGGTTGCAGCACGAATACTTCGGCTCGATTAGAGGATATAGCAGTTTAATGCTCTCACAGAATACAAGCGAAAAATAGCAGCTTAATACTGCTATTTCGTATGATGAATGTGGAAAACCGGAGAAATTTTTTATTGGAAACGAGGTATTCGAACTTATTCCTCGGGGTGACAAATCATTTGCATTTAGATTCTTAATCGAGGATAGACATTTATGTCTATGTGCCACAGCATCTGTTACATCAGGATTGGACTGGACTGTGTGCTCGTTTGTCACTCTTACTCTATAAAAAATATTTCGAAGACATGTGAAGTTCGCAGTCACGTACAGTAGCGGGCTAGACTAATTATTATACTTACCTTCTCAGAAATGGGAGGAGGCCATTAATGAATATTATTAATAGAATACGACAAATACTTTTTTATACTATTGCTGAACAAAAACCGATCCTTGGCTTCGTACACCTTATCTAGGCGGATTATACGCAAGTGAAACCGTGGGTAAAATTTATTAAAATTTATACATAATATGAATATACGATTTAATAAATTTCACCCCTACATAACCGTGTAGTCGCGGTGTAAGATTATCCAATATCCCATTACGTATCGTGGATGTTGTTAGAGGTAGGTAGGAGGTAGCTCTACCACTGTTAAACCTCCTACCTCCTCCTTCTGCATTTGGCCTGGTGAGTGCAGGTGGCCGGAGGCCCAATCCCCTCCCCCCCACCCTATCAATATGGTAGCGTAAAGCGTAAAGGAACACTACCCCAGGAGGGTACCAGCATCCCTGGAGAATCTCTCGCTGGGCATCCACGCCCAAGCTACCCTACTTTTTCTGAGCGTGGGTGCTCAGGCTGCTTCGCGTTTTCTGGAGGGGTGGGCAAAATTCCGCTCAAGACAAGGTGTTTTTGCTCTGCTTGCCCCGAGCTTGCTCTTTCTAACCGAGACACAAGTGTCCTATCCGGCTGATACTTCGTATCTCTCCTACCCGGGGTACAAATTAGAACACTCGTTTGTGCCCCGGGCTAGAGTTTGCGTCTAAATTTGAGGCAGAAAACCGGGACCAATGTCTTAATAACTAGAAAATTACAAACTGCGTCCATCAACCCGTCTGCCAAGTGTAACATCTATAACAAATACCCCCCCCCTCACATGAGGGAAGATATTTGACATAGATTATATGGGAGAGACCTATTTTCAGCAGTAGGACTTTTGATAGGCTGTAACGTTCGCGGATATTTTCAATAACATATATATCCTAAGTTGACATACTTGTCAGTTGTTAATAATGTTATTTAATTGAATGTCCGTTACACGATGTGCTGCCAGTTGATTGATCTATTAATAATTAATACTAATATAGTAATTATTAGGGGCTAAATTGAGATATGAGAATTTAATTACGATATTCTATGTATTTGCTATATGTACATTTCTTCATATATGGTCTATTTCAAAGATGATGATGAGATTGTAAGGAGGGTGATAAAATGATGAGGATAAGTGAGGTAGTCTTACGTCTCTTGATTATTCCTGCTATCAAGTATTAGTAATTTTTTTTTAATAAAACTGAAGTGACAAACAAGCTTACAGCCTACCTGATAGTACGTGGCTACTACAGCCAATGAACACCTGCAGTCAACTACAAACAAAGAAGACTACAGAAGCGTTGTCACCTGTGAGGACTAAGATGCATTGCCTCACAATGTGGCTCTCTATAGCCTACAGACCGGAACGCAGCAGTATAATTACTATTATTTATATATATATATATATATATATATATATATATATATATATATATATATATATATATATATATTTAATAATTATATAAAATTCTCGTGTTTTTTATAGGAGAGGGGGCAAACAAGCATGCGGCCCACCTGATGGTAAGTGACTACCGCCGCCTATGAACAACTGCAACACTAGGGGAACCAGGGGAATTGCAGATGCGTTGCCGGCCTTTTAAAAAGAATAGCCTCTTTTCTTAAACTCCTCCGAAACGGCTGAATCGATTTGTATGAAATTTTGTGTGCGTGTCGGGTAGGTCTGAGAATCGGCCAACATCTATTGTAGGTCTGAAAATCGGCCAACATCTATTTTTCAAACCTCTTAATGATAAGGGTGACCCACCCCTAAATATTTTTTTATTTTTTGACAATTTTTTTATTTTTATTTTAAACTTCAAATTTTCACCCTTCTACTATCAATATATGTTTTAAATCGCGATTTTTAAAACTAAAAAATATTTCCTAGAAATAATGTATATGGCAAAACAACGTTTGCCGGGTCAGCTAATATATACACTATAAATGGGTAAGAGTATGGTACCCAGCCAGAGTCCTATCACCGAGAAAGTAGAATGTAGTGCTAAAATTATTGTGTACCGGTTGGAAGGGATAGGCACCAGTGTTTAATGTGATATGCGGTACATGCGAAAAAGAAGGTAACATTTTCATACCTATTCCTTTACTGTTACCGTTACAGCCTATTAGAGTGCACTGCTGAACATAAGCCTCCCCCATAGATTACCCTTACGGGGTATATTTGCCATAGTTGCCAGACTCCTGATTTGTTTCCCTCTGTCGCCTCTTATGACGCCCACTGGATGATATGGGATATTGGATATTCTTACACCGCCACTACACGAAATAAGAGGAGGTCAAAAATTAATCTCATAGAATTCCAGCGTCAAATAGCAGCTTAACACTGCTGTGTTTCGTATGGTGAGTGTAGAGAACCGGAGACCCTTTTTACTGGAAAAGAGGCATTCCATCTTAGTCCTCACGGGTGACAACGCATCTGCATTTTGATTCGCGGGCGAGGATAGATGTAGATGTCTATGGGCCACAGCAACCACTTACCATCAGATGGACTGTGTGCTCGTTTGTCACCCTATCCTATAAAAAAAAAATAAAGTGGATATTGCTGCATTAGTCTAGCAATGAACATACTTTTAGCATGAGTAAGCGGTATACGAATATTAGCGATTTCAAAATTTATTTATTATACTTAAGCAAGCTAGCTTATGTATACTCTAAGATTTCGAATACATTTAAGTTTTAACTCTGTATTTCTTTCATAAATTAAATTATTTTGATATCATGGCAAACGAGCATGCGGCTCACCTGATGGTAAGTGACTACCGCAGCACATAAAAAACTGCAACACCAGGGGATTTGCAGATGCGTTGCTGGCCTTTTAAAAAAGGGTAGTCTCTTTTCTTGAAGGTCCCTAAGTCGTATCGGTTGGTAGTCGATTGCACAAGAAATTTTTGCGAGGAAGAAAACTTCTTCTAAATCACACAGTGGTGGACTGCCAATCATCCAGATTATATGGATGGTATTGCGAGTTTTGTCACAATGTGCGATGGTGAAATTGGTGGTAGATGCCGTGGTAAATGCGATAAAATAGGCAAAGAGATGCAACATCACAACCGATGCAAGGCATTCCAACCCATGCCGGGGCAAGCTAGTAATTAAATTTAAAATTATACAGTGACGTAGATTGTCTTATTAAGGACTGTTGCTACAGTGCTGGGATTTTTCTAGGAATAACTAAATAAATTAGCGGAAAGTATTCCAATCACGTTTCCCGTAGTTTCAATCAGAGGTAATATTGAATTGATTCTGGGCATCGCACGAGTCACATCCGAGACCCGAATTATCGCTGCTGAGTGCGGATGTGGTAAGACTTGAAGAATCTAGTTCTGAGACCAACAGAATAATGGAATTTTATTATGAAAAAAGTAAATCGTTACCATCAGACATGTCTTTTTTTACTTTCCACCAGCTAGTATTATAAAAAATAAGAATAAAAATAAAAGGCAAAGAAAAACAAAAAATAAACTGGATGATACTACACCAGGTGGTAGAGCTGCCTTTCTGTTTAGGAGTCCGTATCCACCCTCTTATCTCTTTCTGCCGCCAAATAATAGTGCTTGCTCAGCTGAGTTCCTGTTGGTCTGAAGGATATAGAGAGCTAGTGTAATTACAGGCAGCGGGCATTCCATCTTAGTTCTCAGAAGTGACTGTGCAACTGTAGCCTTCCTTGTTTGAAGTTGCCGCAGATGCCCATGGACTGCAGTAGCTACTAACCATCAGGTAAACTATAAGTTCAGTTATAATTTCAGTTTTATAAAAAAATACAAATTCAAATTACGTATTTATACATACTTTTAAAAATGGAACTTAAGAAAAAGCCCGGCAGCAGGCCAATCTATTTTTTTTTTTTGAACGGATACACAATACTTTTCCACGATCAGTCTTTATGGTTCAACATACATCATATATATTAACGTTACATTTAAGCTCTTTGGCTTTATTTAAGGTTTGATTTTTCAATGAACAGATAAAATGCAACATAAAATTTACGGATTTATAAATAAAAAAGTTTTTTTTTTTATAGAATAAGAGTGACAAACAAGCACGCAGTCCACCTGATTGTAAGTGGTTGCTGTGGCCCATAGACATCTGCATCTATCTGCGTTTGCGAATTAAATTGCAGATACGTTGTTAGCCGTGAGGACTAAGATAGAATGCCTCATTTCCAGTATAATGGGTCTCCGGTTCTCTAACACTCACCATACGAAACACAGCAGCATTAAGCTGCTATTTTACGCTGGTATTCATTTCCAATTATTATTTTATTCATTTAGTTAGTAGATGGATAACTTTAATCTGACGATTAAAAATCAGATTGTCCAGTAGCGACCCGCCATGGATAAACTGGATAGCATCTATTAATATGGCGTTATTTAAATTTAAGATAATCAGTGACCATTTATTTTATTAATATTTCGTTTTTTTTTTTAAGAAAGTACTCCAAGTTTTCATTCGAAATATAGCCTAGATCACTCCTGCCATTGTTTTCTTTCTTTTTTTTTTGCTCTCTATCTGTTCGTGAAGTTTCATTACATCGGTTCAATTGTGAAAATAAGCCCGGATAGACAGACAGTCAGACAAAAATTTAAAAATATTTATTCATGTCTTAACATCATGCGAATATCATCCTTAGCTAAATATATAAGGCAGTAATTTCCATATTACAGACAAACATTTCAATTTTATTTATATGTATGGAATTGATGTATAGATATTGTATTAATCTATATATGTATATGTGAATAAAAGTGAAAATATATTTATGCATATATGTTCATTAAATATTATTTTATTGTATATATTATTCACATATATATATAAATATTACTTAATAATTAGTTTTTCGTTTTGTTTTCTTCAGTTTTTTTTATATTGCACGTTGCACCTATAAGTAAAATTATAAAATTACAATGTCCTTTTACTTTCGGTTTGTCAGGTGGAAATCGCTTAAGCGATATGACCAACTTTTGTAGTTTATAAGTTTTCCGTTATTGTAACAACTTTATGTTTAAATGCAACAAATAGTTATCTATCTACAAAATATCCGTGTTTTGTATAAATGTGCAGTCGAAAGTAAAATACAGACTTAATAACTTTATAAGTAACGGTCGAATTTGGAACACTAAGCGACCACTATTACGGCATTATTACAAAAAGTAGTTTATGAATAATCTCAGTTTTAAAATACATAAAATCTGTTTCACAAAGCCTCTCAGATGAAATTAAATGAGTTTAGCGAAGACTGTAGCGCCGAAGTTATGGGACTTCTTCAATTTTACTACTTCTTGTAATTATACAAATGAACTATTGGTGTCACGAACGACTTTAAATCGGCCTCTCGTTTCAGAATCAAACCTGCACATCGCATCGCCATCCGAACATTCTTAACAGAAATCTGACAGCGTGATGTTAATCAGAAATTTTAATTACATAAAATTATAATTTCATTGGTTGCGGTGCCGGGGAGTAGAATACTAAACCAATTTTCTAATTATTTATTCATAGCTTAATTCAAATGGAACTCGGTAAATTGTTTAATCAATTTGTTTTTCTAGCGACTTCATAAAAGACGAGGTACTCAATTCGACTGTATGTTTTTATATGTGCGTTAACTCATAACTTTTTTCTAGGTGAACCGATTTCTATGATTGTTTTTGTTCGCAATGGGGAAAATTGTTTAAAATTATAGTGATTAAGAAACAATATTAAAAGTGTGTGTACAACCCTTAGATTTATAGTATAGAGCATCGTTTTGTAATAGTTAAGAAAATAACTCTTATTTGTACAAACAAAGTCGACCAATCAGTGTGCGACACGTTATAAAACATTCTGGGCATTGCGTAATATTTAGACCCGAAATATATTTTTTAATTGTAAACATAGTATTTAATTTGATTAAATTTCAATATTAAGGTAATAAAATAATATTTAGCGTGGTGAAACTTATTTCCTATTTATAGTAAAATTAAAAAATTAATGTACTCAAATATTGTGAAAATTTGGGATATTTTTGTTAATAACTCTTTTAAATTGTTAATATATTAAGAAACCTTTATGATGTGCTCATACACAATTAAATTACCAATTTCACAATGTATGGTACATTACCGTAAGAATTAATCGTGTATGGAAAAAATTATTGTGATTTAAGACAATTGTATAGTGAAAATATTAAACAATAAAGAGGCAAAACATACGTACAATGGCAAGCGGCTCAGTCAGTCTCGAGACTACCTTAGCACCTCGGGACTAGTAACATGTAGAAGCTGAAGATACTAGTAGCAGAACCAAGTAGTAGCTGAAGTGACTAATAGCAGCACTAAGTAGTAGCTGAAGTGACTAGTAGCTAGAAGTATCACATAGTAGCTCATAATAGCAGCGAGTAACCAGTGATAGTAGTAGCATAGTACAACGTAGCAGCTGCTAATTCCAGCTAGTAACAAGTGATAGTGGTAGCATAGTAAAACGTAGTAGCTGACAATAGTAGCTAGTAAACAGTGATAATAGATGCAGATAGTACTAGTAGTAGTAAGTTACTACCGAACAACTTGAAGAAATAGTCAACTGCAGAAATCATATGTAGAATATAGTGACCAATCGATAGTGAACAACCGATATAGAACAACCGTAGTTTACCAATAGTATTCAACAACCATGGTCGACAACCAATAGTCAGAAGATTTCCGCCGAACAGTTGAGCAGTAGAACCGCTGGCCACTGCCTTGCTATTTGTATTCTACAGTTCGTGCACTTTGATTGGACGTCAGTCCACAGTACCGCAGCTGCACCTACAAATACGGCAGTAGAAGTATCCACCGGAACCTATAGGTGTAGGACGTGAGCCATCGCGGAGTATCTTCGACAACATTTACTACCAAGTTTCGCTCGTCCGGCACACTTTTTTTATTTGCAAGCTGATGCTTCACATGTGGTCCCGTATAAATTTAATCAAGGTTTGGCCAATAGTTTTTGATATATCTTTAATAATTAATATTGAAGTCAGGTGTACAAAATTTTTAATTTACCACCTTGTTGTTATAAAACTGAAGTGATAAACTAACTTACAGCCTACCTGATAGTGAGTGGCTGCTGCGATCCATGAACACCTGCAGACTGCTTTATACATAGCAGGCTACATATGCTTTGTCACCTCTGAAAACTAAGATGGAATATCTCGCAACCTGTTATTACACTCTATACACTTATACTCGTAAATATTCTTACGCCACCTCTACACGGCAAGAACTGAACAATAATTAATAAATATGTGATCAAGATCTGACCTTCAACTACATCGATGATATTCTCAATTTATATATATTGAAGTAGGTTGTACAAAATTTTTAATTTTACTACGTGTACTTTAAAAAAATACGTACAGAGATAATGAGTAATGTAGCCACAACTAAGTGTATTAAATCCTGTCACATTTTCTTTATAGAATAAGGGTTACAAACGAGCATACAGTCCACCTGATGGTAAGTGGTTGCTGCGGCTCATAGACATCTACATCTTTTCTAGATTACGAATCAAAACGCAGATGCGTTGTCACCCGTGAGGATTAAGATGAAATGTTTCGTTTCCAGTAAAAAGGGTCTCCGGGTCTCTACACTCAACATACGAAACACAGCAGCGTTAAGCTGCTATTTTACGTTGGTATTCTGTGAGAGCGTGGTCCTTCCCCGGTCGAGCCGACCCATTCATGCTACAACTATACCCACTACTAATATAGCTGCAGCATGACTCTACCACGTAAAATGTACCTGGTGGTATTTCCAGAAATGTGTAGTTTCTACATGAAATTCCAAATAAATTGTTGATGTAAGCCCAAACCGAACGATTCGGTTCCATTTGTGGCTTACGTGGTCAAGATAAAATCAATTGGTCGTCGTGATTACTGTAGCCATTACTAGACATAAAACGCTCTAGGGTCTTTATCTATCTATCATTCTCCGTTACAATGAAAATCTTAATATACATATCTTACAATAACCTACAGCGACGACTTAGACCTAGATAGAAAGATAGACAGAACTCTTCGTTTATTTTTATTTTATAACGACACGTTTTATTTTATAACAACAAAACCATGTTCAACATATTGTAAGAAAATAATATGTACTTATGCCAAAGTAAATATACACTACGCGAACTTATGCCAACATATTAAGCACCTAAAACAATTTGCAACCAACATTTTCAACGTGGTAGAGACACGATGTACCTATATTATCGTTGCAGCACTAATAGTTTGACTCGACCGAGTAATGCCCACGATGTAACATAATACAAATGTGAAATTGCATCTTAATGCTGTAGTGTTTCTAATGTACAAAACCGAAGATCCTTTTGCTGGATACGAGACATAGGTCACCTTAGTCCTCAGGGGTGAAAACGCATCTACATATTGATTCTTAATAAAGGATAGATGTAGATATCTTGTCACGTCATCCATTTACCGTCGAGTGAACTGTGCGCCCATTTTTCACACTTATTCTATAACGAAACATGATTGTAGTTGCATATGTGTGCGTGTTATGCGCGTTTGCTTGCAAGAAGTCGGATCATGTCCTGTCTACACTTCTTTGTTGGTCTCAGAGCGACAAAGGAGTGGTAAATTATTCATGAATACTTATAAATTATATAACCCTTCATTTCTTCGCTAAGCCCGCGCGTTTCATATTCTTTTCACGTGCAGTCCCGCTTACTAGTTTATTGGGATATAGAAAGCACCCAAAATGTTTTCCATCTTCTATTTTTATACAATAGTGTAACATATTCTTTACGGACTGAGGTTTTCTTTTCAAGTTTTTATGCGATGTTTTAAATAAATCATGTTTCAATATTTTTGCCTGTTTGTATAAATATTTTAAAATGTAAGATTTTAAAGCATATGGGTGACAATGGAGCACACAGTTCACCTGATGGTAAGTAATGATACAACCTATACTCGATTAAAAAATCTAAATGTAGATACGTTGTAACTACTGAGGACTAAGATGGAATACCTCGTTGCTGGTAAAAAGCGTCTCGGTTTCTCTACGCTCACCATTTGAAACACAGTGGCATTAACCTGCTTTTACACTCTGGTCATCTTTGAGACCATGGTCCTTCCACGTTCAAGTCAACCCATCGTCCGCAACCATAATATAATCGCAGCGCAGCTCTATCGCGTTAAAAACGAAAATATTTAAAAAAAAAAGACAATTATTACTGATGATTCTGCAATGGCCTCCTTTAAAAATGTTCTCCTGCAAAAGTTCCAAAGATTTATTTATATAAATTCTAGAGATATTCGATACAATATCGAAGCAAAAAAGTATAATATTTTGGTTTTAAGTGAATGTTCCCATTTATTTAGGAGTGATGACCTAGAAATGCAGGAAGTCGATGAATGCAGGTGCCTAGTATTCTAACATACTAAATATCTAACACACATGGTCAAAACAACAATCTTTTTAACAAATATGAATATATTAACTAACACAATAGTTTAATTCACAAATTAAAGGCATAAATACGCTTTAATTCGACTTTAATTTTCTTATATAAATCTATTATTTTTTCACTATTTTAAGCACAAATTTAAGCACTTTGAACACAGCACTTATCTTATTATTATACTCAATAATTCTGTAACACTTAATACTTGTTTCTATACATATTACTGAATTATTCACAAATTGGTTAAGTATAATAAATAATTTATTTTTTATCCTTATAGAACATCATTTAGATACAGTTTGAGTCCCATACAAAATGAATAACCAATCTCTGCACGATCCTTATCGCTCAATAGGAGGCTAATACTTTCTTTGTCTAAATTGCAACCATTTCTGTTTATTATAAAATATTATTTGTTAACATATGCTATTCTTATCTAGCCGTTATGTACCTTATTTCTTATCACAAGAGCAAAATATATTTTCATCTAAAATAAGTATCTAGACTTTTATTTAGTAGATTTTTATTCGTATAACATATCCGATTGCTATGTAACACATGACTTTAACTTAATCTATAAACAAACTTTTGTAGAATTAACTCTACTAATAATTTTAACGGTGGTAGAGCCACGCAGCAGTTTTTGCTGTTGCATGTATGGGCCGGCTCGAGCCGTGTTGGTACCACGACCTCATAGAATACCGGCGTGAAGTAGAAGCTCGCTTTCTCGTTTCGTCTGGTGAGTGCAGGTGGCCGGAGGCCCAATTCCCCCCCCCCCCCAACCCATCAACATGGTAGCGGAATTACACGATGAACTACCCCAGGAGGGTACCAGTACCCCTGGAGAATCCCTCGCTGAGCATCCACGACCATGTAATACCGATCCTGAGCGCGGGTGCTCAGGCTGCCCCGCGTATTCTGGGGGGGGGGGGGGGGGGGCAAAATTCCGCTCAAAAGCATAACTGCTAGGGGCAAACTGAGCAAGAACACCAAGGTGACCCCTGCCACGCTATCCGTGAATTTCTGCAACATCAGGGGACTTCACTCTAACCTAAACGCCGTCCACTACCATCTCTAGACGGCGAAGCCGGCCTTGCTCTTTCTGACCGAGACGCAGGTTTCCTCTCCGGCTGATATTTCGTATCTCTCCTACCCGGGGTACAAATTGGAGCATTCCTTTGTGCCTCGGGCTGGAGTTTGCGTGTATGTCAGAGAGGACATCTGTTCTCGACGCCTCGGCAGTCTTGAAGGTTCGGACCTGTCCATCCTTTGGCTACGCGTAGACAGCGACAACCATCCGCGCGTCTACGGGTGCCTCTATAGGTCCCATAGCGGTAATGCCGAAACAGACCGACTCATCGACCACGTCCAAATGGCTACAGATTTCTTGCTACAACAGGTCCCATCCGCAGAGATCGTGATCCTTGGCGATTTTAACTCCCACCATGCCGAATGGCTCGGTTCACGTCTAACCGATCATGCGGGGAGATCTGTTTATGACTTTGCCTTGGCATATGGTCTGACACAACTGGTTACTTCGCCTACGCGGATTCCAGATGTGGAGGATCATACACCTTCCCTGTTGGACCTTCTGCTGACCTCTCATCCGGACGGATATCAGGTTTCCGTCGATGCCCCTCTCGGCTCTTCGGACCATTGTCTGATCCGGAGTGTGGTGCCACTCACGCTCCCTTCGCGGTTGCGTTCTGCAGGTTGCCGCCGTGTTTGGCATTACAGGTCGGCGGATTGGGACGGAATGCGGTCTTTCTTTGCATCCTACCCATGGGGGCGGGTTTGCTTCTCGCCGGACGATCTCAGTGCTGTTGCTGACTCTGTCACTGATGTGGTGCTACAGGGAATGGAACTATTTATTCCATCATCTGTGGTACCCATCGGAGGCAGATCTCAGCCTTGGTTTGGTCGCTCCTGTAAGACTGCATTACGCAGTAAGCAGGAGTGTTATCAAGCCTGGGCTGCGGCTTCGGCGACTCGGGATGTAAACACCAGCACACTTAAAAAGAAGTATAACTTCGCCTCCAGGTCCTTCAAAAGAGTTATTGCCAAGGCAAAGTCAGAGCACATAGGCAGAATTGGCGAGAAACTAGTTCGCCTTCCTTCGGGAACCCGTGCATTCTGGTCTCTCGCCAAGGCTGTCCAAGGGAATTTCTGTAAGCCATCACTACCATCTCTGCACAGGGAGGATGACTCACTGGCCCATGACGCAAAAGACAAAGCCGACCTTTTAGGCTCCCTTTTTGCGTCCAACTCGACTCTTGATGACGGGGGGAAAACACCGCCGACCATCCCGCGGTGTGAGTGCTCCATGCCGGATGTGCTGTTCTCACAGCGCTCGGTTCGCAAAGCACTGCTCTCCCTGGACATCCAGAAGTCGAGTGGGCCTGACGGAATCCCCCCAATTGTGCTGAGGACGTGTGCTCCGGAGTTGGCACCGGTCTTAACGCGTCTTTTCCGGTACTCTTACTCCCAAGGCGTAGTCCCGAATTCATGGAAGACAGCTTTTGTCCACCCGATCCCTATCGGGTGGACAAAAGGCGATTTTTAGGGAAAAAAGACGACCGCTCAGACCTATCCAACTATAGGCCTATCGCGATCACCTCCTTGTTCTCCAAAATAATGGAATCCATTATTAACTGCCAGCTCATCCGGTACCTTGAGGATCACCAGTCTACCTGACCCATAGATAGGCGGAGGCAGTAGAGTCCAAGGAGGAGGCGTTGGCCGTTAGTCTGGACATTGCGAAGGCCTTCGATCGGGTTTGGCACAAAGCGCTTCTTTCGAAGCTCCCTTCCTATGGGCTTCCCGAGAAATTGTGCAATTGGATCACCAGCTTCCTTGCAGATCGGAGCATCAAGGTCGTTGTAGACTGTGCATGCTCTGACTACAAGCCTATTAACGCTGGTGTTCCACAAGGCTGTGTGCTATCACCAACGCTGTTTCTTCTGCATATCAATGATATGTTGCTAACTGGTAATATTCATTGCTATGCGGATGACAGTACTGGTGATGCTCTATACACCGGCCGTGCCAATATTTCTCGGGAAAACGTCGCTGACTACCGGAACAAACTTATGTCTGAAGTCGAGTCTTTGCTAAGCAAAGTCTCGGATTGGGGGCGACTAAATCTAGTCCAGTTTAATCCTCAGAAGACACAAGTTTGCGCGTTTACCGCTAAAAAGAACCCCTTTGTCGTATCTCCTCAGTTTCAAGGCACTCCCCTTCTTGCCTCAGCCAGTATCGGTATCCTCGGAGTCGACATATCGAGTGACGTGCAGTTTCGTGGTCACTTGGAAGGGAAGGCCAAATTGGCCTCTAAAAAGCTTGGCGTGCTCAGCAGAGCCGGACAGTATTTCATGCCGGCACACCGCCTGCAACTTTACAAGGCTCAAGTTCGGCCTCACATGGAATACTGTTCCCATCTCTGGGCAGGGGCTCCCCAGTGCCAGCTCCTCCCACTTGACCGCATCCAACGCAGAGCGGCTCGAATCGTCGACGACCGAGCCCTTTCCGATCGGCTCGATTCATTGGCACTGCGAAGAGATGTTGCATCCCTTTGCATTTTCTTTCGCATCTACCATGGGGAGTGCTCTGAGAAATTGTTCGGATTAATCCCAGCCGCCAAATTTCACGAACGCACATCGCGGCAGAACTCCCGATACCATTCACACCATCTGGATGATTGGCGGTCCACCACTTTGCGATTTAGAAAATGTTTTCTTCCTCGCACGACCTCCTTGTGGAATCGATTACCATCAGCGATTTTTCCGGACCGATACGACTTAGGGACCTTCAAGAAAAGAGCTTACACCTTTCTAAAAGGCCGGCAACGCATCTGCAATTCCCCTGGTGTTGCGGTTGTTCATGGGCGGCGGTAATCACTTACCATCAGGTGAGCCGCATGCTCGTTTGCCCCCTCTCCTATAAAAAAAAACCTCTTAACCGGGGAATCGAACCCTGAAATTAAAATGAATCTATTTACTTTTAACGTAGATTACCTTATCATTTGGAATGCCTTATATACTTTAATAGCAATCATTTTAAATATGATTTTTTTATGAAATGAAAAATGACAAACTATTATTAAGCGCGTCGTCAACAATTGTTAATTAACAAAAATTTTTTCAATCTCTGTTTTTACAAAAGTCGAGGTCGTTTAACCTCTCAGACCTTGACATTTTATTGGACAAACTAAAAACTATTGTCAAACCAAAGAGTATATTAGGATAGTAGGTCAGGCCAAAGACAATTTTTTTAATGATGGTAAATATAACTTGGAGTCATTACTATGTTCTTATTCAAAAATAAGGGGTAATAAGGGGGTAAGGGGGAGAACTACAACACCATCTAGTCGGCCCCAACTGTCAACCTAACCTGCTCGCTAGACAACGGACGAGGCTATGACGACCGACCAGTGGCGGTATATCCATCATACACATATCCGGACAACCGGGTGGTGGCTACAGTGACCTTGGGGTCCAAATTACTCCTAAAGTGGTGCAGAAGGCAAGGGAAAACCACTGCACTAATTTCCTACGAAATCCATATGATCTTAAACAATATGAAGAGAGCGAAATAATGTGACCCGGCTACCCCACGCCATGTCGATTCCAGGTCACATGGTGTGAAATATGCTAATGGATACACTGTTGTGACTCACCAGACACAGTGCGGACAAAATGCTACTGGTGACGCATTAAATGGTCAGCGTGTACAGATTCGGAAAAAAATGAGATTAGGAATCTGGAACGTCCGAGGAATGATCCAGCCAGGGAAAAATGAGATAATAGATAAAGAGCAACAACAACACCATCTACAAATATTAGACCTAACTGAGACTCACATGAGAAACTCCGGTTTCTATACAACACCAACTGGTTGTACTGTCTATTTCTCCGGTTCTGATGATGAAAATCAGAATGGAGTTGCCGTATCTTTAACACCGGAAATTAATAAATCGGTTCTAGGATACAATCCAGTGAGTGACCGTATAATTACTCTGAGAATTAACACAAAACCATGTCGCGTTAATTTTGTGGTTGTGTATGCTCCCACAGCAACATCAGCGGGAACCGACATCGAGACCTTCTACAACCAAGTCGCCGACACCCTAGAAAGATTGCCATCCAGAAAAATCAAACTTCTAATTCAAAATAAAATACAAAAGTAGGAAATACTGCAAATGATAATCACCTTAGGTAGGTAGTCGTAAGATATGGACTTGGAGATAGGAATGAAAGATGTGAAGTGTTGTTACAATTCTGCACTGAAAACTCACTCACAATCATGAAAACCTATTTTAAAAACCACCAAAGGAGACTGTAAACGTGGGTAATGCCAGGGGACAGTGCGCAAAATCAGATAAACTACATCGCAATCGCAAAAAGATGGAAATCTTGCATTTCCAATACTAAAACCTACCCCGGCGCTGATTGTGGGAGTGATCACAAATTGCTAGTGGCAGAATTAACACTCAAGCTAAAAAAGTGTTCTCAACCGAGAGCACTGAAAACACAATGAAGACCCGATCTGGGCGAGCTTTCATTATATAGCCAAATTGTAGAGGGACGAATCGCTGATTTCACCACAGATTACAATATTGACGTTAATCAGAAATGGAATAGAATGAAAGAGATCATACTGTCATCACGTAAAGAAAGCAAAAGGGTAATGGTAGATGCTCCAAACAAAGTATGGATTACAGAGGAAACTTGGGAAGCCATCAAATACAGAAAAGAGTTACTAAAGGGCAATCTGGACTCTAATCAGTGATCAGAACAATATTAGGAACTTTCAGCGAAAGTGCAACGATTGTGTCGTAGAGATTATGATAATTACCTTAATCCCACCTGTCAAGATATTGAAAATCATGTTAAAAATTTTCATACTAGAGACCTGTTTCTAAAATAAAAAGTATAACATGGGAGCCGAAACCAAGAATCTGAGCCATCGAAAGTGATACAGGCACACTGTTGATCAAAGTTGATCAAGTGACGGAAAGGTGGCGATCATACTGTTAGAGCCTATACGCACATCCTGCAATGCCAATGAGAATTAGAAGACCATTATAAGTGACCCGAGATTCTAGAGTCTTAAATCGGAGGATCCATTCGTAAACTAAAGCATAATAAAGTAACTGGAGGAGATAATATTTTTGCTGATGAGCTAAAGCACCTTGTATATAACATGGCATAAAATAATGCGTTATCTATGCAATCTCGTATGGAATACAGGAGTTTGGCCCACTGACTGGACAAAATCGCTAGTGATTCCATTACACAAAAAAGAATCAACGAGAATATGTGGGAATTGTCGCATGGTGGCTCTGATATCTCATGATAATGCTGTATATACTCAATAATAGATAACAATCCCATCTACTGTGGCAAATACCTAGTGAACAGGCGGGATTTGTTAAAAGACGGGACACAAGAGAACAGATTGTGAATTGTGAGGCAAATAATTGAGAAAAGCCGGGAGTTCAATACACCTGTGTTTATATGCTTCATTGACTACTCTACAGTATTTGATTGCGTAAGATGGAACTGTCTATAGGACATACTCCGGGAAATGGGCGTACCTCAACATCTCATAGTATTGATTGCAAATCTGTACCAAGAAGAGGATTCATCGTTAGAGTCAATGGCGTCATCTCTGGAGCATTCAAGGCGAAAAGGGAGTAAGGCAGGGATGTATCCTATCTCCTATCCTGTTTAACATCTACGGGGAATATATAACGAGAAGGGGCCTAGAAGAATGATAGGGAGGAATTTCAATCGGTGGTGTTAAGATCAGCAAGCGGTATCGGAGATATGCGGATGATACCACACTTTTTGCATCATCGAAAAAAAAACTCAATCAACTCTTTCGCAGGTTAGAGGAAGAGAGTGGATTGGCTGGACTTAGTATTAACAAGTCTAAAACAAACGTTATGTTGATTGACAGAACCGGTCATCTCTCTATGACTGGAGAACTCTCGGACCTAGAGTTTGTGAGTGAGTTTGTGTACCTCGAATCGCTACTTTCGGACAGAGGAGGAAGTGAACATGATATAAGAAGACGAATCCAAATAGCCAAAGGTGCAATGAGTAGATTAAAAAATAATTTGGCAGAACAAGAAAATCTCTAATGTCACCAAAAAGAGACTTGTCAGAACTTTAGTGTTCTCCATCTTCCTTTATGGCTCTGAAGCATGGACGATTCGAGCAACAGACAAAAAAGGATTGATGTGTTCGAAATGTGGTGTTGGATAAGGATGCTTCGGATAACATGGACCGCTAAGAGGACCAACGAGTCGATCCTGGGACAGCTTCGTGTTAACACCAGACTCTCTACCATGTGTTACCACAGTATTCTGAGTTACTTTGGTCACATTGCCCGACGCCCACCTAATATCTTGGATAGACTTATAGCCGTAGGCAAGGTAGGGGGCAAATCATCCGATCATTCTACCATCCGATCATCTAGCCGCTGGTCGGATCAGGTCAAATCACTCACTGGCCTCTCATTTACGATTGCAATGCGAAAAGCCGAGGACCGGACAGAATGGAGGGCTATAGTGAACAGCGCTACGAAGGCACTAAATTACGGACACGACCTTCAGTTTTGAAGAACACGACCAAGAACAAGATCCAAAATAAAAAAAATTATCAACAATTAAAATATTGGATTATATTAAGAAGGTAACGACAATTCAAGAAGATTTGTCGATAAATGAAATGTTCTGAATATCATCAATTACCGTGTTAAATCAGTGACAGGAGTAACGGAGAAAATAGTAGGTTGGCGACGCGAAGGAACAACATTATTTTGTAAATTTTTCACTGTGATGTTATTTATCACACATGTCTATAGACGACAGAGGGAAATAAATCAGGAGATGGGCAACAGCGTCTTCCTATTAACGACTAAAAATAAAAAATGTGGTTGCCAACCCGCTTGCCAAGCGTGGCAACTATGACAAATATACCTTCTACGAGGCATATAGTGGAGGCCTATGTTCACCGGGGGGTTTTATAGGCTTTTACGGTGTTTGTTGTAATAGGTAATTATTATTAACTATTATTAAAAGTAAAATAATGTATCTTATCTAGTTTGCAGAGCTCCTTCCGCTCTTCCTCAATTGCGTGCAGAATAAGATGCATGTATTATCGACGGTGGTATGTCTTTCGTAGTATAGTATTGTTGGAAATATTGGTGTTGGAATTAGTGGTGATGAGGATAGTGCAAAAAATTGAGTTTATCATTTTATTTTATTACGCAGATCATTGATAATTAATTTTTAAAATCATTAAATAATGGATTTCCGCAAACTAACGCCTGGTTCTATTATTGAACTTGTAATTAGTAAACCAAGGGTAGTAAGTACGAATGGTTCCCTAAAAACCCTATTTTGATCAAACCATTTTGTTTCCGTTAATGCCTAATACAATTGAAACACTACTGTTCATAGAAAAAAAGTAAAGCTTCATAAGCTTATTCTCCTCGTTTTATAATACACAATTTGCGCGAAAAAACATTTTGCGTTTTTCAGATGCAAATTAAGATTGCTTTTGTAATTGAATTTCTCTTATATATTTAGTCTTGTATTATGGCTACAGTAGGTTTTTGACTGATATAATAAATGATAGTTTATTAAGCGTGACAAACATAGGTTAGGTAGGTTAATATAGATTTAAGATAAGACGTACAAAGGGTATATTTAACTGGACCGACTAGTAAATCTTCAAAGCGTGGCAGTTGTCACTAAATCCTACCTAAGTATAAACAACATAATATAATACAAAATAGACTTTTTTTAACTTTGAGTCTACCTGATAGTAAGTGGCTGCTGCACTCAATGGACACCTCAACCAACTTCGAACAAAGAAAGCTAAAGATGCGTTGTCAGAAAAGTAGTACCGCTATTTGGTAATTCTATTCAATAATAGTATTCTATCTGTAAGCCGTTATAGATCAGGGATGTAAATTTGACATTACCGGAACAATTGGGATTCTAGCCTCACTATTCCAAAGAATTTGTTAATTGCAAATTTAAGTGTGTGGCGTCGCTGTCGTCGTGCCACAAGTGAAACACATCGAAGCTTAAATCGCGCTAACAAAGTTCCGAAGTTAAAGCAGTATATATAGAATAGCTCCGAACTACCAATCGGTTAGCCGCTCCCCGGGCAGAACACATTGCCAGACGGGAGATCTCCCCTTTTCCTTCCGCACCGGCCACACTGGTGACCCCGACGTGATTTGGACAGGCAACCAACAACCTTCGGAAACTACAAGTTCAAATACCTTCGCCATCGTCATAAAGTACCCCATTCATTCGCTCCCGAGCAGATATTGTCTGCAGTCTTCACATTCTGCAAGCCATCTAGCTTTACAAAGGTTCATCGCAGCACTGGAATAATAATTCTTCCCGTTTCTTTTAGCTACTCTGCGCGCTACAGTGTTCGGCACGGCCCTGAACCTTACTGCTTGCCTCTGCTTCACGGCACTATCGCAGATTATTTGCCTTCTTCTCGACTCACCGCAGACTACAAGGCAATCCCTGGCACTTGCTCCAACCCATTGTTCTCACTGGCATTACTTGCAAGTGCGTAGTATGGCATGCATTACACACCGGCATATCGTTCGCACCGGCGTTACTTGCCCTTGCGCACACAGCATGCATTCCCCACCGGCATTAAGGATGCACCGGCAATCGGACTGCACTATCGACCTCCGGTCTGAGCAGTGGAATGATGTGGCGGCGCTTTTGTCGCGCCACAAGCGAAACACATCGAAGCCTTAATCGTGCTAACAAAGTTCCGAAGTTAACGTAGTATATATAGAATAGCTCCGAACTACCAATGGGAGCGTCTGCTGCTCCCCAGGCAGAACATTTTGTCCGGCGGGAGATTTTCCTTTTCCATTCCACGGTCACGAGTGATTATTTACCACATCCTTGGCGTATCAGATAACATTGTGAGGAAAACACTATGTCAAAAATTACGTGAGCAACCCGTTCGTACTCGGCGTTGAAGGAAACCCGTGTAACCGGATTATTTATTCTGTGCCCGGGTTGCACACTAAGTGTGAAATTTACAGCGAGCGCTTCGCCCCTGAGCTGCATCTACATCTACTAATTTAGACATCTATAATCAACGGAACACATTATAGTAATATAAAATTTTGGATGACTTCCAGTAATGTTAGAATTTGTCGAGAATAAGAACAAAAGCCAAGTTAATATTTTTACATAATTGGTTGTGGATGCGGGGAGAATTTATTTTACTGAAAATTGTATGTAATTCATTAGAATGCTACCATTTTTAGTATGTCATGGCGTCTACATAAGAGTGATATATTCAATGTTCGTATAGTGTATCTCCAGCCAATAATTTGGATTTCCTTAGTAATATGTAAGTTAATAATATCACAGTTCAAAATAATTAGCGAAAGTATTTAATTTAATGTACTTATTGATGATCATAGAAAGATATTCAAGAATAACTGAATACAAAGACTTGACGTACTATTCGAGGCACGGGGTGAAACATCTCCAACTTCCTGACTATTTAGCTACTAAGAATTTCTTAACAAAAAAACCTGACTTATGGTCTGACCCGGGACTCGAACCCGGGACTTCATGACCACCAGTCGCACTTTCGGCCATTAGATCAACGAAGCTGTAAGCGTTTCTACATAAACACTCACGCCCGTCACCCAGAGGGGTAGGCAGAGATTATGGACTTCCATTTGGCACGATCCTGACACACCTCTCTCGCTTCCTCCACATCCATATACCTACGCATACACGCTCGTCGGTTAAAGGTATTTTTGATATGGCCCATTTTTAATATATCGCCAATTTGGTCGACAAACTTTCGCCTAGGGCGACCCTTCCCGACTATGCCGTTCACCTCTGCAACATAGATTTGCTTTGTCACTCTTTCCTCTTTCATTCTTTCTACATGGCCAAACCACCGAAGTATTCCTTTCTTAATCCTGGTCACAACATCATCTTGCAAACCACACTCTTCTCTTATTAAACAATTTCTCACTCTGTCATTCAGCTTCATCCCTAACATACTCCTTAATGACCGCATTTCTACAGCATTTATTCTACTCTCATGCTTCTTCTGCCACACCCAACTTTCACTACCATACATTAAAGTAGGTACTAACACAGTATTGTGAATTGCCATACGTGCCTTTTTGGACACATTCTGACTTTTCACAATAGAGTGTAGAGCCCCATTCACTCTATTTCCTGCATTCACTCGTCGTTCTATATCCTTATCATTCTACCATCCCTGCTAAACACACATCCCAAATATACAAACTCATCTACTTGCTCAACCAACTCCCCTTCTATTCTTATTTCACATATCGTTTAGCTGTCTTCTCTTTCAAAAACCATAACTTTCGTCTTACTTGCGTTCACTTTCATTCCCTTTTCTTTTAATGTCCTGTTCATTAATGTAACTATCATATGCAACTCGGCTGCCGACGATGCAAGTATGACTTGATCATCGACGTACAAAAGGCATTTGACGGTTAACTCACCCATTTGTAAAAGCTTTTATAACTCACCCATTATCAATCCGCATTCTTCTACTTTCAAATTTTCCAAACAACTGTACATAAATAGGTTGAACAACCACGGGGCCACAAGCCACACAGCCCTGCCCCACACCTTTATGGATGCCAAACCAGTCCGAGTAGGCCCCGTTGATCCTGACACAAGCACTGGAGTCCCTATATAGGGACTTCAATGCCTGTATCAGACCAGCGGTCAACCCAAATGAGTTCAGTGTTTGCCATAACACATCCCTGTCCACTCTGTCATAAGCCTTCTCCAAGTCTATGAACGCACAAAAAACTTTTTTGTTTTTGGCCAAAAACTTCTCCGCGATCATGCGCATGGAAAAGACCTGATCCGTACATCCCATTCCCTTTCTAAATCCTGCTTGCACATCCCAAATTTTTCCATCAGTTTCTTTCATAACTCTTTCAATTAGTACCTTAGCATACAGTTTTCCCACAATGCTAAGAAGGCTGGTACCACGGTAGTTTTTACAGTCCTGCTGTGATCCTTTTTCCTTATATATTGGGACTATCACGGTTTGCACCAGTCTCCCGGTACCCGCTTAAGTTCCCAACATAAATTAAACAAGGTGTACAGCAGGTCTGCAACCACTCCTTCTCCAGCCCTTAGCATTTCGAGAGATACTCTATCATAACCGGCTGCCTTACCTGCTTTCATACTTTTCATTGCTTTCATTATTTCATCTATACTTATATCTCTATCTATTTCCTCTTCTTTCGGAATTTCTATTTCATTTAATTCAAACGTCTCATCACACATAAACACGCTTTCAAAGTATTCCTTCCATCTCCTTAAACTCAAAACTTCTTCATTCAGAATACAGGCATTCTGGTCTCGTATAGCATTCATTCTAGGCTGTTGTGAATGTCCCCTGGTAGTTCTTACGAGTTTCCAGAACATTTTAATGTTTGCCTGGAAGTTATCCGATATTCTTCTATCATTCTCATCCGTTCTTTCTTGCTTTTTCCTTTCAACTACTTCTTTTACTCTCTTATTTAGATGTCTAAAAACTGCCTTTTTCCTTTCAATATCATCATTCATACTGCTAGAATTACTAGCCTTGGTTGCTAGTAAATCTAGCCATGCTTTCTTCTTTGCTTCAACGTTTAAGCGTTTATGCGTTTTCTTAAGCGTTTCTCTGCAGATAATAACTATAAATGAACATAAATGTTCACCTATGACGGTGACCGAAATTTGGTATATTTTAAAAAACGAATAATCATTTCATTGTTACCGGCAACGTTCAATGTACGATCGAGGATTGAGTACACACTACGAAATTTTTAGGAAAACATCTTGGGTGTAAAATTTGGAAAAAGCAATGAAATTCTACATAACATTTAAGTTCAAACGATAATACAATTAACTTATTATTCATTCATAGTAAAATAAAACAGAACTTCTTCTGAGTTTCCCGTTTTTGGTAATTTTAAATCCCAAAAATCTCATTTAAATTCATAGTGGCACCTATTTTATAAAGTCTACGATATTAAAAAGTCAGTCAGACCACCTTTAAAGTTGGAATAATTATTGTTGAAGTTACATAAAGAAAAACGTTATCAGTTCCTTATAATTAATATAGGTACATACAATTTACAGAAAATATAGGAATGATAGTAAAATACTCGTATTAAATAATTTTAACAAGTGGTACTTGTAGAGCCATGCTGCAACTATATAAGTAGTATAGTTGTAGCACGAATGGGTCGGCTCGACCAGGGAAGAATCACGCTCTCACAGAAAACCAGCGTAAAATAATGGTGTGTGTAGGGAACCGGAGACCCTTTTTACTGGCAAAGAGGCATTCCATTTTAGTCCTCACGGGTGACAGCGCATCTGTATCTTGAGTCCTTTCTGAGGATACGTGTAGATGTCTATAGGTCACAGTAACCACTTGCCATCAGGTGGAATGTGTGCTCGTTTTTCACCCTATCCTATAAAAAGAAACCATATAAATATAATTCTTCTTTCAAAAACAAGTATTTTGTTAAGATTAGAGGATATTTGGTTGCCATTAAAACATGAATAACCAACGAAGTTAAACTTCAGAATGGTTAAACCGATTGTAAAAAAAAAACTTGACGAACAGATAGAGTGTTGATATAGTGCTGCCACACATTGAAAACTTTTAAAAGCTTGAGTATAGTGGTAAATTCAACTTCAAACTCTATGCTTATCTCAAGTTACGCGACTGGGAATCACGAAGATACTCAAATCGATTTTTTACGTAAGAAGCGTAAGAAGGATTAAAAAGAACACTATAGAGAAGAATTATGTGAGCATTCCGATGTTATATTGGCAACCACTTGAGCTTAGTACGAAAAAGAGAGACATGGTCATATTTGCGCAATCCAAATATAAACCTCTTGCAAAAATTCTGAATTTGCTCGAGTTTATAGAGCTGAGCTTCGATGAGATCTAGATAGCTGAAATCTGCGTAGTCAAAAATAGGGAAGAGAAGGGACTTGGCAAGCATAGTTTAGGTGGAATCCCTACATCTCTTACCATGTTTTTCACTCCAACTAGTGAGGAGATACTTATACTTTGCTTACCAGTAGGAGGCTGCCACTCGAGAACCTATGTTTCCCAATGGTAGTCAGTTCTTAGAGCTACATATATGGCCAGCCTATTGCTAATTTTGTTAGGCTATGTCGGTTACCCCAGTCCTACTTCAGATGTCCCCATCACGAAGTCTATCACGCAGGTAAACTCCGAGCAAAGCGCCCTTCATAACTTTGCTGCTGAGTGAACTTTTACTTCTTTATACCACCAGCAGTGCAGACACATGTGTTAGCGCTCAATGACAGTTTATTGTTCGATATTTTTCCGTGTATTTTTTATATTTTATTATTATTAAATTTACTATTGAAGCAAAATAAAATGTAGCACTGCAATATCTTCTCTTTTGAGTTTCTGCACGTGCTAACTTTATTACACGTTATAGAAGTAACATGATATAAGGCTGGTTTTAAATTATGTATGGACGATATTGCACGCTTAGCGTATTATATTTTCAGTTTTAGGGGCATATTAGTATTTCATACATGTACCGCTAACCTTATGATAACGTACGACGCTCGTATTGAACTTTCGGCAGCTGCCTCATATTTTATTAAAGATTTTAAGAAATAGGGTGACAAATGAGCACACAATTCTCCTGATGCTTTGTGCATACTGTAGCTCATATACATCTATGGCTATCCTCGATTAAGAATCAAAGTGGAGATGCGTTGATACCCCTAAGGACTAAGGTAGAATGCCTCGTTTTCAGTGAAAATGGTATATGCACTTAATTTGTAAGTGATCGAAGATATTGTTAATGTATCAACATGATATTCAATAATTCATTCAAAACAGCGTATCAAAGTCCATTGTTGAATATAGATCTCTCCATATAATTATATATTTTGTTAGTACAATATTTTAGTCGAGTATTACTATCTTGTAATTTCTATCCGAATCTTTGCTGGCGTAGCTTTTGTTACTGTTAGTTAGTTTTATAAACAAAATAATAAGCAAGGAAACTCAATTATGAAACATCTATTCAACCAGTGTACAGTATCATTATGGCGGTTTCATTGACTTTTTATCAACAGAAACTACTAAGGAAATAAGCGGACGCTTTTGTAGAAGTATTTTTAATCGTCGTTTTTAATTTATCGGAACCAAGAAAAAAGTTTTAATTTCATATTTTTTATAAAGCTGAAGTAATAACGAACTTGTTGTCCACCTGATGGTAAGTGGTTACTGCAGTTCATGGACTGTAGCCAACTTAATACAAAGAAGTCTAAAATTTTTTTATAGGAGCGGGTGACAAACGAGCACACAGTCCACCTGATGGTAAGTGGTTACTGTGACCCATAGACATCTACATCTATCCTCAATAAAGACTCAAGATGCAGATGCGTTGTCACCCGTGAGGACTAAGATGGAATGCCTCTTTGCCAGTAAAAAGGGTCTCCGGTTCTCTACACTCGCCATACGAAACACAGCAGCGTTAAGCTGCTATTTTACGCTGGTTTTCTGTGAGAGCGTGGTCCTTCCCCGGTCGAGCCGACCCATTCGTGCTACAACCATAATATAGCTGCAGCATGGCTCTACCACGTGTGAAATGCGTTGTCATCCCTAAATACTAAGATTGAATGCCTCAGAGCCTGTAATTATAATGGCACTTTATATTTTTCAGACCAGAATTATTATTAGTTAGTATTAGTATTATTATTATTAGTTCAGACCTAACAATGCAAGCACTAATATTTGGTGATGGAAATAATAAGAGGGTGGTACCTCACCAGATGGACTCCTAGGCAGAAAGGGAGATCTAACACTTAGTTACTAATCTAAGAATAAAATAAAATTTACACTAAATTACGACGGCACATCAAAACGTAAAGGTCATGCATTATTAAAATATGAACACAGAATTTTGTATATATGTATACACAAGCTTAAAGGTTATAACAGTAATTAAAATAACCAAATGCGTAAAAAACCAATGCCCGTGATAGTTAGTTGATGATTATGTTAATAGATGATTGAACTTAGTAAGTTACATATTGTAAATAATAAAACCCCTTTAATAATAATCAAAAAAAATAACTGTCATAAATGCTATGCATATACGAATATGTACATCTGTACATATCTTAAATGATCATGTTTTTTTTTGTTACAAACTTTTTAAAAATAGCGTATTATTACTCAAACACAAAAAATGTTATGAATTCCTTCACTACCTCACTTTTTGCATATATTCCTTGTTATTGAAATATTGCTGTAGTAAAATGTAAAAATATAGTTTTCAGCCAGATTTATGAAAAAAGTGTCCCAAACGAAATTTAATTTCATGCTGTCGCTGGCATACGAGAACACGGCATATTTAAATACAAATATATGTGTGTTGTTTAACATTCAAGTGTGAATATGTTATATCAATAGCTTAATTATTAAAGTACTTGCATTTCCAACTGGTAGCTCTATAAATGGTCTTTAACCGACCACAAAAAGGATAAGGTTTCGACTTTGTTTTATTTTCCTATCTTTCTTTGTACGTGTATAAAGCGATATCCTCTCTGGAGAAAACTTCGCTTGATAAACACTAATGAATGCATATTCAGTTTACCGATTGTTCGACAGAGGCAGTGTTGTCGCTAATTTGCTATTTAGTTCGTTTGCATAATAATTTCTTATATTCGCGTAAACATTCCACGAGTCTCCCCCGTAACCATGGGTGCTGTAAAACACCCGAGACGTTGGGAATTAAAAATAAGTAAAAATAAATAAGTTATATGCGATAAAACCCATAAAAATAGTTTTATTCAATTGCTATGGTTTGGTTATCGATGATACTTAATACGAATTGCGAATTTTTCAGTAACTATTGTGCATTTATGCATTTGCTAACTTCTGCAAGATGCGTCATAGTGCTGTCGATTTTGATGGTTATTAATTTTTTTTGGATGATTAAACTATTCATAAATACATAATCAATTTCCATATTATAAAAATAAAAAAGAACTATCAGATAAATGTCTATGCAATGTCTATGCACTCGAGTTATCGTAATTTAAGTGGAAGTTAATGGTGCAGAAAGTCAAATATTTCTTCATTTTCAGGAAGTAGTTTAAGCCTTTTCTTATTATAAACAATCCCAGCTTCACAAAACAGACGCTCTGAAGAATAAACACTTCTTCCTTCTTTCGGCTATTCAGCCAGGAAGTCTGCAGAATATTCGGTATTCGGCGTGTAGCCGAATATACTATTCATTGCAAGTGTGTTAAAATCATATATGAGTTACACAAATAACAACAAAAAATAAATTGGTAGCGATTACCTCACTCCTAGGGGTTAATAACATCCATACATTTCTTAATGACAAATATATTTAAAATAAAATAAATGACACACTGAAAATTTTGTCACTCTTTCCGGTCTAATCTTCGGAACGGCTGAACTAATTGTAATGAACGAGGATATAGAGAGCAATGCCAGGAGTGATCTTGGCTATATTATTTTACCAGAGGTTTCTTTTTTGAAAAAATAAAAACATTACGTCAAAATAACGCCTCATTTATATCCAGGAATCTACATTATTTGCCATAAATGAAACCACAAGTAATACTAGTCCATAGAAGTGTAGAAAAATTAAATATTAAATTAAAACCCGTAAAATAAAAAAGAGAAATTTTCAAACAAAATAAATATTAAAATAAATTCAGGAAAAGTAAACACTCTGTTTAGACTACGTACCTTGACCCCTAGGAAGAGCGGGACCTTGCACGCGAGTTGCATGGCTTTTGGCGGCAGGCAACCACCATGCCAACCAGCACGGCTGGGCACGGCCTTTGATTCAGTTGACAATGTGTGACCAAATAAAAGCTTACTCAGTAAACTGTTTAGGTATTTTTAAGGCCACTTTTTTATTTCGCGAAAATGAACGAAATAAATATTATTGCTTATTCGTTAAAAATTTTATGGAACTCCAAATATCAAAATTTTCAAAATATTCGCCACGTTCTTGAATGCATAAGTCAAGTCGCCGCATAATGTTGTCCTGAAGCCTGCTCAAAAGTTTCGTTCAGGATCCAGAGCCAGGGCTTTTAATTTGTTAAAGGCGTCAACAATACGCTTGTGCAGTTTATCTTCGGTTTCGGAGATCTTTGACAACACCCTATTTTCAGTAAAGCCCCATAAAAATAAGTCTAGAGGAGTGAGCGGGCGACCGAGCTGGCCACCTGCGAGTGCCATAGCACCCTATCCATTGATCGCCGAATATGGTGTTAAGCCGCTCTCTCGCGAGGAGTACGGAGTGTGGCGGAGCTCCATCTAACTGGAACCATACCCGCTCGTAAGCTGCCACAGACAATCCTTCTAAATATTCTAAATTTAGAGGGAAATAAATAAATATATATAAATAATATATATTATAAATATTCAGCCCAATGCTGTTAAGAATATTGAGAAACTTTAAAACATTCAGGTTTCCGTCAATAAACACAGAGCCGATTATTTGATCTCCGTGAATGCCTGCCCAAGCGTTAATGGAAAATCGGTATTGATAAGCTGATTCCCTAAATAAATGACGATTCGTATGGCTCCAGTGACGCATGTTTGTCGGTTCCATATGCCGTTTCGAGTAAACGTCCCAAACCACATTTGCCCATAACACATTTTATAGCAATCGTTGGTCTTGAGACATTTTTTCCAGTACCCAGTGGCAGTAAGACTCTCTAATCGACTTATCATAGGGCAGCAGCGCTTGCTCCTTAGCATATTTATAAGGACGTAGTTTGTTCCTTTTCAGAACTCGGTGTATTGTTCCGTGCCTCACTCTAAACACACCGATTTACGATCGAAATGGTTCAAGTTTATTGAATCATTGACTTGCTGACCCAATTTTTGAGAGAGGTCAAATTTGCTTAAAACTAAAACTCTACTTTTTAACCTAAATACTGGACCGATTACGTTTATTTTTGTTTTTTCGTCAGCAAAGGCGATAACAAATAGAGAGGGTCGCTAGTTCCCCTTCCCCGCGGACCTCTGAGGAGATCAGACGTTTTTTTAGTGAAACCAGTTTATTGTGTCATTTTTTTAAACAAATACAATTTTTGCATCAATAATCCAAATAGAAAAATAGGAGTGCATAAACGTTAGCAGAGCTACTTTATTAATTGACGTGCACAGGCAGCCCAGTGACCAAACGCTACAAGTAGTCTAACAGAAATATATGTAACTATCTCTTTCATCGGAGAGGCGTTGCAAAATCACACCCAATCAACAGTGCGATTGCGTTTGTTTGTTGGCGCGTGACACCCAACAATCAACAGTGCAGCTTTGTTGTGTGTAAGGTACGTGACACCTCACTATACGTTATTTTGTGAAACCGTCTCGCGGGTTTACACTAAGCAGTGCTGTTTGCCTAGTACTAATAGAAACATTACAATTATGCCGTTAAAACGAACGCCTCCGCTGAAACAATTAATCGCATCGGAAACCGACACTGAGAGCGTCCCTGGAAGCGTTTCGGATGCGCAAAATACAGACACTTGCCATGCGAATACGGGACGCCAGAAAAGAAAAAGAGAAAATGAACTTACATCCTTCATGAATGAAGTACGTGGTATGTTTACTAAATTTGCCAAAGAACAAAATATTAAACTACAAAGTTTGGAATCAACATTGGATGAAATCAAAATACAAAACAATGAAATTCAAACAGCTATAGACACTCTATCCTCCAGATACGATGACATGCATATTGAGCTAGAGAACTTGAAAAAAGAGCGGAAAGAACAGGCATTATATATAGCATCACTCGAAAATAAGATAGAGAATATAGAAAGACAGACATGTTCGACAAAAATAGAGATTCGTAATATACCCAAACTGCAAAATGAGACCAAACACGGATTATGCGATTTAGTAAGAAAAATAGGCAATACTTTGAACCTAGACATAAAAGTCTCTGATATCAAGGATATATACCGTGCCTCCGCAAAACCCAATGTTTTAAAACCATTAGTTCTGGAATTCACTTCTGCACTTATGAAAGAAAGTTTAATAAATAACTTAAAAAAACTCACATTACAAGAAAAATGCGAAAAATTAAATACCTCGTTGTATATAGCCGATGTCCAGCGAAAGCCAATATATATCTCAGAAGGATTAACTCCCAAGGGAAGAAGACTATTTTTCCTTGCGCGGGATTTTGCCAAATCACATGGCTTCAAGTATTGTTGGACTTCATATGGAAAAGTATACCTACGGGAAAAGGAAGGAACTCCACAAGTTCGTATAGATAATGAAAATGATATCACCAAACTTAAACAGAAGTCCCCATGACTATTTATGTTTGTTATAATTTTTAATTGTTATTATATTTTGTTTAAAATACTCGTAATACTAAAATGTCACTCTATAGAAAACAAGACGACTGCATGCATGTATATTTCGCTACTAATTATACATCTTCGATTTTTACTTTTTCAATATAACTATGATAGTAAATTTAGGTTTGTTACAATTATTTACTGTTACTTAATTTTATTTAAGCTACTCGTAACACTAAAACGTTACTCTAAAGATAACAAGCCGACTGCATGCGTGTATTTTTCGTTAACTATTATTATACATCTTGGATTTTTGCTTTTTCAATATAAGTATGATAATAAATTCCTTGTTACAAATTATGTAAAAACACTACATATATTACGCAACTACATATACACATACCCCAAAACCTACACACAATTAAAGTTAAATTTTAAAACAACACTAATTTTTTTACACAACCAGACATGCATGCCAACATACTACACAGTGTGCCATTTGATTACTGTGCGTTTTATAATGATTGTTATTTTTAATTACGGAAATGTTGTCTATATGCTTCAAAATCTATATCTTGAAGACAAAAGTTTTTACAAAATAGCCATAGGAATCAATTATATTATCATATGCACAATACAATGTTTGAATTCAATTCGATAGAAGATCAAATAGCGAATGACCTAGATCAGTCAATAGAACCAATATGTTACACCGTAGATGATCCTGCTAGCTGTTCTAATATCCTAAAGGATGATATGAGCTTAAAGTCTTTAATTATATTATCGGTAAACATACGAAGTATTAATTGTAATCTTGATTCTTTTCTTGTATTTATATGTAAATTAAATATTACTATACATGTAATCGTATTAACAGAGTGTTGGTTGAGCGAAAATAGCCATATACCATGCATCGAAAATTATACTACATACAGTACTAATAACCACATCAATCAAAATAACGGTATCGTCGCTTACGTCAGACATAATATAACTTCATCAGCTTATGAATGTAAATTTAACGAAGGAAATTTTTTGATACTGAATTTAGACAAAGATATTACAATTGTGTGTAGCTACAGGCCACCATGCTTTAGAAATATTGATAGATATATTGACTTTCTGGACACATTACTGCAAGGTATCCGATCGAGTGATGTAGTGTTGACCGGAGATATCAACATTGATATTTCTCCTGGAAATAATACGCCTCACTCGGATGAATATCTCTCTATGCTAGCGTCGCATGGCCTAATACAATGTGTTAACGCTCCTACAAGGGATAAGGCTTGCTTGGATCACTTTATGGTAAAAACCAAACATAAACACACCACCATTGTATTCGATAAGTTTACAGACCACTGCCCTATACTATTACATATAAAAAGAAACAAAAGCTATAAAAATACTCTCCAACAGGAAAATAAGAAAATTAATTTTGAAAAAATTTTGGAGACACTAAAAACCTATAATTGGGATTTTTATATCGTATTAGAGACACTAATTACGCGGCTGCCACACTGACTAATACACTAAGGGACCTTACAGAATCTCATAGTATCCAAACAAAAACAAACAATAGAAATAAAATATTAAAACCTTGGATAACTTGCTCCCTACTCAAATCTATTCGTAAACGAGATAAACTCCACATGAAAGTCAGAAAATCTATTAACGACGAACAACTTAATTCCTTTTATGTGGCGTATAGAAACACTTGTAATAGAATAATAAAAACACTGAAAATCCAGTATTATAAAAATAAGCTAATTTCAAGCAATTGTAATACTAAAGTCACATGGAAAGTAATTAAAGAGTTTTGTGAACTAAACCAAAATAAGTCCAACTCACAAGAGCTTCTTAACATTGATAGCAACCCAAGAGAGGCTCTTAATATTGTAAATAGATTTTTCACGACCATTGGCAGTAGTTTGGCAGAACGCACGCTCAACAAGCTCGGCAAATCGGAATCGGAACTAGCAAATGATTCTATATCTTTAGGCCCACTCCAATCAATGTCTCTTATTCCAACGGACATAATTGAAGTAACACATACGATATTAAGCTTGAAATCAAACAGTGCCCCTGGATACGATAACATTACGGCCACACTGTTGAAAATGTGTACCCATGAACTAGCTCCACTCATCACACACATCTGTAATCTTAGCTTTGAATCATGTAGTTTCCCACAGGTTTTTAAATTGGCAACTATCATTCCCATTTATAAAGCAGGAGATAAACTTAATCCGTCCAACTATAGACCCATATCTCTGTTATCAATAGTATCTAAAGTAATAGAGAAAATTGTTAATAAACAAATCATTAAATATTTAGAAAATAACAACCTACTAGCACCAAACCAGTATGGTTTCAGAACGGGTCGGTCAACAAATGATGCTGTGCTAGATTTAACCACACAAATATCGAGATATCTCGATACAGGAGAAAAATGCATTGGGGTTTTTTTAGATCTCCAAAAAGCTTTTGATACCGTCTCAATTCCAATCTTAATCTCACGACTGCAGAATATGGGCATCAGGGACGTACCCCTTCGATGGATCTCCGACTACTTAAAAAATAGAAAACAAAGAGTACGCATTTGCAATCAATTTAGCGACACTGAGAACTGCTCCTATGGCATACCACAAGGAAGCACATTAGCAGCAACTCTATTTTTAATTTATATTAATGAACTGTGCAAACTAGACCTTCCAGGAGCCACTATAATAATGTTTGCTGATGATACTGTGCTGTTGTTTCACGGGAAGGACTGGGATACTGTGCGAAAACTAACTGAAACTGGTTTAACTATAGTAAATAAATGGCTGGAAAACAGTTTACTAACACTGAACATCTCCAAAACGAAATATATTTGCTTCAATAAAACCAAAGCATCGAATCACAAAATAAATTTGAGCCTAGTCATACATTCAAATTCATGTAACGAAACGCATGTTCAATCAAGATCCAACTGTATTCCTATAGAAAGGGTAACGAACATTAAATACCTGGGTGTCACAATAGATGAAAATCTGTCATGGTATCTACACATTTCTAATACGGCCAAAAGAATAAGAAAATTATTATTTATTTTCAGAAACTTAAGAATAATAGCTGATCAACAACTTTTAGTCCAGACTTATAATGCTCTATGCCACTGTTTAATAAATTACTGCATATGTTCTTGGGGTGGTGCGTGCAAAACACACTTAATGGAAATGGAACGAGCGCAAAGAGCTATCCTAAAGGTGATGCTTTTCTTACCTTACCGCTACCCGACCAGCTTGCTATATAATAAAACAGGTGTTTTGTCTGTTCGGAAAACTTTCGTGTATCAATGCATCAGACGGTACCATCGTTTATCTGTACCACACATAAATGTTAAGAACAAAAGAACTGTAAAGTACCCTGCTCCTAACAGGAAAAGCTCGATAGCAAGAAAGCATTACGAATATCTTGCGCCTCGGCTATATAATAGATTCAACAAAACAAAAGTTATACAGAGGCTAAACAACTTTAAATTAAAAATCGTTTTGCTAGATTGGTTAAAAGAATTTGACTACTATGCTTGTGAAAGACTTCTTAGTGTTAACGTATAAGCTAATAAGAACGTGCACACACTCACACACACACACACACACACACACACACACACACACACACACACGCGCGCGCGCGCGCATACGCAGGCGCACGCACACGCGCACACGCACACGCACACACACACACACACACACACACACACACACACACACACACGCACGCACATACACTCGGTAGAAAAGAAATAACTTAGTTTTATTAAAAAAATTGTTTTATAATAGTCTGCGTAAAAAATTTTATATGGTATAATTGTATGGGAAGGTACTGATATCCTAAGATACAGGATTAATCCTAGTTTAGGAATCAGTGCAACATTTTGTTTGTAACATATATATGTTTTTAATAAAGAATCTTATTATATTATTATTATTTAGTTATTATTATAATAAAGTAACATTCACTATCTTAGACTCAGTGATAGCCTTTTTTAACAAGGGTGACGAACGAGCACTGAGTCCACATGGATGTTGTGGGGCATAGACACCTCGATTAAGAATTAGCAGATGCAGATTCCCTCTGAGGACTAATACATACCTTATTATCAGTAAAAGTGATCTTCGTCATTCACCATAAAAAACACAGCAGCGTTATATTACATTTCACGCAAGCTATTACAATATTCTGTGCGATCGTGGTACCTGGTCTAGTCGAACGAATAGTATTGCAGTGTTAATGACTGCCTCTTTGGTCTAGTGGTTGTAAACGCGGTGGCTGATCGTGAGATCCTGGGTTCGAGTCCAAGCTCGGATCAAAATCAGTTATTGGAGTTTTCTCTCAAGAAATTCTCAGAGTCTGGAAGTTGGCGGTGTTTCATCGGCGTGGCTCGGAAAGGACCTAAAGCCGTTGGTCCTGTACCTGACCTTTCTCCGGTCTTGTCGGGTAACCGTCCTAACAAACTATAAGAATGAGGGAATAATGAGTGCAGTGCAGAAATGCAGTGCAGTTGTAATCACGCATAAACTCTGGCACTAAACTGTGCGCATGGCTAGTCTCCGTGGAGATTGGCTGCCGTGACGGGAAACTCGATGGGAGGACATTATCATTAGTACTGTAGCCACAATACAGCTACAGCGTTGCTCTGCTATGCTCTACTAAGTAAATTACCTGTAAAATTAAGAAAGATTTTTTAAAATAAAAAGAAATCTCTCAAAAGCAATAAATGACATCATAGCACTATGAGGTCATTTATTGCTTTTCACTATGCTGTCATGCAATTAACATCTTTACTTTGTCTATTCTATCTTATATCGGTTTGAAACTGCAAAATTATTTTTCTAAGCATAATTGTCGCGTCCTTATAAAAATGATCGCAGCGAAGTGGGCTTGTACTTTTAACGAGGGCTGACAAAAGTTTTATCGAAAGTATTCCCAGGAGGATTCACAGGACAAAAGGACATTCACCAAGAGCACGTCAAAAGGACGAATTTTAACATGATTTCACAATTGTATAGGTACTAGTAATCGAAAAGTAAATATTATGTAATTTTGTGTTTTCTGTAAAAAAAATGGAAGAGGCAAATGAGTTCATCAGTAACCTCCGTCGCCCAAAAACGTCTGCAACACCAGGGGAATCGCAGGTGCCTTTCCGGCCTTTTGGAGGAGTAGGCTCTTTTCCTGGAGGTCCCTATTTCGTATCGGTCCGAAAAAACCGCCGTCTAAAGTATGGTCGTGCGAGGCAGAAATTTCTGCGATTTATCACACGATAGTGTACTGTCAATCATCTAGTTAATGAGGATGAAATTTAGAGTTCTGTTGCAGTGTGCGATGGTAGAATTCAGATTTTGAGAATAGTAACTATCATTGTAAGTGTATAATACAAAATAAAATAATTACAATAAAATAAATTAAAATTACCATAAAATTTTAAATGGCAAATTATTTAAAAAATATACCATCGGTTATTTTTTTCTAATTTTTTAATTGAATGAAATGAATATAATATCTTGGCATTTATAATTATGATAATAATAACGATTTATTTGGATAGAAGCACGACAAACATAATAACGGATTCACGGCATCAGCCTACACTCTATCCAAATAAATCGTTATCATTATCATAATTATAAATATTTAAATGGATAGTAATAATTATATAGTAACAGTGAGTGTCTAGTGCCTCATTTATTATTGGCTCGATTTTAAATGGGGAACAAAAATGTATTGATCAAGTGAATAATAAAATCAGGGCAGCATTTTTCAAGCTAAAAACGCTCAACAAAATCAGACCTTATCCTATGGAGCTTAACGGATACTTTTATGTGATACTCTGGTGCTATCTCAATTCAATTACTGCAGTTCTACCTTTGGTCCAAGACTAAATTTCAACACAGAGAGAGCAATACAAAGAGTGCAAAATGCTTGGTTTGGTTTTTGATTTAATGTGCCCAAAAGAGAATCCATTATTCCATACCTGAATAAAAAAAGGCTTACTTAACATTACTGCTAGAAGGCAGCTTCAGTGCGCTTGTACAGTGCATAGGGTAATATGGAGCAAAACGCCTGATTATCTATTTGAAAAACTCCTATGGACCAAAGATTTCTAACACATAACCCTTCGTACAAAGTCATTAAGCATGTTGAGTATGCCAAAACATTAAATAAAGCGTTACAGAGGATGTTTTAAATTTACAGCAGCAAGAATATGAAACGATTTGCCCATTTCTTCATTCGATATTACGGCAAGCTTCAAAGCCAAATATAAATCAGCATTGTTAAAGCGACAAATTGCTGCAGAAAAGAAACATGCTTACTGGAAATACATATACTTAAGAGACATCTTTTAACATTTTATTGTGATATTACCTTTTGATAAAAACATTTCCATGATGAACAATCTGAACAATCACACGCAGCATCACACACACACACACACACACACACACACACACACACACACACACACACACACACACACACACACACACACACACACACACACACACACGCATGCGTGTACGCACGCAAGAATACCAGAATTATTATTATAAAATTTCACAACTATTTCTAAAATTGTAATATTAGATGAGTGAATGATAGAGGTGATTGGGGAACTCGCAATTCTCACGACACCCATGTAGCATCTCAGGGGGCAAGGAGTGCCTGAAAACAATACGTTAGCCCAATTTCAGCATAAGCTGAGTCACCTCCGATTGCCTAAATTTAATTAAGATGAAAATAAGATGACCTATTTTATAATATGTACGTATGTTTTTTTGATGTGGCAATAAAATGATATTTATTTATTTATTTTATTTTAAATATATGTGTGGCATGTTGCAATAAATGTTTCTTTCTTTCTTTCTACTTATCACGCTTCGATGGTTTGACGCTCGCAGTGCCTAACGTCGTCTAACTAGTATAGGTAGTATACTAACACTTTTGATGCGGTTGTCACCGGTCTGTATATTTTATTTTTTTATTTTTATTTTATTGTATAAGGTACACAAACAGACAGTAGTTATATACAGTTCTAAAATTAAAAATATGATGATGTTGATCTAAACTACAATCCAAAAAAAAGTGTACACAGCATAGTAATATAACTTCAGTAGAGTAACAAAAATAAACAAGATAAAAAAAATACATTAAAAATTAAGAGCAACACGTAAATTTCTTTTAAATCTAACAAGGCTACTATCAAATATATCTAGATGTACGTTACTACGCTTAATCTCGTCGTAATCACGGCACATTTTGACAACAGGTTTGAAAAAGGAAGTGTTATTTCTGTGTACGTCCAACCTAAATATTCTTTGAACACGTTGTCGTATACCGGAATTGAAGTTAATTAGCCTTAGTAACTCTGGGCAATCTATATGAGAATGTACAATCTTGTGCAAGAAAACTTGTTCGGCAAATTGTCTCCTCAAAGACAATCGTTGGACATTAAAAAACTTTAGTCGAGAGTCGTATGATGGTAGACGATGCAAGTGACCATATCTGCCACAAATACTGCGTAGGAAACTTCTCTGCACCCTCTCGATGCTATCAGAATGTACCATATAAAAGGGTGACCATACAGTGGAAGCGTACTCTAGTACAGAACGAACCAAATTATAAAATAATCGAAGTGATGCGAGAGGTTTGGAGAAATCTTTTGTTACACGAATTATAAACCCTAAGGTTCTGAAACTTTTTTGCGTAATATAATCTTAATGTGGACGGAACGCAAATTTTGAGTCGAAATATACTCTCAAATTTTTAACAATCTCCTTGCATGTCAGGGGCTGGCTATTGACATTGTACTTGAATTCCAGGTGATTGTGTTTAGTAGTGAAGGTGATAACTAAGCACATACTGATATTTAAGGACATAAAATTAGCGGAACACCAATCTTGAACTGCATCTATGTCTTTTTGCAATGCAATGCAGTCATTCACGTCACTTATCACTCAATATATCTTCATATCGTCAGCATAAAGTAAGAAGTGACTGTGGATTACGTCAACCAAATCATTTATAAAAACAATGAAAAACAATGGCCCTAAGTGGGATCCTTATGGAACACCAGACGTGACCGCTGATGGAGCAGAGTTATAACCTTTAACCGCAACAATCTGGCTCCTGCTGGATATATACGATCTGACCCAACGAAGTAAATTACCATAAATACCATAGGCCTCTAATTTTGCACACAGTAACTCGTGATTGACCTTGTCAATTGCCTTGGAGAAATCAGTGTAAATTGAGTCCACCTGACGACGATTAGCAATAGCCGAGCTGATGTGATTTCTATAAATAAGCAGATTGCTTATCGTAGACTGACCAGATACGAAGCCATGCTGCATACATGAAATTTTTGCTTAACATGACTGTATATGTGAGAATATATTAATGTTTCAAAAACCTTAGCCATGCAGGAAAGTATTGTTTTATCACCGGATTTGTAAATGGGTATTACAAACGCATTTTTCCAAATTTTCGGGAAAGTACCCGTAATTAGTGACTTATTGAAAATAATAGACAATGGCAAACTAAGCTCTTTTGCACACGTCTTTAAAAATGTAGCAGGAATTCCATCCAGCCCAAGGGCCTTTGAAGCATCCAATTTACAACAAATTTGACGCACTAACTCAGTTGAAATTCGTACATCAGATAAAGTAAGATGATGTTTTGATGGAATGGTAAACGACGCAGATTTATTGCTATTCGGTTTGTCGTACACAGATGAAAAATATGTAGAGAAGAGTTCGCAGATGTCATTCGGTTTGTAAGCGGTGTGAGATCCATAAGTCATGGATTCAGGTTTATTCCCACTTACTCTTTTTATATTTACGTCTGACGTATCAAATTGAGCGCTTTTTGATTTTTCAAACTTATTTTTATATTTTATGGACAGAGAAAAAGTAAAATTGAAACATTTTCCACAAAAAATATTTTACCATTATCTCTATAGTAAGTTAATTTCAGTAGCATCCTGATTCCATCAAAGTAAAAACTGCCCTTGAGGAATTTTCCTTTGAACTTTAAAAGCATTAAATAATTAAGAAGAACAAATTCGCATCGCTCCTTAGGCATCAATTGTTGGTTTAAAGTTGAATATTAATTTAATCTTTTAAATCACATAGAAGAAAGCAACTTATTTTACCCCCTACGAAATTAGTGTCAATATCACCATTACGGCTTCTCATAATTCCACGGTTGAACATAGGCCTCCGTCAAATAATACAAAAAATAGTGCTACCGTCATCCAACGTCTTTCTGGTTGTTTCAAAAGGTCTCATCGATAGTCAAAATCCCTTATCTAGTAAGAGAAGTCGCCCGACATTCTGCGTACCGGTCCGAAAAACCACTCGAGAATTTTTCTTTTCTATTTGTTTAAGTGGTAATAGGCTGTCACATACGAGTTACAAACGGTGCGCTCGTTTGCCACTCGTACTCTAAATTGCACCTGATAGTAAGTGGACACTGTGGCACATAGACATCTATCTTTATCCTTGAGTAAGAAACAAAATGCAGATGCTTTGTCACTCCTGAGGATTAAGATGTAATGTGTCATGGTACGGTGCCAGAAAATGACGAGAAAATACACCAGAGCTTTTCAACGTTATTTTCGACAACATAATGCCTAGACATAGACAGGGACGTAATATAATTATCCTTTCCCAAACACAACGTTGTCATTCTGCCTAATAATATTTACAACTATTAAATGAACGATCTCCTTATTTAAAGAGAAAACCTTTTTTTCTACTAAAATATTGTTGCCTTTTTAAATGTACCTACTTGTTAAAAAGCCTCGTTGGTCTAGTAGTCGTAAACACACTAGCTTTCTTAGTTTTGATAATTGTTTCCGATTCTCTACACATACCATACGAAATACAGCAGTATTGAGCTGCTATTACATGTTGGTATTCTGTGAGAGCGTAGTCATTAACCGGTGCCAAACTATTCATGCTATAACAATAATATATTTTAAATAAGTAACTATGAAGTAAAACAGATTAACCTTGTAGCATTTTTTATTCACTTTATAAACGAAGCACAATAATTATATTATACTTTACTTAATGTAGATGATAACAACTACTAGCACAGCGACTCGCTTGCACACGACTGAAGTGAACTGAACTGAACTAAGATACCTATGGCAATTCCATTTATAGTGTACAGCGATGTTACAACTACCCACTAATCTTATTATTTTTACCTATGTTCCTCAATGGTTTTATGATTTATTAAATCTGAAACATATATGTATACTTAATAATCATTTATGTATAATATTTTATTATATAGGTGTCGATGATTTCAAATCCATTTGTAACATATATCAACACCATCATCATCATCGTTAACAACAAGAGCCCGTAAGAGTCCCATAGCTGGACATAGCTTCTTCCATTGTAGGGTGATATTGACAAGTGGATGGCCGATTACAGTACAAGAGTGAGAATGACGCGAGATACACCAGATGGTAGTGGTAGATGGCATGGGAAGCTATAAAGATCTTTCTAGCATTACCCAAGTCTCGTCATACGTCATCCTATGGACGATATGGAATGTTGCATTCTCTCTTTTTCTCTTTTATTACCATGTTTATTTTCATTCGTATCATATTAATAACTAACTTTCAAATGTACTGTTAAACTGATTTTTTTTATATAAGATGCGAACGCAAACGAGCATGCGGCCTTGACTGCCGCCGCGTCGCCCAGGAACAACTGCAACAACAGGGAAATTGCAGGTGCGTTGCCGGCCTTTTATATAAGAATAGGTTCTTTTCGTGAAGGTCTCTAAGTCGTATAAGTCTGGAAAATCGCTGGTAGTATTCGATTCGACAATGAAGTTGTGAGAGGAATAAAACTTTTAGTATATCGCGCAGCGGTGGACCGCCAATCATCCAGATGGTATGGATGGTATCGCAATTTTTGTCGTGAAATAATCGATTTTTACGATTGACTGCCTCACTAAAAATATTTATGAAAAAAGAGTAACAAAGTAGTAGAATTCGCTTGAACCAAAACGTACATATTTTATTTATCACTTTGTCCGTAAATTTTGACAGAAAATACTCAACGAAAGAGCTCCGCTGCTTTTAAATGAATTGATTTTAAAACGGATATTTCAACTTCAACTCCTATGACAAGTTATCTGTCTATGAAATGCAGGAAATTTGTTGAATTTTTATTTCTTTTTTTTTTTTCTTTTTATAAAACCTTACCTACACACTAGAGTTTTCTCCCGTACCGCGGGGGCAGTTTACATACAAAGATTTCACACAGACAAACAGCCAGGATATGTAGGCTAAACAAATACTTGTTCCGTGTGGGATTCGAACCCGCGGCCCTTAGCGCTGCAACTCATTGCAAAGCCACTGCGCCACGGAGCCGTTAACTGAATTGACAAAAGAATAAAATTAATTTTTACGAATTTTATCGCGTTTAATTAACTTATTTTATATTACCGACATTTCGGTTGCTTTCCAGCAACCATGGTCACAGGGGACTGAGGTGACTGATGTCCCGATTTCAGAGTTAACTCGGAGTACGTTCAGCTTTTTAATTATTAATTTTGGTTCGATCTACGCAGAATGAACTTACTGTGTCTTGAAATGTTGCAGTGGTATGCTTGGGTTTAGTTTTAATTTTATGAATTGTAGGATCCCAAGCAAGTGGTAGTACCCAGCCTCCCTCTCTATTGAAATTAGGATGTTTTTTTTTAATTTCAATAGCCTCACGTATCATCCTTGGCAGGAATCGATGTTCTTTCGCGAGAATTTGTGGTTTATCAAATCTATGATAGGATATGATCACAAACTGCAGATTTCCCGGAACGTCGGTGCTTCACGTCAGCTATGTGTTCTTTTACGCATAATATATATATATGCCATGGTAACTCAGATGGTTAGCGCTCGTTAAAAATTTCACTGTACGTAAATAAACCAGACTCGATCCACTCAGAATGAAATTGTTAATTGAAATTTTAAGTGCTGATTTACTACGTGCTCGGTTGTGAAGGAAAACATCGTGAGAAAACTTGCATGTATGAGAAATACGGCAAAATATTTCAAAGACATGTGAAGTTCGCCAATACGCATTGGGGCATCGCGGCGGACACTTCCTTGCCCTAAAAACCCTATCAGAAATGAGGGGAGGCCTGTATACAGCAGTGGGACGTGTATAGGCTACAGCCAAGTTACAATTTTAACTTTTGCTTTAACAAGCAGTACTACCAACGATATTTTTCTTTAATTTCATACAAACAAAATACGAAGATGATAAATGGAATCAGGCGTTACTTTGCGGAAATCCATTATAAAGAGGTTGTTATAACTTAATTTGCTTAATTCCGCGCAAAGAAAGAAAGCGATGTGTCGGGGCAGGGCACATCGTTACCTCATTAAAATACGAAGAAACTTTTTCCCCGCCTTTTGTCTCTAAGTCTTGACAAATGCTATATTTGTTCCTATTAAAAACCTACAGAGCGAAATGCAGCAACAACCCGCAATTAACTCCCATTGCACTTACACCTATCACAGGCAGCGTGATATTCTCTATTGCATCCATTCCATTTGCTACTTCCTAGAAGTTTTCTTCCTCGCTCGACTTCTTTGTGGGATCATCTATCACCTGCGATGTTTTAAGAAAAGAGTTTTGTCCTTTTTAAAAGCCAGCAAAGTACACGCTATAGTCTGTTGTTGCAGTTGTTCATAAGCAGCGGTAGTTACTTACCATCAGGTGAGTCGCATACTCCTTTGCCCCTACTTCCACTACCAGCGTTATTTCAAAAAACGAGCCTACTCTTTTTTACAAGCTTTTATTTAACTGGCAATCTAACTATGTTTGTTCTGGTGGAATCTTGCAACTCAATTTTGAAGCAGATATCTTCAATCGATTGAGCTGAAATTTTGTATACACGTTAATTTTGGATGACAAAGCATGGTCAGCTAAGTTTCAAGTTTATAATATTAGTAGAATATTACCGCCGTGTAAACCATCCTAAAAAAATTTACTAAATATGCTAACCCTAATTTTAGCTTTATTGTAGAAGTTACCAAATGATTTGGTCCAATATGGAAAATTTCTGTTTGCTTCAGAGGTTTTTAGAGTGATACTTTTAGAATAACGCAACGCAAAATTTTTTTTCTTCTCAAAGATGAATTTATTGAATTGAAAAACTTACGCAACAGACCGATTCTCCGCGCAGATAAAGGTAAAGCTACGATTATAACGGATACGTCGGATTAGAATTTAAAAATACAACAACTTTTATCGGATGTATATACGTACGTAAAGGTCAAAACAGATCCTACAACTAATACGCTTAAAACAACTAGCGATCCAATAAAGAAATACTCCGAAAAATTGAATCTAGACGTTAATTCGATAATACCTGCGTGTGCCAAACCACCGAAGTTGTATGGGTTACCAAAAATACACAAACCGTACAACACCTCCATTACGTCCAATAGTGAGGCAGATCGATTCGTCAAATTACATTGGCTCAACACCTAGCAAAGGTACTATCAAAAGTACTATCACCACTCAGAGGACACACAAGAGCACACACTAAGGATTCATACCATTTTGTCAGTGAAATAAAGACCTATGTCTTTTTGACAATGAAACTATGGTCAGTTTTGATGTTCAGTCTCTATTTACATCCCTACCTGTTGAAGACTGTATCTCAATTGTAACTAGGAAACTAGAGGAAAACAACATGCCAGCAGAATATGCAGTATTACTCAGACATTGCCTTACATCTGGCTATCTATTGTGGAAGGAAGAGTTTTACAAGCAAGTAGATGGTGTTGCGATGGGCTCACCGGTATCTCCCATTATTGCCGATATTTTCATGGAGGACTTTGAGGAGAAAGCCCTGCTTACTGCGCCAGTAACTCCAAGTTTCTACAAGCGGTACGTAGAGAATACTTTCACAATTTTACCATCAGGCAAAGTAACTGCATTTTTAGAACATCTTAATTCCATAAATTCTAAAATTCAATTTACTATGGAGTTAGATGCAAATAATTATTTAGTTTTCCTAGATGTGTTAGTCATTAGAAATCCTGATAATACCATAGGTCACACTGTGTATAGAAAAAAGACCCATACAAACCGATATTTAAACGGTGAATCCCACCATCACCCTTCACAGTTAGCTACCGTGGGCAAATCTTTGTTATAGAGACCACGAGGGATCTGTGACAGCAAACACCTCACCGCTGAGCTTCAGCACGTCAAGCAGGTTCTGTACGATAACAAGCTTCGGGTCCCGCGCCTACGTCACAGTGACCGAGTGAAGCCGGCCACAGTCGAGCGTGTGCCTGCTGTACTACCATATGTCAGAGGTGTCACAGACAAGATTGGCTACATCTATATACATAATATGCGAAAAATATCATGGTCAAAGAGTAGTCAAGCTCTACAGACTATAACGAAACCCGGAATAAAACGCAATTAGGTGATGCTGTGTGTATGGTGGGATTTGAAGGTCGTCGTTTACTATGAGCTTTTACCGCCGAAATCTGAAATCAAAAATTTTAAGATGTCTACAGCAACGGGATTATGTTTCTACCTACAAGATGGCAAGAAGTTGGCACAACAAGATGGCAACAAAATAGCATGTATATTATAATTAAATATGGGGCCGGTGGAAGGAAAAGGGGAGATCTCCCACCGGGCAAGGTGTTCTGCCCGGGGAGCGGCCAACACTCTGGTTGATAGTTTGGAGCTATTCTATATATGCTGCTTTAACTTCGGAACTTTGTTAGTGCGATTTAGGCTTCGATTTATTTCGCTTGTGGCGCGACGACAGCGCCGCCACATCACCCCTCTGCTCAGACTGGAGGTCGATAGTGCAGTCCGATAACCGGTGCGTCCTTAATGCCAATGGGAAATGCAAGCTGTGTGCGTAAGGGCAAGTGACGCCGGTGCGAACGATATGCCGGTGTGTAATGCATGTATTCTGTTAAATTCCAATATAACATAGAATAGTTACCTAACTTTCACACAGAATAATCATCGGGGGTGTAACTCAGTGGTAGAGTGTCTGCTTCGCATGCTGAAAGTCCTTTTTTATAGGATAGGGTGACAAACGAGCACACAGTCCACCCGATGGTAAGTGGTTGCTGTGGCCCATAGGCATCTACATCTATCCTCGTTTGCAAATCAAAATGCAGATGCGTTGTCACCCTTGAGAATTAAGATGGAATGCCCCTTTTCGAGTAAAAAGGGTCTCCGGTTCTCTACACTCACCATACGAAACACAGCAGCGTTAAGCTGCTATTTTACGCTGGTATTCTGTGAGAGTGTGGTCCTTCCCCGGTCGAGCCGACCCATTTGTGCTACAACTATACTACTAACATAGCTGCAGCATGGCTCTACCACGTAAAAGTGGTACGACCCATTCGTGCTACAACTATACTACTAATATAGCTGCAGCATGGCTCTACCACGTTGGGTTCAAATCCTAGCACCTCCTAAGTTCCTTTTTATTTTGTAAGACATTTATGATGTATTTAATTTATATAATAATTAAAATTTGTTTACGCAGATGCGTTTTAAAATGACTGTTTATGTTGAATAAAAATATTTTTGTAGTAGAAATAGTTTCAAATAATTGCATTAATAAAGGTGAGACGCATGCTCGTTTTTTTTTAAAATAGAATAAGGGTGGCAAACGAGCAAAATGTCCACCGTACATCGTTTGTTTATTCTTCTATATAAAAAGTAAAAGTAAACATAATTTAACGGCTCCGTGGCGCAGTGGCTTAGCAATGAGTTGCTGCACTGAGGGTCGCGGGTTCAAATCCCGCACGGAACAAGTATATATATGACCTACAAATAATTGTTTCGGGTCTGGATGTTTGTCCTTGTGCAATTTGTGTTTGTAAACTGCCTCTGCGATACAGTAGAAAATCCTAGTGTGAGAGTAACGTTTTTTAAAATAAAAAATATAAATTAAAAAAATTAACCTAAGGGACAATAATTGTAACTTTTTAATGAATGGATGGCAACCCTACACATTTCTTAACTGTCTCGAGGAAAGTTTATTCAAAACCGGAAATTTAACCTAATTTATCTTACCTTCTAATATCATTACAAGTTATCAAAAAGGTTGTTAAAAATAAAAATCTAGAATTTTTACGTTAGTAAAATTGATGTGAAGAAAGATTGAGAGAAAGAGCGATGATGAATCGTTGAATGTATTAAAAATAAAAATCATCCGGCAATCGATAGTCATCAACAGTACAAACTGAACGAATTTGAAATCTAACGTTTCTCTATTGAATATATTAATTTGGATCAATCAATATTTAAAGTTCTTACTTTACCTTTTTCTTATAGAATAAGGGTGACAAACGAGCACCCAGTCCACCTAATTGTAAGAGGATGCCGTGGCCCACAGATATATACATTTATCTTCAATTAAAAATCAAAATGTTAATGCGTTTTCACCCCTGAGAACTAAGATGGAATGCATGATACGGGACTCCGATTCTCCACACTCACCATACGAAACACATCAGCATTAAGGAGCTATTTTACGCTGGTATTCTGTGACAGCGGGGTCCTAACCCGTTCGGGCCGACCCATTCGTGCAACAACCAGATACATTAAGCTGCAACGTGGCTCTACCACGTATAAACCTTTTTCGAATGTTTTTTTTTAATATGTTTCGCACGGCCGCAAGACCGCTAGCGTATTTAATGTGTAAATGTAGTATTCGCGTAAATATAGGAAATCACTATTATTCTATTCCATTATGCTCTGTTCCACCTAATAAGGTTATAAGTTATGATATACAAGGTGTAAAAACACGTGTAATTCTTAAGGGAATTTTATATAGCCAATACTTTTCCCAAAAAGAATATGTGAAAATTTGATGTATAGATTTAAATAAATTATAACAAGTATATTACAATAAAATGTGTTGAGTGGTTTTAACAATCTGATTATATTTATTAAAAAAACCTTCTTTTTTCATGATTTAAATTATTTTCTATTTAGATTTTGTACATATAACATTTTATTTATAATGAAGAATTCGTCGGAAAACCGAAGTCACATAGAGTTCCGTATTTGAAAGCTGATGTGGCAATGGACTAGTCACATCTCTCGCAGAAGTAATAATCGTTGCAGTAGACGTAGCGTAGACTCTTGGAGACCACACTCAGGTAAACTAAGTTACGTAGTAGTTAAATAAGGCGCCCTCTAGTAGATTTAGTTAAATCCAGGCAGCTGTAAGTCACTGGATGCGTGAAGCCGAAGATCGGGCTAAGTGGCGTGCTTTAGGTGTTGGTTATATCCAGCAGGGAAGTGAAGTTCATTATGACGATGACTATTTATATTACTACATTTATTAGTCCCTTTTGGATTGCTAGAGATCTGTCTGCCAGAAAGAGCCAACTGTCAAAGCTGAAGACAGAATGTGGCAGCATCGTTTCCGAGACACCTGAGATTTTGAGTCAGATTGAGAGGTTCTATGGGCAGCTGTACACATCATCGTTAGAGCCACACGCAAGTGTGAGTATCGATTCAAGAGCGAGTATTATTCCGATGATATCCCGGGCGTCAGTCTGAGCGAGATTAGAATAGCTCTCCAGAACAATAAAAACGGCAAAGCCCCAGGTGAGGATGGAATTACAGCGGAGCTTCTGAAAGCGGGTAGGAAACCGGTACCTGTAGTCCTTCAGAAGCTCTTTGATTCCGTCCTCCATGGTGGCATCGGACCGGAGGCATGGAGCAGAAGTGCTGTGGTCTGTTCTTCAAGAAAGGTGACAACGCTCTCTTGAAGAAATACAGACCGATTCTCCTACTGTGCCGCGTCCAAGTGCTGTTTTCGAGAGTCATTGCGAATCGTCTCGCGTACAGACTTGACGACTTCCAGCCTCCAGAACAAGCCGGTTTTCGAAAAGCCTTTAGCACAATAAACCACATACATACCCTTCGGCAAATTGTACAGAAGTCCGAGGAGTACAATTTACCACTATGTCTGGCGTATGTGGACTTTGAGAAAGCCTTCGATTCCGTCGAAATTTGGGCGGTGCTGCAGTCCCTTCAGCGGTACCAAGTTGACTGTCGGTATATCGAAGTGTTAAAGTGCTTGTACAGTAGGGCTACGATGGCTTTCCGAGTACATAACATAACATATATAACATAATAAACATAAACACTCACTCCTGTCACCCAGAGGGGTAGGCAGAGATTATGGACTTCCATTTGGTACGATCCTGACACACCTCTCTCGCTTCCTCCACATCCATATACCTACGCATACACGCTCGTCGGTTAAAGGTACTCTTGATTTGGCCCATTTTTAATATATCGCCAATTTGGTCGATAAACTTTCGCCTAGGGCGACCCTTCCCGACTATGCCGTTCACCTCTGCAACATAAATTTACTTTGTCACTCTTTCCTCATTCATTCTTTCTACATGGCCAAACCACCGAAGCATTCCTTTCTTAATCCTGGTCGCAACATCATCTTGCAAACCACACTCTTCTTTTATTAAACAATTTCTCACTCTGTCATTCAGCTTCATCCCTAACATACTCCTTAATGACCGCATTTCTACAGCATTTATTCTACTCTCATGCTTCTTCTGCCACACCCAACTTTCACTACCATACATTAAAGTAGGTACTAACACAGCATTGTGAATTGCCATACGTGCCTTTTTGGACACATTCTGACTTTTCACAATAGAGTGTAGAGCCCCATTCACTCTATTTCCTGCATTCACTCGTCGCCGTTATATCCTTATCATATCTACCATCCCTGCTAAACACACATCCCAAATATACAAACTCATCTACTTGCTCGACCAACTCTCCTTTTATTCTTATTTCACATATCGTTTTACTTTCTTCTCTTTCAAAAACCATAACTTTCATCTTACTTGCGTTCACTTTCATTCCCTTTTCTTTTAATGTCCTGTTCATTAATGTAACCATTATTTGTAACTCGGCCGCCGACGACGCAAGTATGACTTGATCATCGGCGTACAAAAGGCATTTGACGGTTAACTCACCTATTATTAAACCGCATTCTTCTACTTTCAAATTTTCCAAACAACTGTCCAGAAATAGGTTGAACAACCACGGGGAAGCCACACAGCCCTGTCTGACACCTTTATGGATGTCAAACCAGTCCGAGTAGGCCCCGTTGATCCTGACACAAGCACTAGAGTCCCTATATAGAGACTTCAATGCCTGTATCAGACCAGCGCTCAACCCAAATGAGTTCAGTGTTTGCCATAACACATCCCTGTCCACTCTGTCATAAGCGTTCTCCAAGTCCATGAACGCACAAAAAACTTTTTGGTTTTTGGCCAAAAACTTCTCGGCGATCATGAGCATGGAAAAGACCTGATCCGTACATCCCATTCCCTTTCTAAATCCCGCTTGCACATCCCAAATTTTTCCGTCAGTTTCTTTCATAACTCTTTCAATTAGTACCTTAGCATACAGTTTTCCCACAATGCTAAGAAGGCTGATACCACGGTAGTTTTTACAGTCCTGCTGTGATCCTTTTCCCTTATATATTGGGACTATCACGGCTTTGCACCAGTCTCCCGGTACCCGCTTAAGTTCCCAACATAAATTAAACAAGGTGTACAGCAGGTCTGCCACCACTCCTTCTCCAGCCCTTAGCATTTCGAGAGATACTCTATCATAACCGGCTGCCTTACCTGCTTTCATACTTTTCATTGCTTTCATTATTTCATCTATGCTTATATCTCTATCTAATTCCGCTTCTTTTGGAATTTCTATTTCATTTAATTCAAACGTCTCATCACTCATAAACACGCTTTCAAAGTATTCCTTCCATCTCCTTAAACTCAAAACTTCGTCATTCAGAATACAGCCATTCTGGTCTCGTACAGCATTCATTCTAGGCTGTTGTGAATGTCCCCTGGTAGTTCTTACGAGTTTCCAGAACATTTTAATGTTTGCCTGGAAGTTATCCGATATTCTTCTATCATTCTTATCCGTTCTTTCTTGCTTTTTCCTTTCAACTACTTCTTTTACTCTCTTGTTTAGGTGTCTAAAAACTGCCTTTTTCCTTTCAATATCATCATTCATACTGCTAGAATTACTAGCCTTGGTTGCTAGTAAATCTAGCCATGCTTTCTTCTTTACTTCAACTTCCATCCGTACCTCATCATCCCACCATAACGTGTTATTTTTCCTTTCATTCGTTCTCTTACTTACACCACATACTTCGGTAGCTGCATCCACTAAACCTTTCTTGACATTATACCACACAGTCTCCAAGTCTAAATCATTCATACACAATTCAGCCATACCACTTATATTTTCTCTCAATCTACATTTGAACTTCTCTCTCACACCTTCATCTTGTAACCTCTCTGTTCTTATACGCTGTAACGCTGTGGTAGACACAGATGTCCGGTGCCTCCAACGTCAGACGTTGACAACAGAAGACCATTAATTCGGCATAAGACCAAGTAATGATCCGTCCCTACGTTAGAGCCCCGGTAAACCGTTGTATCTACCACCGCGCTCCTCATTCTTTCATCAACAATTATGAAATCTATCATACTTCTATCATCACCTCTTTCCCATGTATACGTGTGAATCTTCTTATGACGAAAGAAAGTGTTCGTCACAACAAGATTCTTTTCCACGCATACGGCGAGAAGGCTTTCACCATTCTCATTTATACTTTCATCACCAAACGTTCCCAATATCCTTTCATAACCAAGCCTCCTTACCCCAAACCTTCCATTAAAATCGCCTAATATCACAATTTTTTCATTAACCTTGCATTTCATTAGCACCATCCTTACCAACTCCCAAAACTGCTCTCGGATGTAAGTGGGCTTAGACATGTCTGGGGCGTAGACCCCTAAAACAAACAACTTCTTTAAGCCCACTTTCATTAGTATCCATAGCAGTCTCGGGCTTACACATTCATACTCTTTTACACAATGACCCATTCTTTCTGAAAGGATGATACCGACTCCCCGGCATGCCCGCTCGGTCTCGTCTACACCAGACCAGTACGCGGTATACATGCCATGTGTAGTGGCATCCTTTCCCTTCCGTTTCGTCTCATTCACACATAACACGTCTATTCCTCTATCATACATCATATCGCATACTTCATCCATCTTATCATTCATTCCTCCACATACATTCAATGTAGCCAGACGGGCTTCCGCAATCCACTTTTCGCCCCTCCGGGGGACAGAACGTGACGGGTGGCGAACCTCGTCGCCGGTTTTCCTCCCGGAGATTCTTCGCACCCCTGCCCCATTAAAGGGGCGCCGGGAACTCGGGGCCATTTCATTAATATTTTGCCTCATGGTGCGAAAGTAAGTTGTGGTATTTTTTACGCCGCTACCACACGGCGAGGAGCCGAGTCAGTTCTTTCGGCTTTGTCGCTCGTTTAGCACCACCCGGGGGACACGTGTAGGGTGGGCCTAGGATTAGGTGGTCGAAGGCTACGGACGCGAGCGACTCATCCCCCATACATAACCAGAGTACGAAACCTATCCAATTGCAGAGAGGTGTAAAACAGGGTGACGTCATATCCCCGAAACTGTTCACCGCTGCATTGGAAGACGTTTTCAAGCTTATGGACTGGAAAGGATACGGTATTAACATCAATGGCGAGTACATAACTCACCTTCGATTTGCCGACGATATAGTCCTCATGGAAGAATCGCGTGAGGGCCTAAGCACTTTGCTCAATAACCTCAATAGTGTCGCATAGGTCTTAAGATTAACATGGACAAAACAAAGATCATGTTTATTGTCCATGTCACACCTATGCCGGTAGTTGTTGGGAGCACTAAGCTCGAAGTTGTTGACGAGTATATTTACCTAGGACAAATAGTCCGACTAGGTAAGTCCAACTTCGACCGAGAGGTCAATCGACGGATTCAACTTGGTTGGGCAGCGTTCGGGAAATTACGGCACATCTTCTCGTCAGGTATGCCTCAAAACTTGAAAACGAGACTGTACACCCAGTGCGTGTTGCCAGTGATGACCTATGGAACTGAGACGTGGTCCTTCACTGCTAGCCGGATGAGGAAGCTCAAGGTCGCTCAGCGAGCTATGAAGAGAGCTAGGCTCGGTGTTTCTCTGCGTGATAAAAGTGCACTCTTTATTCACTTAATCTCAAAGACCGATAGGTCGGTTATCCGACCGTTACATGTTACACGATCGGAGAGACTTTCAAGTCACTCTATCAATTCCGGAGGTAAGGTCTCATCAGTCAGAAATAAAGTCTCATCAGTCAGAGGTAAAGTCTCACAGTTTATTCATCCAGATAATGTAGATGGTAACGTAAGTTTTGTCGCAATGTGCGATGGTGAAAGTTGGTGGATTGTATTACTCCGAACAACTTCTTAAAATACTTCCCGTGGTAAATATGATAAGTACAACTTATTTATGTATAAGTATAACTTATTTAAATAGAAATAATTATAAAAATAATAATACATAGAAACATAAATACAATAAAAACGTATAGTCGAACTTAGTATCGCCTCCTTTTTTGAAATCAGCTAAAAACATAAACCTGTAGGAACTGAATTTTAATATTATAAAGTGCAATATAGATTTTCATTACAACCCTTTCTGTTTGCAACCAATCATACGAATGGACTATAAAAGGATTAAATCTCAAACCTCTCTGGGTTGCAAAATCAAAATCAACAAAACTTTTTTCTCTATAGATTTTTTAGCATAGGCCGTGGGTATCGTAAGAGAGTTCTAACTTACTCTTTCAAAGTATATCCATTACAGCCTATAAAAATCCACTGCTGAACATAGACCTCGATACAAAGGAGGTTCCCATAGATTGCCTCATAATTTCGTTTCGTCATGGTTTTTTATAATTTTGAGTTGTGATCAGGAAGATGCCATGCCAGCTGCCCATCTCCTGTTCCAGTTTCCCTCTGTCGTCTCTTGCTACAACTACAGAGCGATATGGGTTAGAAGATATTTTTAAACCGCCACTATATGGCAAATTACTAGTAATTACATTACGGCTTACTACAAGAAAATTATGATAATTATATAGAATTATCATGATTTCCTTGAAAATACTCACTACATCATCATATCACCCCGAAACAGAAAATGGACAGCAGCATCTTCCTGATAATGTGATTATACTTCATTTGTCTATTTCCTATTACTTTATCTTATATTTTGTGCTGTATGCTTTTACTGGAATTAATGTATTTGATCCTTGACCGATCGATCCGACCTATTCGGACTGCACCCATAATATGCTAAATTCTATCGTAAAATATCAGATTAATGCTGCTGTATTTCGTGTTATAAGTGTAGAGAACCGCAAGCTCATTTAACTAATAAAGAGACAAACTATTTTAGGTCTCAGAAGTGACAACCGATCTTTAATATGACTATTTAAGAAGGATATATATAGGTGTCTTTAGACCACATCATCCACTTACTAGGTGTTACATCTATACTTATAAGGTGGACTGTGTTTTGGCTTGCACTCCATATACTATAAAAAATAAACGTAGCTCTATCATGTATATAATTTTATTTATACTCCGTACATTACTTATAAAATCATATATTACGTAATATACGAAATATTGCACCAAGTGCAAAAGTATTGTGCTGAGTGCTTCATTATATATATCCACTTTTGATATTTGTTATTGATAACTGTAACCCAAAATTTGGTGTAGTCTCGCACGCTTTATATGAAAACTTTATGTTCCCACTGTTTTTATCATTTTTTGTTTTTATACTTTTGTGTTTCTCAATATAGATATCTTACAAATCATTTGGATTTTCACCTTTCATTTTAGTACAGGTTAAATAGTAATGTAAACGCCGGATAGTATAAAGGGAATATAAAATAAATTCTCGGTGCTCATCTCGATAAGCTAAGCTCAGATCGACCGTTCAGCTTCCCCATTTAGGAATTAATCTTTCAAAATGATATCCTAAAAGTGATATTTTGACTTATAAGATGTGTTTGAAAAATTAACTAAATTTCATTCAATTTCTTAGTCTTCATCTTAGGTAAAGAAATTTTTTTCAAATAAAATTTTTATAAAGGCGTAGTCAAAAAGAAGAATTTAAACGTAACGTTACACTAAAAATGTGTGAAGCACCTTAGGTTATTTTTAAAAGGCGTGACAAAAGTTCACAATTCACCTGATGGTGAGTGGATGATTTGGCCCATAGGCATCTACATCCTCGATTAAGAATCGAAGTGCGATGCGTTGTCGGCTCTAAAAAGGAATTCTTCCTTACCAATGAAAAGGATCTCCGGTTCTCTATATAAAAAGCAGCAGCATTACGCTCCTTTTAGCAGCATTATAATCATTTTTTACGCTGTAATTTTGTAAGAGCGTGGCCCTTCCCTGGCCGAGTTGATCCATTTGTCCTTCAATTATAAGAAAGCTGCAGTTTGTCTCACACATATAAAAAGTAAGGTTACATTCTGTATACTCGTACTTCCTACTCTGAGGCACAAACCTTCTCTAATTTCTGGGAGCATTATGGAATTATTAGTCCGCGTCGTATCGGCGCATTTGCGCCTTGAAATTGCCATGTTTCCTTCACAGCCAAGAATAGATGTTATTAGTATTAAATATTGCATTTAACAATTTAATTAGTGCCAGCGAGAATCGATCTCATGTTACTCGCGTAATTAACAAGCACTTAACCTTTGACGGTGCCAGGACTCGCAGTTAAACTGGCCTGCACATTATATGCATACAAAAATATTTATCAATTTCATTATTTGCTCATTTTATAAATTGGTCCGTGTGCTTTTAGCGTTATTGGATAGAATTTTAAAATAGCGTTTGGGAGTATTGAAAGCCATTCCATTTATATTGTTATATTGGATTTAAAAATTCATTCCATTTGTATTTTTTTGGACAGAATATACATAGTCATAGACATAGATATATATATATATATATATATATATATATATATATATATATATATATATATATATATATATATATATGTTTTATTGTAATCATTACACTGACATTGTACTTAAGAACTAAACAAAAAACAATATAAGGGAAACATAAATAAAAATAAATCCCGATTAAAAAATTACTTTCCGTGAATGATGTGATGAAAAAAGGAATTCGACTCAGTGTTTGCTACCGCAGGTACTGCAGCAGCGCTGATTTTCAGAGGAACCATGATAAATATTAGTTTTAGTATTGCGCCTTTGTCATTTTCGGTGCTAACTTTCTTAATATATAATAATGACTGTTTACTAATCAGTAAGCTGAAATGGCAGGGAGCCGGGCTTATAACTTGCGAACCCGGGCATATAGATTTTATACGTGGTAGAACGATGCTGCAGTTATATAATCGTTGTAGCGCGAATGGGTCTGTTCGAAAGGGAAGTACCACACTCTTACAGAATAATAGAGTAAAATAGCAGCTTAGTGCTGCAGTGTTTCGTATGATGATAGTAGAGAAAAGAAGACCTCTTTTACTGGAATCCAGGCATTCCAATTTAGTCTGCAGAGGTGTCAACGCATCTGCATTTTGATTCTTAATCTATATTTATTTGAAAATATCCTAAATTGAATTTGATTATTGGGCAACAGCAACATGAGTTTGCTGACTTCATTATGACGACCAGACGACAAATGTTCAGTGATGTATCCGTGATCGCGAGGGTGAAAACTGATAGCGATCACCGAATGGTTAGAGGCACACTGAACCTAAATGTTAAGTTGGAGAGGTCTCGTCTAATGAAGTCAACGTTTCGTCCCCCTCGTGCTCTGTTTCAAAGTCCCGAAACCTTTCAGCTCGAGTTACAAAACCGTTTTCAGTGCCTAGAGGACTGCAATGAAGTGGACGATATGAATGACAAACTCGTGGAAACTGTCCATGCGGTCGGAGCTAAGTTCTGCAAGACCCGCCGCAGAATCACACAAAAACTCTCCGATCACACTCATAATCTCATGGCTGTTAGACGGGATATGAAGCTGCAGTCTTTAGTAGATTTGACAGCATACAGGCAACTGAACAGACAGATCTCCAAATGCATGCGGCGGGACTTACGCAACTTCAATACAACTCGTATTGAAGAAGCAATCGAGCGGAACCAAGGCTCCAAAGTATTTGCCAGAGATTTGTCTGCCAGAAAGAGCTAACTGTCAAAGCTGAAGACCGAGTGTGGCAGCATTGTTTCAGGGGCACCTGAGATTTTGAGTGAGATTTTTTTGAGAGGTACTATAGGCAGCTGTACACATAATCTTTGGAGACACACGCAAGTGTGAGTAACGATCCAAGAGCGAGTCTTATCCGACACTATTCCGAAGATATCCCGGACGTTAGTCTGAGCGAGATTAGAATGGCTCTACAGCGCCTTAAAAACGGCAAGGCCCCAGGCGAGGATGGAAATACAGCAGAGCTTCTGAAAGCGGGTGAAAGACCGGTACTTGAAGTCCTTAAGAAGCTCTTTAATTCCGTCCTCCATAGCGGCATTACACCGGAGGCGTGGAGCAGAAGTGCGGTAGTCTGTTCTTCAAGAAAGGTGACAACGCTCTCTTGAAGAACTACAGACCGATTTCCCTTCTGAGCCGCGTCTACGTGCTGTTTTCGAGAATTTTCCACTGTCAACAAATTATTTTATATTATAAATATAATTTAATAAATTTAATAAATTTAAATTGGTGAAAATAATCAGCAAAGAAAAATAAAAGCACAGAATCAAGGAATACTCAACGCCAGCCAAAAATAATTAGCAATCTTCTGCGCAACGCTTTAACCCTGGTACTTTTAAACTCATCGCCAACTAAAGAGGTACTGTGAACTTTTGTTGTTTTTTTTGTCCCGTAAAATTAAAAATCTCTTACAACTTATTGTTTCCTGATATAATGATGAACAAATTTGACAAATCTTCGTCTGAATCAAATGTCTCAGAACAACAAGAGCATACACCACCTAACTTTGTCACTCAAAGAAATAAACGGGGCAGAGAAAATGATTATGAATATGATTTTTACACTTTTCGGGAGGAAATAAAATCAATGATTTCTACTTTAATGGCTGTACAGCAGGATGAAATCAAGAAAATTCACCCTACCCTTATGGACATAAGAGTTACAAATAACAACATACAAAACTCTATAGAATTCCTTGCATCACAGAATGAGGAACTAAAAAAGAAAATTGAGCAGTTGGAACTTCAAACAAAGAAGGACAAGGACTATATAATAATACTAGAAGATAAGATCGAGGATCTACAGCGAGAAAACCGTAAGGTCAATATTGAAATAAAAAACGTTCCGAAAGTGCCCAATGAGTCCAAGGAAGACCTATTAAAGTTGTTCTTAACTTTATCCCATAACATCGGCTGTAACATTGAAAAAAGGGATATTAAAGACATTTACAGAGTAAATAGGAAAACTGACCAGAATAAAAGTCAAGTTATAACGGAGATGTCATCGACTATGCAAAAAACAGAGTTTTTAAAGCTAGCTAAAAACTATAATATAAGACACAAAGAAAAACTGTGCGCAAAACACTTAGGCTTTACAAAAAATGAATATGAACCCATTTACGTATCAGAACAACTGAAAGCAAGAGGAGCACGCTTATATTTTCTAGCCCGCGATCTTGCCAAGTCTAAGAACTACAAGTTCTGTTGGACAGCCTACGGTAAAATATATATAAGAAAAAAAGAAAACTCGCCCATTATAGTTATTAAAAATGAATCCCAAGTTAATAATCTTATGCAAAAGGAATGACTATATTATGTAAATAACTTAGTTAATTCGCATCCTTTTTGTCTATTTTTTGTTTTTTGTTTTTTTGTTTTTGGTAATAAGGTTGATTTTCTTTGTCACTACTTTTCTTATAAAATATCTAAGTATAAAGCATGTATTAACATAGTAATTACTGTTGTCATGAATAACATCACACATATACAAAAACGCAAAATAATTTTAAATATACACACGATATATTTCTACATAATATGTCTACATATTTCAAAATCGAAGTACATACTTAATTTCTTTCACACACATCCACATCAAATTTCACACACTAACATAAATACCTTTTACGTAAAAATATTTCTCCACACTAACACAATACAAAAATACCTACCAATATTTACTTTTGTTAAATTTACTACTGCTAACTCTGAACTCCCTCGATTAACTCATCATAATTACCCCGTTGTATTATTCCTGCCCGTTTTGTTATATAGCTTTACACTTTATTTTTCACATAATAACCTAACATCTCTTTTTGGTTGTCCCATCGTCTCGGCCGACATCCCCCTAAAATATCGCCGCACAGTTCCTCCTCCTCTCCCATATACCCTGCACTTGGAGGCTACACCTATTGTGGCCACCATTTTTGAATCCGGTACTTTTTACCCCTAATACCAAAATTCACATCCGATATCGACCTAATTGAAAATATAGATAATGTGACTATTTGTAGTGCATCCTCTTGTGATCCACATGAAGTTCGAAACGCTCTCACTGCAAATAACCTGGGTACTAAAGCATTAAAAATCCTCGCCCAAAATATTTGCAGTATATCGGCCAACATACATAATTTCTCTACCCTGTTACATAATATCAACACTGATCTCGATGTTTTAATATTGACAGAATGTTGGCTCGGCATCGAGCCTTCTATTCCCATTCTCCCTGGTTTTATATCCCACTCTTCACCTAACCCAGTGAATCAGAACGATGGCGTCGTCGTCTACTACAATAACTCAATCACTAATGTTTCTATTTCCAACCCGAATATTGTTGATGCCAGCTCACTCCTTATTCAAATACAACAACAAACTGTAATTTTAGCTATATATCGACCATGTGCATTTCGAAATCCCCTCAACTTTATAAATTCCCTTTATCAGACCCTAGCTTCTTTAAATAAATTTAAAAATATTATTATCGCAGGAGATATCAATATTAATATTATACCTAACTCCAATCCCGATCAAAACACTGAAGCGTATTTGAATATGCTTGCCTACAATGGCTTTTTGCCAGCCCATACTCTTCCCACTCGTAAATTGGCCTGTCTCGACCATGTCTTTTTAAAAACCACCTTTCCAGCCCAATGTTTTGTGATCCAATCCTCAGTTACGGACCACGACGCTATCTTACTCGTAATCTATATGAAGAATATATCACATGCATCTTCCAAAGTCTCAAAAAAGATTGACATCCCCAACCTTATGCACACCTTAAAAAAAGTAAACTTCTCGGATGTACTCCAGCTCACTGATCCAAACCTAGCAACTAACCTGTTTATTAGTAAACTTCAGGCTGCGATAAATCAACACTCCAAGTCCAAGCTCTTGCCCAGCCGACGAAGGTTTCTCAAACCTTGGATGACTCCTGGGTTATTAAGATGTATTCGAAATAGAGACGGCATGCATAAGAAACTTAAAAAAGACCCTCAAAATGACATACTTCGAAAAACTTACTGTCGCTACCGTAACTTCTGCAATTCCCTTCTTAGGAAGATTAGGATAGCATATAATAGAGAACGGATAAATAAGGCTGGAAATAATAACAAAAAATTATGGAACGCTATCAGAGATGTTACGAACATGAACAAACAGCGCTCCGACTGCAACGACCTCCTCACTTTTACGTCCACTACCTCCCAATCGCTAGATAGTACAAATGCTTTTTTTGCCAATATTGGTAAATCTCTCGCTGAGGATATACTTCTTGCCTTCAATCCCTCCCCCCAAAAATTCCCAATATCTTGCTCAAATGAGACCTTTGTCCTCCTCAATACCACTCCATCCGAAGTCGACTCCCTCATCTCATCGCTCAAGGAAAACTGTGCGGTCGGGTGGGATAATATTCCCTCATCTATCCTTAAATACGGAAAGGATTTACTTGTTCCTGCTATATGTCATATATGCAACCTGAGTTTTTCATCAGGTTGCTTCCCTGATGCCCTCAAGAAAGCCCTAGTTCACCCCATTCACAAGAATGGGGATCGAAGCCAGCCCAACAATTACCGCCCCATTTCTGTCTTACCCGCCTTGTCTAAGATACTGGAGAGACTGATCAATAACCAGTTAATCGATTTCCTAGAGAAAATGAACTTATTGTCCCCTGGACAATTTGGTTTTAGATCTGGCAGATCCACAGCAGATGCGGTTCACTCTCTTACTGATCATGTGATCAGAAACTTAGACAAGGGTAATAAATGCCTATCGGTCTTCCTCGACTTGGCCAAGGCGTTTGACACGGTTTCCATTCCCATTCTCCTGACTAAGCTGGAGGCAATGGGTGTCAGAGGTACCCAACTATCTCTCTTCCGAAGCTATTTTTCAAACCGTAACCAGGCTGTCATTATCAATGGAAAAGTGAGTTCTGAACTATCCATGAATTACGGTGTCCCCCAGGGAAGCATTCTTGGCCCTACGCTTTTCTTGGTCTACATCAATGACCTCTGCTCTCTCAAAATCCCTGGCTGTAAGATTATCTCCTTTGCAGACGATACCGCGCTAACTTTCTCAGCCTGCTCCTGGAAAGATACCTTCCAACTTGCCCAATCCGGTTTAGACTTAGTCTCCCTCTGGCTCCTTACAAATCTACTCACTCTCAATTCCAAAAAAACTCAGTATATCACCTTTTCCCTTCACAGCATTCCACTCAATGCATTTGACAATTTTCGCTTAATTGCTCATTCCCATTCTGACCTCCCCTCCTTCTCATGTAACTGTCTACCTCTTACCCCTTCGGATTCCACAAAATATTTAGGTATTATTATAGACAGTAAACTGACCTTCCAGCCCCACATCAACCTCACCGCTTGTAGACTCCGAAAACTCATGTTTGTTTTTAAAAATCTTCGCCAAGTCGCAGATCCGTGTCTGGTCAGATCAGTCTACTTAGCACTTTGTCAGTCACTTATAGTTTACTGTTTAACAACCTGGGGTGGCGCGAGTAAGTCAATACTAATCAAGTTGGAAAGAGCCCAAAGAGCGGTCCTCAAAGTCTGTACGTTTAAGCCCCTGTTATCACCAACCTTCGATCTTTACCAGTATTGTGAGGTTCTTTCCGTGCGCCAACTCTTTATTTTATTAATTGTCCTCAAACAACATAGTAGTTGCAGCTATGATCCCTCTTTACTGTCTTCCCAGAGAAATCACCTGGTAGTACGTTCAACCTCGTTCAAAACCGTGACCTCACAACGATTTTTCTGTTTCTTGGGCCCCTTCCTTTACAATAGACTACAACGTGAGCTCAACATCTTTCCTCTTACAAAACTGTTATGCAAATCTAAAGTCTCTAATTATTTGCAGACTATGAACTATGAGGAGACCGAATCTCTCCTTCATCCTATCAGGTAGGAAATATACTATAAATAAAATATACTATAATATATTCATACCCAACACACCCACTCCGACACAAACACACACACACACACACACACACCCAACCACACACCCACCCACACACATACGCCATTCACGCGCACACGCACCCTCTTACACACACACACACACACACACACACACACACACACACACACACACACACACACACACACAAAACATTTCCTTCTTTTCTTTTTTTTCTTTTTTTTTGTTACTAGTTTCATCATATTCTGCACCAATATGACCTACATCCTGTGAGGAGAGACCTGGTGCTCTGAAACACAGGCTTTCAGCCTATCTCAGACGCCAGTCTTTCACAATCTAAATAATTTTGTTCCTTGGTGTTAACCCCAGTTCATAACTATATTAGTTTTTAGATTGTGGAGAAAATAAAGAATTTTTATTTTTATTATTATTATTATTACGAATCGTCTAGCGCGCAGACTAGACGACTTCCAGCCTCCCGAACAAGCCGGTTTCGGAAAGGGCTTTAGCACCTTAGACCACATACATACCCTTCGGCAAATTGTACAGAAGTCCGAAGAGTACAATTTGCCACTATGTCTGGCGTATGTGGACTATGAGAAAGCCTTTGATTTCGTCGAAATTCGGGCGGTGCTGCAGTCCCTTCAGCGAATCTTTAATACCGTCCTCCATAGCGGCATTACACCGGAGGCGTGGAGCAGAAGTGCGGTAGTCTGTTCTTCAAGAAAGGTGACAACGCTCTATTGAAGAACTACAGACCGATTTTCCTTCTGAGCCACGTCTACGTGCTGTTTTCGAGAGTCATTACGAATCGTCTAGCGCGCAGACTTTACGACTTCCAGCCTCCCGAACAAGCCTGTTTCCAAAAGGGCTTTAGCACCATAGACCACAAACATACCCTTCGGCAAATTGTACAGAAGTCCGAAGAGTACAATTTGCCACTATGTCTGGCGTATGTGGACTGTGAGAAAGCCTTTGATTCCGTCGAAATTCGGGCGGTGCTGCAGTCCGTTCAGCGGTGCCAAGTAGACTGTCGGTATATCGAAGTGTTGAAGGGTTTGTACAGTAGAGCTACGATGGCTATCCGAGTACAGAACCAGAGTATGAAACCTAACCAATTGCAGAGAGGTGTAAGACAGGGTGACGTCATATCCCCGAAACTCTTCACCGCTGCATTAGAAGACGTTTTCAAGCTTCTGGACTGGAAAGGATACGGTATCTACATCAATGGCGAGTTAATCACACACCTTCGATTTGCCGACGATATAGTCCTTATGGCAGAATCGCTGGAGACCTAAGCACTATGCTCAATGACATCAATAGTGTCTCCCAACGGATAGGTCTTAAGATGAACATGGACAAAACAAAGATTATGTTTAATGTTCATGTCACACCTATGCCGGTAGTTGTTGGGAGCACTAAGCTCGAAGTTGTTGACGAGTATGTTTACCTGGGACAAATATTCCGACTAGGGAAGTCCAACTTCGACCGAGAGGTCAATCGACGTATTCAACTCGGCTGGGCAGCGTTCGGGAAACTACGACACATCTTCTCGTCAGACATACCTCAAAACCTTAAAACGAAATTGTACAACCAGTGCGTGTTGCCAGTGATGACTTACGGATCTGAGTCGTGGTCCTTCACTCCTGGCCGTATGAGGAAGCTCAAGGTCACTCAGCGAGCTATGGAGAGGGCTATGCTCGGGGTTTTTCTGCGTAATAACCTTAGAAATGAGGATATCCGCAGTAGAACCAGAGTGACTGACATAGCCCAACGGATTAGTAAGCTGAAGTGGCAATGGGCCAGCCATATAGCTCGAAAAACCGACAACCAATGGGGAAGAAAGGTTCTCGAGTGGCAGTCTCGTACCGGCAGGCGAAGTGTAGGGCGACCCCCTACGAGATGGAGTGACGACTTGGTAAGACATGCAGGAAGTCGATGGATGCAGGTGGCTCAGGACCGTACTTTGTGGCATTCCTTTGGGCAGGCCTATGTTCAGCAGTGGACTTGAAAGGCTATAATGATGATGATGATGATGATGAGCAACATGTGCTCGTGTGTGTAAGAAGCAATGCAGAGCTTTTCCTACTATTTACTTCCTTAATAACACGTCCAATACTATGATATTAACCATAATTAACTGATAGGATACTCCTTGAGATGGAATGGAGTGATGAATTCTTTCACACCTCTAACACTTAGCAAGTATACAAAATATTATAGAGATTGTTAAAGTGTTAAAGTAATATTATGTATCTGTTTTGATACAATTTAAACTCACAAAATTGAAGAATTAATGGTAAGTAACATTTTTTTTCATTCCCTTCAATGTAATCAACTAACAGATATTATTTCAAAACTTTTCTCGAAATTACGATTTCCTTTATATGAGAATAAAAGAAAGCAAGGCACTTGCGTAAAACAATTATTATAGTTAGCGGGTAAATTACTGGAAAGGTCTTTTCGATCAATGGACTTAAAAGCACACAAAATATCATTATATTTATTTGAATGTCTATACATTAACCATTCCTTTTGTAAACGTAATTTCAATCAATTTATCAAAGCTTTTCCAAGCATTCTATTGAATGTCGATGTTTAACTATAGCTATCCGACCAATTTACTGACTGTTTAAATCCTTGAACTGCGACATATGTACAACGCTAACATAAGATTCTAAAGAATGGCAACATTAGATATAATCCTTTTAGATTGAAACAGTATATTGCCATCTCATCCAATCTGATTTGGGTAGGCTTTACCAACAATTCAATTGAAAACCTTTTCATACATTGGTTAATTTTTAATTCGATCCATACGTGTTAGAGCTGCAGCTATATTATGCTTGTAGCTCAAACGGGTCGGCTCGACCAGGGAAGGACCAGGCTCTCACAGAATACTGCCATATCTTCCTGATAATAATATATTTATTATAAGGAAGATGGGCAGTCTTCTGTTTCGTTTCCCTCTTTTGCCTCTGTCTATACTTAATGGATGATATGGGGAAGTGGATTCCGCAACTACACGGCGCAAAAGACATTGGCTTAATTATAGTTTCTGGATAATAAGATCACTTATTAAAGTTACAGCTTACATAAGTCTTAATTCTGTGCACAGGCCTTGTACATGGTAAATCAGAAATTAAAATTGCAATTAACAATTTAATTGTTGCCGGTGGTGATCGAACCAGGGTTGCTCGCGTACTGTGAAATTTACAGCGAGCGCTAACCATACGAGCTACCATGGCTCTTAAAATCACTTATTAAAAAGTCCAAAATCTGAAGTAAATGGTGAAGTACCTATCATATCCACAGTACAATGGTGATCATTTTACGATCCTGTTGAAGAGTATTTGGATATATTGAGCATGTTTCAAAATTCCTAGGGCTCTTGAAATTGCTTCTATACTCGAATAATGAATCACCACAAGAACGACCTCTGTTGAAATCTAAGCATTAATGGCTATTGATTACAATCATCAATGTCAACATTTTTGCAGGGTTTTTTATAGAATAAAGGTGACAAAAAATTACAATGTAGTGGCAGTGTCAGAATATCCTCTATCTCATATCGTGCCGTGGGTGTTGTAAGGGTGACAGAGAAACTGAGACAGGAGATGCGTGGTAGCATCTTCCTGATAACAACTCAAAATAATAAAAAACGTTATTACGAACAAGCCTGCCATGGACTGAACAATGGAAAACTCCTCCAAAGCAATCTATAGGTCTCTACATATAATCAAATTTAATAAGCAGAAATGGATAGATATATAGAAGGGTGACAAACGAGTACATTCTCTGCCTAATTAGAGGATACTGTTGTGCATAAACATCTACTTATATACTCAATGAAGTATTAAATGCATATGATTATACATGGTGGAGCAACGCTGCAGCTATATTGTAGTTGTAGCATGAATGGGTCGGCTCGACCGGGGAAGGCCCAAGCTCCCACAGAATACCAGCATTAAATATCAGCTTAATACTGTTGTGTTTTGTTTAATGAGTGTAGAGAATTGGACAGCCTTATTTCTGGATACAAGGCATTACATCTTAGTCCAGTTATTAGTATATAAATTATAAGTAGATGTCTACGGGTTACAGCATCAATTTACCCTCAGGTGGACTGTGTGCTTGTTTCTCACTTATATTCTATAAAAGGATGCGTTGTCATGCCTGTGGACTAAGATGGAATGCCTCGTTTCCAGTAAAACGCTCTCGTAGAAATATAGATTTTTAATTCATAAGTGCGTAACAGTATGATCGTATCCCGTTGTATTAAGCAATTAAATTACTACAGACCGCTAATAATTATATTTATTAACATGCAAGTACAAGTTAGACAAGAGTACAAAAAGTATCTGATTGCATTTTTTTGCGCCCAGAAACAATGGAAAGGGCTACCCTCCGGGAAGCGAGAAGGGAGGTGATGAATGCTCTAAGCATACCACGACAGCCGACTGCGTGCTTATGTGGGACTCACTGCAAAACCTAAGTGCCTACCCACTAAACACCACCTGGTGTGGCGTTTCTGCCGAATCAGAGGCGACCCCCTTTAGGGAAAAGGGAGCGCAGATCTAATTGCAAAATAAGAAAAACAACTCACATACTCGTTTGCTAACCCGTTAGTAAAACATACAAAATTTGACGATACTTTAATTACAGAACACTAATTACAACTTAAAATCACTAGTATTCGCTTGTATCGCCAACTCAACACTAACCCCGGTCGCGATCTATACCGGCCTTATATAGAGGCTCAGATAGTTCTAGAATCTTCTACTGTAAAAACATTTAGAATATTCGAGTATATACCGGTCTCCCCACCGAACGCGTTCCCGCCTTGTCGTGGCGGCTTAGTAGGCGTGGCTTGGTCACCCGCGGTGAACAAAGAGGAACCTCTTGGCTGGCCCGAGGTGTAGGGCCGGCCCGAGGTGGCCACTCCGAGTGGGCTTGGCAAGCCCACTTCAGATGTGTGTCGGTGGGCTGCGGTGAAAGGTGTGTTCTCTCCCCCTACCACTGCAGTCGTGGTAGAGTCGCGGAGGAAAAGGAGTGTTGGTATGGCGATGCGCCACTCGCCCTATCCTCCGCGACTCAGACGGGGCCGCACCGTTGATGCGGTGGTGGTGGGGCCGCGGGGGGAGAGGAGTATCGGTATTGTGAGTCGCCGCTCTCCCTACCCTCCGCGGCCGAAACTTGGTTGGCGGCGGAGCCAGAGACCAGATCTGTCGCTGGGGTCGGGAAAGCGGGTGCTAATAAGCGCCCGATTTTTCGGGCTCCATGGCCTCCGCGTATCGAACTCGAGGGGGTTCCGATACGCAGGTGGAGTTGGAGGCTGAGGAGGGCGGCATGCCTTGTGTACCTGGTGCGCCTTGCCTGAGAGAGAGAGGTGGGAGGAGAAGTCCTCTCCGAGAAGGGGCTGCCATGAGGCGGCCGGTGCTGGTGGGGCCGCGGATGTGTGCGAAAGCGTTCCCGTGGCCCTGCCAATATGCGGTGAAGGTGGAACACTATGGGGTTTTAGTCGGTGCGAGTCCGATATAAACCGTCCTTGCCCCCGCGAGGCTGGTATGCGTAGGAATTTCCCCATCTTAAAAAATGTGTCGATAGTTCTAGAAAGTTCTTCCGTGAAAATTTCTAGAGGGATCTTGACTCTCTTAGTTCTGCTACTCGATACTAGAAGGCGCTAGTGGTTATTAGTGTCACCATGTACCAATCATTAATGGTGGTGCGCAACAATATCAACCACTGGGAATGAGTTCCCGGAATTTCGATTCTTCACGCTCCGGGAAGTCGAACTTGTATAGGATTGCCCCCGTCACTATATCAGATTTGATAAACCACAAATCCTCGCTAAAGAACACCGATTCCTTCCAAGGATGAATCGCGAGGCTATTGAAATCAAAAAACATCCTAATTTCAATAGAGAAGATAGCTGGGTGCTACCATCTGCTTGGGATCCTATAATTAATAAAATTATATCCCAACCCAAGCATACAACTGCAAGACTTCAAGATACTGAAAGTTCATACTGCGTAGATCAGAACAAAAATTAATAATATAAAATCTGGAGGTAGCCGTGGTAAACTATGACATTGGAATGTCAAACACTTCAGCCGCCCCATGGGTGCTGTAAAGTACTCGAAACGTCAGGAATATAAAATAAGTTAATATACGCGATAAAATCCGCTAGTTATTTAGTAAATGACATTTAATTTATGTTACAGCAATTTTAATACTATTGGAATATTTCCTTTCCCATACTAGCCCTTATGATTAGTTTTTTATTCATTATTATAATGATGTAATTTTATTAATTATAATGTCATCTACGACTTCATCTGTATTTAATTTGATCACATTAAAATTCGTATTGCTTCGTAATAATACTAACTCATGTTTAAAATTAATTATATTTTTTTTATAATCTTCTGCAAATCCTAGAATAGAATAGAATAGATTAGAATAATTTTTTATTCTATTGAATATTTTGACCACTTTTTTGTCCATTTTTACCACTGGTTCGGAAAACACCCCAGTCCTGGGAAGAACCAGCAAGAAACCCAGCGGGACTTTTTTTTTCAAACATATTTCACTTTACAATAACTTCGTCTATACAACTTTTAAATTATTTTTCATAGAACCAACATGGTGGCGATCACCTTATTCCCCGGAGTTATTTTCATTCATATATTCCTTGATATTATAATAACCCTTTTTATACAGTTTTCCTTTAATAAAACTTTTAAACTTGTTTATTGACAAACTTTGAATATTTTCTGGGATTATGTTGTAAAAGCGTATACATTGCCCTATAAATGAATTACTGATTCTGTGGAGTGTTTAAAGTATGCACATCACATTATTCTTATTAAAGCTATTTATGTTTTTATGCACATACATTACATTCTCATAAATATTTTGACTTTGCCTTGGCAATAACGCTTTTGAAGGACCTGGAGGCGAAGTTATACTTCTTTTTTAAATATGCTGGTCTTTACACCCCGAGTCGCCGAAGCCGCAGCCCAGGCTTGATAACACTCCTGCTTACTGCGTAAAGTAGTCTTACAGGAGCGACCAAACCAAGGCTGAGATCTGCCTTCAATGGGTACCACAGATGATGGAATAAATAGTTCCATTCCCTGTAGCACCACATCAGTGACAGAGTTAGCAACAGCGCTGGGACCATCCGGCGAGAAGCAAACCCGCCCCCATGGGTAGGAAGCAAAGAAAGACCGCATTCCGTCCCAATCCGGCGACCTGTAATGCCAAACATGGCGGCCACCTGCAGAACGCAACCGCGAGGGGAGCGTGAGTGGCACCACACTCCGGATCAGACAATGGTCCAAAGAGCCAAGAGGGGAACCTGATATCCGTCCGGATGAGAGGTCAGCAGAAGCTCCAACAGGGAAGGTGTATGACCAGTTGTGTCAGACCATATGCCAAGGCAAAGTCATAAACAGATCTCCCCGCATGATCGGTTAAACGTGAACCGAGCCATTCGGCGTGGTGGACGTTAAAATCGCCAAGGATCACGTTCTCTGCGGATGGGACCTGTTGTAGCAAGGAATCTGTAGCCATTTGGACGTGGTCAATGAGTCGGTCTGTTTCGGCATTACCGCTATGGGACCTATAGAGACACACGTAGACGCGCGGATGGTCGTCGCTGTCTACGCGTAGCCAAAGGATGGACAGGGCCGAACCTTCAAGACTGCCGAGGCGTCGAGAACAGATGTCCTCTCTGACATACACGCAAACTCCAGCCCGAGGTGCAAAGGAGTGCTCCAATTTGTACCCCGGGTTGGAGAGATACGAAGTATCAGCCGGAGAGGACACCTGCGTCTCGGTCAGAAAGAGCAAGGCCGGCTTCGCCGTCTCGAGGTGGTAGTGGACGGCGTTTAGGTTCGAGTGAAGTCCCCTGATGTTGCAGAAATTCACGGATAGCGTGGCAGCGGTCGCCTTGGTCTTGTTGCTTAGTTTTGCCCCCCCCCCCCCCCACAGAAAACGCGGGGCAGCCTGAGCACCCATGCTCAGGAATGGAATAGCATGGTCGTGGATGCTCAGCGAGGGATTCTCCAGGAGTACTGGTACCCTCCTGGGGTAGTTTATGATGTAATTCCGCTACCATGTTGATGGGAGGGGGGGGGGGGGGGAATTGGGTCTCCGATCACCTGCACTCACCAGACGAAACGCGGAAGCAGAGCTTCCACTTCACGCCGGTATTCTGTGAGGTCGTGGTACTAACACGGCTCGAGCCGGCCCATATGTGCAACAGCAAAAGCTGCTGCGTGGCTCTACCACCGTAAAAATGTTTTAGAAGTATATGTTTTTTTTTTTAATTCATTGCTTATAAGGGTAAATAATTCTCCATATAAATAGTCTGCATTGTTCTAATAAAAAAGCGAAGGAAGGTTTTTTACCATATTATTTCTAAATCTCTCAAGGCGTTTTGCATTAATAGGAACAAATACACTTTTCTCAATTACCTATTTTTTGGGCATATAAGGTAATGAAACCAGTTGTCCACAGTGATCTGAGCTAATTTTTTGAATTATTGTTTTGTTGATTAGTACATCACCTGTAAAAATATTATCAATACAAGTTGAACTACACCCTGCAATTACGTGTAGCTTCAAAGAATAAATTATCAAGATTATAGGATTTGAACTAGGAGCAAAATTTAATACTGATGGAAGAAGTTTCCAGGCGATTGATATTAAAGTTTCCACACACTACAAGAGATTTATTCTGTTTATTAAGCTTAACTAAAACTTCTTCCATAACCTTTTCAAAGGTATCATAATTTGAACATGGGGGTGTGTAAACACTGACAACGATAAGGTGCTCAAGCTCAACGCATGCCATTTCTACAGTACGCTCAACAGAGAGGCTCATAATGTCTTTACGTTCTTTACATGATAAGGATTTACTAGCTAATATTAAGGTGCCACCACGTAATTTAGTATCTCTATTGAACGAACTGACCACCTGGTGATTACTGAAATTAAATATGCAATTGAAATCTTTCAACCAATATTCAGTAATACATAAAATATGTATATTGTTACTATTTAAAAATAATTCAATTTCTATTTCTTTGCCTAACATACCTTGTATAGATTGATGCACCAGGTTAAAACAGTTTTTATTATAGCTATTTTGATATCTTGTTCCTATTCCTAATATCTAGTATTGCTTGTTCCAACAGTTGACCAGCCCCAAATACGTGCATATTTGGATCCATTTTCATTTAAGGATAAATAAGATTTTATTGTAGTAGTGATACCCGCATTCTTTATTTTATCTATTTCTACTCCATTAAGTTCATATCGTATGTCTTGAAATAGAAAGAGTGCTGGATTATTAAAGAAATGTTCGTTTGATAACTTTACTTTAGGGGTGCTGTTATAAACGTTCACTTTTCCCTCGATGTGTAAACTACTGAGTGACGGTAGCACGTACAGGTCTTTTTGATTAATAGAAATAGGTATTTGGTTATTCTTGTTAAAACTGGTTACATATGGTTTGTATGAATGATATCGAAACTTTCAATGCTGTTATCGTATGATGTTTGTTAAGATATGTTTAAAATATTTTTTTTATAGGATAGGGTGACAAACGAGCACACAGTCCACCCGATGGTAAGTGGATGCTGTGGCCCATAGACATCCATATCTACCCTCGCTTGCAAATCAAAATGCAGATGCCTTGTCACCCGCGAGGACTAAGATAGACTGCCTCTTTTCCAGTAAAATGGGTCTGCGGTTCTCTACACTCACCATACAAAACACAGCAGCATTAAGCTGCTATTTTACGCTGGTATTCTGTGCGAGCGTGGTCCTTCCCCGGTCGAGCCGACCCATTCGTGCTACAACTATACTACTAATATAGCTGTAGCATGGCTATACCACGGATCTTAATTGATTTTATCAAACCATCTAGCTTAAGAAATTTTTTGTTAGTCTTGTTAAGATTATTTTAGCTAAAGAGGTGTGCTTTTATAAGATGTTCTTTTAGAGCTGACTTGGATACACGACGTAAGTGGGCTTTTATTGAAATTTATAATTTTTTTCGTATGTGTATATACAGTTGTTATTCTTCACCTCGTAAATATATCTCTTTATTCGCAGCGTCCAACAGCTTTATATTGACAGCACTTATGGAATTTTTGTTAGCAGGAAAATAAATTAAGTTTTTATGTATTTCAATTATTCGATAACCAGGTGGTACATTAGGTACAAATTCATAAATTATATGGTTTGCTTTTCGGTTAACAAATGAACCACTGATAGAATACTGACCAGATACTTTGATTCAGTACTTATATTTTATTTTATGTTTTCCATACTAAAGCTTAAAATTATACCCATTGAAACGCTTCTAGTAAAGTGAACATCTGCAGAGCAAAAAATATTTGTTTTTAATGTATTATTGTAATAAGTTAGTTTTAATACAGTGGTCTTAATGTTATTTTTTAGATAATCATAAATATCTTGAAGCTTGTAAGACCCTTCAGGAATTTTGATAATTTCTTTCTCACCATAATAAAATTTATTGTTTCTTTCATCTATATTGGGAAAAGAATTTAAAGTTGAAAAATGCAAAAGAACACATTCGTAGTTTCTTCGTAGTTCCAATATCGTTGAATAGTTTGTTGATAAAGAGGCTCCTGTCTCAGTGATAGTCACAGTGAAAGACATTTTTATACCGATACGTTTATTTATTTTATACAATATATAAATGATGTTTCCAGCAACTCCTTAAAAATTTTTGCCAAAGATGGCCACAGTTTAAAGCACCAAACACTTGTGTTGTGCATAATGCTTATATTTAACTAATTCTAACGGTGGCTTTAAATTACCAAATCTACTATCTTACTTTTGTAGTGCGCTCGAATCTTTGTTTATGTAAGCAATATCATGGAACATGCAAGCTTTATCCAATATCTTTACCCTTCGATCGCCTTTCAGTAACCGTTTTTGAAGTTTCGTTCCGTGGAGACAAAATTGATAACCGGGTAAATTTAATTCAAACGGTAAATTATCCATCATGTTATTATTAGGGGCGGATTTTTTATTAAGGTCCTAAATTTTTATGTTTTATTTTCAATATGTATTGTTGAATTCATAAAATATATTAGTATAGTATAGTATAATTACTAAATAAATCATTTTAGATACAGCTTGGAAACGATAACTTAATTCCCAGGTGTTATTTTCAACCATGTAATAATTAGTATTAAAATAACAATTTGTAAACAGTCTTTGTTAAATAAAAAAAACATGCGTAAGTTTCGTGGAACACTCAGCTGAAACGTAGTTCCTTTCGTAGTAACACTATTAAACATTCAACATTCTGGTAAGCTTAAAATGCTTGTGTTATGTTATTGTTTAACAGATACAAATAAATGAATTACTAGTTTCTATTAAAATGAAGCATCATTTAAAATTAAATAATATTTCTTTCATGGAAAAATAAGAAAATGTGCGAGGAAGATGGATATTATTCCATCTACCTTCCTTACAGTCGCCAAGGCTGGCTACACTTATCAGAAAAGGTTCTGGAAGAAATCGAAATAAATGGAAACGACATTGCTAATTATCCTCTTCGCTTATCGCTTACTACACCTAAAATTATTGAAATTTGAATTTTTGTGCAATATGTGCAACCACTCTGCAGCTATATTATAGTAGTAGCACGAATAGGTCGGCTCTCACGAGGAAAGATTACGCTGACACAGATTACTAGCATAAAATATCAGCTTAATGCTGCTGTGTTTCGTTTGCCGCGCGCTGAGAACCGGAGATCCTTTTTACTGGTAATGATTCATTCACGAACATCATTCCATCTTGGTAATCAGGGAGAACACCCATTCAGCATTATCATCCTTAATCGAGGACAGATGTATATGTCTATGAGTCACAGTATACACTGAACATCGGATGGTCTGTGTGCTCGTTTATCACCCTTATTCTATATAAAAATATTGTTGTATTATTAGTTAAAATCTCAGCTGAAAAAATATTATGCAAAAGATTCTTCTAAAATGACCTTTTAAACGAATATGAACTAATCAGAAGCAAAAAAGATTTTTAAAAACATCATGTGAATACGTAAAAAATTGCTTTGGTCGTAGTAGTTCCTTTGCAACAAAGTTTTCTCAATAAGTATTAGAGCTATATATCTCTTCTCCTCATTTATATTGCAAAATAAAATCAAATGCGTGAAAGATCAAAAGGAAATTATCTTATTGCACGCCTTACATGGCGCAAGCGTGTGGCAGTGCTCTCGACTCGCGTATGTGGTGATTTCGCAATATTAAGTTTTTAGTATTTCTCAATTTAGAAACTAAATCAATAAAATAGGGATGTTCTGAAAACTAAACTAAGAAAAAGTTAAATTACTAAGTCAACGTATTTTGTTATTCATTTGTTTAGTTATATTTACAAAAAATCTAGTTTAAAAACTATTAGTACGGCTGTCAAGTGCAATAATTTAACAAGTGGACAGACTAACTGTGCACTTGTTTTTATTAACGTTTCAGAAAAATATACGCAACGATTTTAAATAAATCTTTCTTATTAAGTTTCCATTTATCTTCAGGATGATTCCTATTGCTGTTTGTTATAAGACTCATAGACGTTTAATAGATTTTTTTTTAAATAAAAACGCTCATGAGGCATGTACTTTAGGATTTTCAATTTCTTATACAAACGCAAATTTTACACATCGAACAATAGCCATAAATAAAAAAAATTACAAATTTAGTTTTTAGTTGTTTATTCTAACCTCAAAAGTATTGTTGTCGTCATTATAAAACATTGTGGCTATTAAGATATGATTTTAAAACGGGATGGTTTTAACAACATAAAACAAACCAATCTAGCTATAGTTAGTTTTGGAACTTGTAAAATAAAAGTCAAGTCATGCTCCTGTAGAAATTTGGCCATTGTTCTTTTTTAATTATTTATTTTATTGTAAATAATAGTTTTGTGGTAATCAGAATATAAAACTCATCTTAGTATCTCTTAGATAGTGTGGTCAACAAACTTGATGCATAGTATTGTCACAGTTGAATAATGTGCATAATATTGTGCTTAAAGCATAAAAGCTTAACAGTCTATAATAAATCATAAAAAAATATTTTAGTCGACGTCTAAGGTAGGCTTCAAACTTTTGAAATAATATAGTACTGGAGAAGAATGGAAGATTGGCAACTTACATCATGATTTATTTCAAAAAATTCATGGAATTAATGCTAATGATCAATGGCAATCACCATTTATCGTCAAGTATTCTTTACATTTAAAATGTTTACCAGACATTATCAAGAAATATTTCTTGATAATGTCTTTATTTTTATATTAATTTAGCGTAAAATTACTAATGTTAAATAAGGAACTGCAATTTGCTTTAGAATTTATCCGCAACCAATTTCACATAAGCGCTTATTCGGCTTAGAGCGCGGTCAGATTCAGATAATTTGCAATACTGGAGAACGCAGACATCATTTCAAGTAAATTATGTTATATGTAGTAATGCAACCGCGCTGTTATTAGCTTAGAACAGTTTCTGCTGTAAACACAAAATAGGCTCATTATGACTATTATTTAATTTTACATGGAGTTGCGGAAACAATTCTGGTTCAATCAATTAATAAATTTTAATGGTTTTTATCGCGTTTATTTTTAACTTTTTAACCCCCGTTCCGGGCGTTTTACAGCACTTATAATCACATTGAGGTGTATGACGTCCTAACGTCAATAATGAACCAGAAAATATTTTTTTTTACATTAAAAATGAACATAAAGGATGTAAATAACCATATTCAGCTTTTAAATTTGAAGAAACATCGGGAATAAATATGATAAAATCCGTAAAATTACATTTCCTTTAATATGTAGTATTCGCATAAAAAAAGATATTGTCGGGAATGAGGGTAAAAATTAAAATGAAATTACGAACAAATGAAGATATAACGGTAATCTCCCACTTATTCTAGCAGTATAAAGTATTGTGCAGGCGAGTGGGACACATTAGTCGGTAATTCTACGAGTCTCACTGTCGTTACTATGCTCGTTGGGTTATTTTACTAGTGTAGGCAAAGGAGATTCTGTTGCTGAGAGGCTGCCCTGTGTTACACTGAGATGGGTAGTGATGCTATTAGTTGCATACCTAGGTATTATAATGAAATAGTGTTCTGATAGTAAACAGGGCTTGTTACCCGAGTAGTGTTCTTTTATATAAATAATTTGCAGAATAGTTTCTAACATCAGAAGTGGAATAATTTCTTAAATCAGAAGTGGGATTAAAACTTTTTCTTGTAGCTCTCCATTCTAATTTCTTACATCAGAATTGGAAAAAAGATCCCTGTTACCGTCCACATATAATCTTTGAATAGTGTAAGGTTATTAAGCTTGTGAAAGACTACGATGCGACTCGCGTACCATATTATCGCCTTTGTTTTTATATTCAATATAGTAATGAATTTGTTGTCCTATTTACTACATTGGAGAATCATTAAAGTGTAGCGTTAATGATTAAAGTGAATGATTTATATTAAAGATACCCGCAAGTACTTTAGAGTTTCTTAGTGTATCCAGATGTGTCCGAAAATGTTGAAAGAAATGTTTAAGACAACTAGATGAGTTATAGTTTTGCATTTGTGAAAAGTTAACTTGCTCGAGTTATAATTTGATAGTTCATGCGAAACAACCTTCATACGTAACTACGCTTTTCCCGCAAAATTTCGAACGGAAAACTACCGTACGTGTACGTTGGGTCATAGATTTATATGAACTTGCTGCGTTCGGAATCCAGAATCGGAATTCCAAAACAGATTCCTGGAACGGAATTCCGTATGTATGTGCGGTCTTAAAGTTCTAAATATTAAAGCGATGTACCAAAATATAGGATTAACTTAAACGTGCTATGAATTGAAATAAAGAAGTAGTAGCCTTTTTGTATTCTAATGTGTTGATAAGTGTTAGAGTTTACTCCAAATATTATGTAGTCGACAAAATTAGGGCTTGATGTCGAGAGGTTCGCTGAAGTTGCTACAACAATTATCAATGTGGAAGGTGTCGTGACGGCTAATTGGACATGTTACAGTGTGGCCGAGCCCTGGTAATATTGAGGCTATACCGCTACAGCTTGCAACTTATCGGCGGATCGTACGGCAAGACAACATAAGCAGCTGCCGAGCACATGGTGCTTTGGCGCGGCAAATGGACGTCTGACGCTTGCTCAGTTTTCGTGGCGAGTGGTAAGTCATGTCACATAGATATCTATCTGATCGAGACGACTTATGCTCGGTTTCTGAGGTACTTTTATCGGCAGTTTATCTATTCGTTAGCGCCATTGGTTCGATAACTTGTGAAAGTGCGTTTCCGAACATCGCAATGTAAGATAAACTCCGTTTAAGCTAAGTTTAATTTAACTGGCCAATATATGCCGTTTATCGGTTCTATAACTTTATTTGACGTTTAATTTCAAGCAAACTACATCAAATTTTAGGTTATAACGTTTTATTATTAAAATAAATTGCCAGTGGGCGCTAAATACTAAAATATTAAAGGGATAAAATAATTATTAATAGAAGTGCAATGAATACGAGTACTCTTCTCTCTTTCAGAAAAAAATTTACTACGTTCTCCAGATTCCATAATGTTTTGGATAAATCAAAAACGATAGTAAATACCACTAAACTTAAAATCACAAAGTTATGAAAAATAAAACCACATTCGAATAAAAGCAATGACTTTGATGTTTTCTTTTTTAAAAATTTAACAATACAATGATGTCATTCATACAGTTTCTGATAAATATGGAATTATCATATTTTATTACTAAAACAGTGCATATCCAAGAGGATATGCACTGTTTGAATAATAAATAAGAATTTGGCCTCAAAAAAATATATTTTATAAATAATAAATAAATAATACTAGTTTAAATGAAGAATTGAAATTAAAAAATCAATTTTAAACTGGATGTCGTAAACAGATCCATCTAGCGGCAAATTATGGTACTTGTTAATGGTTTCATAGTTGTTGAACGATTCGTTGCGTATTTAGAAACCCAGTGACAGTTAACCAACGTTTATCTTATAGATAACTTTATTGAATCAATAGCTAATGGGAATATAACTAGGAACTTCAGAAACCGGGCATTAGTTAGTTATTACAATTTGTGTGATGTCATTTCGATGACAGCAAAGCAAAAACGGACATCTACAAAATCGCGATTTTACAGGAGAGCAGATTTAGTAAAAAATTGTGGTCATTTTGAGAGTTATGAAATTTTCTATGAAGCATTAAAATAGCATTGTGTATGAATTATGTAATAGTTTTTATCGCTATGTCATTGTTTTACTAAAATAATTTAGATGTCTTTATTTATTCTAAAAACTTTGACGTAGAAGAAGACATCTGCCTGATATCCGTTTATACGTTGTGATAAAAAAACGTCCATTTCATTTAAAATATGTAATAAACTAAGATAATAATCTCCATTAATACTTTTAAGGATATATAAAGAACATCTAAGCAACATGCAAACAATACTCCCCTTTTATCGACGAAATTTTGCAGATGTCTTTATTTACTTTGCATTTAACATTTTATACATTATCAATTAATGAGTTACCTACCAGGCGGACAAATTCAAATGTCCGTTTCTACTGCGATGTTTTTTTTTTAAATCGAGGGTAGATGTCTTCATTTACGTGCCAGATTTTCTTCATTATTTTGAAATTTGAAATAATTTTAATACAGACTAGTAAATAGGATTGATTTAAGCTCATTTTTGTAAAAAGCATTTTCATAAAAATGTAGATGTCCGTTTCTACTTTGCTGCCATCGATTTGCAGTGTGTGATATTTTACATTTTGATAGGATCAAAGAAAAAACTGTAGACATTTGGGCAGTACCTACCACATAGAGATAAAAGAGAGAGCAAATTAAAAAAAAAACTCACTTAAAATGACTAGAATAATCTGATTTTCTTTTTAGTTTTTAAGAAGCTGTTAGATTATTCTAATTTATATTTTGAATTTCTTTTTAATTTTTATAATTTTAGTTATCATTATTATGCAACCGTACAGTTAGCTCGCCCACGATGCACGACGTGATAATCTATAATAAATACTACATTTAGCTTTAATAAAAGAGTAGAAATATTGTAACATATCTCATAATGTTTTCTTGTTGTTTATCCTAGATAAATAAACTCTCGTAACGCAACGTGGAAACTAAGCAAGGCGCGCAGTGAGCGTTGTTTGAAGTCCATTTTATTTTATTTTTAATTTTAATTATTTGAGTTCATTTTGAGTGAACTCATTAATAACAAAGCTCAAGGTGATGTTAACTTATAAAAAGATAGCATCTCCGGATTTACATGAATGTTTTTTTTTTAATTAAAATGAGGCAATCTTGACGTACAGTCTATGTAATAAAAAATAATGAGTGTATACATCATCATCACGAAGTTGGTTACTATAATTCACTAGAGTGTTTCCCATAATGGTCAAACAAGCTCTTCTACTGCGTCGTAATATTAAATGTCGAAATTTTGTTACGATCTGTTTCATCATTTACTGATCATATTTAAGGTTCAGAAACTGTCCTAGAACGCGGTGTTTGGCTGTTATAATACATTTATTAGCCGCTTACTTTAATGGGAATTGCATGTTGCGATGTTATATTTATTTAGATACCTGTTTCATTCATTAATTTTGTCCAGTATGTTATAGAAATAGAAACTTTTTTAACTATATACTTATACTTATTTAAAGTAATTCTTAGCCTTAATTTACCACTGTTTCGGAGAATACCTCTGCAGCAAGGAACACAACGGCAATTTTTTTTTCGGAAAAAGATTAGTTTACAATCATTTAATATGTTATACAATTAACAACACAAAACAAATTAGAAATAGCTTTGGAGCGAGCATCTCATTACCAGAGTTTATTAGCATCCAGAAATTATTTGATATTAGTCTTCTTTAATTTATAATGACCTTTTTTACACAACGTTTATTTAATAAAATTTTTGAAATTCGCAAAGGTAATTTTTTGTATGTTTTCCGGGATTTTGTTGTAAAAACGTATACATCGCCCTAAAAATAACTAACTGACTGACTCTAAAGTTATTATTACGTAGTGAAAAAATCCAGCTTTTCATGAGTCCACTGCTGAACTTAGATCTTCCCTAAGATTGCCTCATATTATTACAGGGTTAGCAACTGCAGTAACTTGTGTCCCCTCTTATCACAAACACTGGAAAATATAGGGTAATCGATTCTCTTATGTCATAATTAAATATCATAGTTACTACATAACATAGTTACTACATAACATAGTTACTTATTACTGTGTGTAAAACCTTAATAAAAGATATTAGGAAGAGTAAATGCCATCGCATCCACTTACCATCAGGTGGACTGTCACTTATCACTTCTTCTATTCAAATTAATCTTCTCCCATAATGCGAGATTTAAAGAAGCAAAACAAATCCTCCTTGATATAAGACTTGTCAGTATACAGGAATATATTAATAATGATGGCGGCGATTATGATACCAAGTTAATGTGCGTTAGTACACCATCTGGCACATCTTCCTTCGGATGCGGTTTATTATTAATATTGCTAGCCGAAAAACCGCCGGTGGCTTCGGACATAAAAAAGGGTACATTTCGGTTCTCGAGTTTCGAAGTCCTGTATAAACACAGATAAATATAAAGTATATTCATGGCTTATACAAAATTTGATAAACTGTTATCTTCTTCGAATGTGTTAAGCCATCAAAATCGTCGTCATAAACAACATTTTCTCCAACATTGTGATGTAACAAAATGTAAGTAAAATATTTTTACCTCTTGAAAATAAATAAATCGCTTTTTTATTATTAGATCGCATGCAGGTTTTCGCAATAACCAGTTTGTTATGTTTTTATTGATTTAAATTTGAAATTTATTTCAAAGCAGTCTCGGGTGTCTCAATGACTCTTGCAGCGTCGATAAATCAATCCAAAGACAATCCTTTGACTGGAACTACTAGAGACGTGATTGGAATATATTCTGTATTCTTTTATTTATTACTAGGGATAACGATCCGTTATAGCTTCGACTGGCTAAGATCTATTAATGTAGTTTCAATGAGATTAATTAAAATAATCATCAAAGTTTTATACTTATTTTTCTTTTAGTTTTTAGTTTTAAAAGTTTTTCGTATAAAACAGCTTAATTTACTCCTGGCATTTCTCTTTATCCGTTTGTAAAGTTTCATCACAATCGGTTAATCTTTTCCGAATATTATCATATAATCATTATAAAGGCATGCAAATAACTTCTTAGCTCCATAAGGGTCATTTTACACCGAGACGTGACGTGACGCGACGATGCTTGAAGAGGCCAGAGTTTTCACAATGCACAGCGCATCGCGACTTTGCGAGGCGCATCGTGAAGTCGCTGGCAGCGCCCTGCTTTTATACGCCACGTTTAACGACGAAGCACCACTGCGTCGTGTTGCGTCGCACTAAACCGCGAGGCATCTCGAGGTGCAGCGCGACTCCTTAAAATATGTATCTTTTTGTGTAGTAAATAAAGTTATATTTTGTGTCACTATCTTAAAAACTGCGCGCCGCGTCACGTTGTGTTACGTCTCGGTATGAGCTGACCCTAAGAGGCAGTTATTTCGATATTACAGACAGACACATAAATTTTATTTAGATTTATTTAGATTTTTGAAGTGTAAAGCCGTATCGGTTATGAGCTCCAAGAGGTCGAACATTGGCGCGCGTTCTAGCCGCGTGTAATGGATACCGCCTAGGAATTGTTCGTTGTAACGCTCAAACGTGGAGTGGGCCGTTCCACCTGGCGTCGGTTTTTTACCGCGTATTAAAGTAGTTAAGTTTAGCGCGCGCGGCGGTTGGGACGGTTGTTTTCATCATTCGTGTGTTCGTTACATTCCAAGCTATAGATATTATATCGTTCAAAAGAACTGATGTGGAATAGCAAAAATCATTTTTATCACAATAAAGCGCTCAGAGAAGATGCATGCAACTAATGGAAACACGGAAAGCGGCAGCAGCAGTCGTACACAACCGACATCTATGTTTAACGGTCAAACACTGGAACCGCTGCCGCGCGCGCCAGGCACGCTTAATTGATATAATTCGAACATTTGGAACGCGTTCCTCGAAACCCACTGCTCATGGACTCATACGCGGCTTAAGTATATCCACTACCCCATATCCCTAGTCTAAGAGGTGACGGAGGTCAGGAGCGTCTTTATAATAACGGTAAAAAATTACGGTTTCCAACTCGCTTGCCGTCAATTAGCTTTTAATATCACTATTGAAAGCTAATTGACAACTCCGTAGCGCAGTGGCTTATCAAAGAGTTGTAGCGCTAGAGGCTGCGAGTACGAATCCCATACGGAACTAGTATTTGTATGGCCTACAAAAAATTGTTCCACGAGTATGGATGTTTATCATTGTGAAATTTATGTTTGTAAACTGCCACTACGATACAAGAGAAAATCCTAGGCTTTATACGATAAATATATAAGACGTTTTTTGAAATAAAAAATAAATAAAAATAAAGAATACATTTTTCGAGCGTTAGAGTAATGTTAGCTCAGGGCGTTAACGCTCACTAAACTGACATCTCAATAACTCGCTGAAATAACATACTACACGAGCAACTCGTGATCGAACCCCGTCAAAACCAATAATATTGTTAATTGAAAATTTAATTTCTGAGTTAACAATTGCTCGGCAGTGAAGGAAAGCATCGTAAGAAAACCTATACGTCTGAGAAAATTATTAAAAATATGAAAACTTTAAATATAGTTTTTGTGTAAAATTTAAACATTAAAACATCGTGACAATGAAAACCTTGAACAACTGTAATATTTAACGCCAAAATTTGAATTCCGAATGCGAACTAATACACGAAATATGAAATGACATTAGCTCCATTTAAATTAGCTGGGAGGCAGAAATTATTACAATGAAACTAGAACACGTTCGAACATAGCGTAATGCGTAAAATACAGCAAAGGAGTGGAATAATTTGCCAGCATCTGTCTTTCTATCTGATAACAATGTATGTACGAGTATCTTCCAGGTAAGAGTGAATAGGCTTTTGTTGAGCTAAGTCTAAGTTGGGGTAAGTTCACCATCTTCAGCTTTTTTCTTTGTTTGAAGTTGGCTGCACGTTGTGCAGTTTCAAAAAAAAAAATAAAAAAGTGTTGTGTATAACTACTTCAGTGGTCACTTACCATCAAGTGGATACGTTTATTTATACAGTTTTAAAAAAGTTAAGGTGACAAACAAGCGCACCGTCCCCCTGATGATAAGTGAATGGTGTGGCGGAAAGATACTTATATTTATTGATAATTATAAGTAGGTCTTATTTCATCATTATAAGAGTTTTCAGCTCTCGTCAATCACCATACGAAACACATCCGCATTATGCCAATATTTCACACTTGTATTGTGTTCTGTGCGGGCCTGGTTCCTCGAGCCTCCTTCGAACTAAGATCCATGGTAGCTCTACAACGTACAGAAGAGTTAATAGTGGATAGTTACAAGGTCGTAGTACTTCCTTTCTGCCTAGGTACTACTCCTACTGAGTAGTTATCACCCTCTTACCTATTTCTTCTACAAACAACAGTGTGTTCCGGTCTGAACGACATAGAGAGCCAGTAAAGTTACAGGCTGTGAGGCATTTCATCTTCGGCCTCAGTGGTAACACGCGTCTGTATCTTTCTATGTACGAATTTAGGTGTAGGTGCCTATGTGCTGCAGTTGTCATGTACCATTAGGGAGACCATCAATTCGTTTAAAAATTATAGAAATAGTGACATTATTATTTGATAAAGATTTTAAGTAATATTTAATGAAATTCACTCATATTCACTCATATTTTTTTACGTGGTAGAGTCATGCTGCAGTTATATTAATAGTATAGTTGTAACACGAATGGGTTGGCTCGACCGGGGAAGGACCACGATCTCACAGAATACCAGCTTAAAGTAGCACCTTAATACTGCTGTGTTTCGTATGGTGACTGTAAAGAACCGGGTACCCTTTTTACTGGAACAGAGGCATTCTGTCTTAGCCCTCACGGCTGACAGCAAATCTTTATTTTAATTCGCAAACGATGATAGATGTAGATGTCTATGGGCCACAGCAACCACTTACCATCAGGTGGAAAAATATATATTTTCAAATAGTTTGGAAATCTGTTCAGGAAAGAACCAGCAAGAGCGGAAACCCAACATTATTTTGATGAAAGAACAATTTACAATCATTTAATAAGTTACACAATAATTAACAACAATGGATTAGTAAGCTAAGATGGCAATGGGCATGCCATATAGCTTGAAAAACAAACAACAGATGGGGAAGAAGGGTTCTCGAGTAGCAGCCTCGTACCGGTAGGTGAAAAGTGAGACAGCCCTTCACTAAATGGAGCGACGACCTGGTCAGAAATGCAGGAAGTCGATGGATGTGAGGATCGTGTTTTGTGGTATTCCTTGTAGGAGACCTATATTCAGCAGTGGACTTATGATGAACTGTATTGATGACGTTGATGATGATGATAACAACACAAAACAAATGTGATATACATAGGGATCACCTCATTCCCACTGGTTATTATCATCCATATTTCTACTTTTTTGTCATTTCAATTTAAAAAAAACTTTAAATAAATTTTACCTAGATAATTATTCCACCCGGGCAAAGCTCAGGCGGGCTGTTATTTTAGTATGAATTGAATTCGACCTGTGGCCTTTTGCTTTCATTTATGTTATTTGTTACAAACTTTCCCTGTGAAAAATGTTCCATTGCTGCGTAAAACCTTGTAGCCGAAAGGCAGATCTAGTTTAATTCGTGACAGTTGATAAAATATATTTCAAAGAAACATCTAAAGCTACGCTACGAAACTTATTTATATCAAACAATCTCAGTTTCGAGATCAAAAACAAACAGTGGACAGCAAATAACATTTTATTCTGAAAGACGAAGTTGGTATTCAAAAGGTTTATGTTTTCTTGTATATTCAATTTCGTATATTCGAGCTATAAATAAATAAATAAAAAATATTTTATTTAGTAATGCAAGTGTAATAAGTTATGTTGTTAATCATAATAAATCCTATTATTAATACATTATTGTTACACCATAAATAAATATAGTAATTAGTTAATATATTCCACTACAATTGAAACGTCATTATGTAACTTAGAAGTATTGAAACTACAAAAATTAAGACACCTGTAATATATGATGTTATTAATCATAATAAATGCTAGTTCTTGCCCCCTGCCTCCTGGCGGGGAGGTTTGACCGCTTATTGTTTTTGTTTTAGTTAATTGATTTCTTGTTAATATTTTTCTGTTTTTGTTATTTACTATATTGTTATATTGTGTTACTGTTTCTTGGAACGTCGACTCTTGTTCTTTTCAGAACAAGCCCCTGTTCTTTTGAGAACAGGGAACTCCCTCCTTACTATCTAGTTTAGAACGTCGTCTCCCCCCCCCCCCCTCCCCCAACATGTCCACACTGGACCTATTTAGGACCTTCGTTGCCACCCTAAGCCAATCTCTTGGTTTGGGCCTCAATCTGGACGAGACGGTTCTCTTCGCTATTCTCGCCTCTCTTGCCACACAGGCATGCCCCCCCCCCGGCCCCGTCGCATCCTGCTCGGCGGCCCTCACGGCTGGCCCGCTGACCGACTTGCCAGCGTCTCCCGACTCCAACTCCATGGATTGCTCGGACTCCGCGTCCGTAACGTCGTCCTCCCGGAAGAGGACCGCCACTCATTGCCGACACTTCATCCGAGAGCTGCTCCGTGGATTCCGACGGAACAATGACAGAAGACACTTCTTTACGAAAGTTAAGTCAAGGCGCGGCCGTAAACGCGCTGCGAAAAATCGCACACCCCCGTCCCAGTAGTCCCTGCCACTGGCACCCTCACCTCTGCAGCCCCCACCGCTGCCTCAACCCCCACAGCCCCCGCCGCTGCCTCAACCCCCGCAGCTCCCGCTGCCGTCCCCAACCTCGCAGCCCCCGCCGCTGCCTCGGTCCTCCCAATGTCATTAGACATCTCTCCAATTTCAAAGCCAGCATCTCGCTGCATCCCCATCCTCGCCAAAAAGCACGTCCCGCCCCCTGTCTTTATCAGAGACAAGGCTCAATTTACCCGCCTATCTAAAACTTGCTAAGACGCAGGTATCAAATATGATCAGGCCACCAACCTCGGGGAAGCCATCAAAATAATCCCCTAATCCATCGACGACTTTCGTCACCTCACCAGGCTCTTCATAGCTGAGCGGGTGTCCTATTACAAGTACGCTCTTCTGGAAGAGCGTAAGGTCAGGGCCGTAATCCTCGGAATTCCTTTCGAACTCTCGAATGACGACATCCTTGAGGACCTTAAGTCCCAGGGATTCCCGGTTGAGTTGGTGCACAAGATGCACAGCAACAAGGGCAAGAGCTTCCCGATTGCTCTTGCCAGAGGCAAAAGCCATCTTCCGGCAGGTACGCACCGTGTGCGGCCTGATAGTTAGGGTCGGGCCCCTACATAGGCGCGGTCACCCAGCGCAGTGGCACCGCTGCCAACTTTATGGGCATGCGGCGGCCAACTGCTCTGCCCTGCCTAATTGCCTAGACCCATACAGCTCGAAAGAGTGTCCGCGGCCACAAAACGCCGAATCTCCACCCGCGTGCGTCCTGTGTCAGCACTCTGGCCACCCGGCTTACTCAGTGTCCCCCTAGGCCCCTCAGAGCCCTCTTTGGTCCCCTCCGGGCTTCTTTCAGCCCTCACAGCCTCCAGTTTTCCCCAAGGGACCCAAATAGGCTGACCCCCCACAGATATCCTCCGCCCCACAACAGGCACAACCCTCAATGGTTGATGACCTGAATAAGGTATAAGCCGCTATTCGGAGCATCAACACTGGCGAGATTTCCATATTAGCACGCAAACTGCGTGCTGCTCAGTCCCCTTGCTCTTGCTGAGCACCACAATCTTTTGAGCTCATTGTAAGTTAAGTTAATTTAAATTAACTTAGCAATGGCAGAGCACTCTGTTCTCCTAAAGTCGCACGGTCGTATTAACTAAGGGTTTATATTGCTTGTATCATTTAATATTTGCAGGTGGCAAAATAATCTCCCGATCTTAAGCTGTTTCTTCGCGATCGCGAAGCCGATCTCCTCCTCCTTCTGGAGACCAATCTCAAAACTAAGGACCTCAAAGGCCTTTCCATCCAAAAGTATTCTCTTCTTCGTAACAACAGACCAGACCGCAAAGGCGGCGGTTCGGCCATTTACTACAAGAAGACACTTCATTGTATCCACATCCCCACTCCGCAGCTTACCAACAGGGAAGCCACGGTATGAAGGCTAGCCTTGAATAAACATCAGCCCATTGTCATAGTCCCCTGCTACATCCCTAGTGTAACCCTTCCACTCAAAAAAGACTTTAAGGCTATCCTTTCATTAGGCAACTCAGTCATAATGTTTAGAGATTTTAACTCCAATCATACTGAACCTGTCTTACCACTTCTCAAAGCGGCAAGAAACTGCTTGATATCACGCAGTCTCTTGACCTTATCGTTCACAGTCCTTTCAGTGTCACTCACTATCCCGACAACACCGACCACGCTCCTGACGTGCTAGATTTCGCACTAGTTAAAGGAGTTTCCCTCAACCTCAGGACAATCGAGACTCTTGACGACCTAGGATTCGACCACCGCCTGGTTTCCATTATTCTTGGCCATCAGCTACCTCCCTCAACCCCCTCGACAAAAACCTTCACCAACTGGAAGGGCTTCAAGGAGTTTTAAACCAAAGCTATGGACTCACAGGATTCCCTCATCTCCCATTCGTCTGACTTCGACAGTCCCGAAAAAATCGACACCGCGGTCGATTCTCTCTCCACCCTTATAACATACTCCCTTAAAGAGAATGAAAGGGTCGTCCCGGTTGCTAATAATAATGGTCTCCCCTTACATATTAGCAAGCTAATGAAAGCCAAGAAAGCTGCTTTCCGGAGAGCAGCACTCTATCCCACCCCCGACTATAGGCGTACGACCAATCGTCTCCAACGAGAAGACCGTTCACGCCTATCCGAACTTCGAGACCTCGAAAAGAGTAATCTCACGGAGAATATCTCTCCCTCTTATACAGAGTACTATCAGATGGCGAGAGCGTTCCGCATAGACGCTATCACCCACACTCCCCCTCTCTTCCGTCCCGACGGTACTATTGCCTTCGACGACAAAGAAAAGGCTGAGTGCTTTGCATACAGCATCGCTGATCAATGCTCTCCTAGCTCACAACTCACCGACTCCTCCCACATCCAGACAATGGAGGATGAGGTCTGACGCCGGAACTCACGCCCCACAGCCTTTGACCCTATCGCTATGTCCAATGATGAGATCTCATCTCTTATCAAAGGAATGAAGCCCAAAATGGCTCCGGGTGCCGATAGTATCTCCAACCAAGCCCTTAACATTTTTCTGAACAGGTGTTAACCCTTTCAGCTATTACCTTCAACGCCTGATTCAGGTAAGCAAATTCCCTCAGGATTCTACTGGAACTAGCCTGGACTCAACAGTGGACGGATTTGCACCGCTTGCATATAGTAGTGTAGATATGAAATGGGGAAGAAATCTTACCCCCTAAGAAAAATAGCTGGTAAGACTTATTTTTGTCTAGAAGTTCAAAGGCAAGTGCAAGTGCAAGCTAGAAGTGCAATTCGGTCTAAAACGCTTTAATGACTGAGCTTCTTTATTGAAATTAATTTGAAGAAATTTAAATACATTCTAGAGCCATGCCGCAGCTATAGTATGGTTGCAGAACGAATACGTCGGCTCAACCGGGGGATGACCACGCTCTCACAGAATACCCCAGTGAAATAGCACCTTACAGCTCTCACAGAATACGAACGAAAAAAAAACAGCTTAATGCTGCTGTTTCATATGATAAGTTTAGAAAACCTTTACTGGAAACGAGGCATTCCGTCTTATTCCTCGGGGTAACAATTCTTAATCGAGGATAGATATCGGTGTCTATGCGCCACACCATCAGTCTATTACCCATCTGTATGGACTGTAAGCCCGTTTGTTACTTTTACTCTATGAGAAATATTTCAAATGCATGTGAAGTTCTCTGTGTACTAACTATTCTTACCTTCTCAAAAATGGGAGAAGGCTTGCGCCCAATAAAAGGGCTTATAATACGCCGAAATGTTATGTCATACGTAGAGGTGAAGATTATTAATAGAATACAATAAATACTTTTTATACTATTCCTGAACAAAAATCGATTCGTGGCTTCCTACACCTTACATAGGCGGATACTACGCAAGCGAACCCGCGGGTAAAACTTAACAAAATGTATACATAATATGAATATATGAATTGATAACTTTCACCTCTACATAACGGTGTTCACCTCTACATAACTGCTGAACATTGGCCTCCCTCGTAGGGGCGATATTGATTGAGCGTGTATTAGCGGTGTAAGAATATCCACTAACCCACATGGGTGTCATATAAGGCAACTGAGAAGAAAAACCCTAACTAGCGTCTTAATAACTAGACAACAAAAAACTTCGGTTGGTAACTTAGTACAACAAAAGCCTTATTCACTTTTGCCTTGAAGACGATCAGATTGTATTCGGACAGAAAGACAGACGTCGGCAAATTGTTCCACTCCTTTGATGTACGCATTACAAAACATGTAGGAAACTTGCCTGCCTGCCAAGCGTGGCAACTATAGCAAATATCCCCCTATGAGCTAAACTACGAGGGAGGCCTATTTTCAGCAGTAGACTTTTGATAGGCTGTAACGTTCACGGATATTTTCAATAACATATGCTAACTAAGATTAATACAGTTCCGTTCACATATTTGTCAGTTGCTAATAAGGTTATTTAATTGAATATCCACTACACGATGTGTTGCCAGTTGATTAAGCTATTAATAATTAATACTAATATAGTAATAAAGACAAGAGGCTAAATTGGGATATGAGATTTTAATTACGATATTCTATGTATTTGCTATATTTACATTTCTTCATATAACGTGTTTTCTTAGATTATGATAAAAATGATGATAAATGAGATCGTCAGCAGCACTTATAAGGACAGGTAAGAACAACCTCTTTCTGACGTTTCTTACCTATTTCTGCCATCAAGCAGTTTTTTTTTATAAAACTGAAGTGATAAACAAGCTTACTGGCCACCTGAGAACAAAAAATAAAGTGTCTTTTAATAGGATAAGGGTGACAAACAAACACACAGTCCACCGGATAGTAAGTGGATTCTGTGGTCCATGGACATCTATCCTTGATTTAGAATTAAAATTCAGTTGCGTTGTCACCCCTGACGACTAAGATACAATACCTCTTTTCCAAATAAAATGGTCTCCGGTTCTCTACACTCGCCATATGAAACACAGCAGCATAAGGCTACTTACTATTTTACGCTGGTATTCTGTGAGAGCGCAGTTCCCTCCCGTTTAATTCAACCCATTTCGTACTACAACCATAATATAGCTGCAGCAAGGCTCTACCACGTACAAAACTACTAGAGGAAATGTTAGAAAAATCCTATGGTTTCCGATATAAGGCGGCGGCAACTTGTTTACGCCATAGTGCCGATACCGGCGTAGGTGGCAGAATCAAAACTACACTAGGTGGTAGGACTCCTTTCTTGTGTAGGAGTCCGTATCTACTCTCGTACCTATTTGTGCCTCCAAATAATTGTGTTTGCACTTGCAGAGAGCTAGAGTCTGTGAGGCGTTTCATCTCAGTCTTCAGAAATTACAACGCAACTGTAACCTTCTTTGTTTGAAGCTGGCTGCAGATATCCATGAACTGGAGAAGCAACATAATATCAGGTAAACTCTAAGTTCATTTGCCGCTTCAGTTTCATAAAAATAATAAAACTAAATATATAATGTTTTTTTAGATGAAACGCTACAAACAGCCCGGAAGCGGACCAATCATTTTTTTTAAACGGACACACAATAAATACTGATCCACGATCACTCTTTACGGTTCAACGTACGTCACATATATCAATGTTACATTTAAACTCTTTAGCCTTGTTTTTCAATCGTCAAATAAAAGTTATTTACAGAATAAAATGTACAGTTTTATGAATAAAAATGATAACACTAATCTGACGTTTAAAAATCAAACGTTAAACGAAAAAAAAAATATTGTATACTAGCTTTTTACCCGCGGCTTCGCTCGCGTTGGCGTCAATTTAGAAATATCAATAAAACTACTTCAATTAAAGTTAAAATTTCATAAATTAATGTAATTCTGTTCACGATGAACGTATTACAGGGACTATATTCATGAACGGGATTAGATATATACAGAGATGGGCAGCAGCGTCTTTCTGATTACAGCTCAAAATAATAAAAAGGTGCAGTTAGCAACCCGCCTGCCAAGCGTGGCAACAACGGATAATATCCAAATTATTTCGTAATCTGTGGAGGTAATCGATATGATGAACGGGAGTAGAAATATATTAGTAATGTAAAGGCGGCGAAATAGAAACCAATACCTCATTTCGTCTCGTGGGTGTCGTAAGAAGCAACAGAAGGGAAACTGAAACATGAGATGGATGGCAGTATCTTCCTGATAACAGAGCAAGGTAATAAAAAGCTGCGGATGCCAACCCACTCGCCAAGCGTGGTTACTACTGCAAATATCTAGCCTATTGGACAAACATTGGGAGAAGCCTATGATCAACAGTGGATAGGTCTATTAAATGTAAAACTGTACCCTATAGTACTCAGAGACAATAAGTTGAGGTGCGAGTGGGGTGCCGTCTCACAAAACAAAGCCGCCAATTCTGCTTCTGTCAAAAATACGCTCTCAGCGCTGCTAGCGGTGTGTAATAATTTTTTTACGATATAAGAATATGAAGAAATAGCAATGTTGTATTTAGTTGTTAATATCGCCAAACGAACTCTATACCTTGATTTGGTCAGGCTATATCATGATATAATCAAAAAACAATGTTAAATTTATTTAAATGCCACCATTTCGTGCTATAATTATTGTGCTGTATTCGTACTTTATAAAATGATTCATTCTGAGGTCTGGCTAATAAATATATAAAAATCTCTTTATTTAGTTTTATCAGTTTATTTGAAGATAATCAAAACTTTTTTATAGATTAGAAATTAAACTTAAAAACATCTCACATTTTATGAATTTCATTACATAACATACATACATAAACACTCACGCCTGTCACCCAGAGGGGTAGGCAGAGACTACGGACTTCCATTTGGCGCGATCCTGACACACCTCTCTCGCCTCTTTTACATCCATATATCTACGCATACACGCTCGTCGGTTATGGGTACTCCTAATCTGGCCCATTTTTAATGTATCGCCGATTTGGTCGATAAACCTTCGTCTAGGGCGTCCCTTCCCGACCCTGCCGTTCACTTCCGCAACATAAATTTGCTTTGTCACTCTTTCCTCGTTCATTCTTTCTACATGACCAAACCACCGAAGCATTCCTTTCTTAATCCTTGTCACAACGTCACCTTGCAAACCACACTTTTCTCTTATCACACTATTTCTCACCCTGTCATTCAGATTCAGCCCTAGCATACTCCTTAAGGAACGCATTTCTACAGCATTTATTCTACTCTCATGCTTCTTCTGCCAGACCCAACTTTCACTACCATACATTAAAGTAGGGACTAACACAGCATTATGAATTGCCATACGTGCCATAGTTGACACATTCTGACTCCTCATAATAGCGTGTAGAGCCCCATTCACTCTATTTCCTGCGTTCACTCGTCGTTCTATATCCTTATCATATCTACCATCCCTGCTAAATAAACATCCCAAATATACAAACTCGTCCACTTGCTCAATCAACTCCCCTTCTATTCTTATTTCACATATCGTTTTACTTTCTTCTCTTTCAAAAACCATCACTTTCGTCTTACTTGCGTTCACTTTCATACCCCTTTCTTTCAATGACCAATTCATTAAAGTAACCATCATTTGCAACTCGGCCGCCGACGATGCAAATATGACTTGATCATCGGCGTACAAAAGGCATTTGACGGTTGACTCACCCATTCTCAACCCACATTCTTCAACTTTCAAAGTTTGCAAACAACTGTCCATAAATAAGTTAAACAGCCACGGGGAAGCCACACATCCCTGTCTGACACCTTTATGAATGCCAAACCAGTCCGAGTAGAGCCCGTTGATCCTGACACAAGCACTAGAGTACCTATAAAGAGATCTTAATGCCTGTATCAAGCCAGCGCCCAAACTACACTATCACTATTGTCTACTATTTAATTAGTAATTAGTTACTATAAACTTTATTAATTTCTACTAAAATGAAATAAAGAAATTAACATTTATATGTTTTTTCATTTTAATTGAATTAAATTGTTAAACATATAATAGTAAGTTATATATTTTATTTTATTCATTAGTAACTGGACAACTTTATCAAAACAGTACCATCTAACTGGATTTGATGTTAGATGGCAGTGTTTTGATAAAGTGTAATTCAGATTGTCGGCGTAGTTAAAATTATAACGCAGCGGTTAAAACCCATTTTAGGTTTTATTTATAAATATGATATTTATTTAAAAATAAAACATCAATAATCAATAATATAAAATATAAATTAACATCTTGAATAAGGAGAATACTTAACCCTCTTTTTTTGACGATCCGTAATCGGATAAAAAGTAACCTATAAGTTGCCCCAAGTCCCTAACTATCTACACACAAAATGTCATGGAAATCTGTCTAGTATTTTTTTGCGTGAAACGGTAATACACATACAGACATATAAAACGACAGACAGACAGACAAAAATTCTAAAAACCACAAATTTAGCCTAAGTGCCCTTGAATGCCCTGGAATTGTTTTGTCCAGAAAATATTAGAATTAAAAACACGACATTTCTATAGATTTATTATATGTATATAGACTAGCGAACAGCCGTGGCTAAACTGGATAGGATCTATTGATGTGACGTTAGATTTCAGATAGTCTATGACATTTATTTTATCAATTTTTCGTTTTTTAAGAATGACCTCAAACTCTTTCATTTGATATATAGCCTCGATCACTCCTGGCATTGCTCTCTATCTGTTCGTGAAGTTTCATTACATCGGTTTAACCGTTCCGACGACTAGTCGGGACAGACAGAAAGACAAAATTTTTATTAAAATTAATGAAATTTTTTTTAAAGGAGAGGGGACAAACGAGCATACGGCTCATCTGATGGTTAGTGACTACCGCCGCCCATGAACAACTGCAACACCAAGGAATTGCAGGTGCGTTGCCGGCCTTTTAAAAAGGAGTAAGCTCTTTTCTTGAAGGTCCCTAAGTCGTATCGGTCCGGAAAAATCGCCGGTGGTAAATTATTCTACAGAGAGGTCGTACGTGAAAGAAAACTCCCAGTGAAACGTACAGTGGTGGATCGCCAAGCATACAGATGGAGTGGATGGTATCGGGAGTTTTGCTGCGATGTGCGTTCGTGAAATTTGGCGGCTGGGATTAATCCAAACGCTAATTCCTCAGTATACTCCCAATGGTAAATGCGAAAGAAAATGCAAAGGGATGCAACATCTCTTCACAGCACTAGTGAATCGAGCCGATCGGTAAGGACTCGGTCGTTGACGATTCGAGCCGCTCTGCGCTGGATGCGGTCAAGTGGAAGGAGCTGGAGCAGGAGGAGCTCCTTCCACTGGACAGTATTCCATGTGAGGCTGAACCTCCGCCTTGTAAAGTTGCAGGCGGTGTGCCGGTATGAAATACTGTCTAGCTCTGCTGAGCATGCCACGGTTTTTAGAGGCCAGTTTGGCCTTCTCTTCCAAGTGGGCACGAAACTGCACGTCACTCGATATGTTGACGCCGAGGATTCCCAAACTGGCTGAGGCAACATGGGAAGTGCCTTCTAACTGAGGAGATATGAGAAAGGGGTCATATCCTAATAGCATGCGAATAACCCCGTTAAACATCCCCGTAAGGCAGTTATTCCGATATTACAGACCAACACTTCGATTTAATTTATATTATATATAGTTAGATAGATTTTGTATATAAGATATTAGTGTTTTATATATTAATGTGCAGTTAAATGAAAATACAGACCTAAAATTTCCTTAAAAGTTCCCTAGCGCGGCCTTATTACGAAAATTGTTCATGAGTATATAGAATCTGTAGTTTATACTGGCGATTTTATCACAAGCCCTTGTTTCACAATATTCATTTTAACTTATTATAAAAACCGACCGGTTTCGCCTCACGGCATTATCGAGGTATATAAGATTAACGAACATAATCGCACAGATGAAATTGAATGTAAACGTTTAGCGAAGACTGTGGTGCCGACGTAAAGGACGTCTCTTAAAACGTACTTTAAGACCGAGGTTATCGATAAACTACTTCTTGTAATAAGACAGATTGATTATTAGGGTCACGACTTAAAATCGGCTTCTCGTTTCAGAATAAAGCTGAAATTTTAATTACAATTATAACTTTATTGGGTGCGGTGCCGGAGAGCAGAATACTAAACTAATTAAATAATTACGTGGTAGAGCCATGCTGTAGTTATATTCGTAGTAAAGTTATAGAATGCATGGGTCGGCTCGACCGGGGAAGGACCACGCTCTCACAGAACAGCAGCGTAAAATAATAATAATAATAATAATAATTTAATAAATATAAATAAATAATAATTATATATTTATATTTCCCAACCAGATGAAAAAACTTTATAGATACCACAAAATAATAATAATTTTTACTTAGGCATGTCATCTCCGGTTGATCGGCGCTTTCTAACTCTGAGTATTTGCACAGACACAATCTAGTAGCCATGATTCTACACCAGGAGCTCGCTCTGAAATACGCCCTCTTGGATCGGAAACTGCCGTATTACAAGTAATTGCCGGAAGCCGTGCTCGAAAATGACCGTGCCAAGCTCTACTGGGACCGGGCCATCATCACAGAAAGGACTATTCTTGCGAATAAGCCTGATATTGTGCTAATGGACCGGGCAGTCAAGGATATTTTTGGTCGACATTACTATTCCTTATGACGAGAACCTCGTGAAAGCCGAAACAGATAAGCTGATAAAATATCTGGACCTGGCTCACGAGGTTACCGGCATGTGGGGACCACCCCACACGCCGGCCGACCGAAATTATTCCTGTGGTCGTTTCTGCGAACGGGTTAATCCCAGTCAGCCTCTCGGGTCATCTGAGGCGACTGAGACTCCGTGACAGACCGCTCCAGGCTCAAATGCAGAAGGCGGTGCTCCTCGATACCGCCCGCATCGTCCGCCGGTTTCTTTCCCTTTCCCCCTAACCCTCGGCCGTTTGGTCTCCCCTGCCGAGGGCTTCCATCTGGTTGGGTTTTTATATATTTCTGTATTCTTTATGTATTTATTTTATTTTATTGATATTTATGTATGTTTAGCATTTTCATTTACAATTATATATTTATACTGCCCAACCAGATGAGAAAACTTTATAGATACCCCAAAATAATAATAATAATCATTTATTTCAATCCATCAGATCATAGTCACATTTGAAATATAATTTAAATTTAGAATTACATATGAACTAAATTAAAATAAAATTGAATTATATTAAATTAAAGTAGTCTTAAAGTATGTTTTAAGAGACGCCCTTTACTTCGGCACCACAGTCTTCGCTAAAAACACAGCTCAATGCTGCTGTGTTTCGTATGGTGAGTGTAGAGAACCGGAGACCCTTTTTACTGGAAACGAGGCATTCCATCTTAGTCCTCACGGGTGAAAACGCATCTGCATTTTAATTTGTAATCGATGGTAGATGTAGATGTCTATGAGCCACAGCAGCCACTTACCATCAGGTGGACTGTGCTCGTTTGTCACCCTATCCTATAAAAAAAACGACTGAAGATCGGCCCCTCAATTCAGAATAAGCCGTCACATCGCATCGCCATCCGTATAACATTAATAACAAAGATCTCAGAACGTGATATTAATCAGAAATTCTAGTTACAATTATAACTTCATTTGCTGCGGTGCCAGAGAGCAGAATACTAAATTAATTTATTACTCGTAACTAATTTTCGGATAAATCCCTTTTTTCGGAGCAAATTTACAATTATTATCGTAATGTACCAGTGGTTAAAAGAATTCCTAGAGGTGCGAGGATGCAACTTGCTAAAGCATTGTCATGCACTATTCAAAATTGTTTCGCTAATAGTGAAAATAGTTGGCAAAAATTATTTACTTTCGCGTATTCTCATTTTCATTTTGATAAAACAATAAATAAATCAATTACGTCTCAACTAAAAGAGACATCTTTTCAAAATTTAGATTACTCAATTAATACTCATTTATCTCGACCACGTCCTAAATTTGATTTAAAAAAAGTAGTTGAGTCGAAAGTAATGGATGGCGACTTAAAAAATGCATCCCGTATTTTATTCTCAGACGACATCCTGGCTCCTCGTAATGTCGAAACTCTTGAAGGCCTTCGTCAAAAGCATCCTTCGGTCAAACCGTCTCAGAGTTTACCGCTGCCTCCCAAGACATCTATGCAACCTTTACAAATTTCGGAAAAAGACACTTTAGAAGCAATTATGTCATTTTCGAATGGCTCTGCTGGCGGCATTGACGGAATTACGCCTCAACATCTTAAAGATCTTGTAAGCGCTTCTGCCGGTGACGCCGGCGGAGTACTTCTTAAAGACATTACAAAATTATGTAACTTTATGCTTTCTTACTTACTTACTTACTTATCTTCACGCACAATCCCTGACGGGGTAGCCAGAGAGAACAGATCGCCAAGTGTCACGATCCTTACATATCTCTTTCGCTTCTTTCAGATTCATTATCTTCTTCATACATGCACGTCTAGGTATCCGAGTACTCTTGACCCTACCCT